>OX401995.1:7588096-8812973 GCA_947859395.1 Eupithecia insigniata | reverse complement strand
AAGCGGGAATTTGTATTGTACACAAAATAGGGAGAAATATCAAAACAAATAACGCAAATAAACTTTCATACGTATGACTAGCAGGGCTTTGTCAACCGAATGATATCCATGTGTTGTGTTTGGCAGGACGCATGGTACATAAACAACAATCAATGAGTTACCTACATAGTTTAGTCTAGTATAGTATTACATAATCTGTGGTTTATAGGACCTACCGAGACAGTCAATTCCCTATGACTACCCTCTATTCTAATGTAACTTATGCATGTCTGTTCACTCCTTCCTCACATACGTAATCTTCCTTGCCTGTCTGTGGTAAAGAAACGATTGTTTACAAACAATACCTTATAGCCATCGGGCGTTGTACCTAAGGATAATTTTATGAGCTTGATCCTTAAAATGTATGAAAGTTATATTAAATAAGAAAATTTTCATGCATTTTTAACGTGTCAAAATAACTGCGTGTAAATAAACCGGGTAAGTAGACTTGACAAACCTCGATCCAATTTAACCTTTGTGACGAAAATAATGACTCTACTAAGTGGACAAAATAACAGTTTGCTACTTGCCTGCCTACTCGTGGTCGCTTCGATGAGAAGTAGGACATCTGACATTGTGACCTACACAGGCTTTCCTCGAGGCTCAGATTACAAAATAATTGCGGTATCGCCAAATATGTGCTAATTCGTTACCAATCAATTGAACATAATAATTTCCATTTTTAGAAAGTTTTTGATGATGGTTTTACGATCTTGATTTGTCTAGGAACTAAAGAGAGAAGAAAATAACTATGAATTAAAAAAATAAGTCTGGCAAACTTGACTCACCTTAAATAGAAAAATCAACTCTTCATGAAGTCAGTCCAAGGTTTGAAGTAAAAAAGCGCTGGTCAGCGAGCGAACATTTCACTCGTTTTCGTGTTAAACGTTAACCGTCGCATTCACATACTCCGCAATTATTTTTCGAGAGAAATTGTGCGATTTACGGTAAAACCCGCATACGGTAGCCGAATGAGTGAACACTGAGTGAATCGGAACCGTTGGCGAGCGTCAGGAGGTGGGCGAGTGGGCACAACCGCACGCGGCGCGCGCAGTGAGAGTTGTGTTGTGCCTTCCTCGGTTGCGTGTCGCAGGCACCACGAGAGTCGAGGGCCGCGGCTGCATCCACGAGATGCTGCCTGCACATGCACTCGAGTCACGCTGCCGAAGCCGGCGCCACCGCCCGTGGCCCTTCGCTACGGGCTTTCCCCAAGCTCGCGACCGCTCAACTACCGCAACGCGTCAAAACACACACCAAAACAAAGAGCCTCTTCAACATCAATCTGTCACATTTATTCAAAGATGCTGTACTAGTAGGCTTCGATTACAAAATATTCAATGACCAATTACCTAATTAAGTGGTTGGTAATCGGCCTGTCTTGTTATTTAATTACGCTTGCATAGAAAGATATGTGACAAAAAAAACTTCCAAATGACTCGTATAAGTGGACATGTGCATGCAAATTATTAGGTACGAATCAAAGCTCTACCCTTCAATGAATAATATGCTCTACCCTCTGCTACACGATACGGCGCGGCGGCGGTGACAGCGCGGCGGTTTAAGAGTTTGCAATTATAACTTATGCACCTTATTTTTTTAATAGATTTTTTTGAGTTACTGTAGTCTATTACCTGAACTTATTCAAGGGGAACAGTACCGGTAAGCAATAAAAGGAACAGATGTTCAGTAGATTGACCGTGCCACGTGTCACTCATGAGTGAGCACGGTGGTTGTTCACCAGCCAACCCCAATATACCTGTCTCTTACTAACCCAGGGAAAGTTTCATCATCTCTCCTTTTAATGTAACGGGGTAGGTGTTTGTAGGCTGTTAGGACGTTGTCAGTGGCAACGGTAGCCTGATACAAGACTGCCTTCAACCGCCAGTGACCTGCCGAGCACCATCGCTTCCACTCGACAATACCATACCTAGTAGTTTATTTTAATGTTTAGTGCAACTGATATTCCAAATAATCATTAGCTGGTGAGTTGTTATTTATTTGCACACAGTTTAAAATTATCAAGAATGTACTATTATTAACATAATCCCTTGGCCGAGTTGCATTTTAACTAGTTAGTGCATTAAGCTTCTCGTAAAGTTATTACAACTCATGTTTACCTATTTCTAAAATAGATATACCTACCAACCCCTGAGAATATCATAAACGTACCTGTACGCGTAATCTATCTATTCGTAGTCATTTCTAACGGTTAGTCATATACGATTGCATGCACCCAGTATAATTTCTAGATTTTATCTTATGCATAGCATTGTAAAGAGTACTTATCAACCACTAAATCAAATAGCATGGGCATGTAGGTTGCGACTTACGTAACTGTAAGTCTACTAACTAACCCACCCATCGTACCTTATTGCTGAAAAAGTTATAAGAAACAGCCTAGTTCTAACCGAGGCCAAGGTTACAAAAGCAAGCTTATTTAAAACATCCATAAAAAGTTAAAGTTAAGTTAGCTTAACTTTATTTTCTGGTAGAGATAGTGCTAGGTATTATACAGTGTCGGTTCCAACCCCTCTTAAATAAAAGTCTTGTTGAGCTTCATCAAATTAGAAGGAACACTTAACCTGATATCATTTACACAGTTGATTAAGTTGAAAACCTTCGAAGTTATTTTGGAGGGGAGCGTGAGGTAGAGTTACGTACAAGAATTATTCTTTGTCTAATTAAATGACCGTGTTTGTTTCAGATAGCCAAGCAGATATCATAAAAGTTATAAATTTAAGGAAATAATTTGTGATGATGCTCATAAAACACAATGACTCTATCCGATATTATTTTTGAAAGTAATTTACCAACGACTAGTAACGTACAAGATGCCTCTACAAACTTGGACTCGCTCTATTGCTCTCACCTCTGGAATAACAGCTGTTTGCGAAATGAGATTATTACTGCACCACAAAAAGAAAACCAAATCATAAAATATTGTTATACGTGTAGGGGTAAAATAAGAAAATATGAACTGAACAATTTCCAACCGAACAAACATTCCACGCCTAACGGAAAATTGACTCTAGATACAGTAGAGTCTCTTCCTACTGAACTACAAGAAAATTCGTTAAATAGCAATTGTGAAGCTATACGTTCAAACAACTCAAATACATCAAGAGATTTTGAAGCAATACATTTAGAAAGCAAACAATACATTCCGTCGATATCAGGCCAAATAGATTCAAGTTTTCGTCACAAATTCGTGTCACACGATACTCAACAAAATCCCTCAAATAGACGAAGACTAAGAAAAAGTCTCAAAGGTATGGGGTGTATCGTTAACTTCGCTCTGACTGAAAGTCCTGTAAAGAAACGAACTCAAATACAGGCTTGCTCAATAAGTGTGATGATTATTGCGATCGTAGTCATAAGTTTTATTTTAGTCAACTTTACTACGCCTAATTTTTTACATGCCATGAATGCCAGTAGTACAATCGTAGTGCCAACTGAAAGTTACAATAAAAACAGAACATCTGCAGCCATAACCAAAGTGTATGCAGATCTACCTTCTACTGATAACGTTATCTCGTCAGAATACTCTACCTCTACCGAGTATGTTACCACACTAAATAGTGAGGAGAATAATTCGGAAAATGTATCAAGTGTTTTGTTGAAAATTAGGAAAAATATAAGAACTTACCCGAGATTAAAGAACCACGGTAGCGCAAAGCCGAAAGATATAATAAATAGAGACCTGTCGCAGAGTTTTTGTGCGTGCCAAAGAAATGAAATCTGTATGTTGGACGAGGGCAGTGGACTTTCCGTGTGCAGAGTGCCGATGGATGAGTACGATCCTACAGGTAAGGCTTTTATTAACTTGTTTGGTAGATTTAGCTTTTAATTGAACAGAAATCTGAAGAAAGATAAGTAGATACTGTAGATAGGTTAATACCTACATATGTATCTAAAGTAGGTACCTACTTATCTAAGAGCAATCTCTTATCTACGTTCTTTCTTCCAAGACAATTATACGGAAAAAGGTAATTGAAAGGAACTTAATTGCAAACACTGAATTTGTGCTGAAAAGGTATGTAAGTACGTTAGTAGATAATATTAATCAGGTGCCTACTAATAAAATTGTAAGTGGCACTTATGGTAGAACATGCTCCATTTTTATATGCGGGTCACCCGCACGTACCAACTTGGACGTGATAATTTAGAGTTGGCGCCATAAATAGCAATCGTTTTATTACATAACAATAAGTGTCGTATGTCCCAATATAGTGCAAAGGCCTCCCCCATTTTATAATTTATATCAAATATACGTTTAATCGAAACTTCTTCCTTTCTCGTAGGTTGCGGCGGACTATGTGCCCTAGAGACGGAGGCATGTCAGCTTGTGGACCGAACGCGGGGGGTGCGTGTCTGCCGGCTGCTCTCCATGATCACGTGCTCTCAGGAGGAGTGGCGCTGTCGCAACGGACTCTGCGTGCCCGCTGAGGCTCGCTGCGACGGCTCTATACAGTGCTACGATCGCTCCGATGAAATGCTCTGTGGTAATATTGATATCATCCTGGAAGATTTTATGGCCACGGCCCCGACTAGCCATGTGCGCAGGACATATTTTAGTGCAAAAGTGTGTGCGCAAACTCAGGTGGACTCTCTTTTCCCTCTCTCTAATAATCCAATTGGACGTCAGACCGACACGAACGGAGTAGTTGTTAAGGAGTGCGCGAGCTGCAAGCAGCTCGCGACGGTTATGAGATTTTTTTCCCTACGTCTTTGATTTTATCGAAATCGATAAACATGAGGACGTTTTGCGATTAAAAAATGTCAGCCATCTTGGATTTAGAAATGGATATCTTTTTCGTTCGATTTAATCGAAACCGATACCCATATCAGATTTTTGTGGGAGAAGGGTTCAAGGCCCTTAGGTGGTCACAGCACGGCTCGCTTCGCTCGCTCTCCGCAATGCTCTCCCCGTGTTCAGGAAGAGGGGGTTCTGCGGGGCGCGTTGGGGGCTCACAGCACGGCTCGGAGGAGTAATTGCCTATTTAATAACCTCGAGGATACAAAGATGACTAGTATCGTCACAGATATAATAATAGGTACTATACTAGGTATCGTCTAAATATTACCAGCAAAAATATGTAAGCAACACAACCGATTCACAGTTTTGCTATGGTCTAGCTATATATCTATGAGCTTTAGACAACCCATGTTGCAGTTCTTTATCCCTACTCATCATCGATCTACGTTTGCTACTACTACGTTTTAAAGTTACCTACCAGTTCTATAATATCCACCCTTTCAACAACCCTTTCAAGCTTGCAGCTATTTTAACTCTACCAACTCTATTTTTATGTTTTGACATTCAAACCCCGTTATTCTAAATACAGATTGCGACTTGGCAAAGCAGTTCCGATGTGGCCAATCCATCTCCTGCTTCGAAAACTCTAAACACTGTGATGGAGTCATCGATTGCTGGGACGGATTTGACGAGGTCAACTGCACAGCCGGTAAGGAAGTAAAAAAAAATACTTCAGAATCAGAATCAATAACTTTATTTCTTTAGCCTTACAAAATAAGCACTTAGACAAGTCAAATTTTATACTATAAACATAGTTATTATTATCAAATAAGAAATAAGGTGTTATTGATATTCTCTTCACTTCATAAAGCTATCTTATCTCGGTAGCACCCGTCCCATTTACGAGTATGTAAGAAATAAAAGAAGTAGTCGATTGTCATATAATGTTCTTAGATAAAATTAACGTTCCCGACCTACGTAACAAGGCACTAATAAAAGTGTCACTAAAAGATAAGTTAAAATTGATCGTTCATCATTTGACACACAAAAGTTCCTACCGACCGTTTACTAGTTCACGAAACTGGGTTATGAATGTGCTCACTCAACCTAACGGGGCTTCAAGCAGACTCCCAATATATATTGAAAACCGTTCAAAAGAAGATAAAATATTCATAGCATGTTTTTACAAACATTAGATCAACTTTTGCACGTTCTATATAACTAATAACATACCTAGGGCTTAGATTTAGACCATTTTAAAAAGCCTTGGTCTAAGGCACGCACCTCCAAAAAACCCCTTTTTATACGCCCGTTTCTTACCGATAGTACTTAAGAGCTGCTGGTTTATTACTGTGCAGATACCATCTATCGACTCTACCGAAATGCGATGTCCCATTGAACTCTAAGCAAAATAAACTAATTGAAATCCTCTTTCCCAGAATGCCCCAGAGATGAGTTCACGTGCACTGACGGGCAATGCATCCTCTCCTCGAGATTCTGTGATGGGTTCACCGACTGTACCGACGGCAGTGACGAACCGGATGGTTGTGACGCAGCCTGTGGCGCCCACGAGGTCCGCTGCGCCAACCACCGCTGCATACCCCGTGTTGCCCTCTGCGACGGACTAGACCAGTGTGGCGACGCGACCGATGAAATGCAGTGTCCGAAATGACTGACACACGGAGGCCAGATAGGCCAGAGAGGCCAACGATTCCTATTCTTACATATTCTCTGCCAATGATGTGCACTTAACATTCAACTTAGGAATAAATTATTGATTGGATTTGGATGCCAGTCTTTTATTACCTAGGTACCTCAATACCTGCCTAGGTTAAAAATTTGGTCAAGGGTTCAAAGAATATGCTGCCTTTATGAAGTAATGCATGGTATAAGAGAACAAGGTAGGCACTCCCGGAAGAGCAGACCTTATTTTATTGGATCATGAAGTAAAAGGTATTCATACCCCGTATCACCCTCTGCGACGGGCTCGTGTGGTGACGGCACGTCAGAGGGCCCACTCCTAAAAACGAAAATTGAAGTTTCCGAGTACCTACCTATATTTTACGCAAATGTTTTCTTGTTTGTGTAACATAGTTGTAGATTTTGCTTGAAAACGAATCAGAAACTTCAGGTTTTTGTTTTCCGAGTAGGTATACCTACCTACCTACCAGTGGCGTAGCTAGGTGGAAAGGGGCCCGGTGCATAGAGAAAGTATCGGGCCTCACCCCACGTACCTAGCTTGAACTTATATTGCCCAAACTTATAGATAGGGATAAGAATATGATACAGTGAGTTGAACTTATCCCTAGTAGGATAAATCCATACGTACGTCGTCTCTCTGAGGGGTAGAATCTCTACGGGTTTAATAAAAGCAAACGGGAACAAATAAACAACGACGCACATGACAATATAACATATTAATAGGTACAGATGAGACTAATAAACGGAAAAAAAATATTTCTTACAGAATTCCCAGTCCATCCATTGCGCGCTTGAATTTTTTGCAAATTTGTCTATAATTTCTCTCAAATCCAGCAATTAATGATAAATATCAAAGGCGATCTCGTCCAATGCTGTATCTTAAATATTTTTTTATCACACCGAGATCATCCCTGATCTCGGTGTGATAAAAAAATATTTAAGTCAGTCCAGGGCCCCGAAGCTCAGAGGGTCCCCCCTCTGAGCTTCGGGGCCCTGGTGCACTGCACCATCTATGAGAGCTACGCCACTGATACCTACCTACATAGGTGAAATGAAATGTTCGTGATGTATGCCTCAACCACAAAACATAGAATCAGAATCAATAATTTTATTTCTTTAGGCTTACAAAATAAGCACTTAGACAAGTCAAATTGTATACTATAAACATAGTTATTATTATCAAATAAGAAATAAGGTGTTATTGATATTCTCTTCACTTAAATTTTTTGTCCACTAGTGGAAGAAGTGAAAAAGAAACCACTAGCACATTATAATATCACTTATGTGTCTAATACATGTTTATTTTGCCTATCTAAATATAAATTTAATGCAATTTAGATACATGTCAATATTTCTTTAAAGCTAAACAGAACATTGAAATACACATAGATATTAATAATTCGTAAAGTGCTTTATGTAGGATTCAACCCACCGTCACTCACGGTTACTATAAATACCATGGTCTTGGTCACCTATTTATTTATTAATCTAATGGTACCGAAGAAGACGCGTCGACTTCGGTTGCCGTCGCGACGAAAAATGTCAAAAGAAATTAAAATAATTAATTAAGGTAGGTATAAAAAACCACCCAGATTGGAACAAATAGGTACTACCTATAGATCAAGGCTTAGTGCCCATATACACGAGCGGCAAAGTGCCAACGGCAGAGGTAACTGTAACCAGCTGTCGACGCGTGGACAGCTGCGGTTACCTCTGCCGTTGGCACTTCGCTGCTCGTGTATATGAGCACTTAGACAAATTTTTGCTTTCGTCGGGATTGAACCCGCAATATGCCGCAACCTCCTGCGTTGCATCGCAGGCGCTTGGCCCGCTACGCCACTCTTCATTGAAGGACTGAGTATATCATACAGGGAAGGATGCTAACGCCGCATGACTGATTGAGTGAACTGGAATGTACCTACAGACCTATATAAAAAAAAAACGTTGCTCAGTATTTCATCTGTGCTTATTCACTCTCTAATGTTGCCACAAAAATAAGTTACCAAAAGATAGGGTAATATTTTTTAGAATTAGACGTACTTCCATTTGGAGATTTCCCAGGGTCTACTCATTACAAACAAACTGAATTTATCGATATTTATGGTTTTATTTACTATCAACACCGTTGATTTATGACCCAATAATTTGATAAAAATTTACAAAACTGTTAAGTTTTCTTTTTCTCTAATATGAAAATTGCAGATTTAATATCTAGGAAATTGTGTCATTAAGGAATAAAAGGTCTGCCATATTCGATCTTTATTATAAAAGATTATCAATTCATGTTTATGATAAAACAAGAATTTGTTCTGAATTAAAATAATAATAATAAAAAAAAACAGTGAATCAACCCGTGATAAAAAAAATACTATTTTTCTTGTATAAAATGTAGGTACAATGGATCCATAGCTTGTACAGATATAGCTAGTAAACTTGGTAAAAATTACCCATCTAGAGTATCCAAGAAAAAAAATACAATTAGGTCTCTATCCCTATCATATGTATGAACACTGAAAAGGCTATCCAAGAGAAACGAGCTAGACTCTTGCCAAATACAAGAAAAAATAAGGTACCGGTATTCTCGTACATAGCATAGAATAACAAAAAGTTAAAGTTGCTAATAACGATGTTTATTTTCTACTATTTTCGAAATGTATATTTTTTTTAAACATGCGCATTAAACAAATTTACCTAGTATTTTTTAAATTTTAAATTTTACTTTATTGTTTATTTTTTGCAGTTTTCCATTTGTATTGTGTTTTGCCAACTCCAACTGAATTCTAAGGTTATTTCAATCCATAGATCCATATTATTAATATAGAAATAAATTCAAAAACAAATTTTTATACTCTCTTAATTGATTTAATTTAAATAAATAAATAAATAATGTTGGACAGTGCACACAACATCATCAATTTAAGAAAAACTAGATCTAGTCTAGTGAAATTTCAACACCAAATGATGTCAATGTCAGTCACTAAGCTGTCACGTTAATAATAAAATTATGCTTCATGGATGACAGTAAAATACGAAGGTTGTGATCTACAAAAATATTTAATTCGAAATTACTTACATATCTTATTTCGGATTAAATATTTTTGTAGGTCTATATTAATTAGTAGATTTTTTTAAGGAGATCAGCTTATTGATTGTCGAACTATCGACAATCAATAAGCTGATCTCCTTAAAAAAGGTAGGTTGGGTACCATGGCGTTCATAGGTAGGTAACCCAACCTACCTATGAACGCCATGACATGACAGATTTTAGAATGATTTAAACATCGGATTACAATCTAGGTATCATCATCATCAGCCCATACACGTCCACTGCTGGACATAGGCCTCCCCCGTACGACGCCCATTTATATATACAAATAGAAAAATTGAAGTACATATTTGAAAAGTCAAATAAACAGCTTAAAGAAACTACATAGATGTACCTAAGTAGTAACAAAACACAAATGTAAAAAAATCTGTCTCTTTTTTGTAATCTTCGCAGCGGCTGAACCGATTTGACTTGACTTTTACTGGCCGAAACCTAATATTAATCGGGTAACTTTAACTTAGGCAACTTTTATTAACCCCTACATAATAAGGTTTCGCACAAAAAAATCATTGTTGAAAATGTAAATTCTACGTGGTTGAAACCGGGAACACAGCCTATCTAAAATGAAAATACAAAAAATATTTTACGTCATATGATAGGTAAGAAAATCAGTATTATTTATCAGTTTAATAAGATGAGTATGACCATGATGTTTGTCGAAAGCTTTCATCGTGTCTCCTCGTTCGGGGATTTTATCGTGTTTATGGCTAAATTACACTTCCTGTTACTGGAAACACTAAAATCCATTCGTTCAAAAAAAAACACGTCACGATAAAAAAAAATTATTTTCATTCATTCATGGTTGGTTATACTATACTTACGTAGCGTTGCGTGCGTGCATGCGAAATTTCTAATTTCTCTGCTGTGAATAAACCTATTATCAATATCAATGGCTGATAGCGATGATGAGTATGATCGGAAGAGGCGTGATAAGTTCCGCGGTGAAAGAGGAACTGCTGAAGGTAGTAGTTACCGAAGCAGTGATCGCCGTGAAGAACGTAGTCGAGGCCGCGAAGAATGGTCTGAAAGGTAAAAACAAACGGCTGATCCTTCTTTCTCCTGGCCTAGCTTGCAAAACCCTTTCCGACTGATTCCTTTACCTACTTTACTCCTTCCAGATCCCAACAAGTCCATCACGAACCTTCAAATAATCATTCTCATGTTCCAAAACCTATCAATCGTTCTGTGGCTATCATCAGGTAAAAACGTCTAACAGTCTGGTATTTTTTTTTTCTTAGCTTTTACCCTCCTGAGACAGGTAGCAGGTAGGTACAAGGCACCTTTCTATACAAGTAATTTATCTGAAAAAACCTAGTTATTTTACATTGATGATTGGAAATAGGTCACGCGGAGGAAGAGCTGGTCCGGATTACCGAGACTACCGTGCTGGCGGTGGTGCTAGCCGCGGTTACTCTCCTGTGCGAGGGGAAGGCCCAACCAGCAAGCGCATGAGACCAGACTGGCCGATAGAGGAGCGCAGATATGGGGGTATGCCTCATGACTCGTACGGGTCTTATGGGTGGGCACATGACCATTTCGGACCTCACCCTGCTCACCAGGGCTATGGACAGCCGATGCCACCTGTTGCTGCGAGGTAAAATACACAAGATTGGCCACTTATCTTTGCAATGTACATAAACTTACGTTAAACATTGACAGTCAATTTGTTATTCATATTTTATGTTAACAATTTTTTATCAGCTTCTTACAATCAATTCCTCATACTTAATATTTTCTGAATAGCACTTGATTTTATAGTTTTACACAGCATATTTAAATTTGTGGTCCAAAATAGGGAAGCAGTAGCAGTTGGTCCCTCAGATGGTCCACCTTCTATGATGACATTCAAAGCATTCTTGGCTGCTCAAGATGACTCCATAACAGTTGATGATGCTATAGTGAAGTACAATGAATACAAGCTTGAATTCAGGAGGCAGCAGCTCAATGAATTCTTCATTGCACACAAGGATGAAGAATGGTATGTTGTAATTACTGCTGATTGCATGTTTTAAGCTTTATCTCTTGAGTTCTCTTGAGTAAAATGGTGTTACCCTTGTGGGTATTCAGAATGGTACAAGATCAGCAGGGCTTCACCAAGAAATGTTTTGCATAGTATAGTTACCACATACTTTGAAACAGTTAAACAATTATTTATGTAAATCTTACTAGATGGTGCAGCCCAGCTGTCTTTACCTTATGAAGTCAGTTTTAAAATTGCTCTTAGCTATTTGCTGGTAATCAGAAATTTCTAAGCATAAAACCACTCACATTTAAGATAGATACACAAGTGCCTTTTAGTAATTTATGCTTAGAATTTTCTGGTATCTATGCAAATGTTAACATAAACTTTTTTCCCTACAGTCTACAGCGTTTTCGCGTGGTGCTGGACATCGTCACGAAAAATTCTATGAGAATTTATTAAAATGAATTAAAATGTGTGTAGCTAGCTATTTCCGCGTTGACCTGTAGCGCGCAATGCTACAGGTTTCGTTATGTTAGGGCTGTAGGGTATGATATTCCACACGAGTGGACAGGTGAGATTATGAAGATTTTTTAAGTATGCCATTTTAGTTTTTGTACCTTGACATACAGATACAGCTGTGTATTTGAGAAAAAAAGGTGGTTTAATTCCTATTTACTTGTAAAACCTTGCATACTTTACATTAGAATGTTAATGATGTCTAATCTAAAGATTGTGGTAATGTTAAAACATCTTAGTTGTTGTTTTTATCAACATTCATTGAAAATTGATTCAGATTGATGAAAACTGTTTTTTCTTCATAGGTTCAAGATCAAATATCATCCTGAGGAATCTGTGAAGAGAAAGGAGGAGCAGCTAACTGCCCTAAAGGTACTGTCACCATAAGCTTTTAACTATTGATTCACAAATGTTAGCTCTGATCTTCATGAAACTAATAGCCCTTCATGCAAATTTAAGCTAAACAAAAGATTTAATTGCAATGGAAGTGGAACAATTAAAGATGTTAACCACATTTTAATAAAGTGTGTAAATAAATATGAGCAGATTGTAAAATTCTCATCATCTTCTGCAAGGTGGCAGGCTGCAAGAGCATTCTTTGTCTCTGGATGCCAGGGTCGATGGAAATTTACCATGAAGCTTTAAAGAAAGATCTGAGTGGGATTAGGAACATAAGACTTAATCATAGGGGTGGTGGTTGTTTGTATAAATATAAAAATGCCAGATTAAAAATTATTTTAAAAAAATAAACATTTTTAACCCGACTCTCATTTGACAGAATCGCTTGAATGTGTTTTTGGACCTGCTCCAAAACGAAGAATTGGATAAGGTGACAGTTGACGTGGATAAATCTGACAAACTGATACGACTGCTTGATACCGTCGTCATCAAGCTCGAAGGGGGCACTGAGGAAGACTTGAAAGAGCTTGATGAGCCAATAGTGGTAGAGGTGGCTGAGAAAACCGGTAAAGTACTTAATTGTTTTTTTTTTGTTAGATTTTGATGCAGGGTCTTAATCCCAGCATTTGTCTTTTTCAGATAAAATTGAATCTAACAAGCCTATAGTTATTGAAGATGACGCTGTAAAAGTGAAAGAAGAAAAAGATGACAGTGAAAAGAATAAAGAAAAGGAGAAAGAACCGGTAACTATTCTGAAGAAACCTATAAAATAATAAATAAAAACTCAAGTGCTAGTTGGACTTGCACACCGAGGGTTCTGGTATTATAAGAACTTGTTTACCGAAGTACCCTGTAGGTTTTGTGTGCATGTGAATCCCATGGAAATTTCAACAAATTGGGCATAAACGTCTGTAACTTTTGATTGCGTTGACTTAGAAGTTTGATTTATATCACGGCTCCAAGAGGTTATGAACCTGAGTATTTGATATAAATTTCAACTCCGTAGCTCCACGCATTGCGAGAAAAGAGTCTTGACAGACGGACAACAAAGTGATCCTATAAGGGTTCCTTTTTCCTTTTGAGGTACGGAACCCTAAAAAAACATTTGAATGTAGTCCTAACAGAGTCATTATATTTGCAGGAGAAAACGGAAGAGCCTGCAAAGCCGACAGCGCCGCTAACCATGGAGATTGATCCTCAGTTGCGGATCCTACAGGAGCAAGCCAAGATGTTCTCTCGCTTCAACTCCAACGACGAGCCTACCGAGCCTGAGGAAAAGAAAGTTCCAGAAAAAGAGCCACGTAAGATTACTTAGTTCTTTAATTTTGGTATCACGGACAGGCCCCTATTCAGAGGGTGCATGAACGCAGAGGAGACGGCCGCGCATGTACTTGTAGAGTGCAATAGCGTAGCTACTCAACGACTACAGTACCTCGGGACAGCAAGAACGCCCAGGGAGGCATGCACCGGCATCAGCGAGCTGCTAACTTTCCTGGAAGACATCAGGCGGTTAGACTAGCAGCCTCCCACCCGACACGCAAAAAGGGTCCATCTGCGGCCTATTTGCGGAAACCAGTCCAGAAACAAGTAACAAGTAAGATTTCTTAGTACTGTGTAACAAATGTGCATTTATAGACATTGACCTAGTAAAATTTGAGCCAAGGCTCTGACATACTTAAATATCAGCATTTTTGTGGATATAACACAACTTTTCGTCCACTTGTTATAAAGATTACAAAGCAATTAGTTTTTTTAATAATATCTCAGTCAAATTTATAGTATGACCTGCTTTCACTTCCGATTTTGAAAATGCTTAATTCAGCAAATACATACATTTCCGTCATTCACACCCGATTCAGATTAAAAACCAGCAAGTTACTTTTTGTCCTTTATGGTGGCTGCGAACACCTAAGTACTTTCCGATTCATTCGGAAACTACATCCTCGATTTCAATTAAATTTTGCATACATAATCAGATAAGAAAAAGCTATGTTTACAGCCTTTTCGTTTGTAATTATAAAAATATTTGAGAAAACAAGATTCAAAAGAATCGGAAAGTACGAAAAAATATCTTAAATGTTAAAATTTCTAGTTTCACTCGAAATTTCACTACCTACAGTACCTACACACACAGCCACAGCTTTTTATTTGATGGTTAGACACGCCTTCTCACTTAAAACGTGCTTTGTTTCATTCGGCGCGAAACAGCAACAAATAGGCATGGGCCGACCGCTGAGATTTGGGAGATGTTCGTAGCCTTCTTATGATTACAGTTATGATAAATTGATTGTCTGATATTTTAATACAAAGGCAATGAAGCATATTGAAAGAAAAGCATTTTTAAAAACCCTTGGTCCATCGGCTACCGACGCCGCCGTCTCGCCTAGCGTACCCTGTCCATTTCCACTTGATCTCCATATTAGTACCTTCTGACTAGGCTACCTTTGCCCTTTGAACTACTCTGATCTTGTGCATGCATAATAAACGGCGTATTTATTTCCTAGCACCCCCTGGTTCCTCTTCAAGTTCTTCATCATCCAGCTCATCGTCATCCAGTTCTGAAGATGAAGGTGAGGCGAGCACCCGCCGCAAGTCCAAATCAAAGTCCAAGTCGAAGACACCGGATAAGTCACCCAAACGGAAGGAGAAATCTCCGAGTGTTGAGAAGGAGGCTGTTGAAAAGGTACTTTAATATCTACCGTGTTTTTGTTTTAGAATGACAGAAGTAATCCAAACGCGCGATAGAGGGTCAGCCAAGAAACTAGCGATAGCAGTGTATTTATCCTAAATACCTCTCAGCACTCACAAACTGATGAATGTTACTCTCCCAAGCAAGGTGGCTTTTGCCATAAACACCACGCTTGGCATGCGGGTTGGTGACCGCAGGAGAAAATAGAGTTATGATATTCGTGATTACGGGGTCAAAATACGTTATTATACCAAATTTCACATTCATCGGCAGTATGCGCCTTTCGGAAATTTAACCGTTGATCCTTACTTCGGGACCGCCGCGGCTCATAAAATCCTCATCAGTAATTAGTTATTCATTGTTAAGCCAAATGACTTCCATTGCAAGATAGGCCTAAAATTTATTCCTGCATTTGTTCATAATAATTAGTCAATATTCAAAGGTAACAAGAAAATAAACCATGAAATAGGCGTCCATCGCAATCAATCAAAAGGCAAAAGCTCTTTTTATTCCATAGCTAGACGATGCCGTGTGAATTAAATATCCGACATTAATTTATTTTATTTTTATTATAGGAGAAAGAAGACATAGAGAAGAATGGTCAAAAAGAGGATGGTGAGGTCACAGGCAAAGTAGTGCCGAAACGGGAGCCGCGAGCGCTGCACAAAACCACCTCCATATTCCTGAGGAACCTGGCACCTTCTATCACTAAGGCGGAAGTTGAAGCTGTAAGTATGAGATATTATATAAGCCCTGAAATAAAATGACTGTTCTAGGCTTTTTACCCGTGACGCACTGGGTAACAGGGGTATCATACGTTTCGCGGAACCATTATCTGTATTGTATTATGTATGTATGCGTTTGTAGTTCCCAAACGGATGAACAGATTTTGTTACAGTTTGAATTGTTTTATTTAAATGGTGAATTAATCTTCGAGTGATCTTAGCTGCACAGGTGAAAATCGTCGCAGCCGTTTTAATGTTATGAATTATTAAAGAATTATGAAATATTCTGTACCTTTAGATTTTTTTGTGAAATTAGTCTTTACAGATTTTATGTCATAAACAATTTGTTTATTGTTATAGATGTGCAAACGTTACGGCGGTTTCCTCCGCGTGGCGCTAGCGGACCCGGTGCCGGATCGGCGCTGGTTCCGCCGCGGGTGGGTCACCTTCCGCCGGGAGGTCAATATCAAGGATATCTGCTGGAACCTCAACAACATCAGGGTGAGTTGCGGTGCCGGAAGTCAGGGAGACTCGGCTTTATATGTCCAATTAAAACCTAACCATGTATAATATTTTCTTTTCTACATCTTTATGATCGTTTTTATTATTTTTCGCACAGTTACGCGAATGCGAGCTCGGTGCCATCGTCAACCGCGACCTGCAACGCCGCATCCGGCCCGTATCGGGCGTGACTCTAGAACGTTCCGTGCTGCGTGCTGACGCGCGCTTGGCCGCTCGGATAGCGCACTTGCTCGACACGAGAACCAAGCTCTGGGCGGCCGAGCCGGTGGAAGGCGCGCCAGTTGAGGAAAAGAAAGAAACGAATGAGGTAACACAATGTAATGTCGCATCCGGCCGTATCGGGCGTGACTCTAGAACGTTCCGCTTCCGTGCTACGTGCCAAAACGCGCTTGGCCGCTAGGGTCGTGCACTTGCTCGACACGCGAACCGTAAAAATACTACTTGCACAGTCTACTTTACATTGTCAATCCTTCAAGCAAATGTTTCTTACCATTCAGGTTCAAGACTTCAGTCTGGAATCAAAGAACCCTGTCCTCCACAAAATAACCGAGCACCTGATCGAGGAAGCATCAACAGAAGAGGAGGAACTACTAGGTCTCGAAGCCACAGCGGACCCATCCGCAGAACAACCAGAGCCGGAACTGATGCGCGTGCTTGACCGTCTGGTGTTGTATCTACGTATTGTACACTCGGTGGATTATTACAACCATTGTGAATACCCGTATGAGGATGAGATGCCTAACCGCTGTGGGATTATGCACGCTCGGTCTGGACCCCCGCCTAATAAGGTAAGTGAAAAAAGTTCAGTTTATGGGATGGTATTCCAATCAGTCTGAATTATGAAAGACTGACTAAGAGTGCGCTGACGAAAATATAAGGGAAATCAACCAAAAAGAAACCTGCGAGATGAAGACATGTTTATAATAATGCTGAATACACAACTGTTGAATTTATAACTAGCTAAACCAATCTTGTAAGTTTACTGTAAGCATTCAAAGACAATATGTTTTACAGCCAACACAACAGGAAGTTCTAGACTACATTAAGACATTTGAGGGAAAAATGGCTTCATTCCTTCAAGACATCAAACCTCTGTCTGATGAAGAGTTGCAGAAACTTGGAATAAAGGTAAACTTAACACATTCATCGCCCAATTCATCTCGCATATGTCCAACTGTACCAGCAGCGGCTCGCCCCTGCGGTCTGTCGCACCGCCGAGGCTGGGCAGTGCATGCTAATACATGATTATAATCATAAACGTTTTGTACAGGATCCTGAATCAGAAGTAGAGAAGTTCATTTCAGCCAATACACAAGAGTTGGGTAAAGACAAATGGCTGTGCCCTCTCAGTGGCAAGAAATTCAAGGGCCCTGACTTCATTAGAAAACATATCTTCAACAAACATGGTGAAAAGGTACATATTCCAAATATAGTGTGCGAGTGTACATTTTATTGTAATAAGGAATAATATTTTCTTTCACTAATAATATTTTTGTAACTTAGGCTTGATAATATTAAAATTGTTTTTAGTCTAATTAATTAATTTTGATTTCCTGGGTGTAAATCATGACTAAACTTAACGTAGGACGCACTCTGGCCAGTCGGATGACGATCTGCGAATCGACGATCTTAGGTACGCGGCAATTTGAACTCATGTCCAGCTATGGACTAACAAAAGGCTAACCAAACCATCCATCCATCCATGCTCAGTGACCAGACAAGACTTATCCAGGCAAATGGGTTCTGAGACAGCTCAGAACTCATTTGCCTGGATAAGTCTTGTTTCTGTGTTGTCTAATCAAGCTATTTACTAGCTGGCTAGATACAGACCTAGCTAGCTAGTAAATAGCTCGAGTTCGCGAGATCGGCTTCCAACCAGGGGGCCTACTCGGAGAAGGAAAATCGAAGTTTTTGATTCGTATTCGTGCAACTCAAACTCTTATGTCGCTTGCATAATATTAGCGTTTGCACGAAAACGAATCAGACATAACGATTACATTTTACGAGCCCCAGGATACTATGGGCGGCTGAGTGATGTACCCCGATGGTGCCGAGACGGGAGTTCTTGAATAGGCTGATGGTGATGATTAACGATTCTCAATTCTTAGGTAGACGAGGTTCGCCGCGAGGTGGCGTATTTCAACGCGTACGTCCGCGACACGAGGCGCCCGCAGCAGCCCGAGCCGGTGACGCGCTCAGCGCCCGCGCCCTCGCATCAACCGCAGCCTGCTGCGTGAGTATACACCACAATATACAAACTTCTATACAATTTATTCTGCTATAAGTCGCGTTAATAAAGTTTGTAATTGAAATGAAAGCTTCTCATGCTTTTACTACAAATACTTATTATAGATTATTCAATATAACCTAAGCGGTACAGCATGAAATAGTTATTAAGAGGTCATTTTCAGTCCCAATCTCTTTCTACGCGACTTATGTAATTTAGTTAGCTGCCCGCGCCTTCGCCCGCGTTTTATCGGGATTAAAACCCTATATATTGTTCCAGGTCCCAGACTATACCCATACCAAATTTCAGCCCAATCAGTTCACTAGTTTTTGCGTGAAGAGGAACAAACATCCATCAATCCATCCATTCTTACAAACCTTGACATTTATAATATTAGGAGTGATTTTATGTACGAATCAAACCTTAAATCTTATAGGCTGTGTGTTTCGCTTCCTTAGTCGGCACACCTTGTCAATACTTGCTTGTTTTTCGCTTGCCATGCTGGGCGAGATGCGGGATGATTGTGGGCTCTGTTAAATGCGAACACTCCAGCTCGAATCAATCAATGCACTCCTTCATTTAATAAGCGCACCAAACGAAATGATACATAAAGTTCAGAATGCGTCGTGGAGCACGCGATTACAGCTCCATTTACGCCAGTGACACTTATGCACTACCAAATAATGGCCATTATGCTTTTCGAAAGTAATAAGCGACCTTGCCTTTTCATATTTTCGTCAGTTGAGCTAGTGACCCCCACATAAAGACATTGAACTAAATCATAAACATAATGTAGGAATTAAAGTTGTATACACCCTTGCCTTTCTTAAATTGCAAAATTTTCTATCCATCCAAAGATTGCCTGGAGGAAATAGCGTCCAAGCGATAAGGCCGCCCTTTGTACTTGTTCATGTTAATGTCTATGTCTTTTATTTAACTTTGTGGTGTACATTAAAGAGTATTATATTGTAAATCAACATCGATTTATAAGACAAAATTAAATCAATATCTATTTAAGTATTCGTTGGGGAGCTATAACGTTAAAAATATTCAGTTGAATAAAATTATACGATATAATGTTTATCCAAACCTAAAATAAGAACAAAAATTTTAACCGCATCCTTATTCAAATGTAACTAAACTTTGATACCCCATTAATTTTCAGACATCATTATAATTCCAACCCATAAATCACATATTTGTTTTATTTGTGTACGGTAAAGCAATCGGAGTTATTGCTTCTAAAACTTTGTTTATCAACCTCAATTTTTTTTGTTATAAAACGATTATGCTGACGGTTATATTTTAGTTTCGAATTCCGCGTTATTAATGGTCTGACTTTGGTACCTCACGCACGACATCATAGTGATGAAGCCGGCTTCTTTTCCCACTTTTCCCTATCTAAAATATATATAAATAATGTTGGACAATCCACACAGCGTCATCAAGCACCAAGCAGAGCTTGTGTTGTGGGTATTATAAGACTGATATACATAATACAATACATACATAGGTTAATATATTTTATTATACATAGAAAATACCCAGAACACCCGGAAAAAATGTTTGGAGATCGAACAAAAATTTGTCCCAAGACGGCAATTGAACCCACAGCGTCCTGTGTCGCAGGTGGATCTTCGTCCGCCGCGCCACATAGGTTGTCTAAACAAAAATTTGTCCCAAGACGACAATTTAACCCACAGCGTTCTGTGTCGCAGGTGGATCTTCGTCCGCCGCGCCACATAGGTTGTCTAAACAAAAATTTGTCCCAAGACGACAATTTAACCCACAGCGTTCTGTGTCGCAGGTGGATCTTCGTCCGCCGCGCCACATAGGTTGTCTATCTATGTATCCATGCCGTCGTCATCCGATACATTACATTGCATGCAAAATGTATTTATTTTGTCAAAACGTAAGGTGAAAGTTCAGGTCAGCCTCTTTTTCTTCCATCGTAGCTCCCATACCGATGAACCGCTTTTTGTTGTAAATAGTTGAAGGGCTAAGAATTGTTTACATAATTCGTAATTCCTTGATCAACAGAGGGTTCGGTGAAAGGTTCGGCGGCGCGCCGGCGGGCCCGCCCGCCCAGCGTGGCTGGGGCTGGGGCGGATGGGCGCCCCCGCAGCCCTACGCTCCGAGACATCCGCGCTTCTCTAGACCAAGGTAAATATTCTATTCAACTGTATCTAGATCGATGTTACAGTATAGCCAAGCGACATTTTCATAACATGTCGTTATGAAAGAAAAGAAAGAAAATAAGTTTATTAATACACAATAAAGACACATTAGAAATAAACATTCTCCCCCTTATTCATAATAGTCTGCTAACTTAGAGCATTGCTAATTCTCACTCTGTTTTCCTCTATTGACATACGTCAGAGTGAGAAATAATACTGCTTAGCAGCTGCTTTAAGTTAGCAGACCATTATGAATAAGGGGGTCTCTCTCTAGAAATAAACGCTCAACAGAAAGTTGAGCAATGCTTCACACACATCATGTGACATCTGTCCCTCCAGCATGGACAGCTCAGACAAGCCTTTATCTAGGCTAATTGACGGAAAGGTTTTGGTTATTACAGTGCGTAAGCACTCGCACTCGGGGTAATCTCAAAGAAATTAAATGAAATCCCAATTTTTTTTTTACGATTTCTTCTGGTCTGTCGTTGTGCAGTGGTTAGCGTTAGCGGAGTTCCGTATTGAGGGGAAGGTCGCGGGTTCAAGTCCCGCTGAAGTCGTAATTTTTTTGTGATATAATTTATTAATTACTTTAATTAACAGAAAATTTGATACATTATGCAAATTATCGAAGTTGAAGGAATGAATTGCAATTATTTTTCGCATTCGATAACGTTCGATTTCTATTGTCCCCTCAACAAGTCCGTGTCTAGGCTGTCCATGATATACACTGCATACACTACGATAGTAGTGTATGAGGCAAGGCTGTTTAGGCGGCAAGGCAACCGCGTGCATGTAAAAAGACGTTACATTCGCATGGCACGGCTACCGACATCTGAGAAGGACCTTATAAATGTCGAATAGAAAGAAATAAAATAGCATGATTTGCCTGCGTTGCTAACGTAACATCGGTCTAGATAACTAACTGTAAATATTGGTCTAATTAAAGTTAATTTAATTCACTGATTTTGTCGGAATTTATTTAAGACTGCTTTTCTTTTTACATAAATGTTATAAAAATCTGATACTTAATTCAATGAATTAAATTATCACGAATACGTAAAAGTTTGTACACGCTAAGGTCATGCAACTTTATCGGATTACTTACGAAAGTAGAAACTTACTATACCACCATCATTATGAACGTTTTGTTTGGTTTTGAATTGGGCAAAGTATTTTGAACTTGCTTATCTGCTGTTTAAATCAAAGTTATATATGTAGATACTTACATAGAGCAATATCCTAGCGTGTACAAACACTTTGGAGCTGGTTAGCATGCGATGATAGCAGTTTTTCCTCAAAATACACGAAAGTCGACATAACATTTGAATTACAAAGACTTCAAAAACTCAACACTTTGTGAGAATATCTGTCATCATTTGCATGGTGTCATTCACTGTGTTATCGTTTCGCTTTGTCTTTTTTTATCCCGAAAAGCATAATCATTGCACGAGCACGACGCTAAAATTTACAGAACATTTTAATTTGAAGTATGCAAGTTACAACTATACATTAGTTGTAACTTGAATACTTCAAATTAAAATAAAATGTATTCGTATTATAAAAGCTTACTCCGTTATAGATCTATGCTTGAGTAACATTTTTTATGGCAGAAGCGGTACTAAAAATTAGATCGAGCATAATTTCATAATACGTGACATAATTTTTTGTTGTAAAATATACGGGTGCGTAATACAGCGTTGACTGTGTTAAGCCCGGTGTAACGGGACGTAATGTACCATTCGCAGCGATTAGCGAACGGATTTTAGTACAAGGCGTAAAGTACGCCATTACGCCTTGTACTAAAATCCGTCTGGTTGCTCGTTGCGCTAGAGCCTTTTTTCCCTGTACTGACGAAGTCTCGCTGTGTAACATGTTACGTTACGACCCGTAACGCCGGTTAGTACCCACCGTTACTTAGCATTCACCTTTTTGTTTGAGGAAAGGACAAAGGTGTCTAACAAAATATTCGTTTTTATACTGTATTTTTAATATTATATCTCTTTGTTCGGTAACTATTAAAATTCAACATACAGCATCAGTGATTTACTTTTATTCCCATGGAATAGTAATGTCTTATTTTCATTAACAATTACATCATCTCATGTTTCATAAGTTGAAAAATCTATTTAATCCGGGCCTAGACAAAGTTATGTTCAATAGTCAATTGATGTAAATGAAGTTGTTATTTTATTATGTTGTTGTATATTTATATCAACCATGTTATATTTATAGAGAATTATTAGTAAAAAATTATTAGTTGGAGAAGCCACTGGTTCCTGAACACCGTTTTTAACTAATTCAGGAGCCTATGGACTCATTTTGCGTGTTACACTAGCTATTATGTCAATAAATTACATTTTTACTAACCTCTACTAACTTCAACGACATAAGCTCGTGCATAAGATTATTACTTGTTTGAAACTTGTCATTGTTGTAATAAATAAATCGCTTTGTCTCGCATGTATGTAGAAGTTGTAGCTAAAGTTAAAAGTAGCTTTAATACCGTAATAATCTAGTAGAAACGGTAATGATCTAGTAGAAACATGTACATACTACGCGTACATTCACGGTTCCGGCTGACAAATACAATAAAACAATTTGACTGACTCACTTTACTTTTTGCATGACCTTAACATTTGGAAATTCGTATTTTATTTACCTATATCGAAATGGAATATATGTATATGTTCGGTTAACGTAGCTGGGAAGATTCTTTGCATGTATTCGGGTGCCTTGTATTTATTTTATAGATAATGTCTTAAATGAAAGGAATAATTTGCAGGGAAAATGTGGATCGGTCGCGGCCTATTATTGCGTACAACGATCTTGACTTCCCGGACAGTGGTGACATATTTTAATTTATGAATTAAATAAATCCATGACTGGAGATATATTTTAAAAGGATATTCTAATAATTTTAAGCATTCCGTTGACTTGACTTGGCATGGTCATTATTATGTTTATTTATTTATGAAATCTAGCAAAGATTTATTAGGGCCATAAAGATCACAAGTACACTCCTACATACATATATGTAGTTCTGTTATATATTAATGTTTGTAATTAAAATGTCTTTTGTACTTGTATTATACGTAAAATGTACCTATCACCTATTATTAACATAATACCATACCTTACATTATCATCACATAATTCCATGTCAGTGCCAACAATGGTTTTATCAACTCAAATAATATGTATTTCTTCATCAAAAGCATTATAAAATTGTTCTTAACATTTTATGATATAAAAAATTACAAGCACTGTATGTTTCAATAAACTATCCGAACTGTCAATTTGTTATTCTAAATTTTTTCCTTCCTGCGTTTGTATTGTAAAGCTGCCTTGTAACCCCCGGGAAGCTAAGATTTGCACTATATTCCCAGCCAGTAGAGTATAGCACCTTTGAGCGTGGTGTTTGTGTGTGCCGTGTTGTATTATAGAGTTCCCGCTAACTAAAGGATGTGGTTATTGTTAAAGGGGGGGCGGTGGTGCTGATTTCCGCCCAGTCATACACTACCGCGACTTGGACGCGCCCCGTGAGCCCGACGAATTCATATAACGGACCCCACCAGGGCTTCTCTCAACAAACATGCACGTATTATTTGCTCTTCTCTACTTGTTCTCTGAATCACTGTACGGTATAAACTTATCCTAATCAGTACTAGTACTCGTAGCGTAGACGGTAGTTACCTAATAATCGACTGTAAATTATTTTAATTAAGATTGACGGTAGTGGAAATACTTATGTATTTTGTTAATGAAATATATTGATGTTCAGTATAACTGCGTATGTTTCTGATATAAGAAAAACCCATATTTATCATAATTTAGTTACATGGATGTCAGGTTTCTCATTAAATGCGATGGACGATCACGACTTAAACTATTATGTCGTTATTTTAATGTGCGGTTACGGATCCTCCTATATTGCATCCCAAGTTCCGTGTCAAACACAAAATATTGATAGTTTCCTAAATAATTATTCATTCATTGATTTAAGAACTTGCATTGTTCTTAAACTCTATGAGTCAGTCACGGTATTTCCAGACTAACGTAAGTACTTGCTAATTGATGGGACTGTTCAAAAATATTCTTGTCATCACTGGCGCACTGGTAGAAGTCGTAAATACCTATTATCTTGTACCCATAACACAAGCTCTGCTTAGTATGGGGCTAGATAATGCTGTGTGAATCGTCCAGTATTTATTTATTATACGTAGGTATAACGAAAGATGTAGAATTTGAAAATGTATTTCCCTTTCGATTGAAACAAAAAATGGTATTAACTTATCTGCTGATTTTTCAGTGTGTATACAGAACTGAGCTTCACTTCGCGTATTTTTTAGGGCGCCGTACCTCAAAATCTAAAATGGACTAACCGAATCACTTCGTTACCCATATTATTTTAAATTCTAACCGTCCGTCTGTCTGTCAAGACCATTTTTAGGGTTCCGTACCCGAAGGGTGAAAATGGGACCCTATTAGGTACTAAGCCTCTGCTGTCTGTCCGTCCGCCCGTCAGCGGGCTGTATCTTATGAACCGTTGAAATTTTGACAATTTGGTGTGTATAACTATTGTCGCTATAACATAAAATCCTAATAATGGGGTCCAACGTCCATACCAAGTTGAGTACCGATCACCGAAGTTAGCAACATCGGGAGAGGTCAGTACTTAGATGGGTGACAGCGTCATTTGTCTTTTTTCGATTAAAATAAAACGTCAAGTGCGAGTCAGACTCGCGCACCGAGGGTTCCGTAGAATTAAAAGATTATTGCTCCTTGGCAATTTTTTTTATGTATATCGACAGGAAGTGCAGGCTCGGGTTTTGATACACATCAAGAATCAAAAAATTTTTTTTGTGAATAACCTGTTAATTTACAGATTGCTTCCTTTAATTGTGCTATAAGACCTTGCTTCTTGCCGTTAAGTACCCCTACAGGGTTTTGGTGCATGGCGAGAATTAAAAAATATTTTATACATGAATAATTAACAAATTTACGGATTTCGGTTTATTTACCTTTACTTGGCCTATAAGACCTTGTTTCTTATCAAACTTCATGATAGTAGGTCTAGGGGAAGTACCCTATAGGTTTAGTGTGCAGTTGATTCCATTGAAACTTTCAAAAAAATTGAGCACCTCTTTTTTTGATTACGTTGACTTACTTTTTATATCATGGCTTTAAGAGGTTACGGACCTGAGTATTTCTTGTTTATTTCAATTCGGTACCTCCACGCGTTCCTGTCTGAGAAAAGAGGGTTGACAGACGGACAACAAATTGATCCTATAAGGTTTCCGATTTTTTCCGATCTTTTGAGGTACGGAATCCTAGAAACTGTTTTTTAGGTTCCTTTTGCGAAATAGTTATTTACGATGGTACTGAACCCTCCGTATGCGAGATGACTCGCACTTGGCTGGTTTTATTTTAATTTGTTGTTTAATAGTCTAAAACTCAGAAGTTAAATAAAATTATATTCACTCTGACCGCAAATCAGGATTCATCGTAATGATTATCATCCTTTCTTAATAACAAGGATGGAATCTGAGCATGACCTTCTCGTTGCAAGTTTCTACGAAATCATATAGCATGAGACGAGAAGGAAATAAAAAAATTGCCTACATAAACAATAATATTTAGCACCCAGTCGATATTTAAGATAAACCGTATAATAACTACCATAAACTGTCATGCTCTGTACATTATGAGGATTTTGAACCTTGACCTCTACTATTACCTTGGTCGGTCATACGCCGTTTCTTATAAAGTAGTCATGATACCATCTATAGATCCTTAAGCTAAAGATTCCCTGTAATATTTCCTACTAGATTATGCCATTAAAGATCAATTTTGATGATGCGATTGGTATTTTACTGGCCGTTTATGACCATGTCATTTATATGACTTATGCAGTAAGCAGCACAAAGAAGTATGGAATGAAGGTGGATTAGTTACATGGAATGTTGAAGATTTATAGTAATACAATCCTCACTGATATTGTAACTGTGAAACTATGGATGTATGTTTGTTGCTTCTTCACGCCAAAAACACTGAACGAATGGAATGGAGCTAAAATTTTGCATAAGTAGATGTAGGTCTAGTCTAGACCCGTGGGTTATAAAACATAGGCTACTTTTTGTCCCATAAATCAGTGCCATGGGACAGAAATAACCATGGAAACAACGCGTTTGAAGCCAGCAGAAACTAGTATATTTTAAGATTGGTACTTGTAGGTGCAGATCCTATTAGCACTTCGATGGAGCCCCTCGTCAATATTTGAGTAATTTGGGCGATAAAAATATCACCCCCACGTTTGTGGGGGGGCCACGGACAATTATATACATTGTGACAGTAGGCACCTTATCCGTTAATATTTTGACCCGTGTTAGTCATAAAATAGAAATTACAATTACCTACCTAAATTAGATGCTTAGGTAATACGTTCATTAATTAGCAAATGATCGCGATTCATTGAAAGTTTTGGGAAAACTTTCTCAACGGATATAATAGGCTAAAAAAATGGATTTAAAATGAGCTGCTTTGCAAGACTATTTCATACCATTCAAAGTGCTATAAAGACAAGAACATGTCAAGATTTACGAATAAAAAAAAAGAAACCATGAGAATTGAAACTATAATATGTAGATTGATGATACATCTCCAACGTGTTAGTTTTAGTAAATTACCCATAGGAACACGTCATCGTTGCTAAGCAAAAAATCACGTGTCGAAGTAAATAAGTAACTAATTCGTTAACTATCCATGTGAAGACAAAAATCAAGCAATTTGTACCTCTCACACACATCGACAAAATCAAACCGGAGCTAGAGGTCGTAGGTACCCACGTATTTCCCCACAAACCTTATCATCTCTGGATACCATGCTATTTATGACGTGAGAGTAGGCACCTAACCAACGAATTACCATGCGCAAAGCACTGCTCATAATAAACACGGGAAACAATACCGCTGCCTACGCGAATACAACCTCTGAATCTTAGTTCGCAGTATTAACACCGACAGGTTTTTTGCTGCAAATATAAATGGGTGCCTATTTTGTCTTGCTTTATAAATGCGGTCGACTGTCGAGGACTAGCATTGTAGTTAGGAGGCTTCATCATGATGGAGCTCACATGTGCCTTTGTTTTACTCGTGCAAATTAGTTTTGTGATATCCAACCCCTACGGATATGGACCCAGGGCTGGTGCGTCGGCTAAAGGTTAGTTTCTCTTACATTGTTTATACTAATACTCGTACATACTCGTAGGTGATCTCAGCAGTCATAACTACATTTACTTGCCCTTGATAAGCTTGAGTCGATACTATCCTACATAATTAGGCAGCTCTGTAACTAAAACTGCAATTAATCTATCGAATAATTTCCAAATTTTATGGCGTTTTTTTTAGAAACATGAATTATTGTTTTTATTTTTTACAGCTGAGGCAAGCGCAGCTGCTTCACCCATAGACATCCAAGGTGCGGGCTATTCAGGAGGCTTCTCCAAGTCGTTTTCGTCAAGCAGTGCGTCATCTAGTGCCAGTTCTAGTGCGAGCTCGTCTGCCTTCAGCTACAGTGGTTCAGGGTCCGGAGTCTCACTCGGTGGATCCCCATGTGGCTCCGGCGATTGTCAACACGGAGTTAAAGGTTCAACGGGAAGCCAGGGACCATACAATGGAAACAACGGATCTCCCAGTCAGGGCGTAACAGGGCACTATAACACCGATGTTAACGGATCTGATGAACCTAAAACTGGCTGTGCTCCCGGAAACTGCCAGCCGGGCTCAAACTCTGGATCAGCCGGACCCACCGGAACTTCTAACGCGTATAGCAGTGCAAAGGCTATATCTTCGTCTGTAGCTGGGGCTCAAGGAGGATCAACTTATGCAAAAGATAATACGAAGCCTGGCTGTGACGGCTCGGGCTGCAAAGAACCGAACGGAAACTCTGACGCAGGCACTGATGATAAAGAAAAATGCACGTCAGTAGGTTGCGGTACCACACCTCAAGTCGGAACGCCTTCAGCTGACTATGCCAAATGTGCATCAGGCGAGTGTGGACCAAACGGACAATCCGGAGCTTCAAACGAATACGGATCTAATGACATAAAAGTACCTACTTCCGTAACGTCAACCGCTAAATTAAACTATGGATCTTATGGGCAAACATCAACAACAAACTCGGGTTGTAAATATGGTAACTGTGGGGGTCAACCTGATTCGAAACCCTCTTCCTATACCCCGGAATACCCTCCTTGTAGCTCTTCTGATTGCAACAATTACGGACAAGGCTCATCGAACACTCCCAGCCAAGGTTACAACAAACCTTCTATACTTTTAACTGCTCCTAAAGAATGCACTTCTTCAAACTGTCAATCTGCACAGACGAAACCTCCCAACACTTATAGCTATCCTACATCTAACTATGGTGCTCCTAGTCCAACATCATTTACCAATCCATCAACTACCCCCTGTATTGGTGGTAACTGTAACTTCGGCTCCACAAAAGAACCATATTCAACGAGCTCCGTCACTAATTTACTAAGCTCCTATAAGCCATCTCAAAAACCAAATGTTGCGTCGAACTATCCAACTTCCCAAGGTTATGCAGGCATCGAACCATCTTATGGCAGCTCACCGTCATATTCCTCATTCGCGCCTTCGGGGCCTGAACCTCAACCAGGTCCGCTGTCGCCTCCTGACCTCTTAAGTAGTTGTAATGGTTCACCTGGCACCGCCTGTAATGATATTATTTATGCTTCCGAACCAAAACCAGGTCCGTATTCGCCCCCTGGGCCTGCAAGTAGTTGTAATGGTCCCCCTGGTACCCCCTGTAACGATGCTTTTGTTGCACCGGTATGTGCGCCGGGCTCTCCCAATTGTAATAAAGGTCTGGCCACAGGCTACCATGGATATAATTCTGCACCTAAACCAGGCCCTTTGTCTCCCCCTAGGCCTTCCAGTAGTTGTGGTGGTCTTCCTGGTACTCCCTGTAATGATGCTTTTGTTGCACCGGTATGTGCACCAGGCACTTTCAATTGTAATGCGGGATCGACCACAGGTTCCCATGGATACAATGCTCCACCTAAACCAGGACCGTTGTCGCCCCCTAGGCCTTCCAATAGTTGTGCTGGTCCTCCTGGCACTCCCTGTAATGATGCTTTTGTTGTACGGGTATGTGCGCCGGGCTCTTCCAATTGTAATGCAGGACCGACGCCTGGCTACCATGGATACAATTTTGCACCTAAACCAGGCCCGTTGTCGCCTCCTGGGCCTTCCAGTAGTTGTGCTGGTCTTCCTGGTACACCCTGTAATGATGCTTTTGTTGCACCGGTATGTGCGCCAGGCTCACCCAATTGTAATGCGAGACCAACGACAAGCTATCAAGGCTATAATCCTTCAACTAGTTTTCCCATCACTCAAAATAGCATTTCAACACCATCGTATAATTCACTCTCTGGGGGCGCAAAGCCCGTAGACGCAACAGAAAGTGATAAACCCTACAAGGGGGGATTCGGCGGTCCTTCTGGAATATTGAAGCCTAATGAGTTTAAAGCTCCATCTGTACCTTTAACAACCTCAACTTCCCAAATTATCCCTGAAACGAGCAATCCAGCTTGTGGCACTGGAAATTGCGGGAAACCCACATCTCCATCGTACGATGCGGCTTCTGGATCCCTATCAGCTCCTGGATCCACTGGATTCGGAGGTGCTCCTGGAATTCTGAAACCTAACGAGTTTACCTACAACAAACCCGCTTCTGGCTCTTTAGAAACGAAACCTGCGTGTAGCACAGGTAATTGTGGACAAGGCGCTACCCCATCCTATTCAGACGCTGGCTCTGGAGTTCAAGCAGGCGTCAGTGCATCGGCTAGCGCTAACGCAGTTGCATACACCGGAGGTTTCGGTGGCCCTCCTGGTGTATTGAAACCCTACGATGGCGGTAAAATCGACACTGCATCTGGAAAACCACAAAGCGGACAATACGTATCACAGCAAGGAGCGCATTCCAATAATGGTCTAGGATCACACCAGGGATCTTATTCAAATAATGGAATTGGCTCTCATCAGGGGACCTATTCAAATAATGGCGTGGGAGCCCACCAAGGATCATATTTAAACAATGGCGCGGGAGCCCACGAAGGATCATATTCAAACAATGACGCAGAAGCCCACCAGGGGTCTTATTCAAATAATGGCGCAGGAGCCCACCAGGAGTCTTATTCAAATAATGGCGCAGGAGCCCACCAAGGATCTTATTCAAACAATGGCGTAGGATCGCATCAAGGTTCGTACTCGAATTACGGTGCCGCCACTTCGCAACCGATTGCTGCCTCGGCCGGAGCAGTTTCAGGATCAAACAGTTTCAACAGTGGGAGTTTTGGACAAAAAGCCAGCGGCGGTTGTGGTGGAAGTAGCTGCGGCGGGACTGGATCCTACGGCGCTCGATCGTATAGTGGTTCTCTGAGTGGGTCGTATGGCGGTAACAGTGGAGCTAACTACGGATCCGATGGTCTTGGCCTAACCAAGACCGAAGACGGATGGAACGGAGCCAATGCTAAGAGTGTGGCCGGTGCGGTCAGTTCGGGCGGATATGGCGGCTATGCGAGCAGCTCTGCCTCCGCCCATGCCACTTCAGGTGCAGCTATAAAAGGAAGTAAGTAACATCTTGCATTAAGTACCTACATAAGTAGTTGTAGTTAGCGTAGATTAAATCGAAATATCTGCGGTAGTATAGTGCTTAAGTACCAAATAGCGTTGGTGACAATTAATCTTATTTTCTAAAAAACTTTAAAAATATCAAAATTTCCCTATATTTTAAAAAATAAGGTTCTTGTAATGGTATGGGAGTGGAAACTTGTAATTAGCCCTCAGTATTATAATATGCATATTATATCATGCATGTTAAGTTAAGCAAAGATCTTATTGTTAAATCCTAGCTATAAGTTTTCTTAAAATTCGTAAAATAAAATAAAATAAAATGTCATTACTAGCCTTAATTAATTGCTTATCGCAAAACAAGTTATTGCTCTATCAAGCCCTTGCTTAGCCAAAACAACGGGAGACCGGACAAGTAGATTTGATAAAAAGTTCGTTAATCTCCGAAGAAGATTTTAATTTTAAACCATCACACAGTGTAAAATTTGCCCCAATTTTGTTTCATCTCAATATTATAACGAAAACCAATAGTTTTTATCATTATAAGCACTAGAGTAAAACTCTGGCATCGATATACCTTGTAGTTTTTTTATAAAAAAATGACAAAGATACCCTAAATCCGCATCATGAAATATACAAAAAAATTAAAGAAAAAAAAATGTGGCTACTTATTTAAGTTTTATGTATATACAATGGTTAGACACATAATAACAGACCATCAAACAAGTTTTTGACTTTCTACTGTCAATAGATTATTAAATAATAATACTTTTATCATTTTTCTTTTTATTTATTTTTCTCCGCTTTTATGCCGTATTAGATCTTAATTTCTAAACTAAATGATTGATCAATCAAACCTTTATCTATAGTATTAAAATCATAATCTAATTCCGCGTTATTTAGAAGTTATCATCATTTTACAATATATCCGAATTTTTCGGGCCTAGGGCTGCCACCGCACTTTAAAAACTCTGTTGATACTTTGAATTATTGTTGTTCACAGGAAATATGAAGCAAAAAATACTTTTTAGTATATACTAGCTTCTGCCTGCGATTTTGCACGTAAAATTACGTGTATTTTTTAAAAAAAGATTGCCTATGTATATTATTCCAGATTATTTCCTACATGTTTGCAAATATTAATGAAAATCTAATCAGCAGTTTGTGCATTAAATAATAAAAAACATCTATCCATACTTTCGCTTTTATAATATTCATAATTGTGATTGGTGATACGAGGGTCATTCAATAAATACTTAGCCTACAAAAAGTACACGAAAATTTTGGAAAAGTAGCAATTTATTTTTCAACATAGTCTCCTTTTAGTTCGATACACTTAGCCCAGCGATGCTCCAACTTTTTTAACCCATCCGAAAAAAATTTTTTGTCAAACTCTGCAAAATAGGCCTCCGTGGCGGCGATGACCTCCTCATTTGATCCATATCTTCCCGGCGAGTGATTTTTTCAGATTAGGAAACAGAAAGAAGTCACAAGGGGCCAAATCTGGAGAATACGGTGGATGGGGCAGCAATTCGTAGCGTAATTCGACCAATTTGGCCATGGCAACGGCAGACGTGTGAACCGGTGCGTTGTCGTGGTGAAACAGCACTTTTTTCTTCGCCAGATGGGATCGTTTTTTCTTTAATTCGGCGTCGAATCGGCCCAATAAATCGGCATAGTAAAGCCCTGTAATTGTTTTACTCTTCTCGAGGTAATCGATGTAGATCACACCTTGTGAATCCCAGAAAACGGTGGCCATAACTTTTCCGGCCGATTTTACAGTTTTTGCCTTCTTTGGAGCACGTTCCCCGGTCTGGATCCATTGTTTTGATTGTTCCTTGGTCTCTGGTGTGTACCAGTGGATCCAGGTTTCATCGACGGTCACAAAACGACGCAAAAACTCAGCTGGATTCCGCTTAAACAGCGCCAAACACGTCTCCGATGTGGTCTCACGGTTGCGCTTGTTTTCCGGTGTGAGTAAACGCGGCACCCATCGCGCCGACAGCTTTCTCATGCCGAGTTCCTCATGAAGAATATGATGCACTGTTCCTTCTGAAATGCCTACACTCTCAGCTAGCTCCCGAAGCTTCAATCGGCGATCTGCCAATACGAGATCATGGATTTTTTTAATGTTTTCCTCCGTAGCAGCTGTTTTCGGTGCACCTGGACGTGGTTCATCAAAAACCGAGGTACGGCCACGTGCAAACTCGTTGAACCAATTCTTGACGGTGGCCATCGATGGAGAAGAGTCACCGTACACAGCATCCAAGCGCTCTATGATTTCGATGTGCGCTTTCCCTTCCAAAAATAGGAATCGAATCACCGAACGATATTGCTCTTTTTCCATTTTTGTAAAACCGATCGACACGTTCGCTTCCATAAGTTGTCAAATTAAAACAAATGAAGGGATTGGAATGAAAATTTGAAAAAAGAATTAAAAAAGAATGTGCTACACTGTGGTAAAACTCTTTTGAAACTACAGCGCCCTCTGGCGATGAGGCTAGGTACTTATTGAATGCACCTCGTACGTCAGATGACCACGACAATCTTAATTTATCCTTCGGAATGAAGAAAAAAATACTTTAAATAAATCTTTCTTTTTTACCCGTTTGATCTGGATAAAAATATCCAGATATCGGAGTGACAACCCTAACGATAACAGAAAATTGCTGTTAACTTCTATCATCCGAAAATCTATTCAGCAGTTTGCGCGTTAAATAATAAAAAAACATCTATCCATACTTTCGCTTTTATAATATTAATAATTGTGATTGGTGATACGTCAGATGACCACGACAATCTTAATTTATCCTTCGGAATGAAGAAAAAAATACTTTAAATAAATCTTTCTTTTTTACCCGTTTGATCTGGATAAAAATATCCAGATATCGGAGTGACAACCCTAACGATAACAGAAAATTGCTGTTAACTTCTATCATCCGAAAATCTATTCAGCAGTTTGCGCGTTAAATAATAAAAAAACATCTATCCATACTTTCGCTTTTATAATATTAATAATTGTGATTGGTGATACGTCAGATGACCACGACAATCTTAATTTATCCTTCGGAATGAAGAAAAAAATACTTTAAATAAATCTTTCTTTTTTACCCGTTTGATCTGGATAAAAATATCCAGATATCGGAGTGACAACCCTAACGATAACAGAAAATTGCTGTTAACTTCTATCATCCGAAAATCTATTCAGCAGTTTGCGCGTTAAATAATAAAAAAACATCTATCCATACTTTCGCTTTTATAATATTAATAATTGTGATTGGTGATACGTCAGATAACCACGACAATCTTAATTTAGTCCTTCGAAATGAAGAAGAAAATACTTAGAAATAAATCTTTTTTCTTACTCGTTTGATCTGGATAAAAATCGGAGTGACAACCCTAACGAAAACAGAAAATTGCTGTTAACTTCTAAATAACGCGGAATCAGATTATGGTTTTAATACTATAGATAAAGGTTTGATTGATCAATCATTTAGTTTAGAAATTACGATCTAATACGGCATTAAAGTGGAGAAAAATAAATAAAAAGAAAAATGATAAAAGTATTATTATTTAATAATCTATTCACAGTAGAAAGTCAAAAACTTGTTTGATGGTCTGTTATTATGTGTCTAACCATTGTATATACATAAAACTTAAATAAGTAGACCCACTTTTTTTCGTTAATTTTTTTGTATATTTCATGATGCGGAATTAGGGTATCTTTGTCATTTTTTTATAAAAAAACTACAAGGTCTATCGATGCCAGAGTTTTACTCTAGTGTTTATGATGATAAAAACTATTGGTTTTCGTTATAATATTGAGATGAAACAAAATTGGGGTAAATTTTACACTGTGCATCATTTTAACAGCCGCACGGATCTATCAGACATAGCTAACAACACGATTGACGACCACTGTGGTGTAGCGAGCGAAGGTCCGCCCGCGAAACAGCGATGGCTCGACCCGAGGCGGGTTCGATTCCCGCCTCGGGACAAGTGTTGGTACGGTCTGCAAATATTTGTTCAGGGTGCTCCAGGTGTATTCTATTTATTTATTTATATCATATAATTTATATATTCTATTTATAATTAAATATATGAAGTATGTATATCTATGAAGTATGTATATCAGTAAGGGGTCAAACATTAATCACGTGAGGCTCGAAAGGGGGGAGGGGGTTCGGAATAAATCACAAGGCTGGGTGTAGTGTGACATCTCGTGTATTGATTTTTTAGATAATTATACCTCTTTCTGATAATTACACATCTTTTATTATTTTTATGCCAATCAGAAACAACCTGCAATATCAATGTCAGGCAGAAATTACACATGGTTTGTGTAGGGGGTAGTCTAAAACCTGATAAGTAGTGTGGTTTTAGACTACGGACGAGAAATTAAAAAGTTGCTAAAAAATCACGTGATTAATGGAGAGATTGCGTTACGGGTATTTTGTAAAGGGTCACCCTTATCTAGTACTCATACCACAAACTCTGATAGCTTGGGCCTTGATAGCATCATCAAGCTTTGTTAATTACCCAGCATTATTTATTATTATAAACAGTGATGTTAAAAACAAATCAAAATCGGTTAATGCCTTTAGGAACTACGAGAAGACTGAACAAATGATACACACATCAAACTTTGTCAGGGCTTTAAATAAAATGTTATAGAATAGAAATCAGTTTTTTTTGCAGATCCTCATTAAGTTTTTGAAAAAGATTAATTTATCAACCGAAAGTCTTTCTCAATTTCCTTATATCTCAGTAAACAGGTTCTAATAATAATTTGTTTGTTTCAGGTTATGGAAAACGATAATTCTTAATTCTTTAGGAGTAAAAAAATAAGACTTATTTGATGTAAAACTTATTATAAGTACTTTGATTTTGTGATACAAACGTTTTATACGAAAACAAGTAATTGAAATAAATATTTGTGCATAACAATCTTTTCACTCTTTCCTATTTATTTTCATGAGTACCTATACCTACCCAACATTTTTATCAGTATAACACCCTATCCTTGATTTCAGCTGAATTGGTTGGTACTTTGTCTTGCATAACATGATTTGGACACTGGGCTGTAGTGTACCTACTTATAATATTGTCTACCCAACTGTCGTTAAGGTTTAAACATGTTTACTTCATCATATTAGCCCATACACGGCCACTGCTGGGCATAGCCTCCCCCATAAGACGACGCCACAAATAGCGATCCTGAGCCATCCATCGACTCCCTGCGACCGCTACGATGTTTTCGGTCCATCGAGTGGATGGTCTCCCAACACTCCGTTTCGCATTGCATCTTAGCCGCCACTCGAGAAACTTTTACTCCCTAGCGGTTATCAATTCTGCGAGCTATATGTATGACCTGCCCACTGCCACTTCAGCCTACTAATTCTGAGAGCTATGTCGGTGACTTTGGTTCTTCTACGGACTTCCGTATTCCGGATTCTGTCACGTAGAGAACATGTTTGCTTATAGATAAGGTATGAGACATACTATATCTGATATCGAGTCATCTCTAGCAGCCGTCAGCCATATGATCATAGCCACTTTGAACCGTAATGGTAACCAACAAGGCATGCATTTCAAAGTCATCTTAGCCTCTTATAAAATCATCAAGAAAATTAAAGTGATTACAGTTTATATTTATATCTTGTCAAGCCTTTTAAGGTGCGGTTAGGTTGATCATAAATAAGAAGTATCGCTGACACAATCGTTTAGTTCTCCCATCTATTGTTCACGAGTTGCGATCGCGGATGTTACTTGGATAAGTTATTCATATTTAAATAACTTAAGTAAGCTACTGAGGCTGAGTTTCAACTACGCAATTAACTGTAAAGTTCTATTAACTTTATAAGACCTAAAAATAAAGTAGTAATTTTTTAGGGATGCGTAAGTCAAAAGGTCGAAAAGGAACCTTTATTTGACACTTCGTTGTCTGTTAAAACCCATTTTCTCGGGAACTCCTGGAGTTTTCGTATCAAGTTGGAATGAACATCTAATAAGAACTTGGTCTGTACTCTGTAATCATTAGGAGTTGAGAAAAATCTAACTAACTAACATTTATTCTATAGAGATATTTGTCACTCCAACCAATGATAAACTCGCCAAAGTGGCATTTTGGCGTCATTCAAAAGTAAACTTTACGTTTATTACCTACCAGACAAATACTGATAGGGTAAATTAATTTTCTGATACTTATTTATTTTAGTATGTGTAAAAAAAAAACAGTTTTTCATTAGGTAGGTACTTGCAATTTACACACGAACAAAGCCGAATGTTTGTGAAATATGTTTTTTATCTAAGATGTCCAAAAATTCTGAACAGATCGATATTAAATTTGGCGTAGGTACTTTTAGAACATTAACTTAGATAACAGGTTTATTATACTGAAAATACGAGGGTGAAGCCGCGGGCAGAAGCTAGTGAAAAATAAACATCAAATCCTATCATTTAAGGAGTAGATACATACCTGGAATACTTGTCGGGTAGGTAATAATCGTAGAGTTTATTTTTGAACAACGCCAAAATGTCACTTTGGCGAGTATACCATTGAAGGGACGACACGGCTGCCGTTTAAGTCGCATATTTCACCACTCGCAAGGGAACCAAAACATAGATCTCAAAGAATCCTACAACTTGTACGGAATCCTCCTAGGTAGGTACACAAGCCCGACTCGAACTTAATCGGTTTTTTGAGCTGCAATAGAACGAACCCATTCAAATTAAACATTGTGAAAATGCACAAACTACTTAGCAGAAGTAACGAAATTATTTGACTCATTCATCATAATGTAGTGTAAGAACATAAAGGCTGGTCTGACGATCGTTTCTTAAACAAAATTAAGCAGTTGGCATACTTGTAGTCACCTTCCTAAATGTTAATGCAGAAAGTAGGCTGTTATTACGGATTCACCGCCGACTGTCAATTTATTGTGCGTATACGCTCTGGCAAGGTATAATTTGGCAGATCATTAGGGTCTGACTGCTTTTTATTGTTTTTAATCTGCAATCATTGATTTTACGGTCTTTTGGAAAATTATTTTGAGTCTCGTGCAAATTGAAATCTTTACCTACTGAGTAGGTAGGTAGGTACCTTACCTGTTTTGTGTCCTTTACATAATAATTTTACTTAAAAACCTTTGCCTAAATAACAAAGTTAGTGCTTTCCTTCAGATGGAAAGAATTCAGAATCAGAATCGCGGCTTTGCCCACGTTGAATTTAATTTTTCTAATATTCCGGACGGAAACAAATCCAACAATTTAAAAATCATTCAAATCGGTTCCGTCGTTCTCGAGTTATATAAGTGGAGTAACTAACACGACTTTGTTTTATATAGACTCAGACAAAATAAGAAGTTTATATAGATAGATAAGTGTGTACATGAGAGACGCTATGCCTATAAAAACTTTTACGGAAATCAAATTTTAGACCTTGGTTAGATGAAAGCTATAAGTAGCGAACATGATTAAAATAATGTTCGATAGGCTCTTGCATCATGCAATCTTGCATAGATAAAAATACGCTGCAGTCTTGAATGGACCAGAAAAAACGGCCATCAATCAAAATCCTGAACAAGCTTGTGACTGTGATGCCTGTCCCCAAAAAAGGCAACCCTTTCGCAGTCTCCGAGACGCACTTACTATAAATCCAGTTCGACATCAATTTGTATGCGCCAAGTAATGCACTGAACGAACACCAATTCCATGTATGCACGTAGTAGAATCATGATTTCTCAGTATTGTCCACAGATTGAATTACTAAACGCCCAAAACAAATAGCACAGAACTAGGTAGCGCTCTTTTAAAACATTACACAATAAGACAAAGACTGCACCGAATGATTAAGTGCAATATATGCCTAATCTTGGAAACTCCACTTTACATCGAAAGCAGGTGTTTAGGTGTGCTGGTTTTGCGGCATCAAATTCAGATTTGTAAGGCTTATGTTGTAAGAAGTTACAATAGGTATGAATAGAAAAATCTGAAGTTCTTGTAAGGCCTACGATGTGGCCATGATGCTTACGTTTAGTTACCTACTATTTATATACTTACAGTTGTAATGCATTGTATTATATAATATCAGTCATTTAATACACACGTATGAAACTTGTAACTTACTTACCTACCCTAAGAATTTATATCAAAGTGCTTTATTTATTATTCTTTAGACCTTACAGGACTCTTAGACACGTCATAAAATTAAAATTACATAAGTAAAACAGGGAAATAAAGTGATCACTTTGATTTTTTGTTCACTTCAATCTTTTTAAGGTAAAGTAAAGAAGCGAACAAGAAATCTTTACCTTGTAACGGTACGTTCACACGTCGTCGAGTGTTTCTCTACCGAATCGGTTTTTTGCAGGATTCGGTTTAGTGGCATAAGTATTTCAATGAAGGAGTTCACACATGCATTCGGTTTCAAGACACGACAAAAAAACCGAATCTTGCTGAAGTTGACATCCGATTTTGCGACTACAAACCGATCCGGCGATACTGCAAAATGCAGATCCGATGCAGTGGTATAGGGCATTCAATACATGCGTTCATACGATACACGCAGGGGTAGATTCGGTTTTTTGTCGGATCTTGAAACCGGTACGTTCACACGGCGTCGAGTGTTTCTCTACCGAATCGGTTTTTTGCAGGATTCGGTTTAGCGGCATAAGTATTTCAATGAAGGAGTTCACACATGCATTCGGTTTCAAGACACGACAAAAAAACCGAATCTTGCTGAAGTTGACATCCGATTTTGCGACTACAAACCGATCCGGCGATACTGCAAAATGCAGATCCGATGCAGTGGTATAGGGCATTCAATACATGCGTTCATACGATACACGCAGGGGTAGATTCGGTTTTTTGTCGGATCTTGAAACCGAATGCGTCGCACAAGCTGGGAAGGAGGGGTGGGCGGGAGGGACACACTGCAAGTGAGGAACTGTGCGTGAGGAACTGTGCGCGCTCTTGCTAATAAAAGCCGGATGGTGAGTTCACACGAGATCCCGATACGAGGCCGTCGGATACGGCCAAGCAAGATGTGCTGTGTGAATACAACATTCGGTTTTTCCAGATCCGATGAAAATAAGATTCGGCAAATCGTGTCTCCGTGTGAACGTACTAGGTTGTTAGTTTTCGAGTTGGAGCAAAAGTCGTCCCATGCTTTTTTATCCTCAAGATAATCTGATATTTTGTAATAAGTCTTTTTACAAAGGATATGTTTGACAGTTTGTTGTAATATGCCATAAGACATACCTAATACTATGGAAGTAGCTGACATAGACAAGCCTAGAAGTATCAACGTCTGTAAGATGACGGATTTTTTTGACTGCATATGCTGCAGAACTAAGTCTCTTCGATGGTTTATCTATGTGTGGGCCCCATTGAAGTTTACTGTCTAAAGTTATTCCTAAGAATACGGTACTGTCTACAATTTCTAAAGTTTCTCCTTTTACGTTTATTTCTCTCAGCCTTTACTTGTTTTACATTTGATAGAATAAATCTAATAAATTTAGTTTTGGTTTCGTTAAGTAAAAGATTATTGACACTAAACCAGTGGACTACTTTTGATATTGCATTGTTTACATCGTCATAATTTGTGTTTTGTCTAATCATCTTGAAAATTAAAGAAGTATTATTTTTATTATTTTTAACGAGATGAGGCAGGTCGTTAATATAAACCAAAAATAGGAAAGGACGAGGATAGATCCCTGCGGTACACCCAATGTAACTACAGATCCCGAAGACCGTTTCCCATTAATGTCAACTCTTTGTATCCTGTCACTCAAGTAAGAAGTAAGAAGATCCAAAGAAGTGTCATTTATTCCATAGTGATGTAGTTTCTTGATTAATGTTCCATGGTGTACAAATAATACGCGGCGAAGGTGCGGGCAGCAGGTTGTTTAATTCATCAAACATGATTTCTACGTAAGTGAAGTGACAGACGATTTTACAATTGAAATTTTTGAAAATGCAGATTAGCATAGCCAAGCTCCTCGATCTATGTCAACGGGGTCCGCCGATGCTGAGCGTTGGCTCTTGACCCAGCGCGTGACCATTGTGACCGTCCAACTCTTAATCCTACTGTTATCTGGGATCTACTAATGGATGGTAAATGTTAATACGGATGATCTTTACCTGCTAATGGAATATGATGAAAATATCAAGGCGAGATAATGTATCCATTTAGTAGGTATCAAATGTATCCTCATAACATAATACACCAAGCTAATTTTACAAAAACCAGATGCCTTTATTCAGAAGATTTTAAAGCAATTTTCACTCAGTGATGTAAGGATTCTAAGACATAAATCCACGTTAGGAAATAAAATGTTTTAGTGGACTAGTTTCTGCCCGCGGTTTCGCACGCTTTGTTTCTATGGAAAAGTTTTAAGGTAATTTATATCCCATGGGAATTGATTTATGGGATAAAAAGTATGATAATAGGTTAGATTCTAGGCCTAGAATTACCTCTATGCAAAATTTCAGCCCGATCCGTTCATTAATTTTGGCGTAAAGAGGTAACAAACATCCATACTTTGTATTTTATAATATTAGTGTGCATAAAGAAACTTTTATACCTACATGAACCCTGAAAACATTACTTACACTGCAAGATCAGATACGATGGTTTGGTACAAAATTTCGGTGGTTGAGATGCTGACTTTTTTATAGTAAAATTAGCGTCTGCTCGTTGCTTGGCTCACGAATCACGAACAACCTATGCCACTCAGGGATCATGTACCTAACCTATCTATTTATCATTGATATAATTTTCAAATTAGTACCCATTTCCGGAGTATTCCTGTCTTTCCATAAACAAACAAATAATTGAACAAAAATAATTTAATCTAAAATTTTCTTGAAAATTAGTAGAAATTACATGAGAAGAAAAACTTGTGCGATGATAGTTTTCATGGTAACTAACATTATTTGGGGTATTTCTAAAGTCCATGCGAATGAAATTGCGAGCGGGTCAGCTAGTACGCCCACCGCGACATCGTTCGTCTCTTCATGACCTGTGACCGCGTTAAATCGCGGGAGTGGTAGGAGAAACAGAGAGGCCTTTACCCTGCTGTGAGACAGTATTGATAACTGATGATTCTCCGAAAGGCTAGTTCATTTTACAGAGTCGATCTTATTGTCAGATATTTTGCTGTTCTTACTTAACACAATACTACCTACTACTACTAAACCACAATGCTGAAAAGCGTGTGTTTTCTTTATATGTAGGTATCTATTCGACCAAATAATGTGGAAAATGAGTTCATTTATAAAGAATAACAACATAAAAGACGAATGAAGGACATTTAACATTTATGGGAACCTATTCACTATTGTCAACTTTAAATGGAATGATTTACTCAACTTGCTTTCGTTAAGTCAGTGCAGCTATGTTTTTATGAATGAGCATAACTACCTTAAATGCCGACACCTAATAAGTGGGCAGGCTTAGGTACATAAACATTGTTTTACTGATTCTTAGTCATCCTTTACAATCCTTACAGGCACGGCTCTGTCAACTTTCTTATCTATACCAAATAGTCTATATTCCGCGATTCCAAAGCTTGATTGGGCAATATTTCGCAAAACGCTTCTGCTACAAAGCCGTGACAACTGGCGAAGACAAATACCAACTCGTTATCTTATGAATAATGCCGATTATGTTAGCAAACAACGAACGCGTTCCAATGCGTTTTTCACGAAACTTTATCATCTACAGGATGCTATAAAATATCAATTACCAACAATGCATTATAGTGCTCGCGGCAATCGGACACGCGTGCTCGCGCAACCATGGAAAAATATCAAAATACAATACAAGATTAATTTATTTTTGTACGATCAGATAAAAAGGTAGGCAATTTTACTTTCGATCATGCATTGACTGAATAATAAATCTCGTGTTGCATAAGCGTTGCATTGCATCAAACCCCCATGGGCACCGAAACCAGTTGGACCCATCACCCTGACATCTCTTTTTCCAGATGTTATTTTAGTGAATGGAATTTTAAAATTGCAGGTGGATTTTAATTAAAACAATAATTGCCCTCACCAGAATGCGCTAAAATAACGATGTCTAATGTACCTTATTTTGCAGCTATTAAAGTAACGGATTAGACTTCTTTATTACTTATTAGACCCTTTTGAAACAAAGTTGTATAAGGACTTGATTATGATTTGTTAGAGAGTTTGGTCCGTGAGTAGAAATATTTTTTTTTAAAGAAAATCTAACACAAAATCACTCTTTGTTTGAGAACCACCTGTGCGTTTCTGTGCGGGCGGCGCCGCACGAGTCACCTAGATGTCGCACCTATTGTCCGCGGCGCGTCCACCACTGGGCGAGCCACTACACCATTACCTCACACTTTCAATATTGGGTTACGAGAATTTAACTTCAAGGCCCTCTTTTAGGAGTAAATAGAGGAGGTATAAATGCGAAGACGAGCAATAATGTCACGCAGTTCTGGTTCAGCAATCCGCGCGAAAATGGATGCGTCTCTCGCTTTCTTGGTGCTCTTCGTGGCTGGTACGTGCAGTGAATTGAAAAAGTTCCATACGCTTTAATTACTTGCAAACTAAATACTTATTAGCTCAAAGCTACAGTTTCAAATTTATAATTATTTATTGTGGCATTATAGGTAGTACGGTTGCATACAGCAATCGCAGGGAAGCATCCTACAACGCTGTACCCAGCGAATCGAATACCATTCGTACCCAGAACCAAGTCTACCAAGTCGTGGATGAGCCTTCACAACGCCTGTTCTGGAGTAACCAGGGCTCCAACTCAGTCGGAGGAACCGGCTTGTGGTCACATCTAACCAACAAGTATCCCGCTCTAGGAAACCTGTTCGGTCGTATGGAGCAGAATCCTCAATATGCGTTTCAACCACAAGCGCAATACAGTGCTCCGCAAACGCAGTACGGAGTGCCGTCTATGCAGTACGGTTCTCCTTATCAAACTCAGTATCAGAACCAAGTGCCGCAGTACTACCAGCAGCCTATATCATACCAGCAGCCGCAGTTCTACCAGGCTCCGTTCGGACAACATTTTGCGCCGTCGGCGACGGGACGAGATGTGGGTTTCACCGACGACGCTGTGATAGTGACCCCCCCATTCGTGCCCATCTCCCAGCCCCAACCTGCCCCGGCACCCGCTCCCATACCCGCTCCAGCCCCTGTAGACCAGGGATACCAGTACAATAAACCTCTGTACAGGCTAGAATTACCCCAAAAATAAATTAGAATAAAGTTGGGCAAATGCCAAAATAGCAGCATCTTAGATTTTCAGAGGTTTTCATATACACTTTTACAGTGTTATAGTTTCTAGCCAATTTTACGATCAAATTTTATGTCTTTATAAATTTAAAATAAAGTATTTTTCAGGTAAGCCACAGGAAAAATCGATAAGAAAATAGTTCACTTCGTTAACAAAGCATTTAAGGGAAGGAACTCAAAACTAACTTGACACAATATCATCATTAAACTTGACCGGAGATAGTCCTCAAACAATGCGTTTCTTCAATAATAACCTAATGAATGCTGCATGTACATAGTTATTTTTATGTGCGGGTATTTTATACATAGTCTTCTAGTACCTACCTACTAAGCTCTCTTTGTTCCAAAGCCGGTTGATCGGTGATTGCAATAAGCATCACAAAAACGTAGATAATGTTAATTACATTAATTTATTGCTAAAGCTTAATAAATGAAAGAAATTCATAAAAATTACTGTTTATTTTTCACCAACCCTGAACGACTAATTTATTTGCTTGCTTTATTACCTAGTTAGATCAGCATACATTAATCATCTAGTTTTTACTTACCTGCAAGGAAAAGGTTAACTCATGCTCAGAGTAAAGAATAAAGGTACTACGTCTACTGGGTACCTAGTGTACCTACCTACCAACATAAGGGTTATTAGCATAAACTTCTAACATTAGCGAATATCTCCTTCTCTTAATCATGAACGGACGCTTCTTGGTCGTAGTAGCCGAGACCCGAAGAGTCGACCCCGACGTTGGTGGTAGCAGAAACGGAATGTCCAGACACTACTCCTGACCGAGATTGCGTAAAGAAACCACTGAAAAAACATTATTTCTACATAGCATAATATTATCCGGGCCTCAAACCGACTGCGATCGAAGCTCGTTTTCACTGAGCGACAAGCAACATTTACCCGGGACTTATAAAAGGCACTTAATTTTATTGTTGTATATATTTACGGGTAGCCGGTGCCGGGTAGTCGGCGGCGAAGTATGTTTAAGGGCACGTAGGATAAAATTTACATGTATCGGCATATCTGCATACAATTCTTCGCCGGGTATCCGGCTCCAGCTACCCGGCGACCGAGACTAAGTTGATCTTAAGAAAGTTGGTGGCTTTAACTTGTCCAATATGATTTTTGTGTGATCATGGTATCCATAAATTGCAGGTGGAATCGTCGTACTTATAGGTACGATTTCATTGAAAATTAATAATTTTATCAATGGATTTAGTCTAGTCAACATAAGGTTGAAACATATTTATAACGTTTCGAACAAAACAAAGCAATTAATACTAAATCTTCCTGTGCCTAATTGTATGTATGAACAAAAAAGATAAAATATGATTTGGCAAATAACGGCCTTCACACAAATAATGTAGTTCCTAAGTAGCCAAATAATTAACAAGTTAAACATTTTTTTGCGGCTTTATAAAGGCTCAGAACATAATCAATTTACCCATGGATTTCCTAAATCTTATGTGAACAATTCCCCGATTAATTAAGATAGAGGAAGTAGATGTGCGTGTATTTATTAAACTGTACATGAATTGCAAAAAGTATGCGCTAATTTTATCTTCGTGTAATAATGGGCTCTACATTATTAACTCTTGCGTAAATATGAACTGAATGAAGCGATTAATAAAAGTGAAATGTCAATGTATTTAAGATATAACATAAGACAAAGGTGAGACAGATTATGCAATATTAAAATTAAAACTCCCTCGGAATAACAGAAATGGAGATATTACTTATGCAGCCCATGCCAAGATTAATGTAGTCCCATTGTTACGATATAAGAAATGGAGGTAAATCGAAATGAGTAATGTTACGATCTACGGTTGATTTAATAATATTTTTTATGATTTCGTTGCAATATGTTATTTGAATGAATAAAACATTCATATTTACTGCAATAGGTAGGTAGGTACTTGCTATATTGTACTGGTTTAGCATATAAGAACGACTAAGAAGTTCGACGAGGTACATACACAACAAAACAGATACAGACCTACTAAGGCTACTTCTAAGCCGCAGCTTAGAAGTAGCCTTAGAAGGTCATCATCATATCAAATAGAGATAGGGTTACCTAGGATACTATACTCCGATTTAGAATCCAAGATATTTTATGTCAACAAACACATTTATGAATGAAAACTTAACAAAAACTGATAACAATATTAACAGAAAACAACAAGATAACAGCAAAGTTATCACTAAAGACTATAAACACAAACTTCAACAACGCATACACATCTCGCACTAACAATTTTTTTAATATGAATTCGAAAACGAACGAGAGGTCAATTAAATGATGAATGAAAGCTTTCAAAAGTAAAAATTGATCCGAGCAAAGCAAGACACAGAAGTGCTTTGCTTCGATGATACCATTCATCAACATTCCTTGGGTTTTGTAACTCCTTTGTATACAAAAAATATCCAGGTTTTTAAATCGCCCTATAGAACATTCACAACAAACATTAGGTGGTCTCAGCTCGAATAATTTGAACATTCGTGTTGAAAGAGCGATCACCGACCTTACTAGCGGGAAAATCAAGGCAGCGCGCGTTGATGTCTTTTGCTCAGGTAGAAATTTGTGGAACAAAATATGAAAATTCTACAGTTGTGGTTTCTTTACCCATATCTACATAAAGCACTTACTAAAGTTAGCTGTGCGTGCCGCTGAATATACGGCTATTATTTATTTATTATATTTATTCTTTACAGTAATAACCTATCTGTGAACCCAAAAGCCTTGCTCTTGTTGACTGAGCAAAATTTTGTGGATGCAAGTTCGAATAATTATTTAAATTGAATAAATGGCGTTGGATGCGATTGGGAATCTTTTTTGGATGCGGTGGGAAGGAGCCTCTGTAATCTATGTAGGGCGTAGCAGAGCGTAGCAAAAGGCTACAGCGTAGCCTTTTGCTACGCGCTGCTACGGTCTGCTACAAGAGCGCGTTGAAATCTTATCCTCTAGTTTCTTTTCAACTTTTTTTCGAATAACTGTAAGTTCATAGGTACTTGTGTATGAAATACTTTATTACTTTTTTATCGAGTAGTACAACCTATTTATACAATCTGGGACTATGTGCTTCTGCTATTGTAGCAGCCAGCAGCGGGGCAAAAGGCGCTCCGCTGCTTCGAGAGCGCGTTCAAATCTTTTCTCTTTGCTCTTACTTTTTCAGTTTTTTTATTATTAAGTTTACGCTAATCCTATATGTACTTGCTTAAGGAATTAATTGTCTTTTTTATTTTAATTCTAGAAACGTCAATATATTTGGGGTTATGTGCTACTGTAAACCCCTATAGGTAATTATTTTGCTCTTACTTTTCAATGCTACCTATTATGATTTGGTTTTTACCTAGAGTACCTGGAGTTAATGCATTAATATCCGGAGGATACTCTATGGTTAGTATTAGTCGGTATATTAGCATTAAATATATCAACGCGCTGTCGTACCAGCGCGTAGAAAAAGCTGCGACATACGTAATTTTAAGTAAAACTTAACGGGATAATTAATAAATTGTAACAATACCCATTAAATTGTGCTTATAATTATGTGATCCAATTACGTAAGTTTATAATACGGTTAATTTAATTTTGGTTTTTTGGCTTTTTAAAATGTGTCCGTTAGGGGGCTTCGTGAAAAATTGCCCAATTCTGTCGGCACCGTAATATTTATCTAATACGAAACTAATATAAGTAATTAAACGTTATTTTACGTGTACAAATGACAAAATATGACCAATAAGGTTGAAAATGTTCTGGAAAAATATAAATTTGCTCCAATTATTTCGCAAGGCGCTTTACAAAAATTACTGATACTTGTGCTTTTGTTATTATGTATTGAATCTAATAATAATTACAAAAATCATTATTTTTTAAAAGATGATATGATATCGAAGTAGGTGTTTTAATATTTTGTTATTCATTTGGTGTTTTCTCTTTCCTGTGAGGGTAAAAACCCCGATCATTTTTAAGAAGGCTGCGGGTGTTAATAATCGCTCTCTAAAAGAAAATACTAGGGTTTGTATGAACGGCTTTTGCTACGCTGCTGTGTCATACTTTTTTAAATTATTGATTCTCAAATGAAAACAAAAATAACTTTCGAATAAATAAATAAAAAGCATTTGAATGGTTTATCATGATTATCTATTTGTACCTAATTATTAATTACATAAATAAATAGTGATCTTCCGGCAGTTGCACGGCCATGGCGGGCTTGCTTTGCTTCGATGCGCAGGAGTGCAACTGATGGAAAATACGCGTTCAGGATCGATGCCATCACCGAATTACTACTACGACGCTGTTACTGAGGCCTAGGGAGAAGAAATAAAGTTAGTTACAATGAGCTCGCTAACAGTGCATAACATGTGTGGTGTAGGTACATGATCGTGTTAAACAAATCTAGCAGGCAGTTATAATACTACTTATTTACTATTGTCAGTCTTTGGTCATAGGTCTTGTCAGATAGATTATGTTATCCATATGTTGGCCAAGGTATAGCCAGCTTTTTGTGACTACAGGCAGTCAATCAAACAAGACGAATGAATGACGTTTATTATGACTTGGCAAACTTGTAGATGGTCCTTTTATATGGAAATCTAAAGACTCCCTCACCGGGCATCAGCATTAGCCTGTAAGGTAAAATGATAGCCGCTTTGTTAAATAATTGATTCGTCTACAGCAAAATTCTCAAAATCAAACCTTATTGGATTGTGACATTACATGCGAATGCTGACGGTGGTGTAGCAGCGTGTTTGTGCTAGGATTTTCTGTATTTTATTTAAAATTCTCCAACATGAAATTTCGTGTTTCTTTTGGGTCTATGGTGTATTAATACACCGAATAAGTGCCTTGTCATACATCCCGGTTGCCGGGTACCCCGCGTCGATATATGCAAATTACGCCGGCGCCGCGGCGGTGCGTGTAAAAGATAACGTATATGCCCCAACACTTCGCCACCAGGTAGCCGGCAACCAGGACAAAAGGCAGTTAGACCTTACTTTACACAAAAAAACTATACGAAAGAATCGGTTGCGTATTATGGAGAATGAAAATAGGCTTTCTGGTTCTTCTTTGCTAACTGCTAAAATAAACCCTTTAATTGAAATAAGTAGTAGGTAGTTGTATTTAGCTACTTACTTCTTCGGACGGGAAGCGCCTAGGAGTGGGAATGGGTAAGGCATCTGATAGCTCCCGAAACCTTGCGGTCCTGGTAGTTCTCTGCCTGCGACCGCGTTGGCATTGGCGTTCGCGTTACCACCATCCGCTGGAAAATGGAAAAATATTATAGGTGATATTTGTAGCTTAAGTAATCTTTTTGTGGATTTTTACGTATAAAATATACATTTTTATTATAATTAGGCTAGGTACCTTGTTACCTACTCATTATGTTAGCTTTGAATTTTGAGAAATATATGTATAAATACTAGCTGCTGCCCGCGCCTTTTCCGCGTTTTATCGGGAGAAAAAATTGCCTATATTATGTTATTCCAGGTCCCAAACTACAGCTATTTGGTATAACTGCTCAAAAATCTACTGATCTGATTTCAGCTCAATCAGATCAGTAGATTTTTCGTGAAAGAGGAACAAACATCCATCCATACTCACAAACTTTGACATTTATAATAATATTATTAGTAGGCTACTATACAACAAGGCATTTATGTACCTCGTTAACTCCTAAATAGGCTAGGTACAGCTTGGTATTTATCAAATAAAAGTGACTATATTGTTTATTTAAATAAATGAGTCAGTTTTTAAGTACATAACTACATTCTGTATGTATGTATAATGTTGATTCGTTTTCAAGTCTCATAACATAATTGACTGAGGCGAGAAAATAATACCAATTTAATTTATTTCCTCTCTGAGTGACAAACCAAAACGGACGAAATAAAAGTACCTACCTAAATAACATTAACACGTAAATCGATCAATTTAAGTGATAAACGGTGCCTTGACTAAGCACCGCCTCAAGAATGCCGACACCGTTAGATGAGAGAGACGAAAGTTTTACCTACTTGTTCTATTACTCTACTTAGCGAGGCTGTATCAAGTGAATGTAAGGTACCTACTATGTAGGAACATAACTGTAACGTTTTGCGTGTCGGTTAATCAGTAGCATCTATTGGATATGGTAATAAGATAAAGAAGTATATAAGAAGTGCTCTAGATTTCGCCGCGCTGTATATAAGCTTTCGAGTATTTAACATAGTACGAGATCAAATTAATTTATTAAACAACTAGTGAATTTAATTAATAGGATAACCAAGCTTAGAGCTGAAACAAACTGGAGATTTAAAAAATAGTGCAGGATATTTTTTCTGTTTATACACTATGTGTTGCTTTATAATGGAAATTTGACTTCGTTCGACTAGTTGGATGGAGGCGGCTCAGTCAGGAGCGCTATTCGTGGCGTCGTTTGAGGGAGGCCTGTGTTCAACAGTGGACGTACGGGCTGATGATGATGTCTGAGATCACTTTGTGTCCATGCAAGGCATCTAAATTGTTTTTTAAATCAATAAAACGGAAGTCTTCGCGATCAGTAGGTTAACCTTATTTCCAACAATGAACCTTAATAGATAGTAATTTAGATATTAATTCGTTCGTGAATTTACCATTGTGTACAGAATAGACTTATTTTCTTTTTAGATGCTAATTTCACCTGTAGGTATTATTCATATACTAATGGCCAAGAATGAACTGTAGAACAATGTGTCTACTACTTATATTGGATTGGAACTAATATTAAGAGCGAACCTGTTACTGGAAAAGAAACTAGGCTCTAGCAACTTGCTCTGGTGCGTTGGCTAGCATAGTGTTTTAACTCCTCCTTATTCATGGCGTGTTGAACACTAATGGAGAAGGTCTCCTCCTTCCTTAATACATCATGATGGTATCCCTTGTTCGATTAAAGTCAGATTCTATTTAGGTCAGATTGGGATCAGATAGGTTCGTTTTATGACTTTGTTTGAGGACAGTATTTGTACCGTTGAGTAAATAATTATGGTGTTGGTGGCTTTACACCACCGAGTTTCACAATGATGGGTAACCATCAACTGCGGATCCGGTCCTATCCAATATCATCATTGGGTAAGTATACTATCCAACAGTGGGCGCAAACGGGCTGAAATTATGATTCCGAGAGATGGCGGTACTTACAAGCACGAGCGTTCGCATTAGCGTTGGCATCACCACCCGGGTATCCGCTATTGGGGCCGAAGCCATATTGGTAAGAGGGGGCGAGAGACCTGCGCAGGCGCCGCAGAGGCACAGGCGCGGTCTCATGCCCGTCCGAGTCGATGATGTAGTACGAGCGAGGCACGTAGTACTGACCCGCTGGAATGGAAAATGGTATTAAATCAAATTTCCAAAACTTAAATAGGCGCTGGTTTATCTATCTGAAAAAAAAAACGCACTGGTGTTTAATTTGGGCGGGATTTATGATACTTATCGAAATTACTTACCTAAATGCTACGTTTAGGTACGTTGTCTCAGGTACCTACTACATACAACAACGCACCAACTCTCAGAGGAGTCTTCATCATTCTTAATCATTGAAACATGCGCAGTTTTAGATACGGTACCTACATATGTATGTATTGAATTCACTCAGGTATGTACCTACCTACTGTAGTTATAAGGCAATAGTTATTTTACTCTGAATCAACATTTCAACTAAGTATTTTACGCCAACTTGAAATTAGCCATTGAGAACTTTCAAGACTGAAAGTTCTCACGCAGCAGGTGGGTGTTCGAAATGTGCAAAGCACCAAGCGAAAGAGGAATTCCGATTAGCTTCTCTATGAATGCATTGGTCGTTATATGCAGTTCTACATTATGCATGAGACGTCGACTCATTTCAGGTCGACGTCAAGCTCGCGACGAATTGCCAAGTCGAATTCTAATAATAAAATAACTGATAAGTTGATAAAACCCTTTCTATGACTGCAAAACAACTTTTACGTAATTTCCATTGTTTTGAAATAAAGTTTATGTTAGTAACTCCCTCTTACCACTACCCACTGTACTATAATTATATAAAAAAGACTAACCTCGTAGGTTAGAGTTTTTTAAAGTATTTATGACGTGAGCTCATCAAAGAATATAAGTTACATACAATAACAGCAAACGATGTTGGTCACGATTTTGCATGAGGAAGGTTAAGTTATTTCTTAGTTAATTTACCATCTCTAAATGATCTTTAGGTCAGCGATGATCTCAGGTTCTTGAAGTGAATCATCTTCCGCGTAAGGTGAGGTTGCCAATTAGGAATAATGGTTTGTAAAAGGTACGAAAAGGAAAAAGTTAGGTAAGTACTAAACATAAAAACAACTGCAGCTTATAAGTTGTAATACGATTTTAGGAGCATAGGGTGGTTGTCGAGTTTGATGAAAGAGTAAGGCCTATCGACCTAAACTCTATACTTATAATAAGCGCTTTTTAATCTGCGAAATGAAGATTAAAAAGCGTAACCTTGGTAGAGCTTGTGCATAAGCAGTAGGTTTGTTTTATTTATCTTTAGAAGAAACGTGGATGTGTATGTTATCCTATCTAGAAAAAAGTACTGCAAGGTTCACCTTCCAAAGTCTGAATTACCTTTGTAGGCACGTAAGTATTATTACGAGGTTCAGTCGGCGGGCAAATGCCAAAGTTTTGTTGCAAAAAGTTCACAAGATAATGGGAAGCGACGATGACCATCTTAAATGACCAATCGGAAATTACTCAGACAAATTACAAACAGAAATGGCCCTGAACAGGTACCTAATTGAAGTTGTTTCTCCGAGACGACCAGCATAAACAAAGGGCACTAACCTGCATAGGCTACGGCGATCAGCGCTGCTAATAATACGAGTGAGGCACGCATCTTGACGACTGTACACGGCGAGTGGTACTCAAGAACTGGTTGCTGCATTCCGCTCATACCTTTTTATAAGACTTACTTAGTTGAGGTTTCTCGACTGAAAATAGTCGAGCGCTCTCGATGCAAACCGCTACTAACGGTGACTGCAAAAAGCTTGGGTGTCAAAAGTTGGCCGGAGCTTTTTAAAAAACAACTGCCGTGAAAATTATTTCAAGCTGAATGCCTTTTTGGCCTATAGAATATTTCTCAGTAGTTTCAATTACAATGTTGGTGAAAGTAGATAGCTACCACCTTCTTATTCTTGTAGGTAAAACTTATTTCCAGTTGGACTCTACCTACATCCCAAAATACTTGGAGTTCATCTAAATTAGCGAATAAATTTCTTTACCAAAAACCCACATCAGTAACATTATATAAAAAACTTTATTAAGTACTTATCTTAAATTCTAGATTCAGATCCATACCCTATCTGACAGGGTGCATACTAACAAAACTCTATAATATTTGTGTTATGCAATAAAAATACTAAAAGCGAAACATGGATGTTGGCATGTTTCTTAAAACTTCACGCCAAAACTACTGAATAGATCGGGCTAAAATGTTGTATAGATGTATAGTTTTAGAACTAGATTAGCTATCCATATCATCTCGTCGACCGCATAAACTGGTTCACTGGTAGATGCAGGCCTCCCCCTAATAAGCGCCTTATTGCAGGTTTTCATCATATAGGGGGTTAGTAGCCCCTTATCCCTACGCTGGGCATGTGGATCGGGGATTGACATACAGACAGGCTAGTATCACGTACCTACTTTTTATCTGAAGCTGCCGGCAGATGATAGGTAGGTCATAAATCAACTGCAAAATGGAGTAATTAGCCTTCATTATGTAGGTAACTAAATACCTACTACTACCATGACATGACATTATAAAGACAAAGTTATGAGCTTTACATCATTTCTAGTTTAAGTATTATCTCACATCGGTGCTAAAAACAATGAGGACATTTTACATTCATTACTTACGACTTGGTACAAACACTAAGATAAATAAGTTACTTCAAGGATAATAACTACCTACCTAATACCTATACTCCGATTCAAAAACCTAGATATTTTTTGTCAAAACCCAAGGAATATTGGTGGAGAATATTTAACGACGTTGGTATCATCGAAGCAAAGCACAGAAGCTCGATGCAATTTTTGGTTTTAAAAGCTTTTATTCATCATTTAGATGATATCTCTTTCGAATTCAATTTGTAATATTATGTGCTACACATGTGAGATTAAGCGTTGTTAAGTTCTTGTTTTAGTTTTTAGTGATATCTTTACTGTTACCTTGTTGTTTTCTGTTAATGTTAAGTTTTCAATCATAAATGTCTTTATTGACATAAAATATCTTGGATTTTAAATCGGTGTATAGTTAATATATCAATCAATGACTAAGAAAATGAAAATAAAACCTGCCAAATACGTGTCGGACTCGCACACGAAAGGTTCCGTAGGTAGAGGGTGTACAGCCCGCTGATAGACAGAGACGGGCAGACAAACACCGAAAGGCTGCCAACAGCGGGTCCATTTGGCAGCCTTTCGATACGGAACCCTAAAAAGTTAAATTCGAAGATCATAAGTAGAGAGATATATAATACTTAATTATACACTCAAGGACAAATTTAGAGTAACGCAAAAAGAGCAGCTTTTCAAAATTTCAGCTCAATCCGTTCAGTAGTTTTGGCATAAGTACCCAACAAACATATACATCTAGCCTACCTATGCTTATACAGACAGCAGAGTTACTATCGCATTTATAATATTAGTAAGGATTAGTGTAATAGGTACCCAATACACTTAAACGTACAATATTCAACGCCAAGTCTTGCCAAGACTTGGCGCGCGGAGGTCGGAGAGGCAACATCACTGGCGGGACTCTGTCGGTGTTGATGTGCTGACCAATCTCAATGTCAAGGTCGAGTATTGTGGTGTCCTGAAGATGTCTCGTGGAGAGACGAAACTAGTAGACAACTTACTTTCATGATTACTATCAGAGAAGGTTATACGCGGAATTGTTACTAAATATTTTTTCATTCTAATCTTGTGGAATGGATTTCCGCAAAGTAACGCCTGAATCTATTATTTATCTTACACTTAAACGTATTTCCTAAGGAAATGTGTATTGTTTCCTATAAATAAAAAGTCTCATTTAGATCGTATTATTACAAAATTTATTTTGAAATAAAAATAACATCAAGCTTTGTAAAATTGACAATTCTTGTGAAAAAACATAGAATAATTTATGAGCACAATTTCAGAAGGAAGAATTTCTAATAACCTACGTCACATTTAGATAACATTCACATTAACAATTACGTTTACCGGATAAATCGCTAATTCATTCAAAATGATTTTTTAAACAGAAACAGCAACGAACGAACATAAAAATTAGTATTTAAAGTAAAAACATGTATAAAAATATAGTTTTAAAACTCATAATGAAAATAAAATGTTATAAAAAGTCAAATGCAAAATAAAATGGAATTTCTCATACTTTTAAGTGTGGTATACACAAGTGCTTCACACTTACAATATATTCATAAAAAACAACTTTATAGCCTAAACTTCCGTTTTTAGGAGATATTTTACAACCCTGTATCCACTATGCTTTAATGACATTAAAATCTTTTCCCAGCCTAAAAAACAATTACACTTTTAATGTTGTTTTCTGAAGTTGTCATCACATAGTGTTAAATATCGTTGTAAAGGCTAAAAAACATTTGTTACGCTAAAATACAACACTTGATGTTACACAGACCTGACAAGAATTGTATCAGCCTGAGCTTTTGTGCTTAGACAATCAGTTTGGAAGAATAAAATAGTTATAACCTTCGTACTTCTAGAATGGGATTGAGAATGACCTCGTTTCTCATGCTCTCACTTAAAAACCAAATGTATGTACTTGACGATGACGTCATTCTGATTGATCAGAATAGCATGAGAGATGACGTCTTCCTCGATCACATTCTTTAGTACGCAGGTTTATTAGAATAATGGAAAGACTCGGTTACTAGAGGGATGACGACAACCTACGACATACGTACACAGATAGATTAGTATTATAAATAAGTGTCATTTTGTTGTAATGAGAGTTCATTTCGCCTTGGCGGCAGCGGCGGCCGCTCGCTGTCGCAGTGTCTTGTTTGTGTTCTGATCTACCTCTGGTAAGTCAGAGTCGTCGACGATTGATGGTTTCTTTACTGCAATAGGAATAAAATTGTGAATACATATTACGTTAAAAATCAATCAAGACAAAAGGTTGGGGCTTACACGTCTAACACCAATGCGACACAACATAAAAACATTTCACAGTGACGGCATAAACTAGAATACAGCGCGCGGGCCACTCGCTTGAAGCTTGCGGTAAGCAAGTATACCAATTGCTACTGTAATTCATCTGGGCTCAAACTCGTAACATTTAGATTATGTTACGAGTTTGAGCCCAGCTTGGAATGATAATTTAAGTTTAAGATATTAAAGTTCTATGTATATGTGAAAACTATTAAGCTTATAAGTTATACTACTATTTCTACTCATTTAAGTTAATTAAGCTGTTTGTTTTCCAACTATATCATCATCATATCAGCCCATACACGTCCACTGCTGGACATAGGCCTCTCTCATACTATATAAATAAATAATTTTTGTGTTGTGCGGCAGTGAACGTATGAGCGACAACCTTAAGGCTGACCACGAGCGCGATAGTAGCGTATGCTACAGTTGTGTCGCGTAAGGTATCGAACGGTGTCTTGACGCTCCCATATTGTTGCTTTATCAATTGAGCGCAGGCTTAAAGCTACTGTCATTTATCGAGGTAACAACCAGTTTCTCAAGCGATGGTACGGTCACCCTAATTTCATTTTCGCATTCGTCATTTGACAATAATATTAGCACCTTTTTTTGCGCCTCCAAGGCGCGTCATTATGACTCTATAGGTTTTTGATTTCACTGCCGACTGACTTTATTGTCTTCTCCAAGAATCCGGTAACGAAAAGTTTACCGGATTCTCAAAAACTAGTTTTTAATTAAGCAACGAGAAGTTTCTTACTTAAAAACATAATTGCTCAGTGGTGGCGCTTGTGGAAGCGTAAATTTACCTTTTTCCTTTTTAGGTTTCTCCTTCTTGTCCTTCTTGGCCTTTATGATGGTGGCCTGCTGGCGAGCCTCTTGTCGCTGCTTCATCGTCTCGGAGACGAAGTTGAACATCAGATAGACCTGTTCAATCAATCAGCATTATGAACACACTCAAGATAAACAGGGAGGTCCATTTATAGTGAACAAAATAGGCTGTTAACGATTGGATTCGAACAGAAACCTCCTTTATTACGTTTTACAATTTATGGATTTAGAAGTTAGCATTTTTTATGATTTTTGACTATTTTTAAAAGGGCATCGCCATGTTCTTTCTTAAAAATTAAGGTAGTTTTCGATTAAATAAACGTTTTATCATATTCCGTCAAAAGTTTTAAGAAGAATAATCGTATTTAAAATGGTCTTCCAAGTTACGTAAGACTAGACCCGTATCTAGTCTGGGTAGTAATTACCTACTTATGAGCGAGTACTAATGAGGCATATTGACGTGAGCGCGAAAGAGCGTTTCGAACAAAATCCGAAAAAAACGCGCACTAGAATAGAAGCGTGCGTTTGGGTATGAACAGGTGTATCGGATCAGATGGTTTATAAAGAGGTAACGCGCGTTAAAAAACCACTTATGTGCACATAGTCTTGTAGTCTATTTTATCCTCACTTGGAATGACACGAGGAGCGAAAGCGCCGCGATCCGCAGCACAATCGGGGCCGTGCCGGCCAGCCCGAAGTAGAAGGTTAGCACGCCAAGAACCAAGGAAGCCAAACGCACTGCTACGAATATGGTCCCGTTGGTCAGGCTAAGGGCTGGGGATAAAGATTTATTACTTAATTATATGGATCTTTCAAGACAATTTTAATATGTTAAGTCAACAGTCTTCTGTACAGATCACAGATCAAGAGCAGCAGAGATAACATCCTCGTAGCTAAGTGTAATTATAATATCATTTTGAATTTTATCAATTGTTTTGTAATTCCTGTACGACTAGTGTAATTGGAACTGTATTTCTGTACTAGCTCAATAAATAATTCTGCTCCAGCAATATCTCATTGGAAGTAGCGCTCAAATTATGACCTGTGGGCAGAAGGCTCGCCTAAGAAAGACTTTGAACATTTCTGACTAGAACCACGATAAATGTTTGCGAATTCTGTTTTGTTGTTTGATGATCTGCTAATATATTTGTGCTCCGTCTAGGTGTTTTTTACAAAAAAATAAGTATTAAATTTGCCATCGTGCCCATCATTACATTCTCACCTTTGTCGACAAAATCTTCTCTCTCTCCTCTGAGGATGTTGTTTAGTCGGTTGCAGTGCGCAACGAATTCCGCCAACGAATGGAGAACAATCAATGACACTCCCACACGCTGGAACCTGGATACAAACATACAGTAATCGTAAGTTGGTAAGTAGATATAATTTTGAATTGGGTTGACAAATAAATAAAAATACTGGTAATTTTCACGCAAAATATAGGTACGCGTTGCGTTAATTGGTTCGTTTAGTTAGAAAATTATGAAAGACATTACTAAAAACTCAAACCTACACAAGATTTTGTTTTATTTATCTAATTGGTTACAAGACACGTTAGAGCTATTATTCTGTAATCATTAGTTATTTAGTGAAACTAGCAAGCAAGCAAAAAATCCTGATATATTTGCCATTTATGCTGGTGACTTTTATTTTACTGTATAAAGTACGAAAATTATCATACTTGATACAGTTAAATGTGAACCTTCCAGCTTGGCCTATACATGAAGCGCAAAGGATCTGTTACCTTTTCACGCCTAATGATTTTAATGATAGACGAAGCAGATAGGCTATTTTATCCCAGAAAACTGAGTGCGAAACCGCGGGCGAAAACTAGAATTTTTTACATATTAGAAACTAGCGTAGATGATAGCGTAGCTACTCATCGACTACACTACCTCGGGACAGCAGAACGCCTAGGGAGGCATGCACCGGCATTGGCGAGCTGCTGGCTTTCCTAAAGGATATCGGGTGGTTTGACTAGCAGCCCCCACCCGACACGCAAACAGGGCCCACCTGTGGCCTATTTGTGGAAACCAGTCCATATACAAGTAACATATTAAAAACTTACCTTAATCCATAGGCTAGGCCCACAAATGCAAATGCAACGGCTGCGTGCCTGATGCGGCCGGCCCACTCCTCTCGCTTGATGCGCTGGAAGTACAGCTCGGGGATGGAATGGATCCAGTATGCGGCTTGAACTACCCACCACAGTTTCAACAGGAAGCTCATCGGGTGGTTCGGCCATCCTAAAACAAGATTCAGTCTCTATTTACATATGTGCAAGACTCATCCTAATATTATGTGTATTGAACACTTGTAACCGGTTATAGGGCTCAATGGATTAATGCCAGCCTCTGTCAGTCAGTTGTAGACTGAATAAATATTAAAAGTGGCACTGACAAGGACTACACTGCACTAACATTAAGATATTACATACATTAGCTTATGAGCTCTCTGTGTATTGCAAATAATAATAATAAGGCGAAATTTTCTTTCAAATTTTCAGTACAACGCTAAACTACTGAATAGATTGGGTATGCATGAAGTTATGGATCTGGAATAACTTTTAGTCTTAATAAGAGGGGCGGCTGAAAAATTCTGAGCCTAAGGTCAATAAGTCGTCCTAACTACTTTCGCTACCTGTCACTTGTTGAGCGACATCTAGTTATTATTTAAGTAGAAAGTATTGTTTAATTATGATCATTGTAGTCAGATTTATTAAACTGTAAATATCACCATGTCTGGTCATCGCTGCGTATCATAAAATTGGAACACCGCGCCGCCTTGGTGTTTCTTGTAAAAAAGGGGAAAACACGCAAGAAATTTTTTAAGCAATGTTTTTAGTATATGTGGAATCTGGGTCATCATCTGCCACGGTAAAACGTTAGGCATGATTATTTCAGCTGGGTTGAGAATCCCTCGGACATGATACGCGCCCAAACACCGCCAGCACGGGCGCAAACATGGCAATACTAAAAAAAATTGTTTTGGAAGACCTTCGAATAAAAATGTGGCAGATAGCAGAAGATTTGAACATCAGTAAGGAACGCATTGGAGACATTTTACACAACCATTTGTACACTAATAAAATTAGCGCGCGTTCGTTGCCCAAAATGCTCACACCGCAGTTCACGGCGCACATTGCGAATCTTTGCATCCACCTTACAGTCCAGACCTGGCTCCCAGCGACGAAAGACCTTCAGTGGAAGATTCGAGATCGACGAACAAATGAAGGCAGCCATAGAGAAGCATTTCAATTGCATATTTTTTTAGCGGGATACAGGCGCTTTACAAACTTAATAATATCCCAAAAATTTACGACTCCGGCGGGACTTGAACCCGCGACCCTCCTCTGAATACGAGGATGCGCTAACCAACTGCGCCACGGAGGCAAGTACGACTTACGGACGACTATAGCGCCGTTAGCTCCACCTACAGGGGAAACACTGAAGTTATCCAAACCTGCTCAAAGTCTAAAGTTACATTTAGATCGTTTGACGAGAGGTATCGCTGTTGCTAATCTCTAAGGATTTTAATGGATTTTTTTGTTATTTGCTATAAGCAGTAAGCTAAACATATAACAAAATAATGGGCAATCTATAATAAACTGAAGAAAATGGTTTTTCTTTTAGAATCCACCCTGTTTTTGGTAGTCTTGAATATTCCGTGATTACTTCTAATCTTTGCTATTACTCGTACTTCTACTTCACAACACAGATTATTTATGTAAGAATATTTTTAACTATGTCGTAATTATAAGCATGTGAACATACATCATGTATTAGGGAGGTCATAGCAATCAATTAAATATAATAAGTGTCATAAATATTTAACAGTGTTAGTGTACTGAGAAAATTAAATAAATAAAAAATAAAATAAGAATTGTATTAGTACACAATACATAGGTGAGTAAGACATGCATCATAGCTTAATATAATGCTTCTGCTTATTAATATGGAAAATGAAAACACTACTACTAAGTACTCAAATCAAGAACAGTATGTTCTTTGTACATAAACTATTAATATGACCTTCATAGCTTGCCACATTTTCTAATAAAACAAGTTTCATGACTCTTGCCCTTTTCAAAGGTTACACTTATATTTTCCATATTCTGGATGTTTTCTATGAATGATAAAAAATATCTATAGTATGTATTATGTATATCAGTTATCTAGTACCCACCCATAACACAAGCTCTGCTTAGCTTGGGCTAGATAATGCTGTGTGTGTTGTTCAGCATTATTAATTCTTATAAAAAATCTAATGCAGTGTTAATACTGTTCCGTAAATGCTGTTTTTGGTTATTTATTGTTTTAATACAACCATCAGTTCATCTTTTTTAACTTGACAATTCTACAAAATGTTTTTAGGTGTACATTGATAATACTTTATCAAGGATAATTAACAACCATGCTTATCAACTGAATTTTAATGTTGATAACCCATATTAATAATGCCAGGAATAAATTTGATAAATGGAAAAGTCAGCGCACTGGCATTGATAGGGCAGTATACAGTATTACTTAATTAAAATATCTAACAGTAACTGTGGTTGGTAAATGTTAGAATCATTATTTCTTCTTATCCTCCAGAAAATATAGAGAATGATCAGATAATATTGAATATAAAATTGATTAATAACTATGCAAGCAGCAGAGGTGATATGCCTAGTTTGCAACTAAACATGTTGAATTTCACTTATTACTTATGGGCCGGAGATTATTTTTAAAACTATTTTCACTTCTATGGCACATGCATAACTATAATATATAACTATAATATATCTATTAATGAAGCTACATAATATCACTATAAGCTTTGAGTTCTATTGTTTTTCTATTTACCTTCCCACAGTTGAGAGACATTGAAGACAAATCCTTCGCGGATAACAGCATCTCCTCCCCAGAGCAGAGTAAGGAGGTGGAATACAACTAGCTGGCCAGATTCATTGAGTGAACTCAATCTTGACTTTGATAAGTGGAATTTCTTTGATATTTTCTGGAATTGAAAGAAATCATAATAAGTTAGATAGAAAATGTTATGACCATTATAATAAGATAACTAAAGCTAGTTTTGTATATAATGTATTAACAAGAAAGGACTCTTCTAATTCTAATAAGCAGTCCCATTGTTAGATACACTTGTTACATTATGTTTATCAAATACTAACAAACCTTTAGGATACCATATTGAAAACCAACTTACATCCAAGAAGTACTCCTGCAAGATAGCATGCATTACAATGCAGACCAGGGAGTAGAAAAACACTGAACATGCATCTTTCCAGCCAGACTCATAGAGGAAAGGCTCTCCTTTAGGGTTCTCTCGTGTAGCCTCTACCCCACTGATATTGTGGTGCAGACTGATGAATAAACTAGCCACTGGGCTGGTTGACTGAAACGAAATAGGGTACAAATACAGTAAACAGATCAAAACAGCCTGGAAAACAATGGTTTTTCAGAGAAATAGCGGCTTACGTGGCAGACATTTCGTACGTACCTGGACCATCAGCCCGACCAAGAATACCATAACCATACATGATACGATGTCGGCATGATTCTGTATCACAAATTCATGACTGAAAATTGGTGGGTTCTTGTTAGGTTTTCTTCCAATTGCTGGCTTTACTCCCATCTTCCCGGCTGTAACCTGTTTTGAGGAAAATAACAGTAAGTAGACGCCAAACGAACGAAATTGTAGTCTATAAATTAGAAGTCGTGTGAAATTGTTTTCTTTTGCTAAAATAGTGGATATAGTTTAGATACCCTGAAACAGGCGTGCGAAATTCAACCCGAATAAAAATATTTCTGACAGAACACGGAAATTCAATCGACGTGACACTTTCACTTGCTACGCGGTGAAACGTCAACGTCGTTTGTTGATTACGGAAGTTGTGTTGGCACTGAATAGGTCAAATTAACTATTTTTAAAAAACAATGACTTGACAATATTGGCCAAGAAAGAAATTAATTAAATTACGACTACTTGATTTGTAAACTATTTTTTTTTCTTTATCTTTAGAATCAAATGTAGTTATATAACGAAGATCAAAATAAAAAGATTGTTTTTTTATGTAATCGACTGCATAGAGAAAATTTATCCTAGAGGAGATACCACAGGCTATAAATAAGGTTAGGTGAGGAGGGCAATTCTGGCAATATATCTACTCGTTAAATATGGCGCGAGAACAGTCAAGATATCGAGTGATAAAAGAGCGTATTCTGTGCAATTCGATATTTATCGAGGATAGTTTTTGGCGGTACTTGATATTTAGATTTATAATTTATCAACGATGGCCATCGTCTGATCTACCCTTATTTTATTTATTAGGTAGGTACCTTTTCTGTGGCCATCGAAATCCACAGAAAAGGTACTATGCTGATGCCATACCAGCGCGATAACGGCGGCGCGGCCCCTTCGAAGCCATGCCATCGAAGAATGAGATTCTCCGAGCACAGCGGTCATCATCACACAGCTCACATTTATTTATAATCAAGCACTGTGTCTTTTGATCTTGAACCATCAGGCGTTTGACTTACATTGCGCGCAAGATTCAACTACCTTGAACCCATGATAAAACTAACTTCGTATCAATTTGGCTTGGAATAATAAAGATTTTTAAATTATAAAAGTCTCTAAACAATTTAAACAGCATGATCTATCTAGCCAAGCTTGTGTCTTGATGGGTACTAGTTTTAAATTATTTACAAACTACAGATAAGTTTACCTCTACTAGTCCTACTACTTACTTATGGACATACCTACCTACATGTTATGCTTCGATGGTAAATAAATAGGAAACACCCAGAGCCACTGAAGAAACATACGAATAAAAAAAAAAATATCCACGTCCATAACTCTGTGATTAATTGTCCGGCATTATTTCTGTTTTCCGATGTGGGTATTGTATTGAACCTCCAGCGAAATCCGCCAGTGCATGGACTTAATAAGTACTTAGATGACCGGAGGCCGTACCTATAAGTTTTTGCGTCAGTGATACACTGACGGACTTCGCTGCGCCAGTGGTACTTCACAAGTACCACTGGCTCCTCGTAGTATTGTATTCTCTTTGACTGGCGCAGCGAAGTCCGCCCGTCACAAGTAGGTACTTATATTGTGTAGTAGTAGTTACTAGCGACGTAAAGGGAGGGGTGGGAGGTCCACCTCGGGTACCAAGCTCCAAGGAGTGCCATCGCATCATGTAGAAATTCGCCCCGCGTACCAGTTCAAGCTACGCTGCGACTAGTACCTACCTAATGAAAATATGGATTTGATACTGATACTGAAATATTTTGAATACTTACATAGCTTTAATATTTAAAAAAATTAAACAAACCTTACCTATTAAACACGTTTAATATCAACATAATTCAAAATTTCAATAAATCTCCCATAATATATTAGTATAGAGATAACAATGTATCTAATAATTTTTTACTGCATACATCAATAAGCATCATTATAAATACTGTTTGGAACCTTATATAAATTAAATCAGGTTTTCATGATTTGATTTAAACACTGAACATTTTAAGAAAATATCCTCTATGTAAAATATGCTACACAAATTGTGATATAAAATATAATCTCAAAAAAACAGATAGGTTGCACTTATTTAAAAAAAAAATTTAATTAAACGCTTGCTAGCCAACATTCCGGCAGTTAGGTCCTTACACAGCCACATGATAGTTTAAATTAAAATAAATAAAGATACTATTTCATCATTGCCTGCGTTAAACATTATTACCTATTTTCGTTAAAGGTTGCTTTGTAAAAGTTGCATTTTCATTTACTATATTCTAATATTGAACAGTAATAGAGACGCAATCCAACACTTTTCAGCTTAATTCTATCACAAAACGTCTTTTTATTAAATTATTTAAAAAACCAATTATATGGCAACACAAAACGAACTAGACTACTCAGACTACAACAGCAGCATGTTAGACGAACCTCAATATAAAATCTACGGAGATTGTCATAATATCTAAAATTACAAATGGACTAATAGCAAATCCGCTATAAATAGACTACCTAATCTACGACTCGCCGAATAAAAACTTACCCCTGGTGATTACATAGCAACCTCTGTTAGCACGCAAAGAATATCGAGCTAAGATTACATGGTTCAATAACAATCTATAAAACATCTTATTTTATAAAACCTGAAAATGTCAGAAAAAACCTACAATCTGTCAGTCCCAAACGCCAATAGATGGCGCTAGATTTAAAAAGAAATGTTTTTATTTATTGCTCGGATTTTTAGTTATATCTGTAACGGCACGAGATCCACTCCCTGGCTGTTTCTGACTTAATATGATGGTGTTCTTCAGGAATATAATTGTCCGTTTCTCAATAATCAGCTATCGACGTTAAATTTAACGCATGTAATAGACTAATTATCTTTCAGAAGAATACCCTTAGGTTTCACTACACTGTACTTTCTATTATACTACGTTCTAAATATTAATTTAGATGACATTTTCGGAGTCCATTTCTCCTTGTTCTACGGTCATGTACATTCCCTCTTCTTCGTAGGTAGAATCGTGTTTCGCCAAGATACGGAGTAGGGGGCGAAGCTTCATCCACCATTGCTGCTTCGGTATTCTTTGCCTGAAACAAACCAATTTCGCTTAAAACATAGTTACACAATGAATGGAATATAAATAATTTCGGCACCCATGACTCATCTTTCTCTGCGTTAGATGAGTCCTTTTTTAGGGTTCCGTACCTCTAAAGAAAAAAAGGAACCCTTAAGGGGGTACAAAGTGATGTTCACTTTGTTGTCCATCTGTCAACCCTCTTTTCTCAGGAACGTGGAGGCATCGAGTTGTCAAATTAACATCAACTACTCAGGTCCATAACGTCAACACCTCATGGAATCTTCTGGAAAAGCGATTGTCCGTTTGATGCAGTGCAGAGTGTGTCTTAATAATAAGGCTTTTAATGTACAGTTGCCTGACGGTTAGCACTCCAGTATCTCTGTAAAGATCTACTGTTGGGTATCTGTATCTCTTAGAACGGAGCGCTGTGCTTTCTCTATTTTGACGAGATTCGTTTTTACCGCAGAGCCCCAAGCGGTAATACCATAACTTATAACAGGTACATTCCATATCATGAAGAAATATAAAACATAGGCTACTTTTTATCCCATCATTTCATCTATATAAAGAGTAAATAAGTACTCATGCGATAGAAAAAAACGTTGAACCTTTCCATAGAAACAGGGCGTGCGAAGCCACGGGCAGAAACTTTGTAAGTAATAAGTCTTGAATACTCACGCGAAATTTGTCTGCGCCTTCAAATCGTCCAGTGGTGAAAACTTATACTGGCGCTTGACAACGCCTAGCAGACAAGCGGTGTCAGGCGAGTTGCTGGGTCCTTTCTGCACGGCTTCCACAAGCCAGTGCAGGCATTTGGCAGCAGTTTTAGTGCCCATGTTGCGGTCGAAGGGAGTCGGAGAGCCACCTTGTTGCATATGCCCTGCGAGAATGGGATGTTAGTACAAGTGGTTATACTAGGTGGTATATTTTAACAACAAATTGGAAGTGCAAAATTTCCTTTATACTACACCTGCTCGTAAGTAATTGCAGGCGTATAGGAATCCGGGAGGGAAAACTCTATGGAATTTAATTTCTCACACGTTTTAGCGGGAGGGAAAACTGTATGGAAATCCATTTCTAACACAGAAATCTAAGGCGCAGCTCTACCATGTCTGTGATTTCTAACGTGTTATTATTTTTTTTATTTCCTAAAAGATCGGCCTGTAGCTATGGTTATTTTCATAATACCTAGGTCAAACGACAAAAAGTTTTTACTCTAAGTCCGCTTGCGTCTTCCGCTTTCCGAACAATATTTCGAAAAAAGAACCCAAGTGATAAAGGCTGGCGCGGGAAGTTCTTCTAATTTAGAATTCGGTGTAGGCAATTTTATTAATTCTACAGAATGTCGTCGAGTGATAGTGAAAGTTTTAGAACACCACCGCCAGAAATAAAATATTTATTCTGCTTTTTATTTTCCTTGAAGGTGTAGTATAAAGCACTATGTATTACTCGCCAGAAAGTGCGATTCCTACCTCGTGTGTTTTAAGGACTCAAATGACACACTCGATTAGGCACGTTTTCGCCTAGGTGAACAATGTACTATTCTGAAGTGGTTGGTGAAACATGCATTGATTTTCCAGACCAGGAGACTTGTTATAATTTTTACATTGGTAAGTCGCATAAGAAACTGCAATATTTTAATACTAATATTTAGTGATTAAGGTGCTTCCCCGACTCACACTAGCGCCGCTACCTATTTTATTGTACGTTAAACAAAGGTATTTCGAAAAACTAGGAAGAGATGCGAGGTTGGTTTTGGTCGCCTCCAAACTCTGTTTTCGCATCTTAGGCAGAGATGCGTTGAGCTAGACAAAATAACACTATAAAACAGACAGCCGCCAGATGGTTCTTTGTCCGTTTCATAAATTAGTAGTAAACAAATTCCTTTGTTTAACGTACGTATTAATAAGATAAAATACGTGACGACGACGCTGCTAGTGTGAGTCGGGGTAGCACCTTAACTTTCAACAAAGCATACATAAGTCAGTTAAACGTCATCTTTATTATCATAGCCTGGAACACAATACCTACTGTCCGAGTAATGATAGAATAGACTTTTGCGGAACGTAGATTACGAGAATTACGAGAGTTTTGATGCCTACGACATTGACGATGTTGAAAAGAACGATCCGATATTCTAAAGCCCAATCATCTTGGATATCAATTACATTTTAACTGGCGTTTTTGACAAAGTTTTCTTATATTTTACAAATTTAATTCAAATTTAAACGAAGAAGCTGTTAATTGTCTGATCACTTACCCAGTACATTCATCCTAGCTGTAAACAGTCCTTTCCCCTCTTCAGAATAAAGACGGTAAATAAAGTCGGTATTGTAGTTCTCATTTGACTTCTCGTTACGCAGTATAAGGCCACGTTGGATGCCGCCCGTCATTTTAGAGGCCATGTGGTAGACATCTTGTTGGAGATCTTTGATGGAGAACTTTTCTTCGTAGATGTAGGCGGCGTCAGCTCCACCGGCGAGGCCTTAAAGTTAACAGTATGTCTTAGTTATAAAGATTGAAATTGAACATAATAAACATAAAGAAACGTAGCGAATCTTGATTACTAAGTATATGTGTTCCTTATATGCTTACCAGCCAAAGTAGCTAGGTATCCACAGTAACCACCCATAGTTTCGATGACGAATACTCGACGTTTGGTACCCTGGAGTCATAAAAATCAGAGTTCATTAAATACATAAAAACTAGCAATAGACACAGGCACCTAGTTTTAATTATGTAATACACGGGTTTCCATCACATCAGGATTTCCTTATAGAGTTTTAATTATATTAAAGGTAGAGAGGTTTTTGAGAATTCTGTTGGCATGGGATTTATATCCTTTTCGCAATATCTTCTTTTACACGCCAGCTATAATCTCTGTTCTATGTGTATCTCGTTGACATGCTTCCGAGTCTGCAACTTGTGCAGCGTATTATTTGGCGTTTATTATAGGAAATTGGTAACTGAATAGAGAGAAACGATCAGTTGTCATTAAGAGCGGAGTCGACTCCGAGAGAAGTCGGTTCCAGGTAAGTTGTTGCTGATGGTAGACAGAATCACCACGACGGGATCCGGAATTCAGGGAATTGGTTGAGGGATTCGCTGAATTCTGCCTTTGATTTGGAAGATTTGTCTAGTTCTAGTCTTGCTCTCACTAATGCTCACAGATGACTGACTGAACCAGGAGAGGTATGCAGAACTCAGGGAATTGGCTGAGGGATTCACTGAATTTGTGGGATTTGTATAGTTCTAGTCTAGTTTGCTGTCCTTAAGCTAAGTAACTAGGTGTTTACTGCAGATAAATTATATAGTGTTTACCTGTGCGGATTGTCGAATACGATCACAGATCTCAGTGATCTCATTGAGAGCGGTGTCTGCTCCGAGAGAGAAGTCCGTCCCGGGCACGTTGTTACTGATGGTCGACGGAATCACCACGAGAGGGATGCAGAATTCTGGGAATTGACTGCGGGAGTCGTATATCTCTAGTCCAGCTTGATAGGCCTGGAAGATAAAAGACGTTATAAAATCTTTAAGAAAACTCTTGTAGCGTTATGCTCACATTTGTTATTTATATATTGTAATAATCATGTACCGGCAACTTCGCTCACGTCATACCTGGATAAAACAGCCTATGACGTCACTCAGGGATATTCTTATCCCTAAGCTATCAGTGAATGAATTTCAAAATAAGAACCTGTTGTTTTGGAGATTGCGAAATATTTTCAATTTACTAATCGGAGCTTCTTATATTAAATTCTTTATACAAACTAATAAATGGGATATTAAATGAGTTTCATTTAAAAAAAATATCCTGAAGTGAAGTTTTATCCGCGTTCCAGGATATGTTTTCGTTGTTAAAGTTACCTCAAACCCTCCAATAATAAGCAGCCCTTGAATGTTGAACTGCTTGATGCGAGCCGCGATCTCTCCTTTCTTGTCTCCGGGCAACGTGCGCTTCGTACCGAGGAATGCGCCTCCTTGGCCGACCCAGCCGGTCACGTCGGACCTAGTTACGGTTTGTATGATAAATGTGGGTCAAATATAATAAGAATTTCACCTTTGAATAGAACATGATTAGTTGTCTTAATAACTGATTTGGACAAAATCAAGCATTTTTATGATGTATTCTGCTAGATCTTCTATTTATTTATATAAAAATGAACCCCTATTTCACCTATAACTTGAGAACGGCTTTACCGATCTCAATTATCATTTTTAAAATGTTTTCTAATGCTTCGTAGTAGATAAATACATTTAAAAAAATAAGACTATGCAGAATCTTAGAAAATTTAACGACTACCTTTATTATATTTTTTTGTATGTAACCTTAGCCCCAGCATTATATACTCTTTGCTAAGCACATTTGAAATAAATTTGAAGTTTGAATTGAATGACAGGACGTCTGTCGGGTCTGCTAGAACTTCATAATGAATCATCATCATCATCAGCCCATACACGTCCACTGCTGGACATAGGCCTCCCCCATATGACGCCACGAATAGCGGTCCTGAGCCGCATAATGAATACTAGAAGTATATTAAGTGTTCATTCATTCATTCATCTAGCTTGACCCCGCCGCTTAGTTCGCGTTTTCCCGGGATAAAGAAGCCTATATGTCATTCCAGGTCCTACACAACTAAGCAATTTTCAGCCCGATCTGTTCAGAAGGTAGTTTAGGCATGAAGAGGTTACAAACATCTGGACCTAAGCCAAAGAGAGTAAGCGCATAGTTGCGTTTATACCGTGAGGACCTACGTGCATCACTGCGAATGTTAGGCCTTCTAACTTACCATTCCATCTTCACGATATTCCCGCTGATAAATCCCTCCATCCCATCGTGGATCCCGAGACAAGTGTCGCCTCGGTAGATGCAGTTACGTACGAAGGAACGCACGGCCGCGTTCATACCGCAAGCTGGGGCGCCTACGTGCATCACTGCGAATGTCAGGCCTTCCTAGAAACGAAAGACCTGTTGAATATTCTGGATAAATTAAGATTGAGTGAACGTGATTTCAGACATGTCTTAAGTCACATGTCTGAGGTCACGCTTCATTTTTCGAACGGCCTTGAAGAGCTTTCACATTTTACGCGCTGGGATTATTTATAGTAAGGTATCTAATACAGTTCTAATTTTTTAATTTTGTAGTTCTGTGTTGGATTTTGTTCTGGGTATTTTCTATGTATAATAAATATATATTATCTATGTAATATATTGTATTATGTACCTATATCAGTCATCTAGTGCCCATAACACAAGCTCCGCTTAGCTTGGGGCTAGATGATGCTGTGTGGATTGTCCAGCATTATTTATTTATTTATTCTAGCCAGGTCGACGAGGGCTGATGATGATGATGATGTTGTATTCGATATTCTATAGTCGTACCTCGTATATTGTTTGGGATTGGTGAATTCATTCTCTAAACTCGACTCGCTGGTCGTTAAATTAATTTTAAATGGGATTAAAGATATTCGTTCACTTATATCTTTTCGAGAAAAGCTAAGGCAGAAAGAACTCCTATCTGTCTCAGTTTGTCATGATTTTTCGATAAATAGAGTTCACACGCTAAATAACGCACGTTTAAATTATGTAAGTTCTGTAGGCGCCACATTTTATAATGTGTTTTAACTTTTAACCTATCATCAAAGTATAAAAATAGGCGTACGTACTTACCTATTTACTTATTTCGTCACGAAGCCGTGTATAATCTAAAACAATACATACAGAGGGACGACCAGCCGCGTCGAAAGCTTCCTTCGGCGGCTTGAGACGGGTCAGCATCTTGTAAGTCTCGAGGTTGCGGGCAAAGCTGCGCCCGCGCAGTTGCACCGCCAAGTCCCAGTTCTTGTCTGCCATGGCCTAGGAAAGTTTGGGGTGTAAGCATAAGGTTTAAGAAATTTTTTTCTCTATGGGTTTAAGACATAAATCAATAATCACTATATCTATAGGAATAATTTTAGATTTAGGTATGACGACTTATATTGAACTGTGAGCGATGGTCCGCCTCCGACGCAGAATGTTGTTGGTACGATATTACACATATGAAAATGACAATTTTGCTTTTTATTCCCGTAGCGGAGCTAATTTTTGGTAATCATCTGTTAATAGGTATTTGGTGTTTCGTCTGCGTTTTTTGTATGCAAAATTGTTTTTTTTTTTGTTTTCTACGGCCGTAAAGTAAGAGGGTTCTTAACACATGCGCCGAATCACAGATTTTTATAATATAAGCGTTTAATAATTAAGTACATACTTGTAATAATAAATAAATGAAAAAATAATTATTTTGTACTTAGTTTAATGTGTCAGTTACCTGCGCCACAGCCTTGGTACGACGCACGCACTCCATAAGCGGCAGACGCACGGCTTGGTTTCCGTCGAGCGTGACCACGCAAGGTTCCGTGTCGGGACTTGCTTCCATCAGGGCCATGACAGCTTCCGCACCCATGCGGCAACCCTACACGTTTTACATAAGAGAAAATGAGATACATGTTGTTTATGTTCAAAAGTTATAGGATAAGTAAAATATTCCTTCTAATCTAATCAACCGCTGCTTGGAAAAAGCATCTCATTCATCTGAAGCGTTAGTGGACCAGTCCGAGCTCTGGCACTCAATGTGTTAACACTTTTAACACATTGAAGACTCGTGACCCCACACAGTTCTTGAGCGACCCGCAGCACAGCGACGCAACGTGATGATTTGGGTCGCCTCACTAATGCTACGAATGCGTTGAGTAGCAAGTTTCATTTCGTCTTATGTGGCCATTCATGATCACGATCAGGTATAAGGAGTACTAAAAGTACGTATGGTTTATATTTATTTACCAGAATTCGATCAAAAGCGGAGGGCGACCCTCCCCTCTGCACATGACCCAGCACAGTGATGCGTGTATCTTGCTGTAGATTGTCCACTACGACTTTCTTCACCAGCTCGGCAGTAATCGGCTTTCCTTCGCGGTCTATCGCGCCCTCGGCCACGATTATGATGTTTAGACGCTGGCCTGATTTGCGCTCCTATAAAGAATATTTCGGTAAAGAAAACGTCTACTTTGTGACTTTGATTTTAGATTGCTTATTGATCAGCAAAAACAATCATTCATATACATGCAAACGACATGCATTTTAAAGTTTCGTAAAAGGTAGGTATGTAAATGTACCTTATGTTGTTTAAGATTATGAATGTTCAATCAAGGGTTATCGTGCCTATTTCATGCACTTACGCGGAAGAGCATAATTGCACATTTTGCTATCTGAAATTGATTAATCGATTGAGGTTCAAAAATCGTGCAATTAAGTCAAGGTGCCCTTGGAAAGTTAGTACAGGGTGAATAAAGTTGCAAACTTGGGGTGTGGTCAGTGGACATGTACAGAAGAAATTTATAAGCTATCTAACAACACACAATTAAAACCAGTTTGTTCAGGAACTAACCAGATAATGTTTACCCTATTAATCAATTGCCAATTCACCATCTAATTCAGGCAATTTGAATGAATTGCGCTCTTCAATTAAGTAAACAAGCCAACACATTCGCAGAATCTACATAGCGTGTTTGTTTTTATTGTGTGTTATAAATAAATGCAGTGCCACTCAATTAAGCCTGCGTACCTGTTGTAATCGTTTGCAAAGCTTTTCAACCCAATTATTGGGAACAGGGTCCTCCGGAATGAATACTTGGTCAGCCTCACTCGCCAGAGCGGCCACTAATGCCAGATAACTGCAACAAGCAGCCCACGCATGACGTCACATGCAAATGTGCCCTCTCGGGAAGCGACATGATACAACAATACAATATAAACAACAATTTTGAAGACGTATCTTAACTCCAATGGAATCTGCCAATTCAAAACATGAAAGAGTGTAAAGAAGTGATCCTGCTCCCACATTAAAAATAAGTTAAATTCTTGCCTCGGCTAACTTTGCGCACATCTTTTGCTCCCAATTGAGAGGCGCTGGATCTTCACAAATAAAGCTATAAGTAGCGTCCGTACATAAGCCGGTGTAAACTGCAAGAAAACTAATTGGATACTTGAGTTAAAAAGGAAATGAAAGTGTTTAAGGATGCTAGCTAACAATCAATGTGAGGAGATAGTGAGGTATAAAACGGAAGGCTTGCCTGTTCTAACTTATCACAAAGTTTCTCTCTCCATTCAACGGAAGGTGGCGCCTCGGGGATAAATACAAAGTCAGCTTCAGACGATAGAGCCGTGACCACGGCAAGATATCTAAATAAGTAAATCTGTTAATATACCAGTAAAATATGAATTGGCATGCATCCATTTTCACCAACATCATTGCTGTTTTTTATCGACTTCGAAAACAGGAGGAGGTTCTATATTTAAATGCATGTATGTTTTTTTAGGACCGTTATTTGTGGCGTCGTACGGGGGAGGTCTATGTCCAGCAGTGGACGTGTATGGGCTGATGATGATGATGTTTTTTTATGTATTTTTTTTATTGTCATCAATTTATCGGCAAATTGTGGACCAATTTTTTCCACCAACCAAAAAAATTTTTGAACCAAAAAAATTGGTCAACAAATTGGTATATAGGTGGTATATAGGTGATTCCAAGATAAATACAAAAAAAAATATTTCTAAGGGATTACTATTTCACGTGTAAAACTAAAAAAAAAAAATGTAAAACGAACGAATTCAAAGTCGAAATTTGTTTTTTTCTAAACAATCAAATTGCGTATTTCATCATCATCATCAGTCCGTATATGTATGTCTACTGCTGAACATAAGCCTCCCCCAAACGACGCCATTAATCGTTTTCTAATTGTTGCCTGGGTTGGGTCAACTTCTATTACTACCTTAAGTGGTTTATTTGTGGGGCAGTCAAGACTAAAAAGGAAACTTGTCATTGGTTAGTAAATGCATTACATGGTAATATATTCAGCACACATTTCTTACCCACAATGTCTACCCATGACCTCCATGATGAATGTCCTTTGATGGGAATATGCAGTGCTCACAATTGCGTCAATAGCTTCAATAATGCGATGCAACGCAGAGTCTGTGCCTATAGTCATGTCTGTACCACAGAAATCATTATCAATGGATCCCACCTGAAATTAAAGAACCAACATAATTAACAAGTTGAGTCATTCTATAGATGTTTTATGTCGAAGAATTACACACAGGTTGCATAAGATTCTTCCCCTTACATATATTCCATACTAGATGCTGCCCGCGTTTTATCCGGATAAAAAATTGCCTATATGTTATTCCAGGTCACAAACTATACCCATACCAAATTTCAGTCTAATCGGTTCAGTAGTTTTTGCATAAAAGAGTAACAAATATCCATACATCCAAACTTTGACATTTATAATATTAAGGAGTTGCTATAAAATATGTAGTGTTGACAGGTGACAGGTTTGAATAATATCATTATGAAACAAATTAGGTAGGTACCTACTCATAATTTAATATTAAGAATAGAACACCATATAATTTATTTCGATACACATATAAGTACAAAAAATAAACTAAATGTATGTAGAACATGAAGGTTTATAAGCGAAATTACAAGATTATTTTAGAGACATTTTTACATAAGATAATCCTTAAATTAAATAGTTGATAAGCAGTGTTATGTTTTTGTCTGAATATTGTCAATAGGAGAAAGAAAACAAATGACTCTTAACAAATTGCCTATAAAGTACTTTTTGAAGTAGGATTTAAAAAGGGGTTAAAAAAGACTAACCATTCCAGCAATATGCAGATGCTTGTACTTCTCCCTCTGATCTTTGGTTATCTTGTTGTTAGCCAATAACTCATCAAGGAGTTCAGACCACTCTTGCCTGAAGAGGTTGGCACCAGTTAGGGAACCATCACCTCCAATTACAACCAGGTTAGTGATACCACGAGTCACTAGGTTGTAGGCAGCCTTCAAACGACCTTCCTTCTTGCTGTAATTGTATGAAATACCAGCGATGACTTAAAACATCATTAATGATTGCAATACATAATCTAACTAATATTATAAAGGTGCAAAGAAAAAAATATTGAATGGATCATGCTGAAAATGTACACTGATGAAGTTTTGTGCTTAAAAAAACATATATTTAATATATTTAACAAAAAAAATATGTGCTTGTGCTGTAAACAGATTAGCAGTAGGTATGTACAGTTTGATGAATACTGTAATGTGGGCAATATTTGATGAAAGTTATGACAAACATTGAGCAATATGTTAAAACAACACAACAAAAATATTGTAATTCTAATTTTTATCAATTGTTAATAATATTCAATAGAATCTTTATTAAATACATATAGTGGAATAATAATTTGATATATTCTTACATAAAATCCATACATCTTGCTGAACCAATGATAGTGCCACCTTTATGGATAATAGAACTGACCGAGGACCAGTTCGCTTCTTCGATATTGTCACCGCCATCCACCATACCCTGGTATCCTTCTCGAATGAAGTAAACCTTACATCCAAGGTAGATTCCCATCCGCACCACAGAACGGACAGCAGCATTCATTCCCTGGGAGTCTCCACCGCTTGTAAACACGGCGAGTCCTTTCCCTTTGTGGGAACCACGTCCAATAAACTTTTGAGTGCTGGATCCCTCCATAATTGAGGTTTGCAGCTTCCCCTACAGCAACAAACAGTTTATTGTTTATTTACTGATATTACGTAATAAAAATAGAACTACTGAACGCACGAATACTCGTATCACTGTAGCAAATCGATCAATGTAATACAAAAGTCAGTGAAGCACTCTACATTACCTAAAAACAATAAAGTTTCCTGATTTCAAATCTTGCACTGCACTGCACCAAGGTGACCTTTTGAAAAAGTTAAAAAATGACAACAATGAATGTCAACAATACAAATCAAATCTGACAGTTGTTGTCACGAGTCGCCCATAACATCATGAATGACTGATTCAAATAATCGACTAAAACCATAAACGAAACGAAACCTATGAAGTACGACACTAGTATTGACAAGTTTATTTGATTGTGACGTCAAGCAAGCAAGCGACAATGCGACAAGGCAAACGTCAAATTCCATCAAAATTCTACAAAACGTAAATAGTACTTGATTATTTTTGTTTAATTTTTTAGCATTTTGCCTATTTCGTAGAACAAGTATGTGTTTCTTCTACTCATTACTCTCGCTAAATTCTAAAATTCCTCTGTTCTAATCATGTAATCCGCTTCGCAGTGTTATACGGCCCTATTTCATGATACAATAGCACCCCACATCCACCAAAATGTCTGCGGATTCTGATATGGAATATTCGGACAACGATGGTGACGACTACGATTATTATGGAGGGCAGGATGACTGCGACATGGAAACTATCGATCGCACCAAATCTGATCCTGAATACTTCATGTTTGTTTGCCTGAAGGTCGAAGAGGTGGAGAAACTGCTAAATGAATCCATAGAATTGCTCAGCAACAGCCTTCAGATTACTCCATCCCTTGCTAAGGTTTGTTAAACGTTTAATAAATACTCATTTGAATTGTTTCTGGTATAAACGAGATATTATCCTGTTGCCTTATTTATTAGGTTGCCCTCCATGCATACCAATGGAATGCTCAAGAGATAATTAGTAAATACAAAGAGAACGCCAACGAAGTCCTAGTATACAGTCATGTGAAACCACCAGTGCCTTCAGTGCAGGCTGGCTCTAGCCGTTCAAGTTGCGCTGTGTGTGCTTGCACCTATCCTCCACAGAATTACAGTGCACTTACTTGTGGACATTATTTCTGCAATGACTGCTGGGCAATGCACTTTGAAGTACAAATTATGCAAGGTAAGTGAATTTGAGTCTCATAGTCTCGGTCAATGTAAGCTTGACTATAGAAATTTCAATTAAATTTTAGGTACTTTTTCAGTTTCATTAATATTTTTAGTAGGTATTCAACAAGGTGTGTATCTAAATGTTGCTGTGTGAAATTTCCATCATTATTAATTTTGCAATTCACCATTAATATATATAAAATCTAACTGCCTTCATGGAGGCCAGACACTAGATGGGACTGAAGAGTCTGTCAGACATCAACCACAACCACACCCACAGAAAATCTGAAAAGGAGCTGTCGAAAACCAAAAGTCCTGCTCTGATACTTCAAGGAGTTGGAGAGGGCCTATTTAGGCATGGGGATAATGCACAATTCACTCCCATGCGAGATGTCAGTGCAGATCTCAGTTCCCTCAATTAGAATTAGAATTAACTGCCTTCAATTTATTTCAGGTGTCTCAAACACTATTCAATGTATGGCACAAGAGTGTGAAGTGAGAGCACCAGAGGATTTTGTTATAGCACATGTGCCTAAACCAGCTTTGAGGGAGCGCTACCAACAGTTTATGTTCAAAGACCATGTCAAATCTCATCCTCAGCTTCGCTTTTGCCCTGGTCCAAATTGTCAGGTAACTTGATTCCTACAAAGTAGATAGTGGAAGTTATCTGACATAGATTTCATGTTATAAAAAAACATCAGCACAGATAACATCCAAATACTCCCCTCCCCATATTTAGGTTTGCTATTATCACCTTGAATAATAGATCCAGGCATTACTTTGTGGAAATCCATTGCAAAATATAAGAATGAAAATATTTAGTAACAATTCAGCACAAAACCGGCTCTGATAAGATCCAGCAAAATGTAGTCCTCATGCACTGCCTGCCCTCCCACAAATTGACGCACACACACAACCTCTTTATAGAATAACAAACTACACAGTACACAATGAAAAAATCTATCAAAATCAACTAGTTTTTATTCACGAGACATCATCAGGACACAACAATACTTGTACCCGACATTGAGAGCGCCTCGCAACAACGGCCAGTTCCGCCAGTGACAGGTTGACGCGCGGAGCTCAGAGAGGTAACATAACTGGAGGCCAGGAACAAAGGCAGAGTATGGTGGTATCCTGATGATGTCTCATGGAGAGACAAAAAATATAGTTAAAAACTAAAACCTGACTACATAAAAGTCTTAAACAAGCGTTCACCTATTGTCCTTATCATTTTCTTTTGATACTTAGGTAGTCGGAGGCCTTTGTTACTAATTGTACCGTAGGTATATGGGGTGGGTGCATCCCACCCCATATACCTTTTTGCTAATATCTTGAGAATCTTTAATCTCACAAAAGTTTGAAAGTACAAACAAAGACCTTTGCAACGATACCACACACGAGCATATTTACTAACATTGAAATTTTCGACCCTTTCTTCGACCCCGCTATCTTGTTAGACCCCCATTTTTATCTGACGTCAAATAGCCTATAACCATCGGGCTATTAAGACGAATCATATGACACCTCATTTGTTGAAATCGGACCAGTAGTTTCAGCGCTACGAGGGAACATAAAAATCGGCCACATACATACATACATAGGGTGTCAAAATCATAACCCTCTCGTAGTCTGGTAAAAACTAGTTGACGATGTACAATGAAAGATTTTTTCATTGTGTTGTTGGTTGGTGTGGTTTATTCTTCTACAAATAGGTTGTGAGTGTCCATCAATTTGTGGAAGGGTCGGCGGCGGTGCACGCGGACTTCGTTTTATTGGATCTTATCAGAGAAGGTTTTGTGAGGAATTGTTGCTAAATATTTTCATCCTTATATTATCACCTTGATTGGCAGACGGATTGGTGATCGCAGTAGAGATGTTAAAAATAAAACCGTTCAAGTGGGGGTCAACTCACACACTGAGTGTTCCGTACCAATGTAAAAAGTGTTTCGCAAAAGAAACCCTAAAAACAGATTTATTTAGTGGAGCAAATAAAACGCAAAAAGCCTTCAACTTCGGCGACTGGTACTCATCTAAGTATGGACGTTGGGCCCCTCAATTATTAAATTTTTATTGTTTTAGCGGCAATAGTAATGCCCGCCCTGACAAAATTTCAACTGCTACATATTATGGTTCAAGAGATACAGCCGCGACATACGTAGAGTAAATATATACATACATAAAAATAGACAAAAATTCGGCGGAGGCTTAGTAATAGGTTTCTCATTTTCAATCTTCGTTTACGGAACCCTAAAAAAATACATAGAAAACCTTCTGACTTCCTCTGGCAGGTTCTCTTAGTTGCCTCTGAATACATTGATCGGGGAGTTGGAGTGTTCGATTCTAATGCCGCAACCGCTAAAAAACATGTAAATTAAACCAAACTTATTATCAGCACAACAGGACATATTTAGGTATGTACATGATATTTTTCTGTCCAGTGGTTATTCCGTGCTTGGACTCGAGAGGGTGCTAGACGAGTTGAGTGTCAGGGCTGTGAGCTCCTAACCTGCTTCTCATGCGGTGCTCCGCATCACGCGCCGACCGACTGCGCCACCATCCGCCGCTGGCTGACCAAGTGTGCTGATGACTCTGAAACGGCTAACTACATAAGCGCTAATACGAAGGTTTGTTTGCTATTGTTTTTACGGAGAGCTTACATGCTTGAGAGTAACATGCTTGAGAGTAAATATTGTAATTTTTTCTTATAGTCAGTGGTCTGTCTGATAACATCTACCTTATATAATATAGGTGGCATTAGTATGGCTGTGAATTAGTATATTTAGCAACTCACGAAAATATGTGGCTGAATAGAGTATTGAGGAGCGCTAGGCTAGCAATTTGTATAAATAAAACTTTTCCGTAAGTGGCGACAGGTTCGCAAGATGGACGTCTCTTAGGTTCTGCTTTTAAGCTAATGTGGCTAGCCAATCTGTCCTTTCAGAAGTCTCGAATGCTATTTTCATACCTTGGGTATTCTTTACAGGATTGTCCAAAATGCCAGATTTGCATAGAGAAGAATGGAGGTTGCAATCATATGCAATGTGGCTCATGTCGACATGACTTTTGCTGGGTTTGCTTGGGTGACTGGAAGTCTCATGGCTCGGAGTATTATGAGTGCAGTCGCTACAGAGAGGATCCTAATTTGATAAACGAAGGCCAACATGCACAGGTAAGTTCTTTGTTCCTTCTTTTTAAATTCTATCCCGATTGGAAAGAATTTCAAAGCAAAAGATTGAAGTGAAAAGAATTAATTAACAAACTTAATTTCTTAATAGTTTCTGCTCGAGGTTTTGCACGCGTTTCTTCTATGTAAACGTTTATGGGTTATTTCCATCCCATGGGTAAAAAAGTATGCTTATACCTTTTTTCATCCCAGGCTTAGAGCTAGAGTAAATCTGTGAAATATTTCAGCCTGATCCGTTCGGTAGTTGTTGCGTCTTCAGCCGCCGTCACAACTACCTCTTCAGGTAAAATCCCCAATCACCCATCCAAACTTTAGCATTTATAATATTAGTGTGATTTGATAATAATTTTGTTTAAAATTTGACTATTTATTTAATAATCCTTTAGTCTAAAATATGACTTCTATATGATTGTACTTTAGCTTATTTTGTATATTATGTGTACGTATTGAAAGTCTTTGGACTAAATAAACGTTATTGATTTCTGATTTATTTCATTTCATTTTATCGTCATGTATCCTGACTTAAAAGTAAGGATAAATGCAATAATATTGGACTCGTTTCAAGTTGCGATTTATTATTTCAGGCACGTGAAGCACTAAAAAAATACTTGCACTACTATGAGAGATGGGAAAATCATGCAAGATCTCTTAAATTAGAAGAGCAAACATTGGCAAGCTTAAAAAGCCGCATCAACCAAAAGGTATCAGAAATAAAACAAATAATAAATCTAAAGTTATATGTTTACCTACTTGATTATGTCAGAGCGTAAGGATTTGTGGCTCCTACTGATTTCTATGGTACAGCGTGTACTGGATCGGTATGTCTGCCTACCGATGCCAGAAACGGGTATTTCTACCTATGACGTCATCTGCAATTATACCCTTATCATTACGAGGATCTTGTTGCGGATAACGACATCGGCAAACTCGAGGCTTTGCAAATACCTATACTCCGATTAAAAAACCTGTTTCTTTTTTGTATACAAATTCCTTGGGTTTAAAAACCCAAGGAATATTGGTGGAAAATATTTAACGACATTGGTATCATCGAAGCAAAGCACAGAAGCTCGAAACAATAAAATTTTTGGTTTTGAAAACTTTCATTCATCATTAAATTGATGTCTCGTTTTCGTGAATTCAAATTTAAAAACTTTTTGCTACACATGTGAGATTATGCGTTATTGAAGTTTTAGTTTTTAGTTTAACTTTACTGTAACTTTGTTCTTTTCTGTTATTGTTATGAGTTTTGGTTAAATATTCATTCATATGTCTTTGTTCACATAAAAATCTTGGATTTTAAATCGGAGTATATATTGCCGATGCGGAATCCGAAAGCAATAGCGCCCATCGGCATTATGATAAATACCGATGCTGCGTACGCTGCCTACGCCCGGATTCGATGTAGTAGTGGTCGCTTATCTGTATTCTGTTCACATCAATAATATGATGTAATTTTAAAATCTGTAGGTGATGGCAGGAGAAGGAACATGGATAGATTGGCAATATCTTTGGGACTCGGCAAAGCTGCTAAAGCGCTGCAGATACACACTTCAATACACATACCCATTCGCATATTTCATGGAAGTTGGGCCTAGAAAAGAACTGTTTGAATATCAACAGGTGAGCTATGTTTAAGAGACCTTACAATCATCATCATATCAGCCCATACACGGCCACTGCTGGACATAGGCCTCCCCCATACGACGGCACAAATAGCAGTCCTGAGCTGCCTCCAACCATCGACTCCCTACGACCGCTACGATGTCGTCGCTCCATCGAGTGGATGGTCCTGAGCCGCCTCCAACCATCGACTCCCTGCGACCGCTACGATGTCGTCGCTCCATCGAGTGGATGGTGGAACTTACAATGAATTGACAATGCTAATGTTTCAATAGGGGGTTTTTGCAGTTCTGTACCTACTCGAAGGGTGCAAACGAGAGCCAATCACTAAGCTAAGCCTACGCATGCGCTGGTGCGTTATAAGTCCCTTCGTGGGCGTTTAATAACAGCCAAGAGCAACAATTACTTAGTAGAATAACGTTTTTTCGTTTTAGGCCCAACTGGAAGCTGAGATTGAAAATCTATCATGGAAGGTGGAAAGAGCAGAAACAACAGATAGAGGCGACCTTGAAAATCAAATGGACATAGCAGAAAAAAGGCGCACTACATTACTAAAAGATTTCCTAGAGTTTAATACTAATGGCGTTCCCAGTAGCAGTAAAGTGTAACATTACCTCAAAATTGCATTTTATACTAATTAATTAGGTATATTAATGTCAAGCACATTTCTACTCGTAAAAGCTAGAATCATTTTGTTCTGCCAAAGTATATTTATTATCGTAATAACATGCAATAAATAAGTAATATCATAAAATATTGTTTATTTATTTAAAATTATGAAAAGCTTCTTCTTGGTCTTCATTATAAGATTTAAAGCAAAGATAATATTAAATACTAAAGTACCCTACAGAAAAGAATTACTAAAGAATTAATAGAACTAAAATGTCTAGCCAGGCTAATGTAATGACTATAATAGTAATAAACACTAAACCTTTGATGAGGGAAAGGAAGAAGTGTAATTTAATTTTCCTGGTAGAGAGTTTAAGCAGAATATGAATCTGCATGTTTTCCTAGCCATGCTTTGGAGTATTATATTCTCTGATGCCATGAACCGTGGTCAAGGACCTACCCTTCCACCAGTTAGTTGCAAAGTTATGCGAGGTTCATAATATTCCTGTAGTATTCCAATTCAGCGATCGAATCCAGCGCTGGAATGCCACTGGAATGTAGCTACCCAACCCATTTCGGTGAGCAACAAGCAACCCAGTCCAGTGACTGGCCTACTTTTCATTCCAGCTAGCCCATTCAAGCGCCACTGGAATAAGAAACCATTCCAGTAGGTACTGGATTGAATCCTACTTTAATACGTATTATAAATGTCAAAGTTTGTGAGTATGGATGTTTGTTCCTCTTTCCCGCAAAAACTACTGAACTGATTGGGCTGAAATTTGGACCTGAAATTAATAACATATAGGTTACTTTTTATCCCGATAAAACGCGGGCGAAGGCGCAAGCAGCAGTTACCTCAAAAACATGCGCCAATCCGCCCTGTGGAAAACTTGTGAGGATAATGAGACTACTGTAAAATCTTCTATTTGCAGAAGATTTAACAGTAGATAATCCACTACATAAATACATTTTTCTAACAGTAGATACATTGGTACGGTAGGTCATTGAACAGAGATAAAACAATTTTCGAACGCTTTTCATAAAATCATTGTCATCGTATGTACATAGTGTTACCAGTCCAAGAGTTTTGAAAGACTGGAATAATGTAAACAATTTAATCCAGTCCAGCACTGGACTGGACTGATTTGCTGAATTACTGGACTGGAATAATGTGAACTGAGCGTAACTTTGTGAGCATTATATAATATTAATAAAGGTAGCTCGCCATCGCATCGTTCCCATTTATTCATCCCAAAGATATTATAAAAGACAAAGAAAGAGGGTAGATCGATATATCTGCCAATAAAAACTTACTTGCAGTGATTTCAGTTGTTCCGTGATCATGAGTTCATGACGCATGTAACTGCCAAAATGTTGGAGAACTCAAAAAATAATGGTAAATATCCAAATAATAAATATCTCAACAGGACGCCTTTAAAAGTTTTTTGATAAAGTAGTATTATTTATAGCTGCTGCCCGCGCCTTGGCCCGTGTTTTATCTCGACGAAAATAGCCTTTAATTATTCCAGGTCCCACACTATAGTAGATACCCATACCTCGTCAGTATTGTATTCTCTTTGACCCATACCAAACAGCTGAAACAGCCCAATCGATTCAGTAGGTAGTTTTAGCGTGAAAGAGGAACTAACATCCATACTCACAAACTTTGACATTTATATTATTTTTTATACGCGATAGACCTTACATAAAATAGTAACGTCACGATAATCACATCTGTGTGGTTACGTCGTCGTCGTATGAGCACTTTGAATAGTGCGCATTTTTGTAGTCAAGTTGGTCAAGCTTCGTAAACTTTTTTTTAATTTTTAATATAATTTTTAGTTTACTGAACCTTTTTATTGAGGGCTTAGAAGGTTAAATTGTTTATTTATTTATTTATTTAAATACATTAAAGCCACCAACGAAAGAAACAATTTTGCGAAAGCAGTAAAAAGTTCCAAATAATAAACATACTTACTCGTTTAACTAAAGGCGGCCACATCTAAAGCATAGGTATTTCCTAGATTGAGGGTAAATGCTACTTCGATTTTTTTTAAAGTTTTATAGTAAGTAATCCTTCCTACTAATAATATAAACGTCAAAGTTTGTGATATTTGTTACTCTTTCACGCAAAAAGTACTGACCCGATTAGGCTGAAATTGGTATAGTTTAGGACCTGGAATAACATATAAGCGATTTTTATACCAATAAAACACGGGCGAAAGCGCGGGCAGCAGCTAGTGTCAAATAATTACGTACCTATCTACCTATGAAATAACCTAAGATCAAGCAGCCTACGTTCCGTACCTAGCTTCTTTGGAAATGACAAATCCGGGTCTTTTACTCCTTCTTTTGTGATTCTTGATCACAGAAATGAAGGCGCAGTTAGACATCAGCATGGTAGCTATTCTATCTAACTCGATCGAAAAGTTTCCCTGACTTGACACAAATGTGACACAAATCTGTGCGAAATTCAAATAATTTGCACGCAATTCAGATATTTTAACGGATTTTAATATTTTTTGCGTTCTACAAGCAATATCAATAGCAGAAAAATAGCTTAACGTAAAGTGCAAAAGATTTTCTATGAACCCATGTTTTAACTAATTTGGATTTGACACGACTTTTAATTTGGTGAAATTAATAATGAGATTTATTATGTACTAATATCAACATTATTACTAAAAGCCTCCTTAACCGTACTACATTGGAACATAAATTCATAGAAAATGGTCAGCGATTTATGAAAAACTACTTTAAGGTAGTTTTATTCCTTGTAGAACGCAGAAAATAATAATAACCGCTAAAATATTTGAATTTCGCGCGGATTTGTGTCAGATTGTTTTCGAGTCACTCAGACATGATACTAGCTGCGCATAAAGGAGTCACTGAACTTGTCGATTGAGTTAGAAGAATAGCCGTGCATGTCTGGTTGAAGAATTTTCTTCGATGAATCGACTTATATTGAAAAAAGTAGGTAAAGGGATAAAAGCTGCGCCCAATTCTACCGAGCGAATCTTATGAATTTGTCTATGGTTTTTCATATTAGTGTTTCCACTTCAATGTGATTTTCCTAAAATAAGGCAACAATAAGTCCTTAAAAACAAGTTTTCTAAACACGCGTGGCGGCGGTATTGTTTGGGTTTTCCCAGGGCGGTTTTCTACCAAGCCCTCCAAAAGTAACATATATATTGAAAAAATCATAAGTTTACATTTTCTCATAAATCATATTTGGCCATCCACTCCTAAATCAAACGGCCATCCTGTAAAATTAAAAATATTTTTTTTTATCTATCTGTGCCTATAATTCCTCGTTGTCACCCCAAGGGGCACCCCTCGGAGCTTGGTACCTGGGGCGGACCGCTCCTCTCCTTACGCCGCTAGTGGCAGCAATCATTTAAGACAAATTAATAATTACGCTGCTAATTTTTATTTCTTACAATAATTAGCTATTTACCCATCAATACCATAAAACTGTTGACTATATTTTATTCTATGATTTTTTCGCTAGTTTAACTGACCATCAAATAGTCCATGTCCTGTCCAGCCTTAGTTACCGATTCGATTTTTTTTATGTCAATCGATTTTGAATCGAGTGAATTAACTTGTATTGTTTATAGTAGTACTAGAGATACAACGGTGTGTCATTTGTACAACCAGTTGTACTTCTTAGTAGTACTACTGATACGGAGGCACTTTACTCAGGCGTCTAAATGACTTATTTTTCCGATTATTCAATTGAATAAAATAGTATTATTGTTGTTGTTTTATTTGTTACTTGTTTGTGCTCGCGGCTTTACACGCGTTTTTCCATGATAAAAGTAAGACTGATTGACTTACTGTGGTAAACTATAATTTTTATACCATTTCCAATATTTTTCATGGAATAACCATCTAGAATAATCTTCGTTACTTAACTATGTCGGCTCAAAACATCTACACTTTCGTAAGTCCCCATATATTTCTAGTCGACAGATTCGCATCACATAACATAACTCTTATGTAGGTAAATGTATCTCTGAAATATTACATTCTGTCATTCAATCTTTATTAACTGACCTGTCAACAATTGGGAAACTTCATAGAATCAGAATTAGAATCAATAAATGTATTTCTTTAGGCTTACAAAATAAGAACTCAGACAAGTAAAATTTAATACTTCATACAGCTAGATATATATAAAGTTAAAAGGAATTAAAAAGAAACAATGTGTCATTGATTTTCTCTTCACTTCAATTTTTAGTAAATTTATTGGAAAAAGTGAAAAAGAAGAATAGATGTGCGTATACCAAATATAAAATAAATTCGTGGACGCTGATTATAAGTTAACAGTAAACTCTTCAACCAAAATAACTTGTAACAAGGGTAAAAGTAAGTACTTCATTGGAATCACTAGGAATAGTAAAGCAAAGTCTATGGTCCGATTGTTTTGTTTGCTTGCTTCCACTGTCAAATCCAGGGATGCCAGACGTACGGAAAATCTCGTACGTTAACGTGATAGTCACTGTACGAGAAACAAGGGAAATCAAAATCTCGTACGTACTAGATTTTAACAATGTTGACTGCCTGCGCTATGTTGTTAATACAGAGTGTTATTTGAATTAGTGCGCAATACCGCTGGAGGTGACTCACCTGCTGCTACAGATCAAAATCAAAATGTTTTATTGCAACCATATTGTACAAAAAGATATTATATATTTTACAGTCTCAAATATGAACCCGGTTAGGGCACAGCAGGATAAGTACTTAATACTTACGTTTTAAGATAGGTGACTTATCATACCACGAATTGCTTAAAAATTCGCTTTGTAAGCTAAGAACTATCTTATATCTAAGTAATTATAATATTCTATAATAAATATACTTAACCATAAAATTATATAACAAAAATTGTAGCTTCCGACTGGTATTGATATGGACCAGTTGAGATATCTGTAGATTGTTTGCAACAGTCTGCAGTTAGCTCAATTGTTTCAATTGTAAATACTAGTTTAATTTGTTTATATTATTTCATTGTAATTTTCGTTAACAAAAATTATATTTATTATGAAATATTAAATTCAAAATATGCTTTTTAATAGTACATATTTTAATACTATTCTGTTGTTCTAAAAATTATTGCAAGGAGTAAAAACTATGCGTGATCAAATATTTTTTTAGTTCATTTTCGTATTTAATTATTTTTAATATTAACATTCATTAGACAAAGTAAGCTGCAAACGATATGAAATTTTTGCAGAATTTTTAATTTTATTACACATAATGCCTTATTTTATTCTACTACTGCCATCCTAAAATATTGCGACCACCTCTTTGATTCGTTCGGGCCATTGTCACCTCACCCGACGACGGCCTGCCACGCCCCCACGCGAAAGTGACAGAGCTATAGGTACGTGATCATCAGACAGAGTTCACGTTTCATCGCACGTGCGGCGCGGTCAACTGTCTGTCGCCGCACGGACAAAGCTTTCCATTATGCAGCAATCATCTGTTTGGAGGGACAATGGTATAAAGTATAAAGAGCTTGCAAAATAAGTCAGTTGCAACGTTTTTAGGAAGGTTTAATTAAAACAGACTTTATTATATTACAGACATAGTGCACAATGGTACATTTTTAGCAGCCGTAGTAAAGGCTCCAATCGTAAAGGCAATTGCATAAACTGTGAACCGTCTAAGGTTTATATCAGAATTACAGCTGAAAATTTATTAGTACCTAGCTTCTTTGCTTTTGCTAGGCATTATTACTTACTTATAAAGAACTTTCTGTAATAAATAAATCATTATGTGAGACATTGTATATTAATTACCACCAGGTGGGTTCGGGGAATAAAGGGCGCTGTGTTAAGTGAATAGTAATATTTTAAGTAAATAATTAACCGTTACCATGTACTAGACTGTGTTCTACATAAGTGTTTCAAATTGTATTACAATACAATTTGAAACACTTATGTAAAGTAATATTCGTTTCATTTGATAGCCCCAACCTCAAGAAATTAAAGATTATATGAGCTTTTTAACCTTTTAACTTTGAGTTTATGTTCTGAAAGGCATCCTTGTTGGTACGAGGAAAAAATTACGACACCTCTGGCATGGCATTGGCAACATGCTGGCAACCCTGCTCAAATCAGCCAGTCGCCAAACAAAATGGCGACGACGAATGATTCGAAGGCGCCTGTGCGCCAAGTAAAAAGAGTGCAATTCGGTATATTATCTCCAGATGAAATCGTAAGTTGTATATTTTTGAAGCATGGACCATGGGCTTCTTTACTGTAATAAATTTTGTTGATAAAGATCTCCGTATAAGTATAATTGCGCAAGATTTGCTACACGCACCATGTACACACATGATTCTAGCTTGCCTTCACTACAAGGAAAAAATCTAAAAACAACACCTATGTTGTATTTATTATTCCCTCCTTCATAATTTAATATATTGGGTCTGATAATGTACGAGTTTCATTTTGTTTTTAGCGACGTATGTCTGTCACCGAAGGGGGCATTCGCTACCCTGAGACCATGGAAGGTGGAAGGCCCAAGTTGGGAGGTCTTATGGATCCGCGGCAAGGCGTGATTGACCGAAGCTTCAGATGTCAGACGTGCGCTGGAACTATGACTGAGTGTCCTGGTCACTTTGGACACATTGATTTGGCTAAACCTGTGTTCCACATTGGATTTATCACAAAGACAATAAAAGTACTAAGATGCGTTTGCTTCTACTGTTCAAAGTTGCTAGTTAGTCCGGTGAGTACTACTTTGTAAAACTGATAACATTCAAGTGCTTTTACTCGATTTTGTACTATTATTGTACCTATTGGATCTTTCAGACAAACCCAAAGATAAAGGAAGTTGTTATGAAATCCAAAGGCCAACCTCGTAAAAGATTGACATATGTGTATGATCTTTGTAAAGGCAAAAACATTTGTGAGGGAGGTGAAGACATGGATATAGGCAAAGAGGGTGAGGACGGCAAGAAAGGCTCAGGACATGGTGGTTGTGGTCACTACCAGCCATCTATCAGAAGACAAGGCTTGGATTTAACTGCTGAGTGGAAACATGCCAATGAGGATACACAAGAAAAGAAAATTATTATCACAGCTGAAAGAGTTTGGGAAATATTGAAACACATAACAGGTAATTTCACAATAGATTGCAGTGCTTTTATATTTTCTGATTATGCTGCACATTTAAACAGTTAATTATGTTTCACAATGCCTTGTTATTGTTACATTGACATAGCTTAAACATAAAATTGAACAACTGTTATTCCTTTTCAGATGAAGAGTCATTCATATTGGGCATGGACCCTAAATTCGCTAGACCAGATTGGATGATTGTCACGGTACTCCCAGTGCCCCCCTTATCAGTGCGGCCAGCTGTAGTCATGTTTGGTGCAGCCAAGAATCAGGATGACTTGACACATAAACTTGCAGACATAATCAAATCAAACAATGAACTGATGAAAAATGAACAGACTGGAGCAGCAGCTCATGTTCTGGCAGAAAATATCAGAATGCTACAATTTCATGTTGCCACTTTTGTTGACAATGATATGCCTGGCATGCCAAAGTGAGTCACACTTTTGATAAATACATTTCAAGTCTGTACAAGTAATCTTATAATGATATGACAACTCAATCATATTGTTTATATGTTATCTTATTTAGGTCTTAATAAATTTTGCTCCTTTCTATTTCAGAGCTATGCAAAAATCTGGTAAACCACTCAAAGCGATCAAGGCTCGACTGAAAGGCAAAGAAGGCAGAATAAGAGGAAACCTTATGGGGAAGCGTGTGGATTTCTCTGCTCGTACTGTCATCACTCCAGATCCTAATCTGCGTATTGATCAAGTTGGAGTACCAAGGTCAATTGCACAAAACTTAACATTCCCAGAGTTAGTAACACCTTTTAACATAGATAGGATGCAGGAGCTTGTTCGCAGAGGCAATGCTCAGTATCCAGGGGCAAAGTATATTGTCCGTGACAATGGTGAAAGGATAGATTTACGTTTCCATCCTAAATCATCTGATCTACATCTACAATATGGCTACAAAGTTGAGCGTCATTTAAGAGATGATGATTTGGTTATCTTCAACCGACAGCCAACACTTCACAAGATGAGTATGATGGGTCACAGGGTAAAAGTGCTACCCTGGTCAACATTCCGTATGAACCTCAGTTGTACGTCACCTTACAACGCTGATTTTGACGGTGATGAAATGAATTTACATGTACCTCAGTCTATGGAAACTCGAGCTGAAGTAGAAAACATTCACATTACACCTAGGCAGATTATAACACCACAGGCTAACAAACCTGTTATGGGTATTGTACAGGACACACTCACAGCTGTTAGAAAAATGACCAAAAGAGATGTGTTTTTGACAAAAGAACAAGTAATGAACCTGCTAATGTTCTTGCCAACATGGGATGGCAAAATTCCTCAACCCTGCATTTTGAAACCTCAGCCACTTTGGACAGGTAAACAAATCTTTACTCTGATCATTCCTGGACATGTCAATATGATTCGCACGCATTCCACGCATCCCGATGAAGAAGATGATGGTCCATACAAGTGGATATCGCCTGGTGACACGAAAGTTGTGGTGGAGCATGGAGAGCTTCTTATGGGTATCTTATGTAAGAAATCACTTGGTGCCTCAGCTGGTTCTTTGCTTCATATTTGCATGTTGGAGCTTGGACATGAAACAGCCGGACGCTTCTATGGTAACATTCAGACAGTAATCAATAACTGGCTGCTGCTTGAAGGCCATTCGATCGGTATAGGAGACACTATCGCCGATCCTCAGACGTACCAAGAAATTCAGCGCGCCATTGTAAAAGCCAAAGACGACGTAATAGAGGTCATCCAAAAAGCTCACAACATGGAACTTGAGCCTACACCCGGTAATACGCTGCGTCAGACTTTCGAGAACCAAGTGAATCGTATTCTTAACGACGCCCGTGACAAAACTGGTGGTTCTGCCAAAAAATCACTCACAGAATACAACAATCTTAAAGCCATGGTGGTGGCTGGTTCCAAAGGTTCTAACATCAACATTTCTCAGGTTATTGCTTGTGTAGGCCAACAGAACGTTGAAGGTAAACGAATTCCGTTCGGTTTCCGTAAACGAACTCTGCCGCACTTCATCAAAGATGATTACGGTCCTGAGTCGAGAGGATTCGTAGAAAATTCGTACCTTGCCGGATTGACGCCATCAGAGTTTTATTTCCACGCCATGGGAGGTCGTGAGGGTCTTATCGATACTGCTGTAAAAACTGCCGAAACTGGATACATCCAGCGTCGTTTGATAAAGGCTATGGAATCTGTAATGGTCCACTACGACGGAACGGTGCGTAACTCGGTAGGACAACTGATTCAATTGAGATATGGAGAGGATGGCCTGGCTGGAGAGACTGTAGAGTTCCAAAACATGCCTACAGTTAAGCTGTCAAACAAAGCCTTTGAAAAGAAATTCAAATTTGACCCTTCAAATGAAAGATACCTGAAGAAAATCTTCAATGAAGATATCATCAAGGAGTTGACAGAATCAGGTTATGTTATTGCTGATTTGGAAAGTGAATGGGAGCAACTATCTAAGGATCGTGAAGTTTTGCGACAGATTTTCCCCAGTGGTGAATCTAAAGTTGTACTGCCTTGTAACTTCAAGAGAATGATCTGGAATGCTCAGAAGACATTCCACATCAACAAGAGGGGACCTACTGATCTTAGCCCTATCAAAGTAATCGAGGGTGTCCAAGAACTCTTGAAGAAATGTATTATTGTGGTGGGAGAAGATCGCCTCTCAAAGCAAGCTAACGAGAACGCCACGCTGCTATTCCAGTGCTTGGTGCGATCAACACTTTGCACAAAGTTCGTATCTGAAGAATACAGGTTGTCAAATGAAGCATTTGAATGGTTGATTGGTGAAATCGAAACTAGATTCCAACAGGCTCAAGTAAACCCGGGTGAAATGGTGGGAGCTTTAGCTGCACAGTCTCTAGGAGAGCCTGCTACTCAGATGACACTGAATACTTTCCATTTTGCTGGTGTGTCTTCGAAGAACGTAACACTCGGTGTGCCGCGTCTGAAGGAAATCATCAATATATCAAAGAAACCCAAGGCTCCTTCTCTAACGGTATTCTTGACTGGAGGAGCTGCAAGAGACGCGGAAAAGGCTAAGAATGTTCTCTGCCGACTTGAACACACCACTTTACGTAAAGTGACGGCTAACACAGCAATTTACTATGACCCTGACCCACAAAACACAGTCATTGCCGAAGATCAAGAATTCGTCAATGTCTACTATGAGATGCCTGACTTTGACCCTACTAAAATTTCACCGTGGCTGCTGCGTATAGAACTTGATCGCAAAAGAATGACAGATAAGAAACTAACCATGGAACAGATTGCTGAAAAGATAAATGCTGGTTTTGGAGATGACTTGAATTGTATTTTTAATGACGACAATGCAGAGAAACTTGTACTGCGTATAAGAATCATGAATAACGAGGAAAGCAAATTCCAAGATAATGACGAGGAAACAGTTGACAAAATGGAAGACGATATGTTCTTAAGATGTATAGAAGCTAACATGCTATCAGACATGACGCTGCAAGGTATCGAGGCTATCGCAAAAGTATACATGCACTTGCCCCAGACTGAAGCTAAGAAACGTATCATTATAACTGAACAAGGAGAGTTCAAAGCTATCGCGGAATGGTTGCTTGAAACTGACGGTACATCTCTGATGAAAGTACTGTCTGAGCGCGATGTCGATCCGATCAGAACATTCAGTAATGACATTTGCGAGATCTTCCAAGTGCTCGGTATCGAGGCTGTGCGTAAATCAGTGGAGAAAGAAATGAACGCTGTTTTGCAGTTCTACGGTCTATACGTGAACTACCGTCACCTTGCGTTGCTTTGTGACGTCATGACTGCTAAGGGTCATCTTATGGCTATCACCCGTCACGGTATCAATAGGCAAGATACTGGAGCGCTCATGAGATGCTCGTTCGAAGAAACTGTAGACGTGTTACTGGATGCCGCCAGCCACGCTGAAGTAGACCCTATGAGGGGTGTGTCGGAGAACATTATTATGGGACAACTGCCAAGAATGGGCACTGGTAAGTAAAATCCTACACTTGAAATACCTAAGTTTTTTATCTGTGAATAGTACATTAATACTTACTTTCCAATTTAAGGATGCTTCGATTTGCTCCTTGACGCGGAGAAATGTAAAAACGGTATGGAAATGGGCGGCCTCGGAGTTGGTATGGGCGTTGGAGGCGGAATGTACTTCGGAGTTGGCACTCCTTCGATGACGCCGCAGATGACTCCTTGGTCTACGCAGAACACTCCTGGTTATAGCAGCAGCGTTTGGTCTCCTGGCCAAGGTAAGTTTCCTACTTGGGCGGAAGTATCGTCTTAGCAAAGAGTCGTTCCATTTCTGTATGGGCCTACTAGGTATCCAATATAGAAACGGAACGTCTCATCGTCGAGGTTGAGATGTTATTATCGACTTACCAAGCGCAGTATGTGTTTTTTAATGCATCTTCGCCGATTTCTCCGCCAACTGTGGGCCGATTTTAATGATTCTTTTGGCTTTGTTTTTGTATGATGAGGTACCACCTCATCATACGATGATGAGACGACGATGATGAGGTGGTACCATACAATTTTATTCAGAAATAAATAAATTTTATGTCTTTAGGCTTACAAAATAAGCAAAGACTTTTGGCTTCTGATTTCCCAAAAAATTTAAGTGAAGAGAAAATCAATAATGACTATATTAAATAATTATAATAATGACTTTATTTATAGCTGTTTATACATAGTATAAAATTTTTTGTAAGCCTAAAGAAACAAAGTTATTAACACGACAACTAATCTGAAATTATTTTCGAGGGATTCCTTCCTATTTGTCCCGCAAAACTTAAAAAACATTGTAAATGTAAAGGAATTCGAACTCTGTTTTTAGTTTTTATAAAAATTATCAAGTAATGAAGTGACTTATTCAGATTATTTGTCTTACCATCGTTATTTTGTTTTCAGTGGGCAGCAGCATGACCCCAGGTGGTCCATCATTCTCACCGTCCGGAGCATCAGACGCCTCTGGTCTATCTCCCGCATACAGTGCATGGTCGCCTCAGCCTGGCTCTCCTGGCTCTCCTGGTCCCCCACTCTCCCCTTACGCCTCTCCCGCCGGTGCCTCTCCCTCCTACTCCCCCACCAGCCCAGTCTACGCACCGGCCTCTCCCAGTCTCACTCCCACTTCCCCCCACTATTCGCCCACAAGCCCATCTTACTCCCCAACTTCTCCCAACTATTCACCGACGTCTCCGATTTACTCCCCAACCTCTCCATCCTACTCTCCGACGTCACCCGGCTACTCCCCGACGTCTCCTTCCTACTCGCCGACGTCACCTAGTTATTCCCCGACGTCGCCGAGCTACTCGCCAACTAGCCCGGCGTACTCACCCACTTCACCCAGTTACTCGCCCACTTCGCCGAGCTACTCGCCGACTAGTCCGTCGTACTCTCCGACTAGTCCGTCGTACTCGCCCACTAGCCCGGTGTATTCCCCGACGTCGCCCGGCTACTCGCCGTCGTCTCCTAGCTACTCTCCGACGAGCCCGGTGTACAGCCCCGCGTCGCCCAGCTATTCGCCATCCTCTCCGAATTACACGCCGGCTTCCCCGGCCTATTCTCCGACAAGCCCGTCATATTCGCCGACATCTCCGTCGTATTCCCCCACATCCCCGAGTTACTCGCCGTCCTCTCCCAAATATTCGCCAACATCGCCCAACTACTCGCCGACATCCCCGTCCGTTGCTGGTGGTAGCCCGACCTACTCGCCGACGAGCCCGCAGTATTCGCCGGCGAGTCCGCAGTACTCGCCCACGAGCCCGGCCTACTCACCGTCATCTCCGCAACATCCCGGCAGTTCTCACTATTCGCCGTCATCCCCTAACTACTCGCCGTCATCTCCTAATTACTCTCCATCGTCCCCCGGCTACTCCCCCATGTCGACAAAATACTCCCCGACTTCTCCTACTTACACGCCGACATCCAACAACTACTCCCCATCCTCCCCTGCCTATTCTCCCTCCTCTGCTGGACCTTCCACTTACTCCCCAACCTCCCCTAATTACTCCCCCATGTCTCCTAGCTACGATGAGAGCGACGATTAGACTTGTTATGTTTACTTTTACTATTTTGTAAGCCAAACCATTTTACTTTATTTGTTACACCTGCAGATTGTAGAGTAGTTTTCTATAATTCGTAGGGCTATACGCTCCAAGAGTAGAATTAATTATCCTCGTAGTTTGAATGTGTTTTAAGAGCTCTAAATGTACACTAGTATAATATAATTAATATATTATAACAAAGCGCAAACCTATGTAACCATACAAAAAGAAATTCAAAATGACAAAAAGCTAGATTAAATAGTATAAAACGACTATTTCCGTTATTTTTTTTAATTCTTTGGCTTTGTAGCATGTAATTATGCTGCCCCATATTTTCCTGTTCTGCAATTAAATGTACTGATAAATATTAATTGATGTTAGATATAATCAAATATGTATTACCGATTATTATCATACGTAAATGTTTTATTTTTCGGAGGTGTATTGATTAATAAAATATAAAGCCAATAATATCTTTCTATCGGACCTAACTCACTAAAATGATCTAACCTAATGAATGACTAATAGCCCGGGTACACGCTCAAACATTTGTGCATGTAGATTGCACAAACACAGTTTGCGCAAGCAAAATAAGCCAGCCACACGCTCCATCTTGCATGCGCAAGCCGGTGTGCGCAAGCAAGATGGAGCGTGTGGCAATCTACATGCACAAATGTTTGAGCGTGTAGCCGGTCTATAAAGGTACTAAAACATACTTGAAACAACTTTTACATTACAACTTATTTAATTCTTAACAGGATTACAAAACTTACAAACTACCTATTGTGCTTTATAAACTTCGAACACAGCCATTTTAAATACTAACAATTACGTTACTTTGACTAACATCATCCGGACAATTACAATGGTGATGGCAACGCATAGGTAATTCGATTTCTTAGCTAGTGACGAGATGAAATTCTAATGATCTGTGCTTGCTTACTTCTAATAATACCCCATAATTGCATTTATATTTAGGTAGCCTACTTGGAAGAAACATGTAACATTATGGACATGGAAGCCGCAGTACGTAATTTCTAACAGAGCGAATTGCTTTACTTTCCTCTGTAAATTTCAATGATGCGGTCTTGATCCACGTACTCGAAGATATGAGGAGCATCCATGAGAATGCCGATGGTTCCCGCGGTGGTCACGATGAAGAAAATGTAGAGTTGGAGTCTGTCGATCACCATGGCAACGTATTTCCAGTCTTCGCGGGTCTGAAATATTAGTAAGATTCACTTTACCTATTGCTTAAGTTATATTAGCGTAAGATAGCTAACCATAGCTCCACATTCTCAAACGCAAATCACATGCAGGTTTTTTTGACAGTATAGTATAATTGAACTGTCAAAAAATCTGGAGACCTGCTCTCATTTAATTTGCGTCTGTGGATTTTTAGGACGGGGCAGTAAGGGAAAGTACTATAACCTGTGTACTCGTAGATAAAAGAAAATGGTCTTACGAGACTATAGATATTTTTGAGAATAATGTTCATCCCCATTCACACATTTTATACACATGAAGGATCTAAAATTAAGCCTCATGTCTTCGTCTAATATATATAATCATATTGGAAGAAGACATGAGGCTTAATGCTTATTAAACATTGCAAATGAAAATGTTTACCTGTATGTAAAGATCCTCATTGCGCAGATGCTCAGCTATGAACTCCACAGCCTCAGTAGCCTTAGCTGCTTCGGGCGATAATAGCAGAGAATCAGAGCTCTCAGATTCCCTCCGCTCGCAGCCAAGCCCTAGGCCTCCAAGGGCACCCAGGCCACCTAAAGCCCCGACTTCGCCTCCACCGGCGGCACGGTTGATTTTACAGTTGGGGTGATGAAGGTCGGATAGCTCCATTGTTTCCATCTTGCTTTGGTTTGTGCCGATTGCACTGTAAAGAGTGAGTAGGGATTTTATGAATGAGCATCACAGCTGAAGGTATGATGAGTGCAGAGGCTTTCGGTTGCATGCTATTGGAAAGAGTTTTGCGTCAGTTATATAAGATCAGCCTAGTCTCGAAGAAGTGCTTTAATGGCTCTTATCATTAGGGGGTAATGCTTTCCCAACGCTGGTTATACGAGCAAAATTAGACACTCGATACAAGATTCCTACGTTTCCAAAACATATCTAGTAGGTACTAGGTACTTATCATGGTATAAGAAAACAAGATATGCTCTTCCAAGACACGATGGTCACGTGGGTGTCTCCAGCTTACGTTATCATCGGCATCGGCGAATGAGAAGACGAATCTGTTTCATAGTGTTACCAGTAGCGTAAAATCGTAACTCCCCAAACTCCTTGTATTACGTATATGTAGGTATGTCTTATCTCTTTGGCTTAGTTTCAAGTTTTCGGGAATAAATAAGACTAATACTTTGACCTTACAATTTTTTTATGGCTGTTATAGACAAAAGTGGAGTAGGTACCTGATGTGTTTTGGCAGGTCGTGAGCTGCAGCCGCGTGGGGTGGAGCGCCCATCCCGGGCATTTCCATCATCCAACGCAGACGGGTCTTGCGGGGGCGACGCATCAGCAGTGCGGCTGGCAAGTAGTGCAAGAAGACGCTACGGATCCATAGTGGCATTCTGTTGATAAGTATAATGTTAGTTGTAATGTTTGCTGAAATCTTGCTGATATGTTAGTTTTGGAAGGTTTCTATATTCTAAAGAGTCTCGTAGACAAGTTTTCATAATATAATTTGTGTTAATTTTCTAGTTCTAAAGCTTTTTGTTTCTCTAATATAAATAAATAATTAATTGTAGAGTCAGAGAATGGTAGGTACCTAACTCAGTAACAAGCCATTTAAATTCAGATATTCGCAAGTACTCGTAGGTAAGTACCAAAAGTTGAAAGGCAAAAAGATGTTTTACCTTGAGTTTCTTATCCAGATTTTGACTGCCACTTACAAGGACGCATTATGTTGCATTTAAATGTCTTAATTATCATGTCAATGTCCTAGTTATACTCGGCTCTAGAATTCTAGTTATTTTTTATAAACAATGGGGGACATTTACATTGCCCTCAAAAAAAAAAAAAAAATGTGGAAAATATTTTACGAATAGGAACAAATCGCAGAAGTTCGAAACAATTTTTGGCGTTGTAAGCTTTTATTCGTCTATATTACGAATGAACGCGAAATGAAACTTTTACGCTGCGGGTGCGGGTGCAATTATGCCTCGTTGTTTGTGTTTTTAGAGATAACAGATTTCAATAACTTTATTCTATAAGGCTTACAAAATAAACTGTAGGACCATACCTTGCTGTTTTGTGTTATTTTTACTATTTCTTTCATAAATGTCTTTGGGACTGTTTTTGCTACGTTTTCTTTCATAAAGGTATTTCTAGTTAGTACCAATTCAAAACAAAATTTCACCTGTGTGTCCTAGGTCCCCTGAAGTTCCAATTGATGATGATGACAGTCACCAGAATACTGACAGTGTTCATGATGAAAGTGAAGAGGAGGTACTTGGCGATCAACGGGAGCACGAGCGACGTCGGGGGAAGGATCTTCGATACAAGGAGCAGAAACACAACCAGTGACAGCAGAATACTGATGCCCAATGTAACCTGTGAAGAATCAGTTGTGAGTTGTAACTTTTTTTATCAAATTTCAAAAATTCTTTATCCTTTACAATAGAGTCAAACTCTTAAAATTTAAATATACCTACTCTATTATTTAATCAGAAGAAAATCCCGCTCAATAACTAAAACTTGGGTGTTCTTCCAACACAAAAGGTTCATTGTTAATCGTTTACATTCATAATGAGATCTAAAAGTAGGTACTTGTCGGTTTGAGACATTAAATATTTTTAACAATCATATCTTTATCTCGACACCACTCCAACAATGAATGTGAATTTAATTTTATTGTTCGGATTCGTTGACATATTTTGCAGCTAACTCTAAGCTCTACTACAGACTTATTAGGGCTTTATTAAGGGTTTAGTAAATTTTTCTACTTCAATATTTATACTTCACTTTAATAGGACGATTTTACCTTTTCTCCAGCTTCAGCGGGCAAATAGAATACCAAAACGCAGAGGAACGAAATCAGAACAGTAGGCAGGATCAAATTGACAGTGTAGAAAAGAGTCTTTCGTCTGATGATAATGTAGAACGTAATATCGGTCTCAGTAGGGTGATTTCCCTCATAGATGTTCAAATAAGCTGGTACTTCGATGATGTCCCAGGTTCCGGACTTCCAGTAATCGGAGAGATCGACAAAGTTCTTGTTATTGTAGAGCGCTAGGGACACTTGATCGCCGTTAAATGTCCATGATCCGAATTTCATGATGCATGTTTGCTGATCGAACGGGAAGTATGTCACGTCGATAGTGCATGAGCTCTGAAACAATTCATCAAAAAATTAAGGTAAAATGAACTCGAAGAAACCTCGTATAAGGTTCAAATTTTGAATCCAAATTACCTGGTAAATAGCCGGAGGTACCCACAACACCTCACCATTCGGATAAATGAGAACGTTGGACTTGTATCGTACTTCGTAGTTTCCGTCGGCACTGAAAAACGAAAAGTTTTACCATCTGCGAATCTTTAACATTCCTGTTGTAGTGCACTGCCACCTGTATCCGGGGCGGTTAGGACTGCACTATTTATCGTTATTATGGGGATAAGTACAAGACAATTAGATACAGTGAAGTTTTTTCATCATCATATTTTGACGACAGTGTTGTCCTGCTCCGTAATCAAACTAAATTATTAACACGTTAAGGTAGAACGAAAGACTAGTTAAAAAAAAATCTGTCGCAGCGTAATAGTAAAAAGTAAAAATTTGTTTATTTTGTTGCACAATTTAAACAATATAAATAAAAATCAATCAATTACTTTTGTTTGTTTGTAATTCTAAATTCTACAATTTATTTAGCTTGCAGATAAGTAGTATAATGAACATTTTTGCTATGAACTTATGCAAAAAGAAAATTCAAATCAATTGGTATTTTAGAGTGTACGGAAATGTAAGAGATTTATTGCTAAAATCTACCTAATGTGGATGAGACTCTAAAACGACAGTTGCTTCGAAGTTTTGTAGCATAGAAAATTGCTTAAAGTGTTCGCAAAACTTCTTATCTGCTATGTAAATTAATTGTAGAACTTAGAAAATTGTAAATGCCCGTATTTTTCTCATGGTGACGTACCACCTTAAGCCATCAATCAGTAACAGAAGAAACAATTGAATAAAATGAACTTTTTTACCTACTACTTATCCCTACTCTAGACATTTTTACAAGGTACTTACTTATTGAAGAGCACGATATCGGGTTTCCAGACCTTGTCCGGCGGCAGCCGCAGTACGCCAATGCCACCGTAGTCCGCCTCATCCCACATCAGCTGATAGTCCATCCATACCAGTCGCAGCCATACGTTTGATTTCATGATCTGGTTCTTTTCGTTCTAAAACAAACAAAACCCCTACATTAAAGTAGCCCATTTTAGGTCAGTTGCGAACTCCAACTAGTTTAAAAAGTTGAGTAAACTGAATTAATGAAATAGCTAGAGTGCACAAGCTGGAGTGTATTTGCCGCAGTTGAGATAGATGATATTTTATGGATCTTATGTATGTATATTACCGGATGACCTAAATAAAGAGTGTCACCGATGTTCCCGAAACTCCGTCAATATTTTCATCATTATCATCCGCAGCTAGATTTTAACCACTACTGGTATGAACTATGTACTATATAAAAAACAACTAGTAGTACAACTTACAACGTTAATAAGCTGCACGAAAGCGAGTCCAAACCGCACGTCGACTTTCTGCGTCATGTTCTGTACGGGCCGAATGAGCTTGTTGTACCCGCGGAAAAGATCGCGAACCAGTCGCTCCTCGTCCTCCGAACACCATCCTGAAATAAAACAACCTTTTTCATCGGCATTCCGCGAAATACCACTTTGACTACCTACCGATAGTCGTTTGCAAAATCGTGCAAGTTTTACCTGAGTCTAGAATGTAAAATGACATTTCAAAGATACAACTAATTTTGAAATTTTATACGCTGCCGTAGCCTAGTTGCTTTGGTTAGCCCCGACTCTACATTAAGTCTCTAGAGAGTAAAGTCATTTCCAACCATTGGTTCTCATGTCTTCATGGTATAATGCGTGTAAATCAGGCTTTTGCAAAATGAACCTTAACTCGCTAACTCTAGAATCTATTCGCATGTATTTCAGCCATCGACGGCGATACATCGTAAGCTTTCGAATTAGAATTTTATGTATCACATAGTTTGAAAAAGATTTTATTAATTTATTGCGAATCTTCAAAAGATAAATGATTATCAATATGTTTAAACCAGTAATTAATAATGCAGAGCGTTATAAACGAGAACTAGCCTTGTATCACGACGGCTCTCGCTCACCCGAGGATGCTGCGCCGTTGACAGATCAATAAAAAGCGACATGTCGAGATAAACTGAACAAAATGTGATCTACGGTTTATAAATTAAAGAACTATGCGTTCGCATACTTATTTAACTGACTATAATTTTATAACTTACTCTACATTAGTCTAAATACGCAATTAAAAAGCCAGTAATTCCATGTAAAGCAACCGGGAGGGCGTTAATATCTAAACTATGGTTTTATCTCAATACGTTTAGTGTTGTGATTAGATTTTCATAGAAAGGCTTGACCAAGTTATTCAATTAATTTCTTAACAAACAGTACTTATCTAATCATGCAACCCATTAATAAAGATGATCTGAGATGTTCCGCCGAATACAGGATGTGGTGTATCTGCTTTATGAACTAACGTAGGTAACGTTAAGAATACATAGTTGCTCTTAGACGTTGACTCTTGAATTGGGAAGACTTGAGTAATAAGAGATGTTACCTGAATAAAGGACGGTGAGGAGAGCGAAAGCCAGGATAGCGGCGCGCGTCCCGCCCGTCATGGCGGTGCGCAAAAGTCCACTGCCGCACGCAGCCGCCTAGCGTCCCGCCCGCCCGCCTGCATTCCCGCCCGAACCTGGCCCATAGATAACCTAGACGAAATAGTGCAAAAACGGGAAAATTTTCATTACTGTACAACAAAAATAACAACATCAGTCCATTGATGAACTGAGGTCCCCACTTAATAAGCGGCTTTTTTATTATTTAGATTTATTAATTTAATTTATATAACATGCCTCAACCAATTCCATTAATTAAATAAATGTACATGGACAGTCGTGATAATTAAGAAATGTCAAAAAGTACATAATAAAATAAATAATCGCGTTGCGTTGCTTTTATAAGGGGTAATGCTAGGCATGCGGGTTGGGGATCGTGACTGCACAGTCTTACTCTAAAGTAAAATTTTGGTGCAGTTTTTCTGAACATTTACGAAACTGAACCGTCAGGATCGGGTGTGTAACGCTTACCTACTCGGGTATACTCGAGTTCTGGTCTGGTCATATGCAGACATCCTCTTTTTATTAAATCCGAGAATTTATAAAAAGCTACTAACTAATGATCTTAATAATTTCTATGTTTTAGACCCACTTTTTCACAATTTAGCACAGAGTAATTACCCACGCAATGTCACGGGAAAAATCATAAAATTCACATAATGTGACTACTTCTGAAGGTATAGGAACGGTTTTCAACCAATATCTCGTAACTTCTTCTTTAAAGACGATTAGCTGTCCTTTTGAAGGATCTTTTGAAGGATCTACGCCAAAAGCTCTACAAAGGGAGAGATTTTTGTCCTAAAAGGCGCCTATAATTCTCTATTCCAAACCGATCTTTATCAGTTTCTACTAAAATCTATTCAGATTGATCATCTATCATCCTAACAATTGTAAAGTTCAGCAGGTAAATAAGCTTGTTGTGTAGGAAAATCTCTTACTGCATTTCCTTTACTGTGCCTGAGAAACGCTTATCTACGAGTACAGCCTTACACAACACAGCTGCAGATTTTATGCACCCCTTCGCAGGATAAGGGTGAGATATCTTGCCGTGTAAGTAGGTAATTAGCTAGTATGTGTTATTTTACTTCTTGCCTTTGATTACGTAAGAATGAGAATACATTACTTAGGAAACACTTACTTATGGCTTATTACTTAGGACGTAAATAATGTGAATACATTATTTACCTACGTGTTTGAATCACGGCGACAACTCGACCAAAAATTTGAATAAAAAAGTCAAGTTCTGCTAGGTATTTTATTATTTTAATTGGGTTCCTTCGTATATAATTGTCACTATCAGGTACTTACCAACTTATATGATTGGTAGAGCAACGTTAATTTATTAAAGTTCCCAATACATATCAAACATTAAAGTGTATCACTATCATGAAATTCCTTTGAATTTTGAAGGAAGGGTACGAATACAAATAAGTATTTCATACGAACAGAGAGGTGTCATATCATATGCAGCTCGGTCGTATTGAAATTTTATAGGACCTATCTATATTACAGTTGATGGTATTACCTATGCCAAGTCATTGTAAATTTTTATAAGTTAATTTGCATAACAGAGGTTGGCGTTCATCGCATGGAGTAGAGTCCTTTGCGCATGTGCGATATCCCACGGGAGAGCATCGATTGTCTTCTGGTGCTCGCTACCCGATACCTAACCGTTGTAATATAGGTCAGGAATGTGCACAATGTACAAGCTATTCCAATCTCCGCAATGCTACCCCGCCAAGGAATTTTGTTGTTTTAGGGATGTAATAATAACAATGTTGGATTCATTCGTTTATATTTAATAAACAAAGTGCAATTCAGAGTATTAACCCTAACAATTGAACAAATGTCGAGGACATCTGATTGTCCCGATGACGACAGATGGAGGCCGCCCATGGCGCCGACTCTCGAAGGCGATGCGCGGCGTCCAGCGTCTATGTCCAAGAACCGCTAACGGCTCTGGACAACATTATAACAATAAACCAACTTATTATCAAAACATTGGCAGCTACTAATCAAAGGCAGACCACAACTTCCAGTTGATCGCTTCAGATTAATAGCTTTTACCTCGAAAAAGGGAAACATGAGCGGAGCTTTGCGGGGTACACTACTGGAACTAAGTAGCTATCCACGAGGTCACTCCGCCACATTGACGTTTCCCGTTTGAGAGGCTTACAATATTTTGGTGTAAATTATAAATAATTCATTAAAATTAATTAATTACATTATTATCATGACAGTTTAAGAACAGAAATGAACTTGAGATGAGTTTCAGAGGGCGTGGCAGACGAACGGTATTGCCGGTCATAAAGAGGATTTTCAAAAGTCACGACAGAATGCAGGGAATTGCCTGAGGCGGTTTGTCTGCATTTTATATCTAACGTAAACCTATATTGCATATTTTTATAACATACTTATGTCTTTATGTGTGTATTGTCTGAATTGGTTATCCAAATAATTTTCTGTAATTTTTGGAGAAGACAAGCTAATTATTTTGTTATTTGTATGCACGATTAAGTAATATTTAGTAACCGTACTGAAAGAAGTATAAACTCGATACAATTATGTAATTTTATTATTTGTATAAGTCCATTCAAAAGTATGTAATGACTTTAAAAACAATAATAATTTTGTTTAACTACAATTTTTAACGAACGTTTCATTAAGCTATAGTCATGGATATTTACCATTTATAACAATATCGTCCCGTTCACAACGAGGCATATCACAACCTGTTCAAATTGCAGCTTTGTTTGTAAAGATCTATACTAGCTACTGACATTTTATACGTCCGAAAATAAACTCAGGGTCGTAACCACGATTCATGGAATCGAATAAGAAGGAAACGAAGGGCGTATAACTGCCCAAATACTATACTGTACAATAGATTTCAAGAGTCGAAGAAGTTCTAACAAAGTTAATATTTAAACGTGATCAGGTCGTTCAACTGTATGAAGGAAGACGTTTTTGTGCTATAATTTTAGTTTCGGTCCCCGGCCGATGGCCAGGACCTTCAGAAACGGTCTCTAACCTAGCGTGGACTTAATTAAGTCTGCCAGCATTCGTTTCCCGGCGCACCAGTAGGATAGCACGTACTGCCACATTTCAACTCATAGACAGATTGACCGTTGAGCTGAAGAAAACTCTGCTGGGTCAATCTTTGAATACATACCGGGGTTCATTCGTCTAAGAACTCCCGTATGTAAATCTTCAAATCTTGTTTTTTATCCTCGGAAGAAAGGTAGATAGATTCCATAGTATTTCGGGACATGAGGATAGGCAGTTATCGGTTGAGCATTAGGGATGGCAGTTTTAAAGAGTTCTTACAAGTACAGGGAGGCGCGGGCGTCGAGGCGGGCGCAACTTCCTCTTGCGCCGTGGCGTCAGCGCCCGCGCCGTTTCGCACATCACAACTTAACAAATATTCGCGGTATCACAGAACTTTACGCATGCGCATACGCAGGCGGGCGGGTCGCTACGACACCATGATGTGGGGCGCGGACAGCAGCACGGCTAGCGTGGCGATGATTGTGAACAGGGTAAAGATAATAAGGCACAGTCTGTCCACGACCATGGCGGCGAACTTCCAGTCGCGCGAGACGTCCGCATCTTCGTCATCTTTGCGCATCTGGAAACACATTCTTATGAATAGCTATCCGAAAAATTCATTTTGAGGTTATGTGATTTCGTTAAACCTTACAACGAGAAACAACTTTAGTAGAGGAAAAAACATCGCTGCTTTTCGTCAATAACTAAGGTTGAAGAAAATCAGGTTCATGCATTAAAAAAAATTGAAGTACAGGTTGGCAATTATAAAACTTTCAAGTGATAATTGAACTTACCTGATCTGTGATGACTCGAATCTCTTTGAGTATTAGTGAGAGTTCGTAGTCAACACCGAAGCAGCTATGCGCCGCGAGCCCTGCTCCATTCTCCTCGCCACCCCTGCAACAAAGCACGCCTCTATAGTCACAGCCAAACGGGTACCCTACTCTACGGGCGGGGCCGAGGATCGAAGGGAACTACAGGAAGATATGCTATGTTGATCAGATTGTCAATTTCAGATCCGAAGTAGAGTTGAGTGGAAAAGTGATACATATTGATTAGAATGATATGCCAGTTAAGCTGTCTAGGTAAGGTCACTGCGGATCGTCTAGGCGGGGGTAAATTATCGTAACCGTGCTATTTACGGCGAGTAGTGTTCGTGTAGATCGTCGAGGGACCTGTAGTATCGACAGCAGGGGGGCTGCTGCGATTGCGTGTGCCGGAAGTCGTCATCGATATCGAGCACGTTCGCTAGGAGCGACTTGGAGGAGCGCTCGCGCAGCTCTAGGTCGGGGGGCGGGGGCGCGCGCGGTGGCGGCGCCGTGGCCGAGCCCGGCCGAGACATGCGCAAGAACCACGGCAACCAGTATAGGAATACTACGCGTATCTGCAACAACAACATTTGCTTAATTCTCATGTTAGACTGTAGTTGTGAGTCGCGTAAATGAGTAGCTTCATACAAAAGTCTTGTTTGTGGCACACGATGAGTGTCATTTGTGTTATAATAAGTAAGCATTTTACGCGACTAACAACGCAACAAACTGACGTTCGTTTGGCCTCCGCCTTAAGGTTCCATAAAATTTAAGCCAAGGATTCAATAAAAATGACACGGCAGATATTATTTTAGTGGTACGAGTGATATGCATACCCAGTTGCTCATTTCGTGTGTGTCCGCGTGCCTATGATGGTAATTGAGGATAAGGATCGTAGATACAACCGATGAGGCCACCATGAACATGATGCAGTTGAAGTATGTGCCTAGCAGCGGCACCGCGTCCGACGTCGCTGGCATCGTCTCCGCGACCATGTTGAGGAACACAGTGAGTGACAGCAGAATTGTTACACCTGGAGGATATAGGATGTGTTAACGTTTAAATATATATATGTACCTAGCATGTGTTTTAAGACAGCAAATTGAGATTAAGTACTGTAATGTTTGTAAACCCTTTTCAGGCATCAGTCTCTTACAAATCAGGTTAAAATTTGAGTCAACAAAAGTAGTATCACTATCATGTCAAAAAAAAAATTATGTCTTAAATGGCCGGTCCAAACATTCTCTTTTAATATACATTTTATTCCGGTGGGAAACATGAAACTTGGTACGAGTAGTAGTCTAGAAAAGCTACACGCAGATGAAAGCTATGGGTAAAATAATGCTCTACCTAAAGATAGCTTCTCTCCAGAGTCCGGTGGTAGCGTGAACCCGAGAAGAGCCATCGAGGCAATCAGTACGCAGGGTACAATCAAATTGAAGAAGTAGTAAAGAGTCTTCCTTCTGATAACCACCGCGAAAGTTATGTCGATGTACGGTTCTGGACAACAGTTGTAGTAGATTTCGTTCCGCTTGCCTGGTACTCCTGAAAAATTACAAACGTTTAACGAATATCATTCAAATGAATACGATATTTTTAAGTCGAATCTTTACCTATAAGCTCCCATTCACCATTCGTGACGAAACTGCTAATATCTCCACCGCTCTCGTCTTGTAATTGTAGGTCCAACTGTAGAAACACAAATAGACATAGAAATAGTAAATATACCACTTAAACTACAAAAAATTCTTAAGGCCCAGACTCCATCAAAGAAGAGATGTGCGATTCCCCGAATGTCCGAAGCGAAGACGAGAAGATACGTTATTCAGCTAGGGTTTATGCACCGAAGCTGTGTGGCAATGCGTACTGGTTAGACTGGGAGCGGAGATGTGTGCTCGCTAAAGCGGAACGGTCGTGTGCTGCGTGCGGCGAGCCTTGGACGTTTGTTGAGAGAAGCGCCGCTCACTGCACGCCGCTTTTATCTCTTAACGAGTCTGCTGCGTGAAGTCGCCAGCATGCAAGTCCAGAGCTCATCTTCTCGGTGGTATACACTGTAGCTGAGCGGAGACGAGATGTGTGAATAACGACGCTCTGTTGGTTGTTTAATACACATCTACTCTCGTCTCGTTTCCGCTAAGGAAACGTGGAGTCCGGCCCTAACGGATAGTTTTATTTGCTTGTTCTAGAAATCCACCTGATAACCGTCATAAGTCCAGCTGCCGAACTTCATCTCGCAGCGTTGGTCATCGAAGGGGAACCAAGTGATGTCGATTTTGCAAGTGCTCTTGAAGATTCCGGGAGGTACGTATAGACACGACCCGTTGTTTCTCACCACTACGTTTGTAGGATATGTGCTGTCGAACCCTTCGTCCGCGCTACAACAAAAACAAATATCAAATTTCAAGCCACTATCTCTCGAACTATGTCGTTATTTACTCGTAAGTCTCAAAGGAGGTCCCGCATACCTGTTGTACATAAGGACGTCGGGTTTCCATATCCTGTGGGGTGGAACTCGTAAGTCTTTGACGCCGCCAAAATCTGAAGTATTCCATCTCAAATTCATATCATTCCATTCCTGTAGGTAATTACAAAAGGAAAATAAATTTAACATGCTGTCCAAAAGAAAGAAATTATGAAATGACAAAGCTGCTCAAATAAATATAAAAATTTTGATACTCACTAATTTAAGCCAGATGTTTGTTATGAGAAGCTGATTTTTTTCATCCTGCAAAAAGAAAAAGAAGGACATATTATGGTACTCACTAATTTTAGCCAGATGTTTGTTATTAGAAGCTGGCTTTTTTCGTGCTGCAAAAGAAAAAAATATCACTTTTACAAAATACCAATCGGTAACACCAAAACGTTATTATAATATGATTACGTAATCGTTTTCGATTTGAATAAGGGAAATCGGTAACAAAGTGAAATTGTATAATTTAGGCATATCGAAGAACCATCGCCGCAGCGTCACTTTTTATATTGTGCGTTGGGTGTGGTCTATAGCCTTAAAAACTTTTTCATTTACTAAACCAGTATGCGTTATATTTTCGCCAATAGCGCCCTTAAATTTGCCATGTTTTATGGCAAACAGTTTCATCAAAAGCTCTCACAATATTTGTCACGGAGCTCACGAAGGTCAGAACTAGACTGGTCACTCGTCGCAACGGTCTAGGTCGCGGTCATACACACAATTACTACGATAAAGCGGGTACAAAAATTGATTTCACAACCATCAACAACCCGTAATTGTCTACTGAACCTCTTTCAATACTGGACTGTAGTTTCCCAATCACTTTCCCCACTTGAATGGCGGATTAGTGGCCGCAGGAATTAGTATTCCTCGGTTTTAAGATCCAATATAATTTTTATCCACAAAGGAGTTAATAAAAATAAACGAAATATTGGTGTAAAATATTTTATGAAATTAGTATCATAGGAAGAAATCGCAGAATTGCGAAAGAGTTTTTGGTTATGACGGCTTTCATCATTTCATTCGTACGTTTACGAACTCGTATGTGCACCGTGCCAGGCAGCCGTTGTTTTTGTTAAGTTTTCATAATAAGTATGACATATCTTTGTTTACGAAAAAATATCTTAGAATCTAGAATCGAGTATAAGCTGAGATACTCAGAATCCAAGATATTGTATGGTATGAAAATCAATGATTACAGAACACGGTTACAGAAAGGTAACCACTATTTATTTATTTATATACAATAACTTGAATAACGCGCAATTGCATAAACACAGCGAAAAAGGCGCATATTCGAGTTGCGCCTTTTTTGGTAACAATGCTTGATTTTTACAACTTTCATTAATCGTTTCATTCGTCACTCGTTCGTTTTCGGTATGAGCTGTGAAATTAAAACCAAGAATTGTTTAGAACATCTGCAGTATGTTCCGATGATACCAGTGTCGGTAAAATATTTTTCACCCATATTTCTTTGTTTTTTTAATCCCTTTATTAACATAAAATATCTAGGATTCTAAAACCGATTATAGACAACTTAGCTGTACACAGTCAATAGAAAGATACAACAGCAAACGGGAAATTTTTATCACAACACAAACGTTTATCACAGTGGGTCACAAATACAAACACCGATCTATGCTATGGGGATATAGAGTATATTGTGTATTGTACCACGTCAATGATCTGCATTAGCGTAAGGCCGAAGGAGAGCTGCAGCGGGTCGCTCTCGTTGACCACGGGCCGCTCTAGCACGTTGTAGTGATCCAGTAGATGGTGCAGCAACCGCTTTTCGTGGTACCCGCCGCTTGCTCCTGCGCCAAACATACCCACTTACTAAAATATATACATCTAAAACAAGTACTTAAATATCTAAAGAATTAAAAAAAACAGCATAAACAGGTATCTTATAAATAAAACATTCGGATTAGTTTCGTAAAGTGCGGGCCAAAGATCTGCAAACTGTACCACATGTACACAGCAGTAAGGCGAGTTTTTGATATCTCATTTATCAAAAATGCTTTAGTTAGGCCATAGACTTAAAGTACATTAGTTACGAATTATATTCTTAGATATCTAACGAATAGATATGCAAATAAATTAGTCGTGAATATCTGACGACACAAATAAAATAATTTAGGTTTTAAACTAAACCGCTGCTAAAACTATATACCCTTCCTAGATTGCGATTACATAATCTCACGATAATAAAGAGTGATTTTCTTTTCGAGACGCCTGAATTTTCTATAATCAGATAAAACGGAGTTTGGAAATAGCGACAGGGCGTTTTAAGCGCCCTCATTATTCTTCGGTGATAGATAGGTGACTGCTCGGGTGTCGATAAGTTACTTAAATAGTGAACATTTTCGTTCAGTAACAACTTTAGGTGGATAGTCTACTACCCTACATAGCGTGACATTAAACATACAGTAGTTAACACATTTACTAGCTTACTAGCTATTTAAACAGATAAAATGTAAGTGCAGCGAATTCGTTTCTTGTTATTACGGTCGCATAGTCCATAATGTTGCATACTTTCATTCATTTATTTAGCTAGTCAATTTCCAATAAATGTTTGTATGGCGGACGATCCATCTATGTTTTGTAATCGAACTTATTGAATTTTAAACAAGATATTATGCTGAAAATCAGCGTAGTAGGTTATTTGCATACTCGCAACATTCAGCTGAGCATAGACCTGTTCTGATAGTGCAGTACATTTAGCACCGATTTAACCACAAGTCCATTTTTTATATTTTAGAAAAGTATGATAGTTTTTCTGTTGTCTTCGTTTCTGTTAGTTATCTCTATTTCCAATATATCTGTTTTCATACTGTGTACGGTTGTATCAGAATAAACGCATTTCATTAGTGAATTCAAAGATTTACGATAATCTACTGAAATAGTACTCGTCAGCTGTAAGTATGCAAGCGTGTCGGATTACACAAATACTTGACAGGTTCTAAACAAGTTTATCCATTACTGTCGTAATCGAAACTCAATCGTTACTTTAGATTTTAAAAGTTATATGAATCGTTCAGTACAAAAAACTTTAGTGAAAATACGTTTATATTGGTTATAAAATAGATTGAAGAATATCCTCATTAATAACAGGATATTTACCATGATTTCAGTCCTCCAATATTTCGGCACAGTTTCATGCGCTATGATCACGGAACAACTGAAGTTATTGCGATTAGTTTTTGTTGGCAGACATACCGATCTACCCTCATTCTTTGTATTTTGCTACGAACGTTAACATTTCCATCGGTTTCATTATCGAACTTAGTGTTGTGAATAAACATGATAGTTTCAAAAGTTTTATCAAGAATACACTCAACTCGAAACTCAGCGCTTTTTTCCTTTGAACCTTACAGAAATACACAAATAAAACTAGGAAACAATGTGGTCACTTTGATTTCTTTTTACTTTATTTTTCAACAATATTCAACAAAGCAGACTGTCATGCCTTGTTCCAAGTGACAATCTAATATGTCAACCATTTATTCACCATCGTTCGTAATATGGAATCCGTAGATTCCTTGAGATGACCTGATTTCCAAAACCATACAATTGACACCCTATTAACTCTAAGGTTGACAGTATGCTCATTCAACCTTGCTTTAGTTAACCAACAGTTTTAAGCATCGGCAGAACAGCATCTTGTGTACCTACATAAATCCCTTTACTATACCGTAGTATAGTTCATTTTTGGTAGTTCGACTGACAATGAAATAGTAATGCCCTAATGCTTTACCGATTCGATTTTGTTTGTGAAGAAATTCTAATTGATTTTGTTATTGTTTTTTTATTCTTCATTTATTAAGGGACTTTGAGTCATTGGTATGACTAAGTCAGTCCCGTATTTTAACAAACTGTACTAGTTTGTTAAAATACGGGACTGACTTAGTTATACCAATGACTTAAAACTAAATTATATCTAAAACTAACACAAATAATTTTACAGCCCCATCACTCAATGGTGCGGCTAATGTTGCTGACTTTGCAGACTTTACTATACTTTACTCAGACGTCTTAATGATTTTATTTTTGGAATCAGAATATTCAATAGAATAAAATAGTATTATTATTATTGTTTTATTTGCTACTTGCTTCTGCCAGCATTATACGCGTTTTTCCATGATAAAAAAGTATGACAGATTGAGTTACTTTGGAAAATTATAGTTTTTATACTATTTTCCTATTTTCAATAATTTTCGAGGAAAAATCATCTAGAATAAATAATCTTTGTCGATTATGTCGGCACGATAAAAATCAAAACTTTCGTAACTCCCTATATGTATTATTTTTTGAGTCGATAGATTCATGCTATTCTACATACCTGTCAAAAGTACCTAATTGTGTATGAAATATTTCATTCTGTCATTCAGTCTTCATTCCCTTACCTGTTAACAATTAGGGAACTTCATAGTCGTGCATATAACGAACAGAAAATAAATTCGTAGACTACTCGTACCATACACAAAATTATTGCCGTCCCTTTTAAAATGATCGAAATAAAAAAGTTGACATAATTTCTAGTGCTGCTAAGCAGTTTAATTTAGTTTTGGCGATATCTGAGTTTACTTGCTTTGCTCTCAAAAAATTAAACGCAATTGTTTTTTGTGTGAATTGAATGTTTGTGTGAAAATCTATCCAAAATTGTCATTTGACACCTAGGCCCAGAGTCCGTTTGAATTGTCAAACACCACGATTACGTCTCGATACTACCGAGTATCGAGACGTAATCGTGATGTTTCTTATTTGTATGGGATTTGTGTAGTTCTCAGTCCAGACGATACAGGCGCTCCACCAAAATCCGTCGAGACGTCACGATCATGTCTCGATACTATCATCAAATGGACTCAGGTTGTGTCAATGCTCTAATAAGGTGGGTGAAAAACTTGATGCGAAAATATGAATAAGCTTTTTTCTTATCCCAGTTTATCACGAAATCAAACGTCACTGCCGTGATAATGTTAGGTGTAATAATGATCAGTTTCTGCGTGATAATCAGGAACATACCGCTGCCTGTTTTTTATAGGTAGTAGGCAAATATGACTTTTCTAAAACCTTGGCTTTACAAAAAGTGTTGGCAAGATTAATTACTATTATTGTGGTCCTTTGAATCAAACTAACCCTATGTAGCAGGTTTGAATCTACAACTCGTTCACTACTCTCTACTTGCCTACACTCATGACTTGACACCTACTCTTCTAATAAAACGACTCTAATTATGTTAACTGCTGATGAAACTTTTTAGTGGATTTTATGGAGTGGTCTGGCAGTTCTCCGTATGTCACTAGTCTTGTGCCTGTCCAAAAAGAATCCCGACGCGACTACTGTTCTGGTGAGGACAAATGAAAGATTTCGATACTTTTCAAAAGTTTGTATTTGAAATATTACAATGAGTGTATGTGTAGGTGATTCGGTGATCCTGAGGATGCCTCCGGGGATGTGTACTCGTTTGTGACGGGATGCGTGAGTAGCGTAAGGTGAGGTAGGATGGTAGTGGTTGTGGTGGCTCACCCCTCGGCCAGAAGAGGCCCAGCAGCAGCAGCAGCAGGCCCGCGGGCGCCGCCAACAGCGAGCGGCGCGCCCGCCCGGCCATGTCAGCGCTGCGACGCGCCGCGCGCCGCCGCCGACGCCGCCGCCGCCCCGCGCCGCGCCATCCCCGCCGACCGTGCGACACCGACCCCCGCCTCTCGTAACCGCACTCCGCACTCTATTCCTTTCTATAGAACGAGATCGCTTTCCTATCGCTCCAGCTGAGGGTTTTCATAAATCGAATTCACGATGTTGATCGCGGGCGCGCGAGCTCCAGCATCTCCGGCCCGCCGCGGATGTTGAAGTCGGTCACGCTGTGTTTGCGAGCATTGTTGTTGAGCGGAGTGCGGCCGACCGTGGGGCAGCGGAGCCGCCGGTGTGCGGACTGGCAGGGTGCTCGCGGCCGCGCAGCCAGACCGCGCCACACGCGCCGCGCGCCGCCGCGCCGCCGCGTAGCCGCCCATTCATCGCCGCGCGCACTCTGTCCTGGACCGCAGCGGTCGCAGCCAGCTGCCCGGCCGCACTACCCGCGCGCCCCAGAACAACACACACTTACCGCACCTCGACCTCGCAGAACCTCTGCAGTGCACGATGCCTCCATTTAATCTCATTATTTTTCTGTTCCTCTAATTTTACTTATGGAAGCAAATGAATTAGGCAATTAGTCGGAACTAGAGCAAACTATTTTAATTTCGAGGTCCATTTGGGCTTAATATAAATTCAATTCGGTGAGCTTCATCGAGGTTGTGTTGTTGTTGGCGAGGTTTTTATGACTTCAAGAAATTCCTGGACTTTAAAATAAAACAATAATCTTTCCTTTATCCTACTATCTGTGCACTACCAACCCCTTTTTAGGGTTCCGTACCAAAAGGGTGAAAACCGACGTGAGAACCCTCCCAACTAGCAGTCTAAACAGTCGAATAAGAATTGATTTATCTAGCCTGTAATCTAATTCGTGCTATAATCATATCGAGTAAACGTTTGCAGAACTTTATCTACTCCACCGCTTAAAAGATGCTGAGTAAACGTGGCCAAATAATTATAAATCAGTATTTTTGTTCTGTAATAGATATATGAAACCTATGTAACTGCTAATTCACTGAATTGGGCGCTTTTATTATTCTATTACTATTATTCTACCTACAGTTTTCTCTGTTTCTATAAAAACTTAGTTAAAGCAATCAAATTAATATTTAGTAACATCGTTGTAACTGCATGCATGATAAAATTGATAAAAAATTTACTCAGCTTTTATAAGTTTTACAGTCTTCTACAAACCATTTATAGCACAAAGTCAGGCTATGAAACTCTAAATTCAGTGGCCTTTACAGAATTAAAATGCTGAATAATAGCAGATTCCTGTTGTTTATAGAACTAATGTTATAAATACATTTCCGATGCTTTTATGCCACTAATAGTATTTTTTCCACTTCTACTCAAACCTTACTGCCCTGTTTTGCTTCTTATTCAGTGCCTACTCGACTCTTATAACACTTTAGTCTGAATAAATTGCGTCTAATTCGCGTCGAGTAAACGTTTACGGAACTTTTACTCGTGTGTTATTAGCACTTATGTATATAGCACTAAGTAGAAAGCAAAAAATAGGAACGTGCTCTCAACTTTTACAGCACATAGTTTTGCTAGTTAGGCTAACCCTCAATTCGTCTGTCGGTCTGGCCGTCCGTCCTTCAGCGGGCTGTATCCCACTAACCGTAAAAGGTAGACAGTTGAAATTTTCTCATAGTGTGTATTTCTCTACAACAACAATTAATAAAAATAAAAGAAATTAATTAATTAAAGGTTTTAACGTCCATACCAAGTTGAGCACCGATCACCGAAGTTAAGCAACGTGGGGCGTGGTAGTACTTGTCTCTATAACAATAATAATAAAAACCACGTCATGTTGACTATTTGCTTTTTTAATTTATAGTAATATGTTTTTAGGGTTCCTTTTGCAAAATAGTTATGTACGATGGACCGGAACCAACAAGGAATAAGGCCGCATTTTGAACTAGGTTTTTATTTTATTTCGATATTTTTTTTATTAATTTTAATTTCTAGTATAATAAAGTGTTCATTTCATTCATTCATTCTCTCCGTTGTGGAAAAACAGGATGCTTATTTAATTTATTGTTACAATACCCTACCTACATACTTCTTGGTAAGTTCATAGATCTTCCTAGCCAGAGCTCTACCTTGCCTTATACATTAAAATGTAACATTTTGATGAACAAGAGCGCATTTGGGTAACGATGAGTTGTCGAAGCTTAACGATCAGAGGTTCGAGTGTTGTGGTGTTGTCGCGGAGGCTGCGGAGCCTGCAGGCACGGGGCTGTTGTGCTCCGCGATCAATGAGGCTCCCACCACCCCCCTAAACTCCCACTAACCCCACCATGCCGCGACCCCCGCCCCCTTCTGGCAGGGGACAGGAGCCTCTTCGCCACATACGATAACTATAACTACCAAACTCACTACTACAACGATAACTTTCAAATATTGGTTGAGACTTCTATTGAAAAGAGATATGGTATCGAATATTTCCAATAAATTTCCTTTGGGTGGATGATTTATTCATGTAAGGATAGATGCGGTGGAATGAAAAGGAATGTATAATGTAGTGGAATGGCTCTTTAAATAGACATTACAATAAATTCGCAACTTTTACGGTATAAATTATAATACAATAAATTAGTTAGAAAATAGAAAATATTTGCGGATCGTTCAAACATTTGTCCCATATGGCGGGAAAAGAACCCGCAACCTCCTGCGTCGCAGGTGGTTGCGTCGCAGGTGGTCGCTTCGCCCGCCGCGCCACATCTGTCGTCGGTATTGTACAAACGCTGCTTGTATTTGCTTCAACGGTCGTTATTTAAACATTTTGAGAAAGAAAATGCAGACACTTTGTTTATACTTACCTATAGGTTAATGTTGAGGTATTGTAATGTTAATCCAGTAAAGTGTATGTATATGAAACCATAATTTTGTACCTACCGTGCGTCAGCAAACTAGGATTCGTCTAGTTAATGCGGTCGAAATAGGTTTTTTGGTACCAAATCTTTACCTCATTTATAATTCCGATTCCGCATAATCTTCCACAGAGTTTCCGCATATCTTCCGCAGTGCACCTATTTGCGCTAACTGCTATGACAAAACTTCTAAGTAGCTGTGTGAAGTAAGCTGATAATGGAAGTTTGGCTTAATTTTGTGTTTAAGTGTACCTAATAATAACACAACTTTTGATGCTGGTGAAAGTTTAAACATCACGGTCATGTATTTTACTTACCTATTATTACCCGCGAGGAGCTGTTTTCAGGTTATTTGTCACGCGTTTCGATGTAGGTACATACATATATTGTTATCTGAGACCTGTTGTTGAGTTACCAGATAAAAATTGTACACTACCGTGTTGACAGGTTAAAAATACGGTGTTTCAGCTCCAAATTACCATGAATAGATTAAAAAAAATACCATGTAAATTACTGTGCAAAATAAAGAGAAGACGCTATGATTTTTAAATATTTTTTATTTAAAAATTATTATTTACCTACATACATCCTTGTCCTTTCAATGACCTATCTATACCAATCCTCGGCGCACTTTGGCGCACCTAGACGTTACAGTTTTTGAAACTAGACAAACAATATATTATTTTTATATACATATGTTTCATCTTTGGTGATTTTCTCTGTCCTAAGTAAAAGTCTAATTAAATATGGGAAAGCTGCAAAAAACTAAGAAATCGGAAGTCTCTCATTGACAGTGCTGTTTACCGATAATGACAGGTTTAAAGTAAACACAATAGGATTAAAAATGTCGTACATAACTTTTTTCATAGCCATGGCAAAACAATTTGACAAACAATAAATTTCCGATAAAAAAACTCAGTTTGCGCAAAGATGGAGCGTGTGGCCAGGCTCATCTTGCTTGCGCAAACTGGTTTGTGCAATCATGCATGCATAAATGCTTGAGCGTGTAGCCGGGCTATTACTTCGCGACAACTAAATGAATTAAGCGATTTTGTTAAATTATGGTTTTATCAAAATATTCTGCATAATTCCGCGTCTTTATTTATCTATTGAGCACTATTAACATAACAGAGGATAAACCACAGGCATCGTAGAGCTACGCCTAAAGCAGACCGAACATATTTTCACAATTACATAGAAAATAATCAAATAATGTTTTGGTCACTTTCTCTCTAACTAAAAATGACTAAGCCTATCTCACCTCTTTTTACTGTAACAACGCTCCGTCACCATAGACAAAAATTTAAGATTAGGCAAATTTCCATGATTTGTTGCTATGCAACTAACGACAAATGTCTGCAAATGTCAGCCAATTGTCATGTTATGAAAGTATTGTGCGTGTTGTTACTTCTTTATTTTATATAAATCTTGTGAAATATGTTCGAAAAAGACTGAAATAAATGGTGAAGTGTAGTGCACCTTTGTGCGGCAAGACATCGTATTAAAAAACACCCGAAATTCCTTTTCATCGTTAAGTTTTGTTGTGCCTTACAATATCTCAAATTGTTTTTGGATTACTGTGTGGATATTTGGCGATAATTCGGCATTATTTATACAGTGACTAACTGTTCTATGTCCAGGATCTCGTTAAACATGTACTAAGGTCGCTTATAAATAGTCCTGTAATAACATTTATCAGTTTTTTAAAATTTGTTGCTTTGTTTTGACTTTTCATATACTTGTATGATTTTCAAGGGCCGCATCTAGGTCCAGCCTGGGTCTAGCTGTTTTAGAAATGTGTGTGACGAAGTTTTATTTGCAGTTTTATGGTTTAGTATACATTCTTGAGAAACCCTTTGATAGGTATCAAATAGACTGAATAATATATTTATTTAACAATATTAAAATTTTTCAGGTTTCCACAGCATGAAAACCAAACGAATACTTGGTTGGTAAACATGAACTGAATAAATTGGAAAAAGAAGAACAGATTAAAGGAAATACACTTTATTAGTGTGCTTATGTATATGTATATAGCTTAATAATCTAATTATATATTTTTGTGATTTTAAGACCAGTGACGAACACGATTTGGATCATTTACATTTATTGATTTAGGCTATTGTTAAATTTTATGTAGATTTAAGAATAAAACTTAATGCTAAGCAAAGCAATTCAACGGAAACTAGTCATTAAAACAAGTATTTTGTTTAAAAATAAAGAACATACAACCTGTGTTTATTTATTTGTAAATGAGGCAGTATATCGGAATAGATCATAATGCCACAGTTGTAATGCCCCCGCCCCATTATCCCTGAGTTCGGCCCATAGATTGTCCATGTGTACGTTATATTTGTATCTAGGTGTAATTGGCACAAATCGTTTTAGTAATGTGTATTTTGCTTCCCTATTAGAATTCTGTGGGATAAACTTAAAAAAGAACACATAAGAAATTACAGCTACTTTGGTTTTTATTCTGCAGGATAGGCCAATTCAATTTAGTTGGACAAGGTAGACAAAAACAAATTAGAGCCAAGTCAAGGTTTTTATATTTTTCAATTATTGTTTAAAATCCACTCAATCTAGCTAAAGCGTGTTAGAAATGTTTAAATAAAATTTAGGTTAGCTAATAAGACTTATCAGGGGGAGGCCTAATCAGTGGCCTAATCGGTGTAGGCTGTGGTGAAATATGAAAATAAAAGTTAGGTGTGTGTATACGTATAAATTCATCGTATGTCTATATCTACATATTTATGCTGTATAAGAGAGAGAGAGAGAGCAGTCGAAACATGCCTGCGCCTTATGTCTTGCTGTTGGCTAATAAAGGGTGTTGGGTCATTACCGCAAACAATTTACGCTCTTCGCTCACCGCCACTTCTGCACTTAGGCATTGAAAAGTTATAAATGTTGCAGGTATTAGAAATTATGAGGATGCTCTGATTTCACAAGCTTTCGAAGCAAAGCGTCTCATAAAACATGCTTTCTTTCTGTTCTAATATTAATTGTAATCTAGTAATTGAAGTTAGATACGAACTTTTGCCCCGGTTCACCTTTGTTTGTACTTGATCGTATCGGTTAACAGCCTAGCTCTAGGTAGAGTAATTAATAGTAAACGAACAGGGTAAAGGCATAGAACAAAGCCATTCTCGGAGTTCACGATCTAGTTCCAGTCTTTATTGGCATTGCTTATGTTTGGTAAATGGCAAATATTCTCTCAACTGGGAAGTTTACGAAACTCGGAGAAAGCGGCCTAGGATGTATTGAATAGCACACCACGAACAAAAGCGGTTCATTTGCTAGAAACTGGGCGAAATAATGAACGTTATATACGTATACTGAGTGAAATGTCAAAAGTAAAGGTTAAATGTTACGAGTGCATAGAGCGCAGTCTCTGTAGGCAACTAAAGAGCTTCTGTGGTGATTTTACTGGTGGGCTTCACCGCTTAGAGATGTCCGGCCATATATGAACTTTTCTAGTGGCGAAAAATTGTTTAACGGAAAGTTTAGGTATGGAGTATAATTTTTTTTTTCCATAAAATACATCAAAAGAAAAAGCTGCAATAAACCCAACGTAAAATTATTATATAGCAAAGGAAGATTTAGCCGCTCGCTTTTAAATAAAAAAATGATTAAATTGGTCCAAGACAGATTGAGCTGCCGAGTTTTATTCCTTTTTAAGTCTGCTTGGAATCTTTCTTTTCTTATGAGGGTTCGGTCCGAAATTGTGTATGAGATCGACTCCCGTGTTCGTGACTGTATCAAAATCTCATATATTGTTAGCACAGATTATGATTTATTGCGAAATGGTGTCAGTAGCCAGTTCGAAGCTAATAAATATTGGAAAAGATCACAACCGCAGCCTATACCGTTACTTATAAAAGCGAAGTAAGTAACCTTGTTTGATAAAAACATGTTCCTGTTTATTGTTTTTCCTTGCAATAACGGCGGCGAGATTATCGCGATCGGACAACCTACCGATCGAAGGTTTTCAGGTTATCGCTTTATTTTTTGCGAATAATCAACGCATTGAGTACGTACGCTACTGCTTCCGCTGTGCAGAGGACTTATAACTGTTATTACCTATTAATGATTTACAGCTTCTGGTTTATACATCTGAGATGATGATAAATTATTGCGCATTTGATGACCTCATTTGTATGTACATACATATGTGTTAGGTATCATGATACCAATAAACGTGCTAGATGCTAAACTTAGTAATGCAATTAAAAACCGTGTCACATGCTGGTATTAGTACATTCTTGTTTACTTGAGTGGTAATTTTTTTTACACCTCGCGTAGGTGTATGAAACATATCGAATAAGGTGACCGGTGACATCGAAAGGAAATGCAGAGAAATGCATAAAAATAGAGAGGCGTCGGTACGTCGCGTGACCGCTCAATGGGTGCCTGCAAATTGCGCATTACACGGCGCACACGGCCGCAACCGACCATTAGTGCATTCCCTCTGATTACTTCATAGCGAAACCGACCATGGAAACTGTTACACTTTTTTGTTGTCTGGCGAAATTTGTGTTGTTTTATAAATACTTGGAAACAATACGCCAACTTCCATTAGGGACGTACGTTAAATCCTTATTTATTACTTGAAGCAAAAACAACCTTCTTCCACGGCCTCTTTCGGGTGGTTTGACTGTGAACAATTTCGCTGTTTAAGTACATAAGGTTATACTCATACTCATTTATTTTGCCGTAGGAGCACAGGGCACACTTGGATACGTCAATTTACAAAATATAGTTTACAATAAATGGTACTTATATTATACTAGCTGACCCGTGCCCACTTCGTTGGGCGGTAAACATTTTTAGTGAACCGAACCGAACCGTGAGACCGAGTCGAAGATCAAAGTTGTATCCACTTCCACCAGTGTCTTCGCCACGACAGTATGTAGGTAAATAAGCGAGTAGAGACTGAATAGCATCAAATTCCTGGTGCGTTTCGCCAATGCATTGCAAGCGGTCATCCCGGGTACGCAGCACAATGTCCTGCCTGTCACAGTGCTGATCTACCAGGACGACGGCAACATCATTGGTAGCGAGAGCTTTGTACAAACCGGATGCTGTCCAGTAGGTCGTTTATCGGCACTAATAACAATTTTGTAATCATTTTGTTGGCTTTGGGGTATGGACTCGTATTTTATGTCCTTCCTCGTAGTATGAACTCAAATCATGCTAAGTATCATTCGAATCCATTCAGTAGTTTTTGCGCTATTTTAGGCCGAGAAATGTCACTTCCATCCCGACTCCCAAGGGAACCTTAACGAATTCCAGGATAAAAAGTATTACATGACCTTCCTCGTAGTATGAACTTAAATCATGCCAAGTTTCATTTGAATACATTCAGTAGTTTCAGCGCTATGCGCAGCCGAGAAATTTTACCCTACTGCGGGGGGCCACTACGGGGGGCTACTTGGGGGTCCCACTGCGAGGATATGTGGGGGGCCCACTGCCAACAGCCCCACTGCCGACGCCCCACTGCCGGTGCCCCTACTGTGGGGGGCTAATGAGGGGGTAACACTGCGGGTAAATGTGGAGGCCCACTTCGGGGGGCCATCTGCCGGCGGCCCCCACTTCCGGGGCCCCACTGCCGGTGCCCCCCACTGTGGGGGCTACTGAAGTCCCACTGCGGGGCAATGTGGGGGCTCCACTGCGTGTGGGCTACTGGGAGGGTCCGGTTGCGTGAGGGGCCCCTCTGCTGGGATCCTAACTTCTGGGGCCCCCACTGCCTGGGCCCCACTGCCTGGGGCCCCACTGCCAGTGCCCCCACAGTGGGGGGCTATCGCTTACTACCGCCCTTGCCCCGCGCGCCATCCTGCAACGCGCAAAATTTCACTTCCATCCTCTCTCATAAGGGGACCCTACTGAGTTCCGGGATAAAAAGTATTTTATGCCCTTTCTTGTAATATAAAGTTAAATCATGCTAAGTTTTATTTGAATACCTTCAGTAGTTTCGGCGCTATGCGCAGCCAAGAAATTTTACTTTCATCCCCTCTCCCAAGAGAACCCTATTCAAATCCGGGATAAAAAGTAGCATATGTCCTTCCTCATAGTATGATCTCAAATCCTGCCAGGTTTTATTTGAATACATTTAGTAGTTTCGGCGCTACACGCAGCCAAAAAATTTTAGTTTCATCCCCTCTCCCAACGGAACTCTATTAAAATCCGGTATGAAAAGTATTTTATGCCCTTTCTCGTAATATGAACTTAAATCATGCTAAGTTTTATTTGAATACATTTAGTAGGTTCGGCGCTACGCGCATCCAAAAAATTTTAGTTTTATCCCCTCTCCCAAGGGAACCCTATTGAAATCTGGGATAAAAGAAATCCTGTGTCCTTCATCATAGTATGATCTCAAATCCTGCAAAGTTTCATTTGAATACATTTAGTAGTACCGGCGCTATGCGCAGCCAACCAATTTTACGTTCATCCCTTCTCCCAAGGGAACCCTATTGAAATCCGGGATAAAAAGTATTCCATGTCCTTCCTCGTAGTATGAACTCAAATCCTGCCAAGTTTCATTTCAATACGTTCAGTAGTTTCGGAGCTATGCGCGGCCAAGATACAGACAGACAGACAGACAGACAGAAAGACAGACAGACAGACAGACAGACAGACATGATGGAAAAAAAATACATTTTTGGCATCAGTATTGATAATAGAGTGCCATCCAAAAAAAATTTTCAAAATATCTGCAATGTACAGAATTGGACCTGTTACGGTTTTATTATAAGTATAGATATAATTCAAAGCCATAAAACAGACATGATAGGAAAACAATCAAGAACTTAGATTAAAAAAAATGGTAAATTAATAATAAATAGATCAGCTGTAAATAGGCATCGTTATAATCATGTAAGAAAAAAAATATAATTATTAAAAGTTGATAGTGCTGCTGTAAAAGGGCATTGTCTGTCATAATTAATTCCTTATGAAAAATAAATAAGTATCACAGTGATGCAGTTACTTTACCTAGGTATATTATAAACAAACAGCGGAGATGGTATCATTTTTGGCATTAAAACTAAGCCGAGAAAAGTATGAAAGCTCTGGCTGAAAGTAAGCTTTATACACCAACAAATATCTGTGTAGTAATGCCAAGATTGTGTCTACGCATAAAATTCTCGAGAACCGACGACGAGGCTGGCACGGTTGGCACCCCATTCCCGACCTCTCGGAGAATGCTAATGACAATAGGACTCTACCTACACGAACTACATGTGTATATACAATCCGCCAAGTGTGAGTCCCGTCCCTCACAGTTTCCGAGGAAAATGATTGATATATCAAAAATCAAGATGAATCACATTAATAACCAATTTGTAAAAAAGGAGGTTTTATGTTCGCCCATTGCACCGTCTTTTTTGGACTGCATGTAAAAATCATTTCACTGCTGTAGTATAGAGAACGATCCCTAGGTGGTCCCTTAAAACAAATGATTTCCGAAGGAATAATTAGTATACTGAATAAATAAATCTAAATCTAAACTTAAAAACAGTGGAAAATAAGGGATTCCAAGTCGGTTTTTAGTTTTCTCAAAACAATCAAATTATTGTTTTAAAATAGTCCTTGAAAACTCAAGAAACATGGTCATTATATACTTAGTACAATGTTGGATATTGGACAGTTTACATCATCTAGCCCCAAACTAAGCGGAGCTAGGTATCGGTAGGAAATCTTCAATGGTCAGTATTTTTTTATTACCTATTCCATTGATGTCATGCTAGTTTCTAGATAATTATTACAGCAATGATACCTACTATTAACACTGGATCTGCGTGTATCCGGGACGTTTTAGTGATTAATAATTACAGACAACTGTGTAATTAGTTTTTTGTAAGGTCTTGCGCACGCTACGTTAATGAAAGCCAAGGAACTGATATACTTACAATTTGATGTATAAAATATAATTAGATTAAATTTCGTGAGTCAAGTCACAGATGGTACTTTATCGGACGGAATCGAAATTGAAAAGGGGTCATCAATAATACAAAGGTCAGGAGAGAATTCAATACCCTTTTTTGTAGATCTATATTTTTGGGATATTGTATAGCAGCGAAGCGACGGCTGGTCACACTGATTACTTATTAATGACGGCAGACCGATTTCCCAGTCCCTGCCTATGATAAATTCGGGTCAAAAACAAATTTGAATCATCGATCTTCTGCAAAAAAGCCAGTTAACGGACAACGTTGGAAAATATTTTTAAGGTGAAATTGTTTCGGGTGGGCGTCTAAGGGGGAGCAATACTTTAACTAATACCTTCTCGTAAAAAAAAACGTAATTTTATTCATTACTCTTCTTTAATACAGTCCGTTTAGTTTAAATATTTGAAGTCCGCGAAAACTTGTAAAACAAACAAATAAAAGTACATCATCACAGGAATAACTGATTCAATATATAATCGTCTGATTGTGAGAGATTTATCTGTTATCTAGATATCCATTTATAATTTTTTGTCAGTCCTATAGCCAGTATCATAAAATCCATCACCATTATCGAGTGTTATATACAGTTAGAAGCTTACATCATTATACCTACGTAAACGCGATATGTTGTACAGCTATGCATATAGTGCGGACCGGTTATTCCGGATGAAATTTGGACGTCTTCCGATCGCTAAAGTTCAAGCATCCACGAAATATGAATGAAGTAGAAATAAAGAATATTCATTGTTTTTCAGTTCATTGATTCCTTCGCTTTGTTTTATGGATTTGAGATTACTTTTCTGTTGAAACCATTATTTCTGAGTTTCGAAGTTAACGTTGTGGACCAGAGTAGGTTAATAGAATTTTACTGCTAACTGATTAAAGTTTTATAGTTGTAGGATGAATAAACATAAAATAGCAGTAGTTAGAATTTATACAAGTGTTTTGATATGAAATTATTATAAAAAAATTATGTTGATTCTTTGCAATAAAAAAACAATAATTATTATGAAATAATACATGTAAAAAACATGAATACTTATGAAGAAAAGTAGTTTTTTCCAAAATAGGTATTCGAAATTTATAAAATCGTATCAAACCCCCTCTGGGTCCAAATCCCTTATCGGTCGACAAGGGAAGTTTGCGAGATCGGCAGACAATGCAAGCTTTGCAAAGCGGACCTGGATAAGATTTGAGCAGTACCTACCTACCGTAGGGTACACAAAACCTTGGAAGACTATATATAGCAGTCGGGCTGTAAAAGTTCATAAGTAGAATCTAGTATAAGTATATAACATCTGTATATATACATCATAGATCTAAATTTTATGATAAAATCTAACGTTAGAGTCTTCATTGTGTGGTTGAAGAAAAAGGTATTCAGGTATTTGTTATTGTTCCCAATCGTACCCTATGTTAATCTTATTTCAGTATAAGAACCGGACATTTAAATCACACGACCAAAAATGATTAAAACATAAATGGTATTTCAATAAATCGTGACTATTTTACTATAATGTACTCCAATCCAATAATCATTATATTTATCTTGTTTGGCCGGTCATTATCCATCGCAAAAACTTTCTTCGACTAAATTGGTAATAAATATTATCTGAAATGTATTTTATGTGAGGTTCTACATCTAATTGCCTTATATTTTATTGGGAACCTAGATTTATCAATTCAATTGGCATCAATGATGTATTTTACAGCGGACCATCAAAGAAAATGTTGCAATGTTAACTAAAACTCGTTAGGAGAAATCATTGCCCGAGTTACTTGATGTGGACCACGTCTAATAAATTGTTTTAGTTTTGGAATTGTGTGACAAATTGATAGTTGAGTACATTTCTAGAGCCAGAGTAGTTTTAATTTATGAGCTGTAAATCAGCTATCAGTACCTTCATAATTACTATAATGAGCTACTGACCTACCATCGACAATATAATTTTGGTGCTTTTAAAATTGGCAGGCAGTGATAGTTCGGAAATAGCTCAGTCGATGCGACAAAGACAAATGCTTCAGTCCAATCTTCTGTACCTGAAAAATGTTTGTGCTTAATACCGGCCTGTTAGGTAGGTGTACATATGTAGGTAAGCTCATTTCAAGATAAGACCGTGTACTCACACACATACCAAATCGTAGCGCTCGTGTAATTGGGTGAGCCTGTCTCCCACTTTGGAAGACGTCGACGACTCGTTCGTTTCATTGCGATTTTCATTAACCTGAAATGAGAAGAATGCAGCTGTCGGCGTATTTGTTCCTCGTTTAGCAGCCTTGCTAAATGAGCTTTGGATTGGTTATTAGAAAGGGAATTCGAATGTGGCTTTACCGTATGTAGGTGTATCTATTTGGTTTTAATCGGTTTCATCCTGTTTTGGCAGTCTTATATATATAGATAGAATAAACGACATCAAGTGTAACATGTGTACCTACGGTGGAAATAAATAAATACAAAATACAAATTAGCGAAAAATGCGGTCATCGTGACCGCATTTTGGAGTAAGGTATAGACGCACTCTACATTATCTTTTTTAGTACTATTATGGATTGGGTTCATCAAAATAAAAAGAGGGTCTATATTAAGTGAAAGATTTCAGATATTATTATTTGGATATACACACCTAACTACAGATAATATAAAACTATATCAGATACTCTGTACCTTTATCTATAGTTTATATCTATTATGGTAAACGCGAATATTAGTCTGTTATTATTGTTTTTTCCGTATTTTTTTTTAGGTATACTGTTTATATAAGTTGGAACTTGTTAATAGCTACAAATTCACAAATAGCTATTATGTATAATGTGCTGAAAGATCCCCTAGTAATTAATACTTCTTATTTAGTAATTTTCAAGCTGTACGTTTTCCTAAAATACGAAAATAAAAATAGTTAATAAATAAATATACGAAAATAAAACAACAAATATCGAACTGTCAAAATAAGAGTTGATGCACTGCGCTATACATATATGCAGGTCCTGCTTTGTTCTAAACTGCGCAGTTAGACTATCCGATACCGGCCAAAGGCTTGTTCGGAATTTGCTATAAGTTTACCTACTTACTCGTAATTTGCAAAATTCTATTCACGTTAACATTGGGTCGACGCAATTTGGAACGGCCGTTAGCCATACACTATGTTGGTCTTAGAAGTTTCTGCAGTAATTAATGACAAGCTGCTATCAATTTTCATAGCGCTTTTTATTTTTAATGGGCATCTAATATGTGGCTAAGCGTTGCCCGTTTATATGGATTTAATTAAAATCCCAATCAGCAGCGAATTCGTTTTGAATTAGATATCTATCACTTCTCAGCTGATACGCGAAGTCATGCTTATATTATGAACGTGTCCATGGTTATGTGTTTGAACACTTTTTTTGGTTGCAAATTATTAATTGATGAGATTGAAAGTCTCGATTGCCTTTTGTTTTGTTCGGTTTTGATTTAAGCCGTTTTGTTTTCTACGGGGAATTAGCTAAAGCGTTGAATAATTGAATTAGCGGTTGATTGTCTATCTGACAAGAGGGAAAAGTGGCAGCGGACTTATCGCCCGTGTTATCTCCTCGGAGAGAATTGGCAATTACTTTCACTGTCTTTCTGCTCTTAAAATTTTATGCTCCATCAAGATCGATTAGGTTGGTTTGCAGGATTTTCTTCCATAAACATTTTTTCTGCACACTTCGTTTAGAGTTTTTTATCCTTGACTCTACATAATTAAAGAAAAAATGGATTGTAACCCTGTTCCATCTAATTCTACACCTACATAGAGCGCCTACGTTGTCTGCTATTAAGCTTCTTCGAGTACACTTTTCAACATAAAATAACTAATTTAATTAGCGTCGTATTAGAGGCTTCGCATCAGAGTATGATTGTATAATGTTCGCGGCGGTCGTTAGTAGATAAATAAAAATATCGTAAAGCCTCGTTCGAGCTATAGAATTTCCACGGGCGGATGACATAGAAATGTGAAACTTTCTTGTAGATCGAACGAGGCACGGTGTCAAGTGCGATTATAGGCAACATAGTGGCAGGGCGCGCGGTGAGAGCGCGGCCCGGTTGCGACCGGTCGGCCCCACCGCGGCCGGCGCGCGCGCACACGCCGCTCTGCGCCGCCGACGTAGCGACGCGCCATCCGCGCTACCCGCATCCCAACTGCACCGCACCAACTAACGAAATTATACAAAATTACGCGAAACCCATGCAAAGGACTGCCATGTTCAAATGTTAAGTGCTGCGGGACGTTATCGAACAAGTGGTTGTGGGTTATCTTTAGTGACCGAGGAGATTGTTAATTAGTTGCTGTTTGCCGGGGTGAGTGATAATTGTTTAATAGATTTTGTTATTCTTTAGTGTGGGGTGCGGAGAGACGGCCGCGTGCCCGTAATGCGCCCAGGAGTATGCGTGCCCGCGTCCCGGCGGCGGCAGGTGCCCGACACCCCGCGTCCCCGCACTCTCGCCCGCGATCCTGTCGCGCCCACACTGCTCCTTATTTTCATTTTTCCGCCCGCCCTTTCAAAGTTGCACGCGGATGTATAAAGTTATGGGACGGTTTTATATCCTTTTTGCATTTGTGGTTCTTTCATAAAAGTATATAATAAGTTATAAATAAATAAACTTAAATAAGGGAAGTGACTTTGTTTTTGTCATTGTACCACTGACTAATATATAGGTAGACTAATAAAGATACAGGGCACATACTTTTCAGGAGCTGTCGCTCAATGGATCTGAAATAATCTGAATAAAGCAAATAGCCGACAGAAAATTGCAACATTTAGCAAAGGGTTAATAGCAGTTAAATATTTAAAATCTATGTATACCTATGCATAATATGTATTTATCTTAATTTTGTCTAGAGTTTGGTTTTGGAATCATATTCCTGGCTCTATTAGTTTTTGAGAACGAGACAAGGTTACTCAAAGACAGAAAGAGATAGGCAGTCAAAAACTACATAAATAGTAATGCAAATGAGTAACGTACTTAACAATATGATATTCATTACATTTGGCTCAGGGGGCACATCCTCAATACATAACCTGCTTATAAAGGGTATAATGTTGCTTTTTTAAAACTCTAAAATTATATTTTGATTATACAAAATATAATTTACATTTAATTATATAAAATAAATAATTTGATAATATTTTAAGTCATTTAATCAAGTTCCGTTTGATGATTCATGATAAAAATAACTTGTATTTATTGCAAAGAAAAAATCCACAGAATTTGTCATCATAAAAGCAATCAAAATAATATTTGTTTTTCTTTATCAAAACAGCTTTCCTGTCACTCAACATAATGAAATTTTATCGCAGAATGACAATGGAATATCACCAGACTAAGTTTTTCCTTTTAAGGTAGTACTCTACCTAAAGACAGATCGTATTTTTTACTGCTTACAGCGTGTCCACTCAAAAACGAGATGCCATAAAGCTGTATAAGTTTGCGTCCAACTTGATTTCCGATATTATTTCGAGGTTTATCATCTCATTGGTTGAGCACGGACGCAAAAGGATGTTAACCTCGAGGGGCATCGGCAGCGCAGCGAATAACGTCGTAGACAAATGACCATGAGAACTAAGCGTTGGAACCGCTGCACTTTATGACTGCTCACATATTTAGTCTTAAAAAAAGCACATAAAGTAAATATAACTTGTACCCAGCCCGTATAAAAATTTGTGATAAAGCAACCCACCTCCGAAAAAATACAGACTGTATGAAACAAAATGTTACAGATGTTTTTCTACGTAGTGAAATAATCCTAGTCTATGGTTTCTTTAGGTATTAGTCTTCATACCCTGAAAACTGACTGCCATGTTTATTATGTTTTCCCTTGTGTACACGCTGTGGCTTTTGTAAACTTTTATCTAAACGGTTTGATGTCATGGCTTTAAGCGACAATCACGTTGCTTGCTCACATTCTACTATACTTTACTATAGAGTAGGTATAGTTGTCCCATCTCACGAAGGCGGGATGGTTTTAATTGTGTGTGTGTGTAGATGCACGTGCACTTTGTTTCTTTGTACGTAAGCTTGGGAGGGCTCAGTATCACCCAAGATGTTGGTCAGGCTCCTAGTCCTAATTGACTGTCGCCAAATTTCACATCGAGTACCGCCAGCAAGAAAATTTTACGGGAAAAGTTGTTCACAGTGAGATAAGTAAATAATGTTTATTTTAAAGGAGATTATGTATTTTGTATTTTATAAGCAGTAGTGAATTAGAGTTATATTGTATGTCATACATGATTTTTATTATGTGTTGTTTCAGGATCGTAATAGTGACTGCAAATGTGTATCATTTGCTCAAGGCAGAGTATCAAGAACCAAACTGTATTATTGTAAAATATTTGAAAGATGATAGTGATGATGATAGTGATACTAAAGACGAGTCTTATTATGATTCAAACCATTTTTTTGTAATAAACTGATAAATAAATATTAAACATGAAAAATATTTTTATCTCTTCACTAAACACCTCAATAATTTATCTTTAAAATAAATGGAAAATATTTATATTCATACCCACTTATTTTATTTTGTTCAATAAAGATGAACTTGCTGACTCACCCTACGCACACAAAAGCGCGTGTCTATACACATTACAACTACAAGTAATGCTCACCCGCCTTCGTGAGATGGAATAACTATACCATGTTTTTCTATAGAATGTTCGCTGCGGCTGCTGCTGTTCCAAAGCTCAGAATTGCAGAGTTATGTTTCTTGTTCAAAGTATGAGGTTGGACAGAATTTATCTACAGAGTTTTTGGTGGAATGATGTAGAGATCATTTTAAACCAAATTGGCACCCTTGATGGGCTCCTCCAGTTTACATCGTTCCGCCGACACCTGTATATTTGGAGTATGTTCTCATAAATTTATTTAAGTAATGCTTTATAATTCACACAGCATTATCTAGTCCTAAGCTAAGGAGATTATGTGTTATAGGTACTAGATAACTGATAAAAATAATAAAATACACTACATACATAAATATTTTTTGTTATAGATATCCAGAACAAATATCCACAGATCATACAAATATTCGTCTTAAGCAGAAATCGAAGCCATATCTTTATTATATAAAAATCTCGTGTCACAGTGTTTGTAAACATACTCCTCCGAAACGGCTTGACCGAATTTTATGATTATATTCGGTAGGTCTGAGAATAGGTTGTTAACAATTTTTTATACCTAAGCAATAAGGGTACATAGCTCAACATAAATTGAATTTTGAATTTTATAAACAATTTTTTTGGCGTTAAATAATTCGTCTTTCTAACACCAACCCCATTTTTGTATAGCAGCGATATTAGTTAGTAGGTACTGTAATAATCTTCAACCCTCAGTGGTCAAATGGCAAAGCAACGTTTGCCGGTTCAGCTAGTAAAATATAAAATGGAATGGATGAGATATAAAATGGTTCTGTAAATGAAAACATAAATATTCAAAAGATGGGCACCTGTTCTATGAATGAATGTTCATCTACAAATACATATGTTGTGTGTAGGCGTGCCATTTAGGTAGTTATTGTTTTAAGTTTTATGGTCTCTAGTTAATATCCATTGATGCCATCTTTGTATAGTTACCCAAGTCATTATTAATTCAAAAACTTTGTAGGCGGAATCGTTTAATGGGAAGCCGAATCTTAATTTTAGTTTTTGAACACAACGGCACATTCACCTTTTGAGCTGCGGAATAATTTGCACATTATTGTAATGTAAATGAGGATGTTATTAAATATGACGTTTGTTTTCTTTACGAAATTCAAGTCACTCTCCAACAGAAAATTAGAAGTTCGTTTTCGGCTATCGCAGATCAGGGCGGGCGGCGTTTGTTCCGCCTCTCAGCACTCTGTTTTTGGCGACACATATCTAGATAATGTCTAGACCACTCGCCTTTTGCGGCCGGTGTACCTCAAAGAAGAGATTTTATCAAACTTATTTCAATTTCGTGTGAGATAAGCGCGAAGGAGGGCGCCTCGTGATAGCTTGTTAGGTCGGAGCTATTTGTATTTTGTTTGAATCGCTTACGGTACCGCTATGTAAATGTCGCGTGCCGATAGAGTCATAAGTTCGAATGCCAATACGATAAATTGCTAAATTATTTAGAAAACGGTTCTTTTACATAATAACGGGTATAAAAATTGGCAAAGTGTAAGCGAGTAATTTGTTCTTTATTATGAAAAAATCATATTTATAAAATATCAATGATTGTGGGTACCACAAGTTATCCTGCGTGGCAAAATATAGTTTTACTGGGTGGCGCAAAATTAAAATCATATTGTGAACGTGCTTTAACTTAAGCAAATAGCGTCAAATATTACTGTGCTTTGACATATATGTTGTAGACAGATACAGAGTTGGTTTTGAAAAATTAAAGCACATTTTCATTATGACATTACTTTTGCGCCACCCAATTAATACCTTCACTTAGAACAAGCAAGAAATTATGTTTAATTCAAAGCAAATCTTAAAATATTCTTGTTTATGTTCAACACAACGACTAACAAAACTTTCGCTTACGGTAGTAGGTACCTGTCTAAAGACTAATAAAATGCCCCTTAGTTATGTAACAATTTAATCCTATAGCCTCATCTTCATAAAACGTTAAATCAAATCACCGATTTATTTTCAATGAATACTAAACGATAGCTTGGTGTGTGCGTACCCGCCTCGAAATGGCATTGGAACGCACTCAACACGAACTGGAGTAATAAATAAATCGTGCAACGAATTGATATCGGTCGGGGCACGCTTGCATTGCACGCTACCTTCGTTGCACAACCCGGGGATCGCCTAATTAGATGAACTGCCACGATTGCCCGGTTGCAAGTGTTGGTAATAATAAAATTGCGACATTTGTACTTTAACTGTTTTGCGTAAATCTGATCGATGTTTTTCACACTTTGCATGGATTAACATGCACTCAACCCTGACCTGAATAACTTATGTTAAAGTTCAAATACTCTTGAACATTCACGTTATGCGCATGAAAATTGATTAATTCACAGACTGAACTGGAACAGGTTTCGTATTCAATATTTTAAAGTTTCGGTCTAATAAAGCTTGGGCTTCATCTAAAACTCATAAAACTTGTCCATTTCGGAGATGGGTGGGTGGTTTAAGAATGTACAATATTCGTATCTTTTCTCCATATCTATAGCGCTTATTTTCTTCCAAATAACTGAATTGGTACGTCTAACTCAGTTATCTGATTTAGGTACCTTTTTTGTTTCTCCCAAGTTCAAAAAATATACAATGGGTTTCGGCTTGCGAAATTAAATGACCTAGTACCTAATCGAAGTTCAGTTTCAGAATAGTCTAGACATGTATTGAATTTATTGAAGCCATTTTGTTCAATACTTATGACAATGATTCACTCTCAATGCCAGTGAGAAGTCGTATTTGTGCCCATGCCCATCTTACGGTCCTCAGTAAGGAATGTGAAGTCGTATACTCTCGCGGAAGTAATAACAGCTACTCCATCAAATGTCCATCCATCAACTCAGTGGTTCACACAGGTGCAAAAACTATTTGAACATAGGTGAATCGATTTAGTAACTTGTTTTTCTCTAAGCTTATGTCTCTACATAAGTAGAGACTCTCCCAGTCTCCTCATCATGACAAGAGTAAATAGATCTCTTAGTACTTTTTTCTAGACCTTCGTGATACACCGCCGGCCACGTAGTCACTTTCCATCAGGTGATATTGTGGTCCAACGAAAGTCGATTGACTATAAAATAAAAACGTCAAGTGCGAGTTATCCTCGCGCATCGAGGTTTCCATAATTCTAAGACCTTGTGTCTTGCAAAATTTTATGATTCTAGGTCATCGGGATAGGTATCATTTCAGGTATTGATCGATACAAAAAGCAAAAAAAAATTGTTTGTGAATAAACGAAAAATTTACTGTTTTCGGATTTTTCCCTTTACTTGTGCTGTAAGCCTGCTTCTTGCCTAATTTCATGATTCTAGGTCAACGGGGAGTACACTGTAGGTTTTCGGTCCATTAAAAGAATCAAAAATTATTATTTAATAAACTACAAAATTTACAGTTTTCGGATTGTTACCTTTTGTAGTGCTATAAGACCTTGCTTCTTGCCAAATTTCATGATTTTAGGTTAACGGGAAGTACCCATAGTACATACATAGGTTTTGTGTGTACGTGATTCCTTCGGAAATTTAAAAAAGATGTGTCGTAAACGTCTGTAACTTTTGATTGCGTTGACTTAGAAGTTTGATTTATATCACGGCGCCAAGACGGGACGGGACTACGGGACTTAGATATTTGATGTTAATTTTAACTCGATAGCTCCACGTGATTCTGAGAAAAGAGGGTTGACAGACAGGTTGGACGGACAGACGGACAACAAAGTAAAGTAAAAGTAAAGTAATATTGTTTTATTGACATATTATTGTTTCACAGACAGTAGTGTAGTAAATGATCCTATACGGGTTTCGTTTTTCCTTTTGAGGTACGGAACCCTAAAAATAAGTTCCTTTCCATTTCTATAGAAAGAAACTAAGTTAAATCCAGGTTGTCCGCCAATTTAGTTGATTAAACGCCCACCTTGAGACCCAATGGTTTTGAAAACAACGGCATAGTTACAAGCTTAGGTCATTTTAGTTATACCTATGCATCTATTTGTGTTCTCTTTATGCTAATTATGCTCTTAGCTCGATTATACTAATGAGAACTGTGCATTATGATAACACTGTTTGCATGTCTGATAGCAACTGATAAATGGTACATTTACCCGAGCTAGTGCAAATTCCATTTCTCACACAATTTGCACCATCATTGCTTAAGCTTAAACGATGCATTCAGCTTTAATTTATGAATTGTTAGTTTAATACTAGTAAGATCGCTTAGCTACAAAAACAAAGGCATAATAAACAGCTACAAAATAGCTATTATTACACGTTACCTAGTTGTGCATCTACTGTGAAGTTGTTGTCGTCTCGAAGACAAGGTAATTATGAATACTTGAGCTAAACCAAAATAATTATGGCGCGGATGCTTCGCAGACGCATAAATATTCATAGCTTTTTACTTCCCTTTTAAGTAGGTTTAGATTTGTTCGGCAGGTATGTGTGGATAATATTCAATTGTAACGGTACCTACCATTCCATTTCAAATACGTAAAGAAGAACGGGCACCGTCATAATACCTATTCAGAAATTTTCAATAGACGTCTTTAAATACCAGGCACCTTCATCTTCGGCATTTGTAGGTTACAATGTATAGATTCAATTAAGAGATATCGTTGAACAATACCATATGCGATGCAGCAATCTTTCTTTGTTTACCCGGGAAACAACGACAGACGAAAACGCTGACTTAAAACAAGTACATGACCTCCTTTGGCTTCGCATTGATACTTCGAGTCACGTAGGTATGTCTTGCAAAGCGAAAATGTACCTATAGTAAGTACCTACTTGTACTCTATGAGATTTGTCTGGTGATAGTTTGCGAGTGATCGAAGGAATCTAGGTGTCTGCCTTCCAGTTTCCTAGCAATTTTCCTGGCCTTGATAGCTATGGATAGATTAAACAACGTAACTGTTTATCAAAACTGTGGTCAATTTTCCAGAAAATCATCTCTAAGCGAATTTCGGAAGTAATTGTCGATGAAAATTGTGTAGAGCCGTGAGAATGAGTGGCCCTTCAGAACGGGACCCGGGAGTAACGGGCCGAAGCCCGGGGCAATATGCTAATGCGCTGATTCTCCGCGAAGCTGGCTGCGGCGACGACGCCTGCGCCCGCGCAGCCTCCAGTGCGGTGCCACTAACCTACATATCGCCCAATGATGCGACTATCTGTGGTCAACGCGTTCCCAAACACACTCGTTACACTTTCGACTACTCAACGAAAGTTTCAAGTGATCGTCATGTACTACCTATCTATGTGTATAATTTTACGTATCTACTTGTATGTTGCTGATTGCTATTCGAAGAAACGCATTGTTTTGATATTTTAGTACTATTTTAATAGCTTCACAAAAAGTCAATATTTTAATTGAATATTTTAGAATAGTTAATGATTGAGATGAGAATGATTAATAAGCAGAGAGGTGTAAAATGTTAGGTGAGGTTAAATGGTATATGGTATATTATGTTTTAACGTCTATACCACGCATCAAATCTTTAACGTGAAGGTCATACGATATAGCCAATCACTGAGTGTTCAAGTGCAACGGTGAAAGAGAGAGGGTCTTGCAGTTGATGAGCTTCAGCCGAGTCGTGGGCGTAGTTAAATTGCATTTTATGACGCAAGCTCATGAATTTCTTTTTTGTCTACAGGTGCTCTTAGACTGGGGTTTGCTGCTGACGAGTGCAGGACTGTCGCGGCATGGCGACAGACGTGGCGGAGGACTTCGTCACTATAGTACCAGTTGGCGAGGACCGGCTCGCGTCCAAGGACCCCGCCTTCGTCACAGTGCTCATGGTCGGAGCGGCCGCTGGTGCCGCTGAAGTCACAGTGCGAAGACCCAGAGGGGAGCGCCTGGGATTAGGCCTCAAATTCGAAGGCGGATCTGCCGCGACGGAAAAAGTCAGAAGACTTCTCGTACAGTCATGCTCGGAAGACAGTCCAGCGGCAAACGCCAGCGCTCCCTGGGGTAAACTCATACCGGGAGATGAAATTTTTGCTATTGATGGCGTTTCTGTGTCAGAGCTAACGAGAATAGATTGCGTTCGACGACTTAAAGATTCAGATGAAACGTTAAAGCTTTTAGTGAGGCATTTCGAACCAGAACCCAAAACGGAAACAGCCAATAAGGACATGTCGGAATATGCAACTGCGCCAAATTTGGCGAAGCCGCCTACGGAAATCATGCGACCGACTACCTTGCCTCCTCCGGTTCCACCCAGAAAGCTTGGCAAGAAAAATTCTTTCAAAGATAAAATGTCATTACTTATTTTAGGAGAGCAAGCAAATGATGGAACACAAATCGACAAAGATGGCATTTCAAATGGTAAACATAACGGTATGTCCACATTAACTAAACTATCGAGAAAATCATCGTTTGATAGTCATTTATTGCGACAAAATAAAGAAAGCATTGCTTATTTGAAAAAGGGTTCTCCAGAAGAAGTTAGGCGCTTGGTGCGACGACTGTCGGATGGTAAGGCAGTGCCTGCAGAAGCTGAGATTTATATTGACCTCCTCTCTTCTGAATGGGAACGTTGTCTTGTTTTAGGAGATGCAGAGTCAGATGACACTGGTAGTTCTATCAGCACGGTAGTTGACCGTCTAGGCTCTATGACTAGCTCTGTTGCAAATAGTATCCCCTCAACTCCTACTATGCAACCAAAAACTATCGATATAAAAAAAGTACTCAACTGCATCGAAAACATTGATACCGATATTCTAAGAGACATGAGAGCAGCTAAACATTCATTACTCAAGCAAATCGATGTTCTCAAAGAACCAAAACTGACAGAAAACATTAATTCACTACACAGCTCAAACGGCCTGACACAGAATTCACTAAACGCAGAAGACATTCAACAAAAACTTGCTCAAAACGACAAAAACAACAACAATACAATTTTACAAAATGCTCCTAACAATATAAATAATAAGAGAAATCATAAAACAGATGAACCAGCCGACAAACCAAAACCGATGCCGAGGAGTGCAAAAATTGAGCGAACTGCCAGTGATAAGAAATCGCGACCTATCCCCATACCTGAGACTCACCCGCCGCCCGTTCCAGACTCCTTGCTGACACCTACCAAAAAGAACTGCATTGAGACCTGGCTTCAGCGTTCTGAAGCTGAAATGAATAGCAATAAACTGGTGGAGAAGTTAGAAGAGAGTGTGTTGCCGGAGGCGCTTCCGCGGCTGATAGACTTCGTGCCAAAGCCACAGTTCAAGGACGCTGGCGCGCACGAAGCCCCCCTGAGCAGACCCACGGCCCCGCCGCCGCCGCCTCCGGTTGAGGCGCGGGAGGATGGCTCCGGGGCGTCTCTCGACACCATCGGCGAACTCGACGAGTCTACCGACGTTACAGACAATGCGTAAGTACCTATAATTAATAAAATGCTATACAATTCACAAAGCATCATCTAGCCCCAAGCTAAGCAGAACTTGTGTTATGAGTACTGGATAATTGATATACGTAATAAAATACATTACATAGGTAGTTTTACTTTTATATATAGAAAACACCCAGGACACTCGGAATAAATATATGCAGATCGTACAAACATTTGTCCGCAGGCGGGAATCGAATGCGTAACCTCCTGCGTCGCAGAAGGACGCTCGCTATGCAGCTATCTCATAACTGTAGGTAATTAATATCTCTAGGTGCTTTACACTTTATTTGGATTATTTATCCGTCGTGGAACACGGAAAGGAGACAAGGAACTATTCAAGTAACGAATTTGAAAGATGAACACTAAATAACCTTAAGGCGCGACGAATGCTCTCTCTAAAGATTCGCTACGGGTATTTGTCATCGGTTTTGCCTGACTGCGAGCAATAAGAGACAATTTAGATGTAAGCCCCAAAGTATTGCGGCAACGCAGAACCCGTTAGCAACCACATTGGTTTTTTATGACTGACGAATAAAAAGCAGTATCCGCTTTTTGCACACCTGGCATAAAGTGTATTAAAACGAATTTATTGCTTTAAAAATATTAGCAGAGCGGTGCGAACTAATTTCTTCTCGGTCCCTCCCCTACACTTTCCACTAATTATCCATACCGTACTGAGCAAAGCGGTTTGCAGGTCGATGCTTTTCTGACTTGGCACCCTAAATTAACGTTGTTCAGTGAGAGGAATTTCGCTGCCAAAAGTCTTTTATTCGAAAGTAAGGTTCACATAAAAGAAATCGCTTAAATGCCTTCGCTCAACCAGAAAGTCAGACGGCAATGAAGGAAAGCAAATTTTCACCGAGCGAGGGAAGTAATCATCGAGCAAACTTCCATTTGCGAGCGAGACGACTTGACGTTAGAAAATTAACCTTTCGATTCTAACTCGAAGTTAATTATCATGTTTTCTTGAATTTATTGGGTGACTTGTCTTTGTTCGTGCTTTCAAATGTGTACCTTAGGTGCCTATCTATGTGAATCTTATTTGATATATCGACTTACGTGCAATTGTATGTCATGTCATGCATTGTTTTACTGTCAGTCACTCTTCGCCAGAAACAATATGGCATTGTATCCGTGATAACCATTTCTATATTTCACTCATTGATTACACCGGAAATTAAGTTTTAGAGTTATTATATTTTGCTCTAACTAAGCGTTCATTATGTAGGTACTAATTGTTTCTAAAGTTACCGCATGTTTCGCTCTAAAAATCTAAAATAGCAAGTCAAGTTGCTGTTGAGCTTAACTATCGAGGCATCTTTAGTTGGTAACACCCATTTAACAATGTGCGTGTTTGAACGGCATGGACAGATTATTACATAATTGCATGTTGCGCTGTTTTTGTGATAGAGTAGTAGTGCTTGCTTCGGTTCTTGCTATTGCCTTCCGTAATCCATATTCAATATTACCCATGTTTAAAAAATTTTTTGACGTTCAAAAGGTATTCGTAGCTTACGCCAGCCAATAAGAATTTAGGTAGTTGTTTTAAATTTTCCATCTTGGTACTGGATTGCAAATTTACTTTATTGAGTGAATATAAATAACCTGGCGCTAGAATCTGAAGACCACTTCATTTCGCTCAGAATTTGATGACAATCAAAGACCGTGTTTATAAAAGCTCAGTTTTATGTACATATTGCTATGACCTACATAGAGTTTAGTGTGAATAGTATATTCATTTGGACATGGTGATATCGTTTCGTGTAATGAATTCAGAGAAATTCAAAAACTCTTAAAAATCTTCTAACACTTTAACCAAAACAAACAACTAAAAAACTAGTTCAACATAATTGCTACCTCAGGCATAATAACTCCGTGTGAATATTAACAATGAAGCCTGTATAAAAAGCTATTTACATAACCACCAAATCATTACACGAAGGTGCTTCTACAAGATAAAACTTCATTGTGTCCACTGACAATACTTTTACCAGTTGCACAAATGCACAGGAATAACAGTTGTAGACAAAGGAAAGAATATTTTATTCGGAGCGGCGACACACATGGAAAGTTTTCTCTATTTTCATGCAAACTAGAGGGTACCTAACAATAGCGGGTGGAGAAAGAGGCGGGCGGCCTTACCCTCCCGGCGCACTCTGAAAATGCACCCGACCCATTTAAACATACCTACCTCCTATACTTTGCTATAAATCGAACTTTGCTAGTTGGTATTAAAAACAAAAGTCTGGAAAAAAACACTGCAAGGGAAAAGACCGCCAATTGCAGGATATTGTATTAACTTTTTAAGAACTTCTACCTTGTAGGTACTACCTATACGTAAACCTGTTCAACTACAAGAAAGTTTTTTAATACACAACGCTGGACAATCCACAAAACATCATCTAGCCCAAGCTAAGAGCTATGTTATGGGATGACTGATATACTGAATACAATACATAGATTATAAAATAAATAAAATAAAAATAATAATATGGCGTGTTTTAAAAAACGATAAACCGACTTCAAATTTTCTTACTTTTAAACTTATTTTAAGTTTTCCGGGATAAATACTAATTTACTTAATTCTTTATGGGACCCCTTCGGGATCATTTTCTATACAATAGTGAAAGAATTTTCAAATTCGGTCCATAATTGGCGGAGATATCGCGTAGTATACATACATACATAAAAAAATACATACTGACGAATTGATAACCTTATCTTTTTGAAGTCGGTTAAAAAGAGATTTATTCTATATCACATAGTGCAAAAGAAACATATTAAAACACATTCTTAATAAAAATAAACGAATAAATTAAAAGGCAAAAGAATTATAAAATTGATAAGATATTTTTGAATGTCAGGTGTATCATGAAATTAAATAAAATTATTCGTAGTCAATATTATGTATTTTGGTGTAAATTTCATAGTGATATGGACCGCCTTCGACGGTGTATGCCTCATCCAAGGATCTACCGTATTCTCTCTAGCTTTGCATGTCCACATTTTTCCAGCCACCTGGCTGATGTTGTCATTCCAACTTTTGAATGGTCTTCCATTTTTCATTTTGGTCAAGAGGTATCCAGAATGTGACTATATTATGGTCATCTGTTTGGTTTTATTCTTTGGATGTGTCCTGCCCATTTCCATTTTAAGCCCAATCTTCTTTGGACCACGTCTTTTGTTTTGGTTTTCCCTTAATTGTTTTATTTTTAACTTTATCTCTGAATTTAATACATAGTTTCTTTCTATGCCTCTCTGGCATTCTAAGTCTTGCTAGCATTTTCTTTGTTGTAGTCCAGTTTTGGCAAGCATAGGTCAGGCAGGGTGTTAGGATTATGTCTACGCTTTGCTTTTTAATCTGATGGGTAGGTTGCTCTTGAAAATCTGTGTCATTACATTACCTAGTATTTGTTCCATATCGATTTTATCCGTATATTTATTTCTTTTTCTGTACAGTAGTCAAATGCAATGAGGTGTCCAAAGTATACATATTCATTGACTTATTATAGATTTGTTGAATTGATCGTGATAGATGTTTTTGTTTTATTTGTCATTACCTTAGTTTTCGTTTTTGTTCTAATCCAGCTCTCCTACTTTGTTCCGTCAGTGTCTTTATCATATATTGCAGTTCCGTTGGATTTTTAGAGAATAGTTCAATGCGAATCTAAGGTGGGTAAGCTAGTTTCCATCGATTTTTACTCATATCTTCGTCCTTTCTAGCGACCTAAAAATGTTTTCAAGGATGACAGTAAAAATATTCGGCGAAAGCGGGTGACACTGTTGTACTCCTCGTTCGATGCACAATGACGTTCCTGCTGTTTCTAGTTTTACTTCTGCGCAGCTTTTGTTATAAATGATTTTGATCAGGATAATGTAGTTGTGGTTCATGCCTTGTTTTTCAAGTGACTGCCAAATGAAAGCTTGGAATATAGAGTGAAAGGCTTTACAATTGTCGTCGATAAATCATATATGTAATAAAGCGGTTTATCATACTTTACATACTTCTCAATCACTTGCTTTAAGGTATGTGTATGTAGTCCACTGTAGACTAGCTTGCCTCAATGCTGCTCCGCAGAATCTCAAACACAATTTAAGAGAACCAGCCAGTAGAGCAAGCAGGATTAAGGATTATACAATAAATTATATTTTATTACACATTACAAATATTATAATTATAATATATTCGTTAATCAAACAATAGCGTAGGTCCTATAATTAGATGAACTAACACCACAAGCTTACCAGAGTCTGCATTTGACATTCAACCTTCACCTAATTTTACCCATGTTTCAGACGTTAATCATATAAAACTTGAAGCATACTAATTTACTAATTGACTGGTAAGGTTCATCTGAACCAAATTTAATTAAGTACCGAGTGCTTTCAAGGGTATGTATACAGTATTATCTATCTATTTTAGAGCTAATTTGTCTGGGCTAGTTAGGTAAATAACAGTAGATACCTACCCGCTAGAATCAAAACATGGTTATGCAAAGCGATATTATAAAAATAAATAATGCTGGACAATCTGCACAGCATCATCTAGCCACAAAGTAAGCAGAGCTGATCGTAAATTTCCATCAGGTGAGATTGTGGTCAAACGATTATTATTGGCACTAAGGTAGATAACTGATACATCTACTTAATACATTTCATACATAGATAGATTATACCACACCCAGAAGACCTGGAACAAATATCTGCAGATCATACAAACACAACAACTTCCACCATCGCAGGCGGTGCTTTGCCTGTTGCACTACAGATAGAGGTCATCATTAAGCTTTTTGTCAATGAAAATGCAAATATAAATGGTTGAAGGAGCGTTACGAGCGGCACATGAAATAGAAAGTAAATTGCATTTGTTTGACCACTTGATAAAGTTGCCCGTTTGTCAATCAGCATCAATTGGCTACGAAGATACGCGTGCATTCCATTCCTCGTACACAATGAACTCTAAGTAAAACTTGCATGATGAATTTGAATTCAAACCGAAAGATAACCTTTCAGATCCATCAGCGTGATGAACGCAGAACAGATTCATAGCTTTTACACTATTAATAATGCGTTAGTTTGTTCCATTCTTTGAGTTTCTTTTGTGTTCTTTTGAGTTGCAGCTAATAATATTATTTTCACATTATATTTTTGTTGCTCGCTATACGACACTGATGGAATGAGAATAACCTATATTATGAGCAGTTCACATTGGATTTTTGTTACTGTATCTATAGTATAGAATAGACCACCAAAAATAAAACAACACCACACTTACACTTTTTAAACAATCCCTATTTCTCCTTAGTCACCTAGCTTAGAACGAAGTAGAAATTAGGTACTTATTCTGCTGTGTGCCTAGCCTATATTTGACACTGTTCAAATTTATATCTTAAGTACTATAAAATATTTTTATATATAAATCCAAAATGCACATACCTCGCACACCTTTTAAGCATAAAACGTCTATAAAAAAATTCTAGCATCCTTACAAGGCTAAAATTTATCTAGGCACTAGAAATCCTTTTCACCTTATACATTTACACGATTGAAGTTTATTTGATCATAATATTTAACTGCGTACAGATATTTACACTCCAATTGAATTGCACACTTTCATTATCATTGCTTCTCAAAACTTATAAGTGGCTGATTAGTTCTCACGGTTAGTTCAAAACTAAGATAATACAATTACATACAATACATGTTTAATAACGACACTATATCAAAACAACTTGCAGATAATTTATTATGAATACCTAAACATGTAAGGACTCGTTAAAGAAAGCCGATAAATCGTAATTAATAGGTAAACCGAACCGAATCTTTTGAAATATAATTAAACTATGTATTCCGAATCCTATGAAGTTTTCTCTCTTCAAAATGTCTTGTGGTAGTGACTAGTGTTACAACTGGGGTGGTAGTTTATCTATCTGTAAGATATAATCGCTTTTGTCATACATATGTTGACAAACTCCGACTTGATGGTCGACGACGTTCATGGTCACAGTGTGGTCATTATTTTGTGTACCTACCTACTTACTCTGTCTCACGGAGATGTGTGACATCATGCAAGTTTTAATGCTTACGTAAATATACTTTACCTACATTATACATGAGTATTATGTTCATATATTTTAAGCTGAGACAAAAACAAACATTTGACAAGACGGCGTTCACATCGGAACTTAAATTTTACTGTCATTTTCTTCAAAGTTCTGTAACTGAACAGACCTGTGTGATGCTACGTATTCTTTTCCGTAGATTTCGTTAAAACTATTGAACGGTTGAATATTGCATTAAATGTTGAAAGGTCACGCTTGTCCTGCATTACCTAGGGAATGGTCATTTTATTAGCAACGACTTCAGCATTCCGATGCGTACATTGCCCTTAATAAAGGAATGTCTCACATGCCTGTAAATTTTGCGGCTGTTATGTCTTCGCAACCAGGATTTATAGCTCAGGTATTTTGCACAGGATATGCATGGTCTAAACTCCCTATGATGCTTTATAGAAAGTTAATTATGCATTATTAGAGTTTCTCTTCTACAAATTGGTATTTTAAGCACAATTCAATGGCCATAAGTTTAAAGACACTGTTCTAGAAAATAAGCTCAGCCTCTTATCCTACAAGATCATTATGCTCAGCGGAAGTTTATGAGCTTGGTTTAAGTTTAAATAGTAATTGGCATTTACTCTCTGGTAGTCTTTTCTATACATTACGCGCTGGCTCATTTTGCGTATAGGAACGCAAACAGGCTGCATTCATTACCGCATTGCGCTTCGAAGTACCTCACACACATTAAGACGACAAAAAATGTTGTGTTGTATAATGTTGATATAACAATTGTAATTGGACCTGTGATAAAACGGGTGAATGGCCTGCTGATCGTTCTTTGCAAGTAAGCAGAATTTATTTGCACATACACTCGTAGAACTTGTCATAGAAAATGGTTAGATCTATACAAAGGCGTGCAAGCCGTGCAGGCTTTTGATCTTCTAACAAAGGTGCTGGACGGAAAGCTACGTGAGTAACAATTTATGCCTGAATAGCTTTGCCTGCCCCGACTCCAATAAAACATGTATAAAATATTCCCTGCTCACTTTATCTCCCTTCTATATTTGAATGTAAATTGTTTATTTAACGGACTGACTTAAAAACCCTGTTCTGATTTTAAAATCCATCTCAATTTATAACCAAGAAAAATATTTTCGCGATCACCGTGGCTGAAAACCGATCGCAAGTTTTGGCGACTGTAAAATGGTATGCAAAGTCACGTAAGCTATCCCCGATGCAATTTACAAAGCAATATTGCTTTCATAATTGAGGAAGATTTTCATTGGCGACCAGAAGTCCGTAACTTACATACTTGATGACGGTGAAAGATAATTTGTAACTGAAATATAAGTCGGTAGAGCTAGTTTAATTGAATTCACAGTTTCGATTCAACTTATAAAGTATCAGTTAAATCGTTTCTTAGTTATTTAATTCTGTTACAATCTAAACTTATAATCTAGATATTACTCCAGCGAGAACGAATTTCAAAACCTCAGCAATACATAATATCTTTATACCAAGATAAAATACTTCTGGCATCATATTTGTATTCTTATTCAAGTATGTCCTCAATCATGTCATGAGAAAGCCTTGTTAATAAATAGGAGGCTTAGTTTCAGCGGGCATCCCTATTACTTTCCAGAAGAAAGTTTTTGCTGCAAATAATAAGAAATAATACGGTCGATATACTAATAACACCAATTTCAAAGAGAAAACGTTAACAATAAACATACTGGCATAACAATAAGAGCTTTCCGAGCTTTCGATCAGTCTTCGTAATGGATAGCTTTAATAGCTCTAATGATCGTTGCGCTAGAATGCGGAGGAGCATGGTCGATATTAAATTTCTTATTTATTAAACTCCAAATTAAAAGAATTTGTTCTTTTTAAAATGAGCTATTCAGCAACAAATGGTATGAGCGCATCTAGTATTAGGTTTTTTTTATTAATTAATAAAGGATTCACGGTCTCATAGCTTGCAGCATAGCAGATACTCGTAGTACACTATTGAATTATGTGTGCCTGCAAAATTTTATGCTGTGCATGCGTTGTAAATGTGTTGCTGCGTAGCAATTTCGTAGCGCCTTCGGAGCATTGCCGACATTGGTGAAGACGACCAGTAGCTGCACCGTAGCTTCATACCCTACGCCTACGTAGCAGCTGCGTAGCCGTTTCGTAGCATTTACGAAGCGTCGTAGCTTTTCCTTAGCTAAAATAAAATAAATAAAGCTACATTTAGCTGGAAACTAAGTAGAGTTTGTGTGTTACTAGAGAATTTATATACTTAATTAATTATTTAATTTGTTTTACAATACATACATAATACACAGAACACCCGGAACAAATATCTGCGTATCGTACAATTGTCCTGAGGCAGGAATCGAACCTGCAACCAACCTTCTTTCCTCCGTTGCAGGTGGACTTTCACCCGCCGCGCCAAAGAGATCTTCATAGCTACATCTTAGCTATCTTGTAGTCATCTCATAATTTCGCAACATACTTAACATACAAATGACCAACAAATCACCAATGATGAAGAGCATTAGACTAAATAGTGACTTTCAAATTGCCCGTAAAAATGTCAGGGTCATCGTTTGCATTCTTTGTATGCTAAGCCTAACGGATGATCTGAGAGTTGGTAAATATTTTGTGTATTCTGTGTCCGTGTGTACATGTAACACTTATCTGTAGAATGCTGGCCACTGGTGGTTTGGTTTTGCAATTTAAGTAGCACCTAAATGCTATGCGGATTTTGGTATTACTCTTACTTTTAGGGTAATTTCGTTTGTTTTCCGTTAATATTATCATTGCCCATTAACATAGCCCGTTAACATAGTTATAGTTAACATAACTTAAGTCATGGAAACTGGAATAATCCGTAATATTCTTCATAATTATACATAATAATTTTGAATATAAGAAAACTCCCGTGATTGGCAATTCATGTTAAAGTAGGCTGCGATGGCAGAAGTACTTACCTACTCGCTCGGTTGAGACCTAACGGTACTGGGTCGCCGAGCGGCCGCCACTGATTGGCCCTGCAACTCTCAGATGCTGTCTCTGCAATCCAATACATCTAATACTGTTATTAAATTTATGTTTGTATCTCCATACTTTCTCTTGTGTATGATGATAATCACCGGCATCGATCACGGCGGACCTATCGATATTTTTATTCTTATACGCTTAACATATTTCAACACCCACGTGAAGCCATGTTCTGCAATCAATTAAGCTGATAGGAAAAATAAGCTAGAAATATCTTGCGGTTTATTAGAATTTTAAGTAAGTAAAATCTTTTTATTTTGCCAGAACAGAAGAGTAATATCCAGTAAATAAACGTTAAATAAACTGAAAACTGTCAAAATCGGTCTCCACTCAGCATATGTTATGGTAGAGCAGATCATACCGTAGCGCTGGTCTTCCGTGCAGACCGTGGCTTACAATTTGTGGCTTGCGCTTACATACATTATATAGACTGTGTTGTCTTCTACTTACACCATTTAGTGTTCTGTGTCAAGAGATTTGTTGACATAAATTTGCCGCACGATTTCAAGTTTCACATCTGCATTCCGCTAAGAGATAATAATGAAAGGAGGAGGAAGTAAATTCTTTATTACAGTGTCAGCCACCGTCTCATGCCTCGTAAAGACAAATTGATGAAACGAGTGAAAACATTTCAAATTGAAACTGTGTGGCAATGCGGTTGTGAATGACAGCAAATGCTTGCCTACTTTTTACTCGCATTTAATTAACCAGTGTCGACTTGTTGGAATATATGAAATTCCAAAGTTGAATGGCGGAAGCGGTGAATGGGTGCCTTGATCTTGTTCAATTACGCACCCTACTTAATACATACTACCTATGCACAGTGACATGTGTAGCTAAAGGAAGTATCGTAAAGTGACGTCTTCGTGACAATGACAAGGTCGACCCTGTTCACAAGCTCGTCCCACTCTCTCCACTTACTGACTTGTTCGATGGCCAGTTTTAAGGGTTTGCTTAAGGACATCGAACATCCATTAGGTGTGTTGGCTTTATTATATATAATACAGAAAGCTCACACAACACAATAATATTGTGTAGTGAGCTGGGCTTTCTTTAGCTAAAATGCAATCATCATCAGCCCGTACACGTCCACTGCTGAACATAGGTCTCCCCCAAAAGACGCCACGAATAGCGGTCCTGAGCCGCCTCCATCCAATGACTCCCTGCAACCACTACGATGTCGTCGGTCCATCGAGTGGGAGGTCTTCCCACTCTCCGTTTCGCATTGCATCGCGGTCGCCACTCGAGAATCTTTACTCCCCGGTTTGCTTAAGTACATCGAACATCCACTAGGTGTGTTGGCTTTATTATAATATATAATAATATACAGAAAGCTCAGCTCACTACACAATATTCTTGTGTGGCGTAGGGTATGAAGACACAAGAATATTGTGTAGTGAGCTGAGCTTTCTTTAGCTAAAATGCAATGCAATTATCGAACTAGTAAATTGCTAAAGAAAGCTCAGTAGTTTCGAAAACTATTTTTCAATTGGTTTCTTGAATCAACTGTCCGTCAGCTTTAAAATGAACCTAACACATTGCTCGCTCAGTGAACTACCAAAAGTGATTCAGTTCTTCAACGTAAAAACTGTCATTCAATTTTAAAAGACTGGCCTAGTATCGCAAATATTCGTAGAGGCGCGGCATACGATCAACTTAATTTGGAATCTAGGTGAAATGTTAAGGTATCGAATAGGTAAGGTAAAAACTAGGTTTCGCTAAATCAAGCTTAGTGAGTTTGAATTCACATCAACATCAGTTCTTTAAGTATTCTCATGTAGCACCCGTAACACAGGCTCTACTTTGCTAGATGATGCTGTGTGAATTGTCCAACATTATAGATTTATTTTTATTAACTCCTTGATTAGTCTTTAATTTTTAAGTCTTAAAAAATTTGGTAGGCTACATTGCATTATCGGTTGTTTTATTGTGTATTGGCCGCAATTGTTATCAAATTTCATCTACAAAAATGTGTCTCCAGTAACGAATGTAAACAGTCGAAACTGATGCAGTAATAACAGGCGCATGCCAATTTGAAAATGCCTTCGTAAATAAACAAAACGTCGCAATTGCAACGTCTGGTTTAAGAGGCAAAAAATACATTTACCCACAGTGTCGACTATTCTTAAGGCAAAACAGGTCCTGTAAGGATTGGGATTGGTCATTATTATTGGCACATCTGTATGCACTATATAATCCAGTGGCCTTATTAGGTAAGTCGGTAACTTGACATTGCTGTGCACAATTAAATAGTAACCATTAGCTTCCCACAATTAAAGTTGACTAGTTCAGGTTCTTTGTTGTTTTAAATAGATTTTATCAAAAAAGTGGAATTGGCTGGACTATCAGGTTATCAATGTTAAGTTATAAGTGTGAAGAGCAAAACAGTAGAGCGATGAGTGGTTATTGCTTCGAGTGCATCGTATACCGGTTGAGCTAAGGAGGTTTAGGTGATCGAGTAGTTGGATGTCAGAATGTAACTCGATAATAACGTGAAGGTTTTCCGGTGAGTGGTCCACGGGCTGCGCAGGCGCAGCGTCGCGCGACCGCGCGGGTGGGGGGCGCGGAGTCACGACGTTGTTTGCCTAGACTGGGTTCGCTTGGACCTCGCTGCCTTTCTCGACAGCGCATTTTCACTTCTCAGGAATTCGCTCTCGTATGTTCGATCTAGAATAAGAGAACTACGCTGGCCTTTGTATGAAAATGCGGCTGTTTATATTTCACAAGAACATAGGTTTTGGCTCTAGATTTTTTCTTTTTGAATTTCTAAAGCCTAAAGAATGGAACATCGACTTATATGAATCTATCGGCTGTGGTGTGAACCGATATGGTATTATTTATGTGAGTTTACAACCTTCTAATTTAATTGCAAGCGCAATTGAAAATGTTATTTTTAACGTTGTTTATTAGTAAAACATCGGTGGCATTAAAATCTCTGCCTTCTCTGGGACCCTGACATTTGAGGCGGCAGCCGATGACCTGTTTTCGACGATACTCGCTCTTGTAACATGCTTTTAATAAATTCCAGTCCCAAGAATTCTTTCTATCGGAACAGTCATCGACTGAGAATATTTGCGCTAATTTGTAGGGTTTGGTGTTGCGCTAATTTGTAGGGTTTGGTTTTCCATTGTGCTAAGTTAAATTGAGTCCGTCTATGAGTCATTTACAAGTAAGTTAATACTCAATTTAATTTCAAATATATTGTATAAAACAACTTATTTTAATGAACGTAAACTAGTGTATATTTCAGTCCTACTTCTACAAGCTACATTATGTTAAATTGCAACACATTTAACTTGTACGGAAAAACCTACATCTATAAACAAAGGCTTATTTGATGCACGGTAACGGTGTTAGCAAATTTTTTTTACAATCCCTACGTAAGCTTTAAAATTAGCGAAAACTTATGTATTATATAAAACCTAGGTTGTACAAAGTTCATTTGATTGCTAATTATTTCTGCTCCATTAAATACCTAGAGTCAATTAATTAATAAAATCAATACATAATATGTATGTAATTGTCTTTTAAAGCTTTTCAAGGATTCTTGTCTCGTGTATGTTCTTACTACATATGTACATATCTGCGCTACCTACCTTTACCAGTTTTATATCTAAACTAGCTTCTACTCGCGGTTTCGCACACGTTGATTTATGAAATAACGAACTATATTTATTAAAAATTTTAGCACAATCGGTTCAGCAGTTAGGGCGTGATAAGGTAACAAAAATCAATTCAAACATCCAGACTTTCGCATTTATATTTTCCAGTTTAATAAGTTTTGGTTTCACCAGTTTTAAACCTTGACCTCCATCGTGTCTCTTGAGGTTGGCAAAGGAATATCAGGTGTGACTAATCCGGTGGTTTACCACAGGTTTACCAATATTATGAGCTTGGAAAAAACATTTGCTTTTACCGAGTATTGTTTGCAAAGCCAGTCGAGTGTTGTACCGACGTACGTTTTATTTAAATTTTTGCTTTCACCATGCTCAAAGGGCCTGGAATTTACATAATTTCAGTCCAGCGGATTTGAAAAGTCACCATGAATTTTCAGGCGTGAATATAAAACTCGTGAATATTGCGGTGAAAAGCTGCGAAGTTGCGTAACATTCTAAATTATAATAATATAGATGCTGAGTGCTGTGGTTTAAGGGTGATCGTCACGAGTTGGCGCGAGATATTTTTTTTGTAGTTATTAATTTATCCTACTTTCTTCGAGGAATACAACTAGCAGAAAAGGAATTTGGCGCAAATCATAAACTATTTTCTAAAAACTAGCTTCGGCTCATTGGTTATTATTGAGTGATGTGGGGAAAATAAGAGTTTTTGGGCTAAAAATTAACAAGTTTCCAAATGGTTTTGGTTTTATGATGGGTTCATAGAAAATTGTTCACGATTTTGCGCCAAATTACTTTTCCGTTAATTTTATTATTCGTAAAACGCACAAAAAAATTAAAACAAAAAAGTTGGATCTCGCGCCAACCCGTAATGATCACCATTAAGGCGGTTCCCTGATCCAAATAAGCGCCTATTTATCGTATCATTACGTTAAACAAATGAATTTTCAATAATCCCTTGGCCAGTTTGTGATATCTATCATAAGTTTTTTTTTATAGTTTAGGAAGAAATGCGAAGCTGCACTTTTTGGCCACCAAACTCGATTTTCGCATCTCCTCCTGCTAAGCTGTACAATATAAAACTATTACAGAAGGATTAAAATTAAGCTTATCACAAATGGGCCATAGGATTTTTGAAAATTCCTTTTATTAACGTAACAATATGATAAAATAGGTGGCGGCGCTGATTTGGGTCGGAGTAGCCCCTTAATGTCAGTGTGGAGCCAGGAACTAAGTGTTGTGCATTCTGCGGCCAAGGGCGGGTAGCGCCACCGGCCACCCACTAATTGTCGCTATTACATAAATTGGTCACTTAAACAGAATTGCGATAAATCAGTACCCTGGGCGCAGCTTAAAGCGCGCACCGCAGACGGCTTACACGATTATACACTTGTTTTGAAATAAATAAACACTTCACGTAAATGCCACTGTTTTGTTATGGTTTTTTGCGGCCTCGCTTCTTTGATACTCTTAGAGCAGTACAGTAATGACAAAAGCTATTTGCGGCTTGTTCGTAACAACTTATCTTGTACAGGGGGTTGAGTCTATTTGACGTTAGTAACGAGCCATGATCGTGACGTCTGATTTTATATGGGACTAGCAACCCGCCCCGGATTCGCACGTGTAGTAGACCATATATCTCAAAGGGCACTGTTTTCGATGAAAGCTCCCAGGCGGCTTGACTTTTTCCGACACTTACAACAATTATCGTTATTTTTTAATATATCCTAAACCTGGAATCACTTTATCGGTTGGTGAAAACCGCATGAAAATCCCTTCAGTTGTTTTTAAGTTCATTGTGAACAGACAGACGCGGCGGAGGACTGTTTTATAATATGTAGTGATTTGCGTAGTTCCACGTCCGCACGATAGAGGTGCTGTACCAAATTGTATGGAAAAAGGAGACGTCATCCCACCTTGTTCTTGTGTATTTAGCAGGTAATTAAAAACACTATTTTTTATTTGTTTCAGGAAACCGATAACGACGATTCAAACGAATGAAATTAAGCCATCTTTTGAGAGGAGGTTTTGGGAAGGTAAGTCTTAGAATTTTAATCTAGGACCAGATAGTAATTTTTGCGTACAAGGAGGTACATTATACTGGTATATATATTATATATATGGTATATTTATCATGACAGAATATAAACTTGAATTGAGGCTTTATACTTAACCTATTTGGTGCCATCGCTTTGTAGGTTACTTAATTAGTATGACGAACATCTGCCAAAACTTATTTTGGCTCAAATCCAATTGCAAATTTTCCATTTACCTTCACAACTAGGCTCACAACAATTTGGCTAAGCGCTATTGTTGTGTTGTGGATAAAGTCATTAATTTTAACCTTAAATTTTTTAGAGCTATCAAAGTAATGAAAAAATACAATGAATAAAGCATGATATTTTAATAAAATATATTAAATAGATCAAGTCAGGTCATTGTTTATTGCTAAGTATCAAAATGGTTTTAGTGCCAACGCATTAATAAATACTCCTTTTATGGTTATTTTATCTGTTTTAAATTCCAATGAACAATTAAGATGAAAATAGAAAGATAGAATTATTAACAATCCATTAAGTCACCAAAAAACCTATAAAAGCTTTTTTGATTTGCATGATGTTCGGTAATATACTTAATTCGCAACATAGAACCAGTTTTGCACGTTGTTATAATAAAACATAATTCTTGTAATACATCATAAAACATAGATCGTGTAATACTGGCTCAGGATCGTGATGAAGGGAAGTATTAGGTGAGGCTAACAGTACCTAGGATGGTTTAAGCATATATGTATACGTCAAAAGCGTGTCAGACGCACATACTATATGAGAAATTTTAAACGCAATTTAATGTTAATCATTTTGAATTTATTCCCGTTGCTGCTGCTGTATGAAGCTCAGGCTTGTGTATCGTCACGCACACAAATGAAGTTCAGTAGGGTGATCAAAATAGAACGTTATCAAAATCCACGCTTTAAGTGCTGTGAAAGTGCACCTTGCGCGGCGCCGATATGCCGCACCTGCCATTCCTTGCATATGGCGTAATGCATTTCGGTGCAAAGCTTGGACCACATTGAGCGAATACTTCAGTCGAATATAACCGGTAAAACCTTTCAAGTAGCCACATGACTCTAGAATGAGCACGTGCAAGTCTACTCATATCGAGTGACACTAAATAGATCGTGCTCAAAACTGGCCGTGTTAGCACATTGTGCTTGCTTACGTTTTTAAAACTATGATTCAAACTTTTCGTAATTATGAGTCATGTCAAACATCCTATCTTACAAAATCTTTAAAAATAATATCAATGCCTTGTGGTTACTGCGAAGACGTCGATGGAGGAAGACCGGTGCGAATTCGGTTTTATTATTATCTTACATAGAGTTGGTATTTTCATTGTTACTGCCAACTTTTTATTGCATTGTTACATTCAGTCGAATTACCTGGATATTTTAGGTCTGAAATTACATAATTATTTCGCTCATAAAATGCACTTTCAAACAAATTCCCGCGATGAAAGTAACGCGGGCTGGCATCCCGCTGTACGGTCATAAAACGGGGCCTGACCTGCCCGCCATCGCGTCATTGTTCTCCCAGCACTTTGCATACTCACTCTGCTAATAAACAAGCCTCTTAATACTGAAAGTAATAGCAATTTCACAATTGGTTCCACTATTTCAAAATAAATAGCCCAATAATCTATAACTTTTTATATGTCTGTGTTGTGAAACATTCTTTTATAGCAAAAAATTAAGAGCCTTTCAATTCAGCGGTTGTAAGTAATTAAACTTCTTTCACATGATCGTCATATAAATTGGTAGTCCCGGCATTTCCTCCGAGGAAGCTACAAAAAGTTTGAGTTGGTGGAGCCTGTGAGTGCCCTACGATCTCAGAATTAAAGTCGTTATTCACATAGCGGTCGCAAAGAATCGCAACGTTTAGTGGATTCCTTCGCTGCCAGCATTCAACTTGCCCGCTCGCATACCGACACTAAAATATTTTTATTCGTACCGCTTTTAAACGTTTATACATGTTGAGTTGCAGCTCATTCACAGCATGAGGCAGCCTCATGTGCATAAGTACGTATTCTTGAACTAAAAAATGGTTCATTGTATCGTCTTAGGCTTTTTATACTTAAAAATACGATCACGATTCTGGAGTCTTTGTTCGAATACAAAGTGCTGATCAATCTTCTCCCTTCATTCATGGCTACTCTCACTCAATGAGTGATTTAATCGGCGATCAATAATATCTCAAACAATTATACGCAACATTATATCGATAATGTAACTTTTTAAAATGTTGACCATCGACCTTTACAGATGTTGTGGTTATGGCTCTCTTGTTTTGTTCAAATTACGTAAGACATGTCACTGGAGAAAGTTAATTTAGTTTTTGAAAGTGAAATCTATTGCACTTTCTTTCACTAGTACATTTAATAGCTAGGCCGTCCGATCAATGAAATAATTCATCGGTTTCAAAATCTTATCTATGCGCCCAAAATTGCTGCATCGCACTTTTATTCCGGTAAATAGAGGTTACAGTTGTGTGCCCTTGTGAATAGTTGTGATGATTTGAGAATGGTTTGCGAGTGGCTACTAGAATGTTTCGTTTTTATTACATTCTTGGAATAATAATCCCTGTATATTCGCACGGAGACTAGGCTGTAGGTACCTATTACTGGAGGGTTTAATAAAAGGACGGGAATGTAAAAAAATGTGCAAACAACTCTGCAAACACGTCGGAGCGGTTTAAAGGCCGCGTCCGGATTGCGAGGGGCGGGCGGTGGCGGAGGGCACACGGGCAGCATTCCAGCCTCCCGGCCGCAGTACGCCTGGCCTCGCCGCCGCCGCCAACCTGGGGCGCAGTCCTAGATAACATTTGCTACAAACATTACCCGTTGGAGTTTTTATATGAAAATATTATTGGGAATGGAGAGGATGAAAAATGCGCTGCAACTTAACCAAATATTAGCAGGTGCGCAGGCGCCACTAGTCTGGTCAATGTTAGAACTAGGGTCGCCGCCCTCGATCGCCTTCGATCTAAAAATAGCTCGCGATTCCGATCGATGCGTATGTATCGGTTAAGCAGATGAAAGTTGTAAACTTTAGAATGCAATCGTTAATCGTGGCTCAAGGAAGTTCATTTCTTTAACTCGCTTCGATGTCTGAAGTGGTCTGACTGAACACATGTTGCGGTCGGTCGGGTCAGGATAGCCGTTAATAATGTGTCGGTGTCGGGTTCGACCTTCGAGGAGCGCGAGGGGTGCGATCGGCGCGGGTGCGGGTCCTCGGCGCGATGACGCCGTGATGCGGGGGAGCGTCGCGTGCGCAGCTCGGCGTCGTCCGTCCCTGGCTCGGAGCAACGCCCCCGTCAAGGGCGGCGACGCTGCAAATTTCTGCAAGTCCACCGCGAGTCAGTGCATCGCGCCCCGCCGCGGCGGCTCCGCGCTCGCCGCTCGCAGTTCGCACGTCGCCGTGGGCGCACGCCGCACTTACCGAACGCCGGCGCCGCAAGCACACGCACCGCCCTATGAAAAAACTGTTATTTCGGTCGTTAATGGACACGTTCCGCATTCTTAACCTGGTCCACGTTCTCGCAGTGTCATTGCATCTCTAAATTCCAAAAATGGACATCTTCATCGCGTAATGCTTTTACAAAAAATATTTATTCCGGTAATGCTTACCTTCTTTGTGAACTCGTGAGCCTGCAATGAAAGTGCCCATTTTCAGTATGAACAGGATCCAGAAACTGGTTTCATAAATGAAAGTGTTGTGTAAAAATAATTTAGGTGAAATGACTATAAGCGCAGGAGTTTAATTGTTTACGCTACAATGATGGATATGAGAAAATTTTCGAGACTTTCGAAGTCTTTTCTTCAGGGTGTGTATTGTTTTGTTAAATTTTAATTTAATTTGTACATACAATTAAATTTTAAGGACTATTCTTATAAGAGAAAAGTTGTTGATAATTTAAGAAACTGACTTTACCTACAATAGCGTGGATGGCTTATCAAGTTTTTAGTCTTTTGTTTTGTGTCCTGGGTCCAAAGCCGCCAACAGATTAAGTCCATGTCCTCGGAGAGCCTCCCACCCAGTTGTTCAGTCCGCTTCCGAGTATGTGCCCTCCATTCGAGAACCCGTTTTCATCCCAACGCGATTTTAGGTTTTACCACAAATTAAATTTTGCAATGCATTTTTACGTCTCAAGGCCAACTACCATATACCATATATATTAGTAAAGTTTGTGAGGCAGGATAAAGATAATAGAATTTACAGAATGTTGTATAAATTGTATTTATGTATTTTGCTGCTTGACGAAACCAAGACGGTAGTAAGAGAATTGGTTCGTGACGAGAACATTAGCTCTATTTATGATGTAATTGAATTTATATCATTTCAGTAATTTAAACTCGTGATGTAACTGTTTTAGATGATGCTGTGCAGTTTATGTTGGCTAATAGAGGTAATACAAAACAGCATGACATCCGCAATTGTAGACCTCGTCTCTAAATATAATCTTATAAGGAGAATCTTGTTTGCGAAGTCAAACAACACTGGATACTGTGAAAGAATCTTATAAGGAGAGCCGTACATTAAATTCCTTTACGGGCTATTGTTGATCTTGAGCCTTATTACTTGAGAGGTAGGTTATTTATAAATAAACTTTAATATTGCTGTAAACATACGAGATATAGGCGTAAGTTCTATATTCAATAAAATTTCTAGCATCCAGCATTAGGATCGATATCCTATCCATACTGTTCTTTGTTCCGTGCCACTACATAATCTGGACAGTATATTGGTTGGGGCGAGCACGTCCCTCGGGATTTCACACAATCCGTGGATTCACATGGTGTGCTTCAACCTTAATCATATCGGCCTTTATGAAAAATATATAAAAGAGAAAAATGATTCCTACGAGTGGGCCGTAGAGATAATACCCGGAACTCTTTGGTAGACTCTAGTACCTACTTTTGTATTACGTATGAAGCTGGCTCAAATATTGGTGCATTGCAGTGCAGATGTGCTACTTTTACGTACTAGAAATTGCAATCAGGTAAAATATATATTGATATATGTGAATATATCTTTAAAACACAGAGTATTTTATCACAAATCGTTGAAACAAACAACATATGTAGGTGGAATTCAACGGAGGTTGTTGTATCAGGAATTGGCAATAGCTCACGTAGCAATAAATTCTTGAAGCAAATGCAATAACAGAATTGCTTTTACACTCAATAACAAAAATATAGCGCAGTGCATACCAAACGAATGCTGGTCTAGACGAAATCGGATACAACAATGGAGCTAAAAAAAATACTCTCCGTCAGCGAAACCCATAAAATTTGTTCTATTGAATCAAATAGTTTGAAAAGTTACAAAATGGACGTTGGAATTTAGCGAAACTATAGTTACCATTCAAAGTGATATGCAAAGAACAAATGTTACAAAACGAAATAAATAAATAATGCTGGACAATCCACACAGCATCACATAGCCCCAAGCTAAGCAGAGCTTGTATTATGGGTACCTACTAGATGGTTCCTATACACAATACAGATATTTTTTATAATACATAGAAAATACCCAGCACAACCAGAACAAATATTTGCAGATCGTACAAATATTTATCCCGGGGCGGGAATCGAACCCGCAATCTCCTGCGTCGCAGGAGAACCGTCGCCCGCCGCGCCACATCGGTTGTCAAAGTAGAGACGTAGGTACCTATATTCATTTCTAAGAGAATGTATGACCTATGTATACTTACAGTGTCCTACTCATTTGATGTATATAAGTAACAAGTAAGGTAATTGCACTACACCTATCCACGTTTGCACAACTGAATAAATTGAGTCAATGTTTTTGTTAAAGTTAGTGACGAAATTAATATTATAAAGCGCATAAGTACAGTATAACATATTATATATAAGTACAGTATTATATGCAAGTACAATATAACATATTTTACGAACTTATAATATAAACCTTTCAGCTCGGCCATGAAGGAAAATTTCAGACTACACTTGTACAAATAAATGAAGCGTGCCAGTATAAAAACAATATCCGCCATCATTGCTTTAGTTTTTATAAATACAGCACAATATCAGTACAAATGAATATACGAAAATATACACGAAAAATATTATAGTTTTGAATACTCAAACGTATAGTGTTGTTAAAATTCTTCATTCATGTTGTTTGCATTCTATTGAAGAAGAAAGGGAAGGTAAATTACCCACCTGTTATTATTTATGAATATGGAAATTAAAAATATTGTGAATGTAATATTAACTGAATTCATTCACGTACTATTAATTATTCTATGATTTATTCATACCTTCACGTAATAGTTTACACGTTTGAGCTTTGGATGTTCGTAGTTGTTACAATTTTTTCATTTTATTAACTTATGTAAAGTCACGTAGGAAATAATCATTAGGTACTTATCTATCCTGATTGCATCAAGGTATCGATGACTAAGTAGGCAAATGATGGAGCCAGGTGACGCATCTTCTTAGCAAATATCAACTTGGTCAGTAATAGGACACCTCAAGTGATTCATTGGGTAGTAAACACAATACAACCTTCAAATTCTGTTTCAATTTCAGCTCGATTTCAACATCTTAGCACGTAGGTGTCTTATTAAATTTATTTGTCATTGGGGTTTTTTTGATGTAGATAGGTACCCACATGTATGTGCATAATCTTCTGGCCAGATAGAGTAATTAATTGTAGGTACTTTTGATAGGTAGGTAGGTATTAAGTTTTACTTGAAAAGCTTTTTGTTTCGAAACAACAAATTACGTCCATGTTAGGTAATCGTTTCTGCGAAACTTTTTAGATTTTTAAATACAACTGTTGCTCTTTCCTCAGGGATATCCTACCTACTCTCCAGACACAATGCGAGAGACGAGTTGCGTGTCGATAATGATCCTGCGAAATAGCGCATAATCTTACTATATATTCATTTGTTTCTACTTTGTTTTTCAGATCGCGTCAGTAAGAGCGATTCAGAAGATAAAAGCCTTTCAAATGACGAAACACCGCTTCCGTCATGTCCCAGACAGCCACCCGACGGGGTAGAGACCCCTAGTGATGTGATAGAAAAGCCACCTCCGGAGCCACCGACTCGACTGCCTCCGATACACTTCGTGCGACCTCGGTACTCATACTCGAGGACACAAGATGCGAGAAGTGAAGCGAGCGTCAAAGATAAAATCGCCATGTTTTCAAACGATCACTCCGTATCGACGGATCGCCTCGACAAATGTGGCACGCTTCCAACAAAAAATGGCTACAATACGAGGAAAAGCACTTACTCAAATTATTCTGAAATTTCCTCGCTGGACAGACGCTTAACCAAATCTCAAGATAATCTAGATGAAATGCCACGGTTTTGTAAAAAGCCTTTAGAAAGACCAGAGGGATCTGGCAGTTTCGGAAACACAATTCCGGCTTCAAGTTATGACGTTAGTAAAACTCTAAATCGGTCTTTGTATTCTGATAATAAACCTCTGTTCTACGGCAGCACGACAACACTACCTTCAAGTACAGATTCGTCGCTAACGCACTCTGTCTATCACGCGCGTAGTACGAGCGATGACACCAGCAGTAAAAGCATATCCTCGCATAAATCAAACCTAGAGTACTTGATTGAACAAAGAAAGAAATCTATGTCCAAATTAAGAGGCTTAGTAATTCCCGAAATTCAAGGTCCACTTTTAGGGCTACCTGAAATCAAAGTACAAGATAATATAACAAAATCATTCCTTCAAAAATCAAGTGAAAAAAGTGTCAAAAACAATAACAATAAACCAATTAGTGCAAAACCAGTTGTGATAAATGAAACTAAATGGAAAACTATTTTACCGAATAACCTGCCAAAATATTCTCCAGCATTCAAGCGGAAATCACTTCAAGTTTATACACCGACGTCATCTTTGTCAAAGGAGTCTACTCCCGAGCGAAACTTCAGTGAAAGGATAGATGTCCTGAATAAAATCAACAACAAATCTATTTATAACAAGCCAGCCAGAGCTACTTTAGATTTTAACGATACCCCAAAACAACTGTCGACGTCAATACTGCCTTCAAAACCTTACATAACTCACACTTCGTATACACTGAAAAAAGAAATAAAAGACAATCTTAATTACATCCGTGATTACAAAAACTTTGATGCAAAAATTTGCACCATTACCGACGTGGTGGATAGCGATAATGATTCCGCAATGAGTTCTACTCAGTCCAGTTATAGATCATCTGCTTCATCGCCCATGCACACCTTAGAAAACATAGAATCGGATAGCTCTCGTCTTTCACCGAGGATATCTAATTACACGTACTCAGTGGTCAAATCAGAGATGCCTGCAAAAATTTGTACGGAGAAGAGTTACGAAGAGTACATGAAACGCACGGTCTGTCGGTCCATGTCGTCCGACACGAATGTATCGCTGAGCTCGTCCGCCGGCTCGGCAGCCACTTCTGGATCTCAAGCGAGTTGTAGCTCACTCGAAAGTTCTGTCGCAGACTCAGACAAGAGAAAAGTTTCAAAAACGTACAACGTCGACACTCTGAACAGAAGAAACATATTAGCTTCAGCGAAATGTAGAAGTGGGAAAGACAATAAACTCAATTCGCCAGTTATTGAAGCTAAATTCTCGCACGAGTCATCTGACAGGTCTCCGAGTCCAGTACACAAAGCGTCTGAACGCCTTTCTACGCTCACGACATCGGTGAGCGCTGTGTCGAATAAAGGCGAAAACAGACGACGCAATAAGATCATTGCCGAAACCGACTCGGACAGCGATAGCGATCTCAACATTCGACTAAGGAAGACTGATTTTAAAAACTCTAGACTGAAAAGAAGTTCAAGTAACAAAACCAAATCTACCGATACAAATTCGGAGAGTCCAAAAGCTGATGACGCCCCGAGAGTGATATCCGAGAAGATAATCAAAGAAATCAAAAAGGCTGGCCTTGATAACTTTACCGTAAATAAGCCAACACACAATACACTGCTAGATAAAAAAACTTTCGACATTAAAAACGACAGTGTCGTGATTAAAAAGGAGGAAAAAAGTTTAAAGAATGGCATTTCGCAAATCAGTAAAGATGTTTGCGATAAAGTCGATTTGGCACATAAGGAAAAGCCTTCGCTGAAGCAGGCTCACAAAGCAGTTCCTGATAAGAAATCTGAGAGGGCAGATAGTGTGCAAGATGTTAAGATCGGAACCCGCACGATCCGTTTGAAGCGTGGGGCTGGCACTGGCGTGGGTGTTATCTTGGCCGGCGGCATCGACTGTGAAGCTAAGGATGTTACGGTAAGGGACTTGCACCACCTACACTTTGCTCACTTATCTTTGACTTTGTAACCTGGTATGATTCGAGTGTCATGACCTCCAACGATACTCATTATGCCTGGTATGTAAACCAAAATTTTAGGAAGATTGCAATAATAGTAGATTTTTACTACATTATACAGAATGGCTTTTTGAGGTGGGAGCGGATGGCTAAATCTGAAACCTTTTTCGATGTTTAGTTATATCCAAACGAAAATTGCAAAAAAAATACCATTTCTATTCATTTTCAATAATACATTTCTTTGCAAAGATTGTTGCTGCTTGTTATTGCGTATCAGCAACCAAATTCGTTGGTGAAAAATACGGGCGTCATATTTTTTCAAAAATCTAACGGTTCGATTTTCTGCACAAGTAAAAGATTTAAAAGAAATCTAAATATGCAGTTTTTGTTTTCTTAAAAATCAAACACATGACTCATTTTTCTATAGGTAACTCTCATGGTTTTGGATTTAGTCATCCACTCGTATCTCACAAACCCGTTAGACAATCTCATATAGCGCGTATCAGCGAGGGAGGATGACAAGACCGAGTTTTAATGGGTGGTTTTGGCTCTAGATAAACACTTCACTTCGATTGCGAGAAAATAAAACAATCAAAAGTTACCTGCAGTAAAATAACGCACACGTTTTTAACTTCTCTGCTTCACGAATTTATCGTAAGTCGTGATTTCGACCGCAACATATTCATATTAATTACTAGTTGACCCGTGCCCACTTCGTTGGGCGGTAAAAATTTAACAGTTTATATGGGAAAATTAAATTGTTGTTTTTACTATCTTCCTCGCAATTTTTCCATATTTTCCCACCGTTTAAACCTTCCCTGGACTACGACAAACATTTCAAAACCAAAATCAGCTTAATCGGCCCAGCCGTTCTCGAGTTTTAGTGAGACTAACGAACAGCAATTCATTTTTATATATATAGATTTCTTTGTCTTTCTGTTCCATTTGCATATTTTTCTTAATTTTTGCTTGATAACATTCTTAATTAATTTCAATAAGCCACGTTCACCTTCAATTCAATTTGAAATAGGTAAACAAATAAATAAAAATAAAATAAATAGAGATTTCGCGCTAATATTGGTATTAGCGCGAAATCTCTATTTATTTTACGCGTAACATCAACATAAAAAAAGTTGGCTTTTTTTATGTTGATGTTACGCGCAACGCAAAGTACAAATTCTCCCATGGAGATAGAATCATCCTTCTTATAAACATCCAAGAATCACCAAGAAGGCGATTTCGGTTCCAGTTTCAAAAATAAATTCTTATGAAAAGTACTTAATTATGTTCTTTATTTATAGAAAACCAAAAAGTCGAGTGTAAGAGGACAAATGTCTTGTAACGGCTGCTGTTATGGCGCTATGACATACTTTTTGAGCAAGAGAAGTGAAAAATACAATTTTGATGTTTCAGGTCCATCGAGTATTATCTGACAGCGTAGCTGCGAGGGCGGGCTTGAAGAGAGGTGTGAGAGTTCACAGCATCAACGGCTGTGTCATGGCGGGACTCACGCATGCGCAGTCTGTTACCATTCTAAAGGTAACTAGCAGGGACTTTTTGAAAGTACATCGATTAGTAATATTTTTTTAATATACTATACCTACAAAATTTAATATACGAATATAATATAATATACTATACCTACAAGTTATTCGACTGCCAGAATTTTTTGTTACGACTTTACAATTAATATTGTATACATACCTATCTGTATTTACCCACTTATAAATGGTAGCACCTATGGCAGCATAATATGTATATGTATATATTTTTAAATATTGTTTCTATTTGATATTTTAGTTATCAAGCTCAGACCAGGTTTACAACACTGTCTCAAGATTTTTTTTAGTTCCTGTGTACCTACTTACGAATTTTCAAGAACGAAATCTTTTTCGAGATTTAAATGTTTTCCGAGAAGAGGGCATTTTCATTCTCTTATCTACCGCGATAAATCTTTCGCAAAACTGAAGAGTCGTTCACGAGACAAAAGCTAGTGCCCTTTGTTCATTACATCGGTTGGTTGTTTCAGGAGCAACGGTCTGAAGTAGTGATTGAGATAGATAACGAGGCGGCTGATACGGGAGTACACGGCAGCGGCTCTCAAAAAGGTAAGACGAAATAATTTTACGGAAATCGAAAACATAGACGAAAAAAGTGATAACTAGAAGTCGAGTAGCAATTAAAGCGAACCCCAAAATGGTAATCAAGTCTCTATAAAACGACAAAGTAACTATAAAAAATAAAACGACACAGTCAAAAAAAGCTAGTAAATTAGTCGAGGAGCGAGTTAAAAAGACTCACTGTCCAAAAACAGTTCGCAGTCGGCACTTTAAAATAAACTGGAAATTAAACTATTTTTTTTTGTTCGACTTATCTACTTCGAATTACCATAAAATTGGGATGGCTACGCTGATTTTGTAAGATCACTCGATGATGTCATCTTTCAAATAAAAATAACTCAAAATCAATGCATCAGTTACGGAGTTACGATGCCACAGAAATACAGATTACTATATGATACATATACATATGTACATATATAGACATATGATACTATATGATAGACACGCGTTGTACTTACAATACCAATATTCTTTTTTGTCCGGGCTTAAAACCTTCGACCACAAGCCACCTTGCCACGCACTACATGTATACGTAATTTAAGTCATATCATAGTATGGTCCTGTGCTATGGACCCTTAATAGTTTGTACAGGCTAATCTGTGGTACAGGCATGATGGAAACTTTGTCTACGGTCGCGCCCACCACTGCAGCACTGGTCTGGTCGTTATATGATAATTTGTTTGTTTATGTGCTGGGTTGGTTTTTAACCTAGTTGGACTTATCAATTACAATATGTTTCAGTTTAATATGAAACACATAATTTGATTGTTTTGATAAAATTAAAAACGAATCGATTCCTTAGTTTTAAAGAGTTTTTTTATGTTTTGCGGGGTAAATACTAATCCTTCGGGAATAATTTTTTTATGGGACGACCATGCTATGTGAATTGTCCAGCAGTATTTATTTATTAATCTAGGTAACACTGACATTTTTTGGAGACACGTAATAGGGATTGTGTGACCCAGGTTCGGAATTACTTTTTAATATAAAAAAAATCTCCTTCCAGTGGAGTCGAGGGTTCGTCAAGAGGGTGCAACCGAGGGAGCCACGGGTTCCGTAGTGACTGTCGTCCTGGACAAGGCAGGCGGAGGTGCCGGCCTGGGCTTCGGACTCGACGGAGGCCGTGACTCGCCGCGCGGTGACTGCCCCTTGACCATTAAGAAACTGTTTGCAGGTAAGATTTGACAGTTTTGGCGGAGTGCATAAGTTCTTTCCGCATCGTATTAGTTCATTAGGGGACAAAGTCCAGGTCTAGAAATAATGAACGATGGAATACCATATTGTCAATAAGACATATTAAAAATAAAATTTAGTACTATTAACTAAAACTAAATAAAAAAGCAGTTCAATAGGTGGTCTTGACGCTGAAAGAAATTTCTTCCTGGCAACTTTAAGAGGCAGAGTTATATTTATGTTAGTCTGATCTCTAAACGTACGTCTCTAGATTCTCAAGTTTGGCGTGAAGAAGTAATATATAAATAACATTGACCCATAAAATTAAAACTTTTGCTTTATTATGTAATATTTTCCTACTCCGTGGTATCTGATAAGGTCCTGAGCTAAGCGCAGCTTTATTGATATACCTAGTATCTAACTCAGAGATAATGTAACTACCTATTAGAATAAGAATTTTGCGAATCAAACTAAAGGTTCTGTAGATTTCCTCTACAGTCCACCGCTCGTAGAGCTATCGAAGGTTCTGGTTCTGTAGATATGATCCCTGTTTCGCACAATGCTTTGCTGTTTCATTCACCTGCAGTACTGGTATTATATAATCTGTGCCTGCAGTATCTTTACTGCCATCTGTCGGTCTCGTTACCGCCTTCACAAAGCGCGTTCCCTTCTACTTGTGTGCGATGCTCACGCCATCTACTAAGACTGGTGAGACACTTTTTTCTTCTATCTGTCATGCTCACTATCATACGAGACCATAAGCTTTTCGCCTTTTTGCAAGTATGCTCGCCCACGCCATCTAGTTCAACACTAACAAAACTGTATGTAATGCTACGGTACGTAATTTCAGGAGGTTCAGCGGCCCAAAGCGGGCTCGTTCTAGTCGGAGCAGAGCTCCTGTCCGCCGGCGGGCAAGCGATGGAAGGCTTCACGCGCACGCAAGCCTGGGCGGCCCTCAAGGCCTTACCAGCCGGGCCCGTGGCTTTAGTCCTTAGGAACCCTAAATAGAACCTACGGAATTGATTTTGTAAATAGTTAGAGCGCTTAGCCATTAAATTGACATTAATCAGACGCCCCTTTGCTGAAAAAAATGCGGTGTTTTGTTTTATTTTGACTTGCACGTCAACAGGAAAAACAAAACACTGCGTTACATTGTTTAAATTACATGCAAGATTTTTATGGGGATCAAAATGTAACTAGATATTAGTCACTGGCAAAATTCATGGTTCAATTATTTATTTCAATTAGATTGGCTAGCATTTCAACAAGGATGTGATCCTTTGATGGAATCAACTTGAAATCCAAGTCGATTTTTCATTGTTAAATTATACAAAAGGGTGTTAATAAATCGTGAAAACTCTAGGTTAAGTATGACTGCCTTATCGAATGTTTTCATCGAACTACGAAGTTATTATATTGTTTAACTATTGAATAATATTTAAATTACTAACTAGTCTAGAAGGATGCAACGATGTAGTCTTTGTTACTAGGCGTTTTGATATTTGTACCTATCGAAATTTGAGTGCCATCAGTTGGGTCTGGAATGTTAGTAATGAGAATCAGGCACATGTTATATAAAAGCATAATGTAAGGTTAAACAGCTTTGAAAGCTAGATATTTATTGTTTTTTCTACTGTCAAACAGAGTTCTGCCGTAAATTTTGATGATAATGTCCTTCTAGATTAAATTGGGAGATGGGGCTCAACGGCGACTAGCCTTGTGCAGGACATTATTATACCTACATTAAAAACTCATAAAACTCTACATGTAAAATGCTTAAGCATACATATTTGAACAACTTTCCAAATGCCGTATTATTTGTAGTGCTATATCCATTTACGTATTACGTAAAATAAAACCGCATATTCGATTTTATAGCCCATAAAATAAGGTATGCTAACGACATTTTCAGTTATATGATAAAACCCTACAAATTCTTGCCGAATTGTGCTGCTGATATTAATTTTACTTTGAATAATTTTACTGTCTTTTTCCTTGCCATTGTTTTCAAAAGCCTGATCTTACCATTTTTTTTTATTATGCTTTTCTAGGCTGTAATCATTGTAAATAATATGTTATTTCAAATTTTGAAGTCTCGCTAGTTGTTTTCGAATGTTATTTATATACCTTTGTACTTATTAAGGATATAAAATGTATTATTTTATTACTCATGTTTAGTTACACCTATAAAATATACCTTATACTTACTAATTTAGTTTTTTTTACTAATATTACCCCATCAGCTTTTATTTACCTAGTTTTTACGTATGAAAATGAGTAGAGAAAAAACCCACACGGAGGAAAACTTCATTGTCGAAGACAAATGAAAACCACACAAAGAAAAAAGACATTGTTATTAAACTTTATATTTTTCAGATATATTCTATACCTATTCTACATACATACATGTTTAATATTACAAAAATGCAAAAATATCTACAATTTTATTTGGGTCCGTAGTTATCGTTATTGGTTACAGTAATTTATGGATAATCTTTGAACTCGTTATAAAATACCTAATGCAAACATGTTAAAATAATAAATAGCAGCTACTCTTACAAGTATATGTTTTTTTATTATATAAAATTGATGAAATTATAATAATAATATAATATAATATTGTTTTTTTATAGCATAAAAAAGCGCATTTTATCTATTAAGTTTACAATTATAAGTACACTGAGGTTTAATAGCTAATTGGACAATATAATCAAGATGTAGGCACGGTAATATAAAATGCTGCTCTTTTACATATGTAAAAAATTATATAAAGGTTAGTAGGAATTTCTTCCAAACATATCTACTTACATAATATTTATAAATAAATAAAACTAACATATAGTGCTAAACTGCTTTGAATATCAATATCACAGTCATTTTCGAGTCCATAAATCATTGTGTTAGACTCACTCGATCCTTGTTTAGTGCGCTACATACTAGTTTATATTACTTTCATATTATTAGTAGGTAGTTTAAAAACTAATGAACAATTATATGTAAATATACTAAAATATATAGAACGACATTATGTACTCTTCCAAAGCTTGGTAAACGTATCGTAGCTACACTTAGAGGTATCGAAATACGGCAGGTATAAAATATTGACTTTAAATTATTCATTATTCTTAGACTTTGTATATAAGCTGCTCCCAACAGCTGAAAATATCTTTTTTATGTACTTTTCAATGTTTTACAAAATTATTTTGAAATGTTCTTATACTTAGGCGCAATTTTAAAGGCATTTTTCGACGTTGTCGGTTTATCGGTGAACTCTACAAAATCGAACGACTGTGTCAGTTTATTTGCTTCTTCATAAAAAAAGCTATGAAGCATATTAACAATCAAAAGTTCTGAAATAACGCATTATATACATCTGCTCAAATTAAAGCATTCACTGCCCAACCTCCGCTACACGGGGTCGGAAAACGACATCTGCGTCTTGGGCCATGAAAGTGTTATGCCACATGTCATAATTTTATTGGATATAGAGTCCCTTCCGCAACAAATGAAATTGAACGTATTCACTGACCGATCGTTGCGATCTGCATAGATGGTTCACGCTGACGAACATCGACGTCATGGGCGCTCTCAGCAAGTCACTTTCGAACCCATAAGCGTATTAAAGGTCGCGTCATATTAAAAGAACGCTGGCTGTCAAACTGCGCATTAGACGATTTATCGGACTTTCAACTTTCGTGCGCGAACGTATGCGCAAACAAACCCTCCACTTTCATCCAGCGTTCTTTTTACGTGACGCGACCTATTACCTCCCTAACCCAAACGCAGTATTTATTAGGTATGTAATGTTCTGGCCGTGGCAATTGTGTCGTAAAAATCGACTCCTCCAAAACAGCCTGTGGATGTGGTATCAATTAAGGAAACTACCAGAGGAAGGCCAGCTTCATACTTAGTATGTTTTTAACACTGCGGTCAGCAATAGGTACGCCGGACAATCATGGTGATTATTGCAAAATACTTTGGGGGAGGCCTATGTCTAACAGTGAATTATTGAAGGCTGTTGATGTGTGGGAGATTCAGCAGTGGATGTTGGTACCTATGTGTGCTGATAAGGAATGTAGGGTTCGCCGTCCTGCAATCCATCATCATCATCATGTTAAGAAGCTCATTCTTATATCAAAGCGTAGAGTAATTATCGGGGTATTTCTGCGCCTGTTGCGTGTTGCAGCAGGCGCACGGCAGTCAACGGACGGGCGCTCGTCTCCCGACCTTTAGGAGGACGGGCCCGGCGCGCACGTCTTTGAACAATCGGATCGCTTCTCCATGAGTCAGCCCCGCCGTGCCTCGACCGTTTACTGATATTATCTCGTCACCTGGAAAGATATGAAAGATTACGATTAGAGCAAAAATGGATCGACTAATGAAACTCAGCTCAGCTATCCTCCTCGGATTTCGATTATCAGAAATCATTTAGTTGGACCATAGGTTATAGATAGAGATCTTACATGATCGGCCTTTCATAATTCTCTACTTATCTGATGATAAGGGCGAAAACTAACAGTTCGAGGACAAGATTCCTTGGTACCAGAACAAGTAGTGTTGCATTCACCCAGATTTGACGTTAATTTGCTACCATTTCCAGTTGATAATGTGATCTTCTACAGACTACATCTATATTCACATACATTCGAATGCAATCAATTTACTTCAGATACTCGTTATTACTTAACTGATGTAACCTTTTTTCCAAGGCAGGTGCGTGAGGTAATATAGGAACAGCTGTCATTAACCGACTTTGTGGAATGTGCACCTTTCCCATTCGGAGATAAGAGTTTTATTGAATTTCGCAAATTATGGTTCCTCCTTCCCAACTGGTATCAAGTCTCGAAGATATTTTTAGGACCCAAATTATACCACCCACGTATTATTTAACCTACAAAACTAACCTTCTCGAAGCACAGATTCCGCTGCCTGGCCGTTGTTGAAGATAGTCTTTACGAAGATGCCCATGTCCCCTCGCGGTGAGTCTCGGCCACCGACAATGCTAAATCCAAGGCCCTTGCCACCAGCTGACTTTGTGAACCGGACCTGGAATTACAAGGAAGAGTCTTAAAAATATTGTATGTATGCTAAAACTGAGGTGGCTTTTACAAGTTGTGTTCTGCTTACCTCAAAAGGATGCGAATCTCTAGGTTCAGGAGGCGGTCTTTTACTAATTTGGTGCCCATTTGTAGGTGGCGCGGTAGGAGGCTTCGCTGACCTAGGGGTCGCACTCACTCGAAGCTCTGCCACTCCATTCCTCAACTGACTCATTGTATCTTGCCTTGATTGTACACGCGGTAGTTTATAAGGCTCCTCCCATATCCTCTGTGAAGCATCGGGAGGAAGACGACTGTAACCATTCCGATAAGGCACTTCTATATCTACAGCTTCACTGTACGGCCTTCGATTACGACCTTCTGAAGTATTTTTTCTCCTTTCCGGAATAAAACTGCTATAGTCAACGACATCTAGGGTTTCATCGTCTTGTATCAGAGGGGCTCGTTCATTGGGTTGGATAAGTTGTTGAGCTTTATTTGCTCGGTAAACGTTTGGCGAGCTACACCGTCTTCGCAACGTGGCAGTCGACTGTCTCGATGGAGACGGTGACGGTTGCTGCCGGACAGCCGTTGGGCTCGGGACGTAAAATGTGGCCGGTTGTGGTTGTGGCGGTGCCAACACGTCATGAGCGGATAAGGCTCGCCTTCTTAGCCCTCCACCGAGCTTGCCCAGGGCCCGAAGGATGTCTGGAGCCCCGCTTGTGACGCGCAGAGATGCTGTCGTGTAAACCTTTCCCCTGTGTCTGAATGACAGTTTGGAGGGTGGAACCGGTGAGCAATGCGGAGGAGGTCGCGGAGGGGACGGGGAGCAGCGAATAGGACTCGGTTCACGATTTCCTGATCCAGGGCGCAATCTTGAACATCGGCGCCGAAGCTTGCGCCACCTTTGCGACAGATTAGCATTCCAGCTTTCCTCTGAAATGAACAGAATACTTTGTATCAGGTAGATGATATTGATACCTATCTAATTGAATGAATTCCAGTAGGGCCAATTTACGCCATACCCTTAGAGGAGTCATGCTCGTATCGCAAGGTTTATGAGTCTAATAAATTAGCATAACCCATGAGATGTGAAACTCATTCACAAGGTGTGTTTGCTCTACCATAACGAATTGTAAACACGGAAGTAAAGAGTTACATTTCTTGTTAGGACCTATCTTCCTCGGATTCGTAGTCGGCCATGACGTGCGTGTGACGCGCTGAGTCAACAAGCCCAGTTAAATATAACACGAACGCTTGGTTTAGCGTCAAAGATTCTGCTTTTTGTAAGACAAGCTGACAAAACTAAAGAAATAGGTATGTATTAGTTAGGTATGTACCTTTTTTAGTATCAGCGTCGGATGCATAGTCATGCGTGCGCGGAGGCTGCGCAGGCGGCGATGCCGGCGCGGCGAAGCTGTGCCTGAGTGGCGTCATCCGCAGCAGGCGGGGCCGGTCGCCGCGGCTCCCCCATGCCGGGGCCCCCATCCAGCTCCTGAAAAACATTGCCATGTAATCAAGTTGCCAGTTGCCACCTAAATGGTAGAGTCACGGTGACACCACAGTTTGAACAGCTTAACCTTGAACTACACTTGAAAAACTTAGACGAGAAGTTTTTTCCTCAATTTATTAAGTCATGTCGTACTGCCATGTACAGGCAATCTATAATTGCTATAGCCTAGATTGTGCCCATTAATAGTAAACAGATGTTTCGAATTACCACAGGTAATTACCGTCGTGTCAGTTTCACTATAATCCTTTGAGGTAGTTAAGAGAACACCGTTTTTGTATAGATTCATTCAAGCACACATATAAAACTATTATTTGAGAGCACTCTTGGGTTTCCCCAGAGGACACTGACCTATGCAGACTTCAATGTAAATTGGACAATAAAGTCTCATCGTTTCAATAGAGCCAGACTGTCAGACAGACTTGCATACAAGTTACGTTCGTAATGAGAATAAGTTACCGAGTTTAATAAACTCATACCATCACGCACCGCTAAATATAGTAACCACTTGTGGTTATTAGAAGCTGGCTGTTATAATTAGATATCAGCTTAATACTACTTAAAAGAGTTACCTATAGCTGATACGGTGGACACTGTGTACCTAATACAATTCATTTGTTTCTGAATCCATTATTTAGGTACATGCACACGGCTGGCTTGGTAGCTCTGCCTATGATATAAATCGTAAACATTGACCAGTAGGGTAACACCCACGCCGCGTGGGTTGTGCTATGGCAAACAACGACGTCCGGTGACCGAAGCCCTGCACATAACTTGTCTACTGTGACCCAAATACTTTTTAAAGAAGTCGCCAAGTGTAAGAATGTATGTACGTATAGAAGCTAGAAGTATTCTATTCACTGCATCTGAAGTGTACTAGTTCAATCGTGTTCAACGAATGTTGCTATTAACAGCTCCAATGTTTATGAAATTTTATTCTACTGAAAACAATGATTTGCTGTTGAATATTATTGACGAGAAACATTCGAATTTTACTTCTGGAAGAAAGGTTTTACAATCCTAATCCAGGTTCCATACAAATTATATCTTAAGTAGGTGATATAAGAGTAGCCTTTCCAAGAAAATGAGTCAGAAACTTCGGTTTTAATTTTCCGTGTCTATGCCTTCACCCTAGCAGCTAGGTAGGTACCTACCTAGAGGTATTTAAATAATGGTAATGAAGAACTATGCGTTATACCTACCTACTTTAACTAATTATGTTATTCTAATATCCGGGTTCAAAACGAGCGGTGCGTGTCCGTATGCGCTCGCGCAGGAACCCAGAACCGTTCCGGATATCCTGCGCAGTCTGCTTACTCCTCATTCATACTAAATAGCGTAAACGTAAAATTTACAATCTTTAGTTTTCACTGGCATAGAAAGGCATTTTCTACGCAAGACGTGAATTGAATTTGTATTTCAGACACAGAGTCACGGATTACTCAGTTGGCTAAGCTCACTTTCTACGCAATACTAGAATTATATTTTCGGTCAGGTCTTTTCTTTCCGATACATTTGTAATTTTTATCTATTGCTCCGATGATCAAAGTAAAAAGCTATATGATTATAAAAATAATAATAAATAATTGTTTGTTTATTTCATTTATTTATTGAATGCGCTTGTGTAGGTAAGTATAAATGTCATAAGAAAATCTAACGGAGCATTCAATGAAAATTGGAACCCCCAAACCACCCCAAACCCTGTAGTCCCTGTAACATCCCTAATCTGTGTCTATAGTCCTTTTACCTAACAAACTATAATTTACATTATATTTTAGCTTGCTTTTCAAGCTAGCTTCAATGTCCTTTGGACTATGTCCATTGTCCAATAGCTACGAGGTAACTTATTACTTCAATAAATATCATGGACACCTTCAATATAACGAGGATCCATCTCAGGTTCAGTTAGGTACATCTCTAGCTAACATAATTTGTCACCGAAACAATATAAGGTATCTGAATTACGACCGAACATTAATTTCGCGAAATGTCTGGGGGAGGGTAATAATTAATCATTGGGGAATCGCAGTGTGGACGATCTGTGGACATTGGCGAGTAATTAAATTCTGAGCCCCGTGGCGACAGGGCCTCAACTCCGAAGCAACGATGGAACATGCAGTTACGATAATTCTGTAGAAGCTTTAACATAAACTATCGTCTATCAGCGACTCTTCTAGGACTGTTTTAAACAAGTCGAAATCGTTGCTCAGAGTCGAGGTCGGGCCGATGGACTTAATGGTAAACGTGCGCCTTGCGAGGGAAATGAGAAAACAAGGGGAGAGCTCGATGGCATTGCCATGCATATGTATGGTTATTTACAGAAAGAAACACGAATTGTTATTTGTGAATTGGCGATATGCATCTTTATGGTGGGTTAGAGAAAACAAACAAAGGAGAAAATACTTTCCTTTGTACTTTATTGAAGTAATTGATTTCATCGACGGTTACACATTTGTATTTTTTTGTAGCCAATTAATTTTATCTCAACCACTAAATCAAGAAACAAAAGCATAAGAAACCTTATATACATATGTATGTATATCCGGAAAATAGGCTATTCAGATAATGAGAACGTCAAGTTGGTCATAATTGGCTAAATGGTCTATTTACTGGTAGGAAACCATCAATAATTTCGCCGGTACAGTACCGTTGTGTACCAAATTCGGCAACGAGTGGTCACTGATCTTCCGGTCAATCAGGCTATGCAAGTGTATAGGCACTTAGGCACACTACCTGCTATATAATACACTGCAATGTTTTCTCGAAACGGTATAGGCGATAACGAAGTTTTATTACATGATAAAGAAAGAACCGATAAAAACCTAGTAGGATTGCAATTTATTTTTATGCAAACGGTTCGAGTAGAAAGTTTCGGAGGCGGAAAAAAATCACCACGTTTTGCCTTGACGCTACCAATTTTTTCATTCAATAAAGTATGTATGTATTGTATATACTTATCATGAGGGCAGATTGCTTATTCTGAACCCTCCACTGGATGCAATTCCTGGCACATGTTCTTTAACAAGATGTTATCAAAAGCTCGTTTAGGGCCGAAGGGCTGTTCGGATTGTGTTCGCCCGCGGCACCGCTTTGAACTCGAGTGGAGCCCTATTAAAGCGGCATTCATTAATTGTTCATTCCAAGGTATTTCGAGTGGTTTGGTTGGATAGCTCGTAGAATAAAATGTTCGAAAGTGAAACTTACGAGCATTTGTTATGAAAGTCTTTATTATTAACTAAATTCTGCTCGCGGCTGCAAACGCGTTTTCGAAATAAAAGATAATATGCATAATATGTGTGTTATCCCAGGTGTTCTTGGGTGCAAAATTCCAGTACGATCCATTCGGTAATTTTGGCGTTGTCTTCGGCCAAGCAATGATACAAAGTTTCACCTTTATTTTAAATACATATTAGTAGAATTGTTATCGCATGGAGCCATTGTGCTCGATGCATGGAGCATATTCTAAAAACAAACGGCTATGTATTGCATCACACAGACCTTCTAGCTGCAAGCAAACACAGGATATTCAAATTGTCACAGCTATAATTCAGTCTAGGACAAAATTTATGGTGTAATGTACACAATAACGGCTTCGTGCCCATATAGCGCCCACACTTATTAACCAAAGTTAGATTTATGCGTAACTACGAGAGCGATAGTGGCACAATAGCTCTGAGGAATTTGACCCAAGCTCGTTTGGTTCTGAACTTATGGTATTAGCATATTGTTAGGCGTTCAATTTCATTTTCTACTGCGCATTTTTGAGATAACATTGGTATGAGATGAATGGAATGCCAATACAAAAATTATTAATAACCGGCGACTAAATTTAACCAAGAAAGAGTGCATTTTGTCTACCTACTCTACATTTATTGAGGTTTTCTCATGGCTAGATTATCGATGAAGCGGTGTTAAGGTTACCGGTAAAACGTTATCCATCATTTCAATGAACAAGTAGGCCGAGTACGGTATTGCAATCTCAGCTGTTCATCATAATATTGTTTGCCATCAAATTAAGAAACTGCTCTAGTTCCGAGCCCGTCGAATTATGCTGGGAAATTGCTGCACTCTTCCTATTATAACGCTCAATTCTATTATGTATTTCTCAAGAGAAACCCGTACGGTCTAGTTCTACTTATTGTTGAGTAAAAAGAAGTAACACAGTGTGGCTGCGTTTTCGCTAAGCTATAAAATACATTTAACAGACACATCCATTTGGAACCTTACAGAACGTTTACTTGGCAATGAGGCCTCAGAAAGGTTGTTCCGACCTGAACAATAGTCGAATATTTCTAAGAAGTTGTTAATTCCTAAGCCAAGGGTCTATAACTCCAGAAATATTAAAACAATAAAACCTATGCATCACAATATTATGAATACAAGCCTACTCTTATGATGTCATCGACATTAAAAATCGTAATATTGCCGTTATGAACTTTTGTTTTCAGTCTCAGACATCCTAATCTAAATACCTGCTAATTCAGTCAATAAATTTACTTTTTAAATCTTTCTCTATTAGATTACATATTTATTTTTGGTTTTCAAACATATGATACCAGCATAAAGGCAAATTTTCTCAAAACATGACTTTGTTATCTTGGATAGGTATCATAATTGATGGTTATGAGACAAATGAAGGTAATTTTCTCGTGCTAAACATCATTGTATGTGGGACGAGCACGAAGTTTCGCAAGGCTCTGTAAAAGCACAAACAAAGTAGGTACTTAGGTATATCTCTTTATGAACGTACTTATGTATACGGGCGGTTAACTGTTATGCCGTGTGAAATTTTTTGCTTTAAACAAAGGTTTTACCTGCCACTGCGCATAACTTTACTAGAACAATTCTCATAATTTCTTAACCTTTTTGCTGCATTGTGATGTTCTTAGACACATAATTGAGTTGTTCGACGACCCCGGTCATTGTAGGTCATATGAAAAGCTGATGTTTGACACTGCTTCAGCACTATTTGCAAGGTTTATTCAGTGCAAAGTAAATTTTCTTGCAGATTTTTAATACTTAGTCTCGCTTGTTTCAATAAGTTACTGCTTTCTTGGATATTTTTTTTGTACGAGTTACCCGATTTCATGCAAAGATTTCTAATTCGAGATTGGTCAGAATTATCGATAGATTTCGTTCCAAATATATACCTAACGATGCCTATCGCAATGTCTGTCTTGGGGTCGGGCCCCGAATAAACCTTGGACCTGATTTGAGACTAGATAAACAAAGAAGTCGCTGTAGGTGTAGTGTTATGTGGCGTGGGAGACCCGGAAAAACTTCTTGTGCTGAGGAAACTATGTGTTTTGTTTTTCTTTTCATTTTCCCTGTTCATCCGTTGGAACTTTACCTTAAACGATAGAGGTATACAATACACTTAAAGGTGTATTGTATAGTGCTTACATAAAAATAATGAATCTGGAATGTTTGCATGGGAAGTTAAGTTATATATCTTTCTAAATATGGATCTCTGTGGTATCCTTTGTATTAAATTAAACATTAGATTAAATACTCAAAACAATAATTAAGTCCGTTCGGAATGTTACCTACTTTAATATAATCCTGTATTTCTCTATAAGAGAATGTATATATATTCTTTTGAGAAAAAAAATTCTAAAACCGTAAAAGGTTATATATTATGTAAGGTACAATAGGTTAAACAACGTATACGTTTAATGTTTTTTTTATTTTGAAGGTATTGTGAGAAAGAACTTACTTCAAAATTTTGCCATATATTAGACACAGTTACCCCAAACTATCTTTTAACTGCGAAGTAAACCGAAACCAATTTTGTAAGTCCTGAATAAATGTGAGATAAGCACGCAACAGACCGAGAGAGTAACAAAATATCTAGACAAGAGCATTGTGAGCATTGTGAGCAGGCTTGTATCGGATTTGAATTACATCCAAATTGGCGTGACGAAACATGAAAGGTTCGGTATATGGCTCTCACAAAAGCAGCAATAGATCAAGGACTTCCCGTTTAAAATACAGGTGTTTATTTATGTATTTATATATTTTTGAAAGGTCACAATATTTTTTACCCGCACTCGCAAATATATCTCTACATAGTATAAAACAAACTCGCTTCCCGCTGTCTCTCTGTCCCTATAATATGCTTAAATCTTTAAAACTATGTATGCAACGGATTTTGATGCGGTTTTTAATAGATAGAGTGAGTCAAGAAGAATGTTTGTATGTATATTTTGTACCCGTGCAAAACTGGGGCGGGTCGCTAGTGTATAATTATAGGTACGGCCGTATCTATCAAATCACCTACAAAATATTAAGCTAAGTATAGAATAACGTGAACGAAGCTTGTATGTTTGTAATATTAAACTTTGGTTACAGGTGCCGTTTCATAGGTTAACTTTCAAATCCTTCATTTGTTTGTATTTAACGTCTCCACCTACCTAATTCATACAAAATGGTTACTAATGTTAAGCCCACACTGGTTAACCATAATTGGTAGAGCTGCGTTGTTAATGAATCCAGTCTCCATTTATAGAGGGGACAAGGGGACCCGAAACTGGCTTCTTGGATTCAATATCTAACGTTTTGATGATCGATCCTAGTCAAAGTATTTTTTTTTTACTGTCAACATGTTTTACAAATGATCTTACTATAAATTATAAATGTCAAAGTTTGTGATTATAGATGTAATGTTCCTCTTTAACACAAAAAATACTGAAGTGATTGGGCTGAAATATTGTATGGGTATAGTTTGGGACCTGGAATAACATATACGCTATTTTTTATCCCGATAAAACGAGGGCGAAGGCGCAGGCAGCAGCTAGTATAATATAAAACAAGTAGGTCCTTCACCAAAGATGACTTTATTAGGCTTAGGTACACAAATCGATTTGTGTCCATGTCCATCCATTTATGTCTTCCTAACGGTAACTTGATTGCATTTTGAATTTATGAACTGCAGACAGTTACGAACATTTAAATCGGTGATATCTAGTCTATTTTGCGACGAATGTGCACTTCAATTCACAATCAAGGTGTCCTGGGAGAAATCACTCTCAGCGATAAGACCGCCTTTTGTACTGATTTTTATTTTAGGTATAAGAGTTTTTTTTAGTCCATCAAAGTGTTCATACATAAATTTATTCAATGTTTTCAATAACAATATGAGTTTAATCGCGTAATGGCCTGATGCAATTCACAATAGGAACCGCAACATGCATACGGTATAGGTAATAAACGGAGGGTGTGGGATGAATGCACGCTGACGATGCCAACTATATTATCATATCTATTATGCATGATGATCTAGCCCCTAGTGCTATGACAATAAGGATTGATTAGGCCGAATATAAATTTGGATCGTTTGTCAGCTGGAGTGGAGGGTTGAAGGTATGAGGGGTCGCAGCACGCATCGAACGACGGCTGTAACGTTCTTTCTGCTAATATATTTTTTGAACGTTTATCAGTTCACAGCTGACTGAATTCGGAGGGAGGAAATCTCATGTAGATATTGATTAAGTTTTTTCACAAACTCAGGGTTCAGAGGCCCCTGCCTAAGGTGTTACTACCTTTACCTACAGTTTTGCTAAAGAACAATAGGTAGATAAGGAAAAAACTTTCTGCAGTAAAGTTGATAACAAAGTGGTTTGAAAGAGGTAAAAATTTAATTAAAAATAAACTGTTGATCATTCAAAAACGATAAAACTTCACCCCGGTCACAAGTTACACAAACAATAAAGTTTATCAAACTGACACACTTACCTAATAAACACTTAATTCATCCAAGTAAACAGTCTTGGCAATTTAAATTATCGATACAAAAATATGACGGTTGAACTTTAAATTTGTAGAACGAGGTACAAATGTCACTGAATGCACTTTATTGTACAAGTATCGATCGTGAATGCACAAACAACCGGCTTCCCGCGCCCGCGCGTCCGTCTCTAACGAATGTCGTATTAATACTACAGAACCATAACCTAAAATTTACGGGCGCCGCTCAAGAAATTGTTTATGCTGTCTGTACAACCGTAAATGGGGTTCAGTTGTGAAGAGGAAGGGCATATGCGGAGACAGTAAGGAAAGACAAAGACGGAGTGCTGTCAAAGGTATTTATTATGGGGGAGTGAAGTGCAATAAGCAACTATACGATGTCTGTCGGTCGGTATTATCAAACTTTTGTTTGCGAACAAAGAAATTAGCATAAAAACAAAGACCTACTAATTTTCAATTATAATGAAAACAATTGATAACGCCATTCTATCAAACGTAATCGACGTTCGCTATTCGTAAGAAAGGTAGAGCAGCAATACAAACAAAGAAATATAATGAATACTATGTATAAGTATTTGCTTTTTGTCGTGAATCCCAATTATTTTCTAAAAGAATAGACACCATCTGTTAGTCAAAAGTCAAGGGCTTACACTTGAACATGCAGACAGGTTGAAAAACAAAAACCTTTTACTGCGACATCGTGAAGTACCTGCGTCTCCCTTGGGTCCCATTCCATCCCATAGAGACCATTCAACCGTGAAGAATGAATGATTTTAAACAGCCGCTAACAAATACCTGATTTAAGTTGTTGGTACTTACTATTCTGTACTTGTTAATCCATATTCTCCACCTTTTATTTTCTTATACCCTGTATATCCTTGTATTTTAAAGAAACAAGTGCTTGTATTAGGATTGTTTGTCTTCTTTTGGCAGATGTTCACTATCTTGTTGATTTTATGACGAATGAGATAAAATGTAGAGTAGACTCTTCGTCAGACATTTTAATCAGTGAAAGTGTTTGCTAAGTATAATGTTATGTTATCTTTCAAAAATCTAGGTATTTATAAAGTTTACTTTATTTAATAGTAGTATCTTTCTATGATACGAGTATCTTCATAGTTTTAATCTAAAATTATATCTCTCTCACCTTAATTAATTGTGATGTGATGATAGCTGTAGAGCCTCATTTGCTTATAAATTAAAGACAGTTTAATATGAGTCGGAAGTGTGAACGATAACCTAGAGCTGCATCCATCCGCATTTAAAACAGTTTGATCGTACGCCCCAGCCTCATTATGTGGGAGAGCCCTCTTGCGTACTTCGTTTTGGAGTCTGCAAGGCTCGACGACGACGTCTAGTCTGCGAATGTGAACAATAAACACTTATCGATTGCGGAATAACACTTTCTCGGTAAACTTATTGTATGGTTTTACGGTTTCTATTCTAAAAATATCAACTTATAGTGCTCTACTGCCATCAAAATGAGAATTTTGTAATGGTTCGCCTAGGTGTTCGTTTTTTTTTATGAGTAGGTAGGTTTACGTATTGTTATTATGTTCTATATCAATTCTTCTTATTTTATTATTTTACAGTACGAGTAGACTACTAAACAAAAGATAAAAGAGGCTCTATGGTTTTAGAAATATGCAATATTATTTTAAGGTTTAACAAAGTTTAAACCAATGAGTAAAGGTTTTCTTTACTCATTGGTTTCATTTCGATAAAAACGGCTAATCTTAATAACAAACTATTTTTTATGATAACATTTATAACGCTGCTGTAAAGTATTTATGGCACTAAGCTTATCCTTCTTGGAAAGCCTATTATTTCTTAAGACAGGTAATTTTTGGTGCATTTTTCTTATTTTATGTAGCCGTCACGTTTTTTGCTATGTCTGAGTTATTTCAACATAATATCAGAGATCAACAAACACCATAGTCTCAGTCTACCCTATTTTATGTCTGACTTTCGAACTGGACCTCCTTGACCTGCATGAACTTTAAGGCATTTGTCAAGTCCATTACGATCGACGCGACGCCATCCATTGCGACGCCGACGGTTGAGGCATAGTGATCGTCGTCGGTATTGTACAAAGTGTTTGTTATGTAAGCTGTGCCTTGGGGCGGATTAGTGATAGGACCAGAATGGAGTTAGGGATATTCAAATATATCTACGGATACGGATTTTTGATTTCAATAATTTTCTATAATTTTCGGCTTTCAGATTGGTAGATTAGATATACAATACATAGGTACATAAATATTTATTGTTATCGATTGTATTCCGGATGCAGATGGTAAACACAAGGCCAAGTAGGTGCTAGGTAGGTACATGAAGGTAGAGTTCGACTTTGTTCATTTAAGTGATTCTTAGATTACACTTTGAATACACTCCCAGGCGAGATGCCAGTACAAATTTCAGTTATTAGAATTAGATTCTTTGATTTCAACGACCATAGTAGTTTCGGAACGTTCTTTATCTACTAAAATTCGCAGATAAAATTTTGTAATATAGCTTACACTTCAAGGTTTTCACTGCCCAGACTCCAGGCCGCCAGCAGGACAGCAGGACCTTTACCTTGGCATTTGCGTCGGCGGCGTTCTAAATGCTCTAATGCGTGGGCACTCAAAGTGTTTTATAATATACCTACTGACAATAGATTGGAAATTTTCATACGAATTAATCATTCGTATTGTTCCGGATTCGAAGTCAAGCTATAATATATCAATACGATTGCTCTAGCAATCACTAGCCAACTAGCTAGACCGTACGCGTACCCTGCGCGTGCGCTGCCGGGAGGGGGCACGCGCACGACTCCCCATGCGTGTTGTAAACGACGCGTATGTTTTTTACCTTTTGTTTACAGTGGGATCACGTTCTACTTTTAAAAATCTACACGTTTGGGTGTGAATAGTAGAGTCATTCTCTCCATGTTTATCAATACTGGCCCAAAATAGATTTCCATGCTGATACTTACGTTTTCAGAAGACTAGTTAAGTTAAAATAATGATTACAAAGAATAATCTACCTAGTAAGTACTTATAAGCAGAATTATACAGGGTGCCACGTAACATGTGTACTAAGCAGAAATGTAGTGATTTGTGATATGTTATTTTTTGATTTGTGAACATTTTGATATACGATTTTTTTATTTTGAATTATCCTGGCCCTATTATTACATGTACTCATGCATTACATCACTATTTCGTTTTTAAATTACCACAAATTGATGTAATAATTCCTAGAATTCCTAGATCCTTACAAATTTTAAAACCATGGTAATAATATAAGAATACTTGAAATTACAATCACAAATTTAAAGAAAAACGAGTTTAATTTTTGTCCAAAAATATAAAAATATTTCCGAAATTCAAAAAATCATATTCCAAAAATTTATCCCTTTGGGGTCCAAAATTTTCCCCATTCGGCTCATGTTACGTGAAACTCTGTGTAAGGTAACTGTAACTACATAAGTAGGTAAACGTAAGTTGATTTTTGTACAATATATACGATATGATATGTATGTATAGTGTTTTATTTGCAAGAACTTAACGCACTTCCTATTATCTGAATTGGATGAGCAATAACACAACAGGAAAATAAATATGAACGAACAAAGCATAAAGTTAAACATATCACGTTTTTTATATTTGAAAGGTTATGAAATACCAAGGCTCTTTTAAATATCATAGTCACTAAAAACTAACGCCCAAAGCTTAACAACTCACCCAAACATTAATCCTACTAATATTATAAATTTGAAAGTAGATCTGTCTATCTGTCTGTCTGTTACCCTTTCACGCCTTAACGGCTGAACCGATCTTAATGAAATTTGATGGTATACTGGGGACAGACATAAAGGTACATGAAAAGCGCGTACGAAGCCACGGGCACCAGCTGGTGTTAGATAAACTGCTATATTTCTCGCGTTGACTAATTTATCCGTACGTAAGTCTTTTCTGCAAGGATAGCTGTCTCGATTGCATGTCGCGATCAATAAATCTATGTTTGACAAGATATTCCAACAGAATTCATAGCAGACGAGATGATAGCAATGATTATAACAATCACGGCAATCCTTATTGAATCAAGTTGCATATTACGAGTACTTAGATCTAGACTCTAGACTAGACCTACTCGTAATTTGCATCGTGCTACAGCTCTCTAGACTCAAGAAAAAATTTAAGAAATATTATTTCATGAACAAACAAATAGTAAGTAACAAAGCAATGACTGGCAATATTACGTACGTTTCCCTAATCGACCGATTGTTGTAACACGCTGTATGTTGTGGTTACAAGCACGATTGTAGGTGTGGGCGCGTTTATTTTCTTTGAGCCCTTTCGAAACGACTATGGCGAGCGTTTACACCTTATCAATATGGGTTTATTCATCCCGATAAAAATAAAGCCAGCTGTGAACTGTTCATATTAGAGTTATATGTTCACTGAAAAATAAGGAATAAGAAACTCATTATAATTTGTGCATGTTTACTTGTCAATCAGCTGAGAGCTTCAGCATTTATATGAAAGACGACCTCATTGGCGCAGTGGCCGATGCAGGAGCTTGCGAGTTTGATTACAACCGCGGGTTTTTACGATCTGCAGATATTTGTTTTTTAGTCTGCGTGTTTTTGTGGATAATAAAAAAAAATTATATATCTATTTGTGTAAATATTGTATTAAGATTATAAATTATAATCTAGTACCTCACTCGCAAGCTCTGCTTAGATGATGCTGAACTAATTGTTCAGCATTATTATAATATTGTATTATCTAAGTTTCCTACTAAATCCAGTAACATTTCTGGAATGTAACAAGTTATATAAATGATTCATGAGTCCAAGAAAGTTATATTTTGTCTTTGTTTCTAATTCAAAGTATACCTGGCTTAATACAATTTGTGCCGGTATTATTAAGCTGTGGTCTCAGGTTATTATTGTTCCGGGCCGCTGCGTGGCGCGGAAGCCGTTAGTAATCACGGCGGGAAAGGGAACACATGCTGCATAAAATAATGAGCTCAAATTTTGTAAATATAACAAACAAGCACACCTTGCTCGTTTAATGTGGACATTATACTTTAGGTAGATAAATATCTAAGCTCGTTTACGTACCAGCTTTTATCAACACTCTCAGTGCCTATGACGCGTATCAGCATCATCACGAATCCAGCGATATGGGCCAGGCAGGAACTGCCCCGCCTCAGTATACCAACCTGCCATCACGCTCCGCTGCTCTACAATCTATACTTATAAAAAAACAGTTGAGCTATCTGTAGATTGTTTGCAACAGTCTGCAGTTAGCTCAATTGTTTCAATTGTAAATACTAGTTTAATTTCTTTATATTATTTGATTATAATAAAACTGTAACAGGTCCAATTCTGTACATTGAAGATATTTTGAAATTTTTTTTAGAGGGCACTCTATTATCGATTCTGATGCCAAAATTGATATTTTTTTCTATCATGTCTGTCTGTCTGTCTGTCTGTATCTTGGCCGCGCATAGATCCGAAACTACTGAACGTATTAAAATGAAACTTGGCAGGATTTGAGTTCATACTTCGAGGAAGGACATAAGATACTTATTGTCCCGGATTTCAATAGGGTTCCCTTGGGAGAGAGGTAGAAAGTAAAATTTGTTGGCTGCGCATAGCGCCGGAACTACTGAATGTATTCAAATGAAACTTGGCAGGATTTGAGATCATACTATGATGAAGGACATAGGATACTTTTTATCCCAGATTTCAATAGGGTTCCTTTGGGAGAGGGGATGAAAGTAAAATTTCGAAACTACTGAAGGTAATCAAATAAAACTTAGCATGATTTATGTTCATATTACGAGAAAGGGCATAGGATACTTTTCATCCCGGATTTTAATAGGGTTCCCTTGGGAGAGGGGATGAAAGTAAAATTTTTTGGCTGCGCGTAGCGCCAATACTACTAAATGTATTCAAATGAAATTTGGCAGGATTTGAGTTCATATTACAAGAAAGGGCATTAAATACTTTTTATCCCGGAATTCAGAAGGGTTCCCTTATGAGAGAGGATGGAAGTGAAATTTTGCGCGTTGCAGGATGGCGCGCGGGGCAAGGGCGGTAGAGAGCGATATCCCCCCTCTGTGTGGGGCACTGGCAGTTGGGCCCCAGGCAGTCGGGGCCCCAGAAGTGGGGACCCCAACAGTGGGACCCCTCACGCAACCGGACCCTCCCAGTAGCCCCCCGCAGTGGAGCCCCCACATTGCCCCGCAGTGGGACCTCAGTAGCCCCCACAGTGGGGGCACCGGCAGTGGGGCCCCGGAAGTGGGCGCCACCGGTAGATGGCCTCCCGAAGTGGGCCCCTCACATTGTCCCGCAGTGGTACTTCCTCATTAGCCCCCCACAATGGGGGCACCGGCAGTGGGGCCCCGGAAGTGGGCGCCACCGGTAGATGGCCTCCCGAAGTGGGCCCCTCACATTGCCCCGCAGTGGTACTTCCTCATTAGCCCCCCACAATGGGGGCACCGGCAGTGGGGCCCCGGAAGTGGGCGCCACCGGTAGATGGCCTCCCGAAGTGGGCCCCTCACATTGCCCCGCAGTGGTACTTCCTCATTAGCCCCCCACAATGGGGGCACCGGCAGTGGGGCCCCGGAAGTGGGCGCCACCGGTAGATGGCCTCCCGAAGTGGGCCCCTCACATTGCCCCGCAGTGGTACTTCCTCATTAGCCCCCCACAGTGGGGGCACCGGCAGTGGGGCGCCGGCAGTGGAGCTCTCGGCAGTGGGCCCCCCACATTTCCTCGCAGTGGGACCCCCAGTAGCCCCCCGCAGTACCCCCCGCAGTGGGACCCACACAGTAGGCCCCCACAGTGCAGGGCAACGGCGGGCCCCCACATTGCCCCGCAGTGGGACCCCCAGTAGCCCCCCGTAGTGCCCCCCCCGCAGTAGGGTAAAATTTCTTGCTTGCGCAAACAGCTGAAACTACTGAATGTATTCAAGTTCATACTACGAGGAAGGTCATGTAATACTTTTTATCCTGGAATTCGTTAAGGTTCTCTTGGGAGTGGGGATGGAAGTGACATTTCTCGGCCTAAAATAGCGCAAAAACTACTGAATGGATTCGAGTGATACTTAGCATGATTTGAGTTCATACTACGAGGAAGGACATAAAATACGAGTCCATACCCCAAAGCCAACAAAATGATTACAAAATTGTTATTAGTGCCGATAAACGACCTACTGGACCGCATCAGGTTGGTGCAAAGCTCTCGCTACTAATGATGTTGCCGCCGTCCTGGTAGGTCAGCACTGTAACGGGTGGGACATTGTGCTGCGTACCCGGGATGAGCGCTTGCAATGCATTGGCGAAACGCACCAGGCATTTGATGCTCTTCAGTCTCTACTCGCTTATATACCTACTGTCGTGGCGAAGACGGATACAACTTTGATCTTTGACATGTGAATCCGAAAACTGACGAGACTGGACACTAAAAAAGTTTCTGCAATGGAATTCTACGCCTAGATACATTTTACCAATAAGAGAAGGTCGAATTGCTCACCTGCAAAGGTTTCGAGGTTTGTTTAACCGTTTTCTGGTGGCCACTTACGCCAAAATTAAAAGGTAGCGTTTGGTATACATCAGAACAGAACTAATGAGAGAAGACTGGGCGCTGAGAATTATGTAGATCTGCGAGACGCCATGAATCAAGATAGAAATTGTGAAGATTTAGGACGACTGGTGATTCTTCCTTCCAGTTTTAGAACTGGACAATAGATGTGTAGTGCCCTATTTTCCAGTAGGTACTATCAAAAGCTTTTGAAGCGCATAATATACCTCGTATCTCTGAATCTACTGAGCCAATTTTGAAAATTCTTTCACCTATTGAATTTGTTTGAACACGCATCGTTTAAACCACGTTATTTGCGAGTTTTATAGACTTTAAGATGCTGACCGCCCAACGAAGTGGGCACGGGTCAGCTAGTACATACATAATATACACTCAGCATATGACGTGCGTCATTATGGGTATGTATAGTTCATAGGTAGATAGAGATTTTTTCTACGTATAGTTATATAGAAAATGCTTTATTGCACACTCTACGAAACAACAAATAAACAATACATACAAAAAAAATTGACTATTGGCGGTCTTATCGCTCTCGAACGATCTCTACCAGTCGACTGTCTTTAAAACAACCTGCAGTTTTTGCCGACTCTTTGTGAGAGACAGGTATTTGATTGCATTTAGATTTAGGTTAATCAATTTAATTGCTATTTGGCTAGGTAATTCCTATGACTCTACTAGCTTACTATTTTGGACATTGACCTAAAAGGAATATTGTGTGGGTTTTGAATAAATATTTTGACTCCTACTACTCTAATTATTTGCATAAATTGTAGACCATAAGGTCAAGATACATTTAGTCACCAATCCGCCTGCCAAGCGTGGCGATTATGGCAAATCCCCCCCTACATGGGACACCATCCACTCGGATGGACCGACGACATCGTAGTGGTCGCAGGGAGTCGATGGATGGAGGCGGCTCAGGACCGCTATTTGTGGCGTCGTACGGGGGAGGCCTATGTCCAGCAGTGGACGTGTAGAGGCTGATGATGATGACAGTAAAGGAACTGGCATCATAATCAAATATTAGGTACAAAATAAAAATATTATAGAGCTGGCTGTCGTATCTTATAAACACACGAAGTAGAAATTTCATAGAGGATGGCCTATTATATTAAACTGTAGGTAGTTAGGAATGCAACTTTTTGTAAATTCAACCTTTTAGGATATAATATGCTGCAAATTCATATTTTTGCAAATTCAACTTTTTAGGAATTCAACTTTCTGTTCCTAAAGGATAACTACATACGTGCTAAATATGAATGTTTTGAAGACTTGTGTATTTGGGACCATTGTAGAACACTTCAAAGGCAATTTATTTGTAGCGCTTTGATCGCAAAGTATCCAAAATGGACAAAAGCAGTATGTTTGCTGTTTGGAATGGAACTTGAAGAGGCCCATCCCGTCATTCATCTCACTACAAAAGTATCAAAATAAACACACAGCATGACCGCACTCATGTAAGTTCTGAGAATTGGCGTCAGACAGCGCTTGAGCCTTGAGGGTACTTGGCCGGAGTTGGCCCTGCCCATAGAATGTTAGCCTGGTTGTACAATGATATTATGGAAACTGCAAATGCTAATTGACAGCTTTTGAGTCACACGATGTTGTGTGACAAATGTTTTAATTGTCTATCACTATCAAGATAGACAACATAGACTTGGAATTTTCTTTTCTATTAAGTCTATGATCATCATTAGGTATTTATAATACTGAATCTTTAAAAAAATAAATTTTTGTTATCTATTTTAGGTTAGGTGCTTATAATTATTCTTTCTAAATCAGTACGAACTTACATTTATAAATGTAGGTATAAATGTAGGGTACTTTCTACTTTACCTTGTCTTTCAAATATAATATTTTTTGCGTCATTGAATTGATTGGGCTATTTCATTTTGTTTTCAGTGAAATATGTTGGGGTCCCTTTCATATATGCATCGCAATAAAAAAGACGGCAGAATTTTTAGTGTTGTCAAATTAGTTTAGTTGAGTCGTTCTTCAACTCAGACCGTGAATACAAGATTCAACTGGTGTGAGTTGACGAAAGTTAGTAAAATAATAGACAAAAAGGCATAATTATATAATTTTTGGCCATTAGTATCACCTACCTATGTATGTCGTAAGTACCTACTTCTCTTTTTCATAGTCGATAGACCTTCCTTTTACCACAATCTCACTTAGTGGAAAGTGACGATGAGGCCAACGGTGTATCACGAAGGTCTAAAAGACACCATATTCACTCTTATTTTGAAAAGACTTCTCTGCTTTAACTCTTTTTATAATTATAACAATGACTTGTATAGAACTAGAACATAATAAAATTTAACTGTCGTTGACTCATTCGAAACCATTAGCCGTATGGATAAATCAAACCTTATAATTGCTATTGTCCAATTAAAGTGACTAATCAAATGGTTAACCGCTATCGTCTCACAGAAATACAAGAAGCACTCATAGAATGAAGTAAATATGTAAATGAGTACTTGAATTACATGAATGAATGGCACCTTTATCCTGTGTAATTGACGTACTCTTATTTGTATCAGAAGAGGTGCCGGCGCAACGTTGGCGTCGCGTCGTGCGCAGGTCACAAGGTCAACCATCGTTTGTGGTATTGTCAATGTCAACCTTGAAAAAAGTTCAACATAATGCTATAAACGTATACTTACTTGTACTTTCTAAATAATAGGTATTTTTGCTCACACTTTTCATTGACTGGGCATTATTAGTTTTTTATATGTATCAGTCAATAAAATGGCTTATTCCACTTTTACCCCCAAAAACCCCCCTTAGGGGGAAAAGTGGAATGCAAAAATATAAATTCCTTTTCCCCCCTTGAAATCCCCCTTAAGAAGGCTACGAAGCTCTCCCAAACGGAAACGGATTTTCCCATGCGGATTTGTTGTTGTTTCACGTAGAATGAAATGGGGCGCGCTAGGAGTGAGAAAGCGCATCTAAGCATCTAATACGAAGCTGTCATGTGGATGTGTGCGTGTGCTTGGTGTTGGCACCATTTTTTGATATTTTTTCGTACATTCCGATTAATTTTGAGTAAACGATTGATTTCAAAAATATTTTTGACTATTTATAATGTTGAATATATTTAAGACTAGTTGAAACGTGCCCACTTCGTTGGGCGGTAAAAATTGAACAGTTTATATGGGAAAATTAAATTGTTGTTTTTACTATCTTCCTGGTAATTTTTCCATATTTTCCCACCGTTTAAACCTTCCCTGGACTACGACAAACATTTCAAAACCAAAATCAGCTAAATCGGCCCCGCCGTTCTCGAGTTTTAGTGAGACTAACGAACAGCAATTCATTTTTATATATATAGATGTTTGCAGCGCGACAGATTTTCGAATAAAGGTTTCTATCATGCATAAAAAATAGCTTGAACATGACACGATTTGGTGGTAAAAATTAGTTTCGCTCTCATTTAAATATCATTATGTTTTTTCAAAAACTAAAGCGCTGCAAATATAGCTATTTCCTCATCCGATTACGTATGGAAAATTTAAATAATATCGGGGACATTTCTATGGGGAATAAGGCTATCCGTTCCGTTCTTAAGGGGGAAAATAGGAATTGAAAAAAGTCGATTCCACTTTTGCCTTACTGAATATTTCCTCTCGGGGAGAAAAGTGAAATTGAATAAAAGTCGATTCCACTTTTTCGAGCTCTTTCTTTACTCACAACGAAGCTTACCTTATGGGGTTGAAAGCTTGAACCAACGTATGGTTTACTTTTACCTTACGTTGGTTCAAGCTTTCATGCATATTATAATTTTCCCCATAAGTTAAGTATGAGTTCTTTTCAGTAGGATTTATTTGTTCACCTTACTGTCATAGGTTAGGTACCTATGACTTACCTTCCGTATGACTCTATCAAAATTGAGTCATCTTTCACGCCCTTGTTTTACGCTACCTACATGAGGTCAAAAGTTGGCACAAAAGTTGGCATCTTCTCGTAATTAATAAGTAAAATAACGGTACCAGTCCTTTATTAAAAGCGGCAGTTAAAGTGAGGCAAAGTCCCACGGCCATGGCCATCCAACTGAATTCAAAACTGTAATCTGTGGACCAGATTTCTATGAGATCATACACAGCTAATTCGGATAAAATAAGCTCTAGGAAGGTACCCTATGTAGTCTGTAATAATAATGATGGACAATTCACACAGCATCATTTAGTCCCAATCTAAGCAGAGCTAGTGTTATGTGTACTTATCTGATATAAAATTAATTATATACAACAATAAATTACATAAGTAGATAAATATAGACCAGACTCTAGCTAGGGAACCTAACAAAAGAGCACAGAACAAAAATATTATTTCCGTACACAACACAAACCATTTAAAAATGGATACTAGCGTGCAGGCTAGGAAGTCTAATATTCACTGCTTACTGATATAAATATCTAAACGTATGTCATGTACAGTCAGTGAAACAATTGAAGCAATTCGCACTTTAAGTGGCTTTGATGTTCCACCAACACAGTGAGGTCTAAAAGGCTCCTAACACTAAAAGTTTAACAAGTATTTTCCATTAGGACCAGCAGAAGAGCGAAGTCATTTCGTCACGCCTCGTAGAGGACCAAGGTTGCAGAGAACAAGCCCGTGGGATTGGAAACAAAGCCATGCTATGCCAACTTGAAACACCATGTTAAAGCATCACTGACTTTAATGCTCAATAGAATAGCAAAACGAAGAATATAATACAAAGCACCTATTGGAATGTAACATTCATATGAGAAATCTTCATGTTTCTTTGAGGTACTGTGGGAAATAATATAGAGAAAATAAAAAACATTCGCAGGTCTTAGAGAATAGGAACAAATTTTCATAATACAGTAGAGATTTAATACATAGTTTTCAGTATACGAAATCGGTTGCCTATAGTTTTTAAATGATTTTGAGTTATTTGTTGTATTTTAGCAGTAGGTTGGTACAACTTGCAAATCTTTGGTATTACTTTCAAGTTCCAATAAACAATTTCCACAGAAAGATAGAAGTAATAAGTGTTAAATAAACGACGAAGACGTCGATCGTGTGATATAATGATGATGATGAGGATGGGGGAGGCCTATGTCCAGCAGTGGACGTGTATGGGCTGATATGATCAGATGATGATGATGAAAAGCTCAAACTCTCCAAGGTATAAACCGAAACAAAGATTTCAAAGGTGTAACAAACCATGACTCAAACATCATGTGTCTTGTATCCAAGTTGTCTTGGAGACGCTGCACCGGCGATCAGCCTTGACAGCAGTATTTTATTTCAGCATGGGAACCTCACCGTGTCGGTTCCACTTGAGGAACCTGCGACTGCTCAAGTACTGACTATTACCGTTACCTAGTGCCTACTTAGCTAAGAATAGGTATGACTTGTATTATGCTAATACATAACAACGCATGGGTGTTTCGCATATCTTCAAATTAGAAACGGTCCATTTTATAAGTTGAATTATACCTTCATAAAGGTAATTTCTTCTTATAACGGTCTTTGACTATGAAAAACTAAAGAATAATAAAGCGAAGACGAACACGTGAAACGTGCTGTTTTTAAGTTTTATTTTTTGGGGTTGAACCTCGCCAAAAATAGTTTTTAGTGAATTTTAAATTTTTGCAATGATCTTCTTACATTCAAAATATAATTTAACTAGCTATATATTGCCCGCGCTTTCGCCCGCGTTTCATCAGGATAAAAAATTGCCTATATGTTATTCTAGGTCCCAAACTATACCCATAACAAATTTCAGCCCAACCAGTTCAGTAATTTTTACGTGAAACAGGAATAAACATCCATATTCACAAACTTTGACATTTATAATATAATTATGTAGGATTTTGTATAACTGTTGAAATAAAAAACGGCAATTTCCTATTTAAAATTAATTCTTGCGCAAATATGACCATGTCTCGGAATTTCGTAGGAAGCTCAAGTGGTTACCTATACGGCTTCGCCGTAATAGTCACATTCTATCTCTTCTCTATAATATTTTATTTCTCTCTTCTGCACACTCTTATCTCAAGGAACGTTTCACTTTTCTTCATCAATCTCACACTCTTTCTCTGCGCTCTTCAGAAACTCTTATGCTCCCAAGTCCCTGTCCACTCTACTTCCTTCTATGACAACTCATTCACTGCCCGTGCTGTACAGCTCTGGAACACATTGCCAGTCTCAGTAAGGCGTGCAAAGTCACTACCATTATTCAAGGGCATGGTAAAGGAACACTATTTGTCCTGCTGTCACGGACCATACCCTAGTTTCCCTTAGTAAAATGTATGCATATATGTATATATATAAGTATGTATGGATAGGTTTATGTATTTAGGTATTCTTGTTATTTATGTAGGTATTCGTATGTAAGATTTGTAAATTATTAGTTTTGTAATTTGTATTGATTAGAGTTTTGTAATTTGTATTAGCTTCTTAAAATAATGCGCACAGATCCCCGTATTCAATCCAACGATCCTATCCATCCAAGGTTGTCTGGTAGAGATCGCTCGTGAGCGATAAGACCGCCAAATGTCACATTTCTTTTTTTTTGTTCAAATTCTTTGTAAACTGTTTTGTTAAGTGTGCAATAAAGTATTTTCTATCTATCTATCTATCTAAACCCCTATTATTTCGACCCAGATATTTTTAAGCGAAGTGTTCACTAGCAAGTATACTTCTATGTATGTATACTAAGTTAATTAACGACTGTTTCAACTGACTGACAAATCGGATCCATCCTCTATAGCAGCTCTGCAGTAGGCAGAGTAGCACTAATGGCTTGTCACTGGACGTTTTACCGTGTTCGTTTATGAACTATGAAAAACTGGCAGGCAAGCTGAATAAACAATCAATTTCATAGTTAATGTTTTCCTGAAATACCATAGCCGTTCCGTGACTAATGCCACTAACGACCGTTTCAAACGAAACACTGATAAAGTCAAAACAAGTGCCGTTTTTCATACCTAATATATAAATAAATACGAATATAGCACTGCTCCTAGTAATCTACCAATTTTTTATTAAATAAATGGTATTTTTTTTTACAAATTGTACATTGCGTATTTATAGCATGTCTGTCACTGTCACCTCAACAATAGTTCACTTTCCCTAGCTTGGACTGCGCACATCTAGGCCGGACGCAGTTTCTGGACCATAAAGGATATACTATTGTTCTCTTAATTGTGTATTGCCACATTGCCACCATAATTTGCATGTCTTACGTAAAATAAAGAATGATGAAGAAACCTAACGATTTTTTTACTCCGTCATTTCTCATAGACAGACATTGAATTTATATCAATAACACAAGCTCTGCTTAGCTTGGGGCTAGATGAGGCTGTGTGGATTGTCCAGAGTGATATTTATTTCATTTATTGTTTTTATTTTAAAAAAAACCAGTGTGCTTCAGTGGGGGATATCTCCGTGGTGGACAACGGGAATAAGCCTTTTGTAGGTTTACCTTCATTGCTATGTGAATGGAAGCACTCACTATTATCAAGTAGAATAGAGACTTGCCCAATATTTTAGAAGGAATATCAACGGTAGGCTGCATTGGCAGCCTACACAAGGCCTTGTTTATAGTAAATAGAACCCAAAATGTGATAGCTAGGCCGAGTTCAGGCACATAAAATTATTGATAGTTGCCAAGTTCCATAGCAGGCGCTAATCTTCATTTGTTTTCATTTTTATTTAGTTAGTTGTCGACTGTCCTTGCTAGGCATAGGGCAGGAGTTGTTAGAGTCCTGCCAAGTTTATGTCACCACCAAGCAAGTGGTAAAATTCTCTCACGTTGTCTTACGATTGATACTAACGGATGAGTCACGGTAAGTTACTGTGTTAGAATACGTAAATAATGTTAGCCCTGAATCTGAATCATCAAAGGAATCATTCTGTCAGTACCAACTAATGCCAGCTTTCGCCTGCGGCTTTGTATGTTTTTATAGATAAATTATGATTATTTCAGATTTCAATAACATTATTTATTTAGGCTTAAAAGCTTTAGGCTAAATGCAAAATCAGCACATAAATAACTAAAATTTTATACTATAAACAGTTATAGTAATTATGATGATTCGAAGTATACCTATCTGATAAGAGAATATTATTAACTAGGCACTTACTCGTTGTAATTTCTAATCATAGAACTCACGAAAAACCTCAGAATAGATCCAAATTAGAGGAAAAACCATATCTCTATACTCGTACATACATATATTGATAAGTGGCGCGTTGATGTCTTTTCCTTGAGTTTTTATTCGACCCATAGAGGTATTATCGTAGGCAGCTTGATCTTAGATTCAACCAAAATGAACCATACATAAATAAAAATACCTCTATTATACATACATTTTACGTGCAAAAAAAACAAGAAGGTTTACAAAAAGGTTTCTAAGTAGATACCGACCAGCAGATAGAAACTTGGGTTTCAAAAAAGATTCAGAAGAAAAATTTAGTTCTAAATTGGAATTTAAGCAAATGAAAAGTTTTGTTTGACTATGGATTAGCGTAACGTAATATGCAGATTGTGTTTGTGCATGCATGTTTGCACAAATGTTTGAGCGTGTAGCCGGGCTATTAGACCACGGAGTAATTGATGGTGATGATGAAGTGTTTGTAAAACTGAATTAATTTGATATTATTCATGCAAGTAGGTACCTAACAAATTAAAGTGTTTAATTTTACCTACTTTTTCATATTAGTAACTACTTATATTACTAAAATACTTCATTGACCTCTTCACGATTCAGCTGTCGTAGCTCAAAAAGTAAAAAAAATATTTATATCGAGAGCGTTGCCATCTCGTGTTTTTCTACAACATCACATGTTGAAAGGGCTTCAGTTCAGGGTTTACTTCAGCAGCTCTTGGGTTGTGTTTCTGCGAAGGCTGCATCGTTTACTATTTAAAGTTCAAAAAACCTCATAGATGGCGCTAATTTAGTTCAGTTTGTTTCTTACAGGCGGCAGCACTGTTTCTCACAAAGAAGTGGCCAAAACTGACATAAGCTGGGAGCTTTTTCCTTCTACAACGATGAACTGAATCCAATACAACGAATACATTGAAACGCTGTACATTGCGCAGTGAATGTTAGTAAAGTGAAACCTGATGTGAGGTAAGCCGCCAATGTAAAGCACGTAACTTATGTTGATAGGCGCAAATCGCATGGTGAGCTAGCGTTGGACACCGGACCGGCAGCCTCTAGGTAAGGTATCCGCCGGCGGCAGTTGAGCCGGGTTTTCTACAGTGGCAGGTGGCCCGCTGCCTCAAGACGCCAGCATTTTTCTTACGCTCGCGAAACCAATCCTATTGTTTTTAGTTTACACTTGTAGTCTCTATCATTTAGTGTGAACTTTAACAATTTTTAAGTTAGTTTTATCAACTTTGCTTTTAGTTATGTGAACTCAACAAAGTGTTGTGAAGTTTTTAAAGACACTGCCAGTCATGTCTTAAAGTACAATTTACGTGCAAAAATTGTTTTAGTTTGATCTGTCAATGTTCTTGAATACCGTATGGGTAATTTGGTAATGGAACCTACCTGCTGACCCTTCTGTTTTGAGTAAGTATAATTTTAATTTAATTATTGTAAAAAAAATAGAATTTAAAAATTGTGAAAACAGATTAAGGCAGCAAAAAATTAACAAGCCCCATTAGCAATACGAGGCATGACATTCAAGTTGCATAGCTGTCGGCGTAATGTCTTGCGTGTTTCTACCTAATTGGTATTTCGGAGAGTAATTTGAAGTGGATTGCTATGGTCAGATTGGTAATAAGACGGCCCCTGGGCTGTGTAGAGCAAGCACGGACAGTGCGAGGCCGTGTGGGTTGAATGGCCGCTGGTGGCCACGGCCGCCATCCGTGCATCCAGCACCCGCACTTACCTCACCTTAGTACCTAATAATCTCATTTGGTTACTTAGCGGAACTGATTTGCTATTCAGTAGGCTTGCGCACTTTGGATATTTCATAAGATTTGGACTTCGAAAAACAGTCGATTCCAAGGCAATACTTTGCTCTGTATTCGGATCGGTCCGCGGGGTTTGAGTTAGTAGGTAGGTAGGTACCTACCTAAGTAAAAACTTGGACAACGTCATTATCTCGCTGGGTATAATTTCATTTTGAGTTGAATTTGAGAACTCTACTTTTTTCATCGATCAAGTTATGTGCCCCGACTTTTCATAATTGAAAAGCTTGTTTATTTCCTCAACCACAATATTTTATTATTATACATACTAGGTATATTGATTTTGATTATCTTTGTTGACTTTTCAATTGTTTACAAGTTACTTTCTTACACTAGATATCTAACTAAACCAACCTATTTAGCATTTATGCTTGGACCGACTAGTTTTCCTTTTTCATAAACATCTATCTATGGATGTTTTACGATTTACTTTTTCCAAGTAGCTGCGCATCTTTGTTCTCTAGATATACGTAGGTACAGGGTTGTTTTTTAAGATGAGAGTAGATAACCAAATGCGAAACTGTGAGAGTTAGAGAAAAGTCGTGAAAGAAGTCATGGGCTCACTTTATGAGAAAATAATAACTTCATACTATTTTAATATTTTTTTAAAAGGGTTTTTTTCATTTATTTTGAATTTATGAGAAATTAGATGTTTTATCGAGGATAAACGCCATTAATATAATATGTATATGCTAAGTATTCTGGCTAGCGCACCAGTTGTTCGAAAAGATTTTATACAATTTTCACATTGATGCTTCGTAGCATTTTAGCTTGAATAGGTACTCCTGATTCAAACAAAAGTTGTAAAAAATAGCCGTTTCGTTTCATTTTCTATAATGCATTTCTTTGCAAAGATTGATTCTTATCAGCAACGGAATCCGTTAGTGCAAAAAAAACAAGGAGTCATATTTTTTTTAAACCAATTGTTTCGACTTCCTGTAAAAGAAAAGGTTAAAAAAACACTTAATAGGTATCCAGTTTTTGCTTTCTCATAAATCGAGGTCATGACCTTTTACTTTTACTTTTCTCTAACTCTAAATATTCCAGATATTAAACTATTATACATAGAATCACCGGGTTATTCCCTGAGGCCCCCGATCCCGCAGGGACCCGTCCCGCAGAGCCCCGATTTCTTATTACCTCGACTATGTCGAAAAGTCTAGATTTACAAGAACCTTAGTTTTAAGCATATTTTCATACCACGATTAGGTATTGCCCTTCTACAGCAAAATTGTATTTATCGTGTTTGTGTGTCACACAGCTCCATATTTACCTAGGTATAGTATGCGTTTCAAAAGCTTTTGATAGTACCTACTGGAGAATACGGCACTACACATCTATTGTCCAGTTCTAAAACTGCAAGGAAGAATCACCAGTCGTCCTAAATCTTCACAATTTCTATCTTGATTCATGGCATCTCGCAGATCTACATAATTCTCAGCGCGCAGTCTTCTCTCATTAGTTCTGTTCTGATGTATACCAAACGCTTCGTTTTAATTTTGGCGTAATTGTCCACCAGAAAATGGTTAAACAAACCTCGAAACCTTTGCAGGTGAGTAATGCAACCTTCTCTTATTGGTAAAATGTATCTAGGCGTAGAATTGCATTGCAGAAACTTTTTTAGTGTCCAGTCTCGTCAGTTTTCGGATTCACATGTCAAAGATCAAAGTTGTATCCGTCTTCGCCACGACAGTACGTATATAAGCGAGTAGAGACTGAAGAGCATCAAATGCCTGGTCCGTTTTCGCCAATGCATTGCAAGCGGTCCCGGGTACGCAGCACAATGTCCCGCCTGTCACAGTGCTGATCTACCAGGACGACGGCAACATCATTAGTAGCGAGAGCTTTGTACCAACCAGATGCTGTCCAGTAGATCGTTTATCGGCACTAATAACAATTTTGTAATAATTTTGTTGGCTTTGGGGTATGGACTCGTATTTTATGTCCTTCCTCGTAGTATGAACTCAAATCATGCTAAGTATCATTCGAATCAATTCAGTAGTTTTTGCGCTATTTTAGGCCGAGAAATGTCACTTCCATCCCCACTCCCAAGGGAACCTTAACCAATTCCAGGATAAAAAGTATTACATGACCTTCCTCGTAGTATGAACTTAAATCATGCTAAGTTTCATTTGAATACATTCAGTAGTTTCAGCGCTTTGCGCAGCCAAGAAATTTTACCCTACGGGGGGCTACTGGGGATCCCACTGCGGGGCAATGTGGGGGCCCTCTGCGTGGGCAAACTGCCAGGGGCCCCCACTGCCGGTGCCCTCCACTGTGGGGGCCTACTGAGTGGGTCCCACTGCCGGTGCCCCCACTGTGGGGGGCTAATGAGGGAGTACCACTGCGGGGCAATGTGAGGGGCCCACTTCGGGGGGCCATCTGCCGGTGGCGCCCACTTCCGGGGCCCCACTGCTGGTGCCCCACTGTGGGGGCTACTGAGGTCCCACTGCGAGGCAATGTGGGGGCCCCTCTGCGGGGGGCTACTGGGAGGGTCCGGTTGCGTGAGGGGCCACACTGTTTGGTCCCCACTTCTGGGGCCCCCACTGCCTGGGGCCCCACTGCCAGTGTCCAACACAGAGGGGGGCTATCGCTCTCTACCGCCCTTGCCCCGCGCGCCATCTTGCAACGCGCAAAATTTCACTTCCATCCTCTCTTATTAGGGAACCCTTCTGAATTCCGGGATGAAAAGTATTTAATGCCCTTTCTTGTAATATGAACATGAAAATTTTAATACATTTAGTAGTTCGGCGCTATGCGCAGCCAACAATTTTTACTTTCATCCCCTCTCCTAAAGGAACCCTATTTAAATCTGGGATAAAATGTATCCTATGTCCTTCCTCGAAGTATGAACTCAAATCCTGCCAAGTTTCATTTCAATACGTTCAGTAGTTTCGGAGCTATGCGCGGCCAAGATACAGACAGACAGATAGACTGCCAAGCGTGAGGCAGGTATACATAGGTATATAACATATAGATATCTCCCAGTTAAATTCATTTGCCCGTAAGTTTTGTGAGACACCACATCAAGAGGGTCAAGTGCCCCTTGTCCCCGATAGATTTAAGTCGTGGTCCACTCGGTTCGCCACCCACTTGATATGTACCTCCTGATTCTTGGCACAATTGTCCACAGCCTACTATTGAGGGGAGTCAAGGGGATTATCGATCCTTGGGATCTTTGAATGAGAGTTCTCGAGTAGGAATCATACCTAACCAATCTAAAGGATATCGATCTTGTTGGTAGGTAAATACCTACCGGCTTGATAATATTGTGATAGGTATATCATAAATAACGTAATTGGAAGGGCCTATTACAATCAGGTAATATAATGCTTAATGAAGTAGGTAAGTAATTATTAACCAAGTATACCTCGAATCTAATAGGATACATGCATACAATACCTAATACTAGATTCAGATAATGTAAGCTGATCACTTTGACCGTCAATTAATACATTATATACCTGAATTTGATGGATGGAGGTGGCTCAGGATCTCCATTTGTGCCTTCGTATGTGGCGTATTGTGGCTTATGTTCAGCAGTGGACGTTTATGGGCTGATATGATGATGATGATACCTGAATTACTATTCTGGACTAATATGGAGTTTGCTTAATCTCATAGTCTTGATCTGTGGTCTTGATGAAATATGTAAATTATTATTGTTTGATTTGTTACAGTTTGTTTTGTACCATTAATTTAGCATGATCCCACTAGACTTCGCCATTTTAGTAAATGTTTTCAAGAAAATCGATTTATTGTACATTTTGATGATTCACAACAAAATTAAACGGTAACGAAATAAACACTTGCTAAAATTATTGAACAATCCTACTTCCTATCCTATCCTACTTCCTACTAATATTGTAAATGTCAAAGTTTGAATGGATGTATGTATGGATATTTGTTACACTTTCACGTTAAAACTACTGAACCGATTAGGCTGAAATTTGGTATGGGTGTAGTTTGGGACCTGGAATAACATATAGGCTATTATACTGATAAAACACGGGCGAAGGCGCGGGCAGCAGCTAGTTAACTTATAAACTACGAATGTCGTAGTGGCAGACCCTATAAAAATTCCAGAATTTTATCATTGTTTTGGTACAATACATATAAATAGTGGTAGGATAGCGTTTCCCTTTGACATCGCATCGTATTATTGACATGAATATTCGCGAGCCTGACTGGCAGAGCGCGAGCGCGCACCTCTCGCGGACAATAGAACCTTTGTTGCACAATACCCATTTCCGATTACCAGATTGAATCGTGTTCGTCAAAGCGCTTCCATGCCCAATAATCATGCTCGCAGTGTGTCTGTCGACTTTATTCCGACCGACAATATTTTCAGCGCGTCGCCCATTTTCGACTGTAAAGTGCAGGGAGTGCTGCAAAGAAGAATTTAATATCGTGCGAAATTGACTCGTAGGTAGGTAACCTTCCTCCTCCCTGCAACCTTGGAAGAGAAAATTGTAATAACTGCAGGCACTTACTTGAGCGACAGAAACGATTTAGGTTGGTGAAGGGTAGGAGGAAGTTATAAACTGTAAATTGAAACCTGAGTATGAAGACAAATAATCACCTACACATACTCTTGCGGTTCCGTCCATATAGATAATGAACTTAATAAAATACCATCAGTTACGTTACGAACTCGTGAAATGGCACAAGCATTCGAGACTCAAAGTCTCGGAACTGTTGAGCTCCCAGTTCGGATGTTATTTAATTTAACCTCTCGTTATGCGGGCCGATGGGTAACGCGCAGTCTGCGAAATGAGAGGCCCAGCCTGTCGCACTCATTGTTGCGGAAATTTAGACGAATCTGTGATGATCGCCATTCATTTAGCAATGGTTTTTTGGAAACTGATTTCAATTCACAAAGTGCGTACGTAAAATAAAGTGCTCAACTCCTCAAAACCTTCGAACCTACCGTACGATTACATTCTTAATTTTTTATTGCACATTAAAAATATATTACAAGAAAACATTTTAAAAGAAAATACATGGCAAAGGCGAGCTTAACCCTAAAAAGAGTTCTCTTCCAGCAAACCTTATTTTAGATTACATATTTTAGATTACATGCCCTTATGTAGGATAACATTTTACCGAAATATCCAAAAGGTGATAGGTATGAATAACTACAGAAAAACAACTTGCATAGGTAACAATTTTTCGTAGACCGACTGCCTAAACCGATTAATAAAAATCAATAAGCCTTGTCTGAAGCTACTTACAAAAGTATGGCGAATCTGGTTAGCTTTAGTGAAAAGTTCTTGCTAACCACACCACACAACGGCTGGGACCGGCCAGCGAGGCTTACGGTTAAACTGCAGATTTTAATTAACGCCAGCTTTCATTGCGTCACAAAAAATTACGACTTACCTACAGTTCGGTCATACGGTTTCCCAACGCCCGAGAGGAAACTCTTGCCCTGTGCTAATGCGTTTGCGGTCCTTACAGATAATAACAGTATTATTTTATTATTATGTACCACTTTCATCACGGTAAACCTTGATTAGATTGGGTAGTTTCCGACATAGGAGGTAAGGTATTTGTTGAAGCAACCAAAAATGTGCCGTCGACCTCTCTAAATGAAATGAGATTGTTTCGGATAAGTGGAAATAATAATGACACTATAATTACTGCGCTCTATAATAAACAATACAACGAAGTAGTGGGATCCATTCCCATGTGAGCGCGTTGAAAAAATGTTAAACTGTGGGCGGGACCGAAGGCGCAAGAGGTGAGCCTTCACAAGCCGATGCTCGGTTCTGATCGATGCCAGGGGCTCGCCGCAGGCTACCTGCCGTAATTTTAAAGCCAAGAAATTACTCATAATAATAAATGTACCTACTAATTTTGAAACAAAACAACTTAAACTTCTTCGGTGAAACGGGGCGGCTGAGTGCTTAACCTGGCATTCTATGAGTCAGAAGCTGAATAGCTCTCAAAGAACTTATATTTTGTGCGCTGTGGAATCATGAGACCATTAATATAAAGCTCATGGTTGGGCGTTATAAGTCTTTGCTGCTGATTTGATATTCTATATGCGGCTTTGTCCCGCAATTAGGTTTATCCATCTGGTTGTGAAATAGGCCATTAACCTTTTTGTAGAGATCCCTTCGCGTTAAACTTTTTACACAGAACCATTACATATAAGCGGAGCTATGTTCAGCTATATGCATCTACATTTATTATTTGAATTTTTCTTCTTAGGCGCACTTGGCTAGTCTTCGTTGAGACTGGCCGTCTCGTCGTGGTCGAAATTCGGCTAGGAGGGTATCATCATCATCATCAATTAACTCTTATTAAAAACATACATTATACGCCAAATGACGCGCGAAAATTTCTTTGGTAACGGTAGTTACCAAAGAACGTCAGGCTACCTAAAAGTTACAGTTAAAGATTTTTTATTACAAGTCTTGCAAGGCTGTAGGATGTTGTGGTTTAACGTATATTATATTTTGGCTTGTCTCCAATAAAACGAATGCTTTTCGAGTGCTAGGGACGTAAACAAAATAAATTTCTTGTTTGAAAGAAAATTTGCTCGAATCATTTAACGCGAAACCTTTTTGATCCCGATGTCATTTCCCTATTCCCAGCTGGCCCTCCTGGGAGGACCACCGTACCTGAGCTTTATCGAGGCAATTTGGCGACGGTTTGCCAGGGATGTAGCGGAGGTTTATTGAAATGGACTCTAACTGCGAATTAATGTTATTGCATAAACAAAGCTGGAGTTGGAACCTAAAGAAAAATGATTATCTACTTTAATGATGCTATTTAAATAACCACATGAAAATAAACTCTAGAACAACATTTGTTTTTTCATTTTGTTTTCTGCTGCGTGGCTATCTGATTTTCTAATAAATAATCCAGGTTGCTGTCCGATTCTACATATCTGTTCTGTAGCGTTTAGAGAGAGTAGTTCAGTGAGTCGCCTCTCGATCGTTGTCTGAATATCTAGTCGGCAGGTCAGGGGATACTATATCTTTTCAGCCTGGAGAATTTGATGCTGCCAGGTCCTTGGAGGGAACAAATTAGGCAACTAAAAAGTGGGGTTTGTATCACATCATCAGCCCCTGTCGACCCTTGGGTCGAGGTGGCTGGGCGGTGTCTCAATGTTTTTGCCATTCGCCTCGGTCCTGCGATAGTCGGTTGCCGTAGGTGGTGTGTGTATCGCATTGGCCATATATCGCAATACCCTCTCTGTGATCGAATATGTTCGTACGACTTACGATTTTAATGAGGTGTCGATCTTTGGAAAGTTCCGACTAAAGTCTGTTCTGAAGTTCCGGTACTTTACATCCCTATCTCCCCATGTTCAAGGTTTATCGTTTTCGAAGCGCGAAAAGTGCGATCTGCACTTTGAAACTTTACGACGACGTCCGTTACCTTCGTATGGCCTCTGATTGTTTTATAGCAAAAAAGTTATTTTCGACTAAAGCCTCTCACAGGTACGATACCACGAGTTAATCCGGTATCCATCAAAACGTAGACAAGGCAACCAAAAGGTTTCATAACAGAAAGTCGAATAGAGTCAATGTTACACCACATGACTGGTCTGTTATTTAGACCTTACAGGATTCTTGGTCCAAGAGTCCTATAAGGTCTAAATTAAATAAAGCACTTTAACGCCCGAATACTCAAACGTACCTCAGATTTAAGCACGTATAAAGACGCGGTTTTTTGACAGTTTTCAATGAAAATCTGTAAAAATCTCAAAATATTCGAGTTTCTGAGTTGTGACGGTCATGATATGCGATGTCAGCTTGACACATGTTGATGGTTAATATACACCCTTTCGCTTCGCTTTTGTGTAAACCGGCCTTTATCGCTGTATACAAATTCAAACTGGATCATAAGCGTGTAACGATCTTAGATCGTACTATTTCGTAATGGTATACACTAATTCCATGTCCGGAACAAGATGACTACAAATCGTTGCTTCGGTAATTTGGATTCGAATGGTAATTTCTTTAGGTACGTAGGTATGTAAGTTTTTTGCTTTTCAATACTCAGGTACTCATGAATTTATGTACCTATCTATACAAATAACATACATACATACATATAAAACTTGCATAAATTGTTTTTTCAAATTCTTTATTTTTATCACACTTTACCGGAACAGAAAAGTCAAATATCCTACTGATATTATAAATGACAAAGTTTGTGAGAATGGATGTATGGATGTTTATTCCTCTTTCACTCAAACACTACTTAGCAATAATTTCGAGTTGTACGTGGGAATCACGCGTGGCGAACAACGTTCTGTGCCCGGTAATCTTTAAAACTTAACGAATATTATACTCAGTTTTAGAAACCTAATATTTTTTTGTAGAAAAAGTGGTTTAAAACCGGCGATATATTGTTGTAAAATATTTTATGACACTATGTAGTAGTTCCACTTGTATCATCATCTGAACAAATGACGGAAGTGTGAATTAAATTTTGGTTACGAAAGCTTTTCATTTATTAAGTACCAGTCACCTAGTATACCCATAACACAAGCGGTGCTTAGCTTGGGGTTAGATGATACTGTGCGGATCGTCCAACATTATTTATTATTACTATTCAATTCATCATTTCATTCATCTGAATCAGAATCAATAACTTTATTTCTTTAGGCTTACAAAATAAGCACTTAGACAAGTCCAATCTCTTGTCCGTTATCGAATACTGTTCAACATTTGATCCATTTTCGCGTTTTAGTGATTACCGTGTGTTACTTTGTTGTTTTCTGTTATTGTTATAATTTTTATTATGTTGTTATTCATAAACGTCTTCGTTAACATAAAATATCTTCGGACTCTAGAACCGAGTAGGTACCAATGTAATATTTGATGGTTTACCTATATTTTTTTATTTCGTTTATATTTTCGTAAGCTTCGCTTTTTTTTCTCTTTCGCAAGCTAGAAATATAAGCAACAATTTGGAGTCGGAATCACGCATGTCGTCTCGCGTGGCGTCCACCGTTCTGTCCCCGTGATCAGTATGCAGGCTGCGCGTGCGTGCTGGCATGCATCGGCGTCCGCTCACACCACTGTTTATATCGCCGTAACTATCAAACATTTCAATTGTCTACTATACTGCGCATTTACTAACTTTCATATGAAGTCGATACAGTGATTATTTAATTAAATGGTAGAATATAATAGGTGATTAGTTTTAGAGATAGAAAAGTATTTTTTTAGTTTTGTTTATATGCTCAAAAGGTAGGAGGCACAAAAGTGTAAAAACTATGTTCAACGCTCTGTTTTTTTTTTGTTATCGCATCGCGTATTTTTGCGCATAAATAGGCGTTCGAGGAATTTGTTTCTATACTAAAATTCACAGAAATTACAGCAACTGCAGCTCTTCATGGCAAATGCAAAAATAAGAGATCGTATCCTTTTTATCGGTTCAATTTTCCATTAAGTCGAGTTGCTTCAATGCACATGGGAAATAGCAAACATGTGAGTATTTACGTGTGATTACATGTGAAATGGCATTTCGCGTCGCGAGAATTGCAGTGTCTTCCCGATACGGCGCGTGTAGATTATATCTCGTGTTCTTTCAAGAAAACAAAGGGGGAAATTGTAAAAGATTGGAGTGCGGCCGCGGAGGGCGCGATATTTGCTGTTCACGTCTCGCCGCGTTACAATGTCAATCGCAACTTTTCTTTTTGCTTCCCACTCGGTGAGACAATGGCGGGAAAATGTTTTCTACGTGTGGGGACCCGAGCCGTGGGGTGTGGGGTCAATAACGGGAGCACTAATCTCTGTCGGGATCGTTCGGATTACTGGGTCGTATTGCCACGGCGGTTGTTTGTTTCACAGTTTGTTGTCTTATTGTTTCTGTTCTTTTTCTGTACGAAGCCAATGTTAATACAGTTTGTAAAAGGATTCGGTCTTCTCTCTCGAATTCGTAATTGACCAGACTCTACGGTTAACGTTGAAATTACCCACGTTATTAAACTTTAAGAATTGATAAATATTATATATGTAATATATACAGGGATTGATATATATATATATATATATAATAATTGCATAAACACTAATGTGCCTAAGATTTTTAATACCTAGCCTGTATCACCTGAAGCGTCTTTTGGCGATCTCATTGACATAAAATTTAAATAAGATTGAAAAAGCTGTATTAGAGCGAGTGCTCTTGGTAAATTGGAACCAGCGTAACACAGCAGGCTTTATCTTACGGGCTTATCTTAACAGAAAATCAGGATTCAGAAAAAAATAACCATTTTGTAAGTAAACTCTGTTCTTATTTAAAAAGCTAAACGACGTATATGTGTATAAGTAATGGAAAAGAACCCAGTTATTATTATATTATTAAGAAGATAGAGGAAGCTATTATGCTCTTTGTAGAATGGTCACGAGTGTGACCAACCGAGATTCGCAGAAATCCGAATGATATAAAACCTTACAATATCTCCAAAACATTGTTTAATTTAATGTACCAATGTAAAAGCAACGTCTATCTGACTAAAAAGACAACTTGCCTTCATACAAGTCTCAATTTGTTAAAACAGAAAGCGCGAAAATTAAATACGCCTATTAGGGAGAGCGTTGCTACTAATTCAAATAAAAAATAAAACAGAGCATGGTCCGCTCGCTCCCCCAGACCAGACTAACTTTTAACGAGGATATATTTGGTTTCGACCAACCTTTGGTGATTTTAGCATTGAATCTGACTGCAAATAACTCTATAATTGACTCAAACAACTTCCAGTTTTGTTGGCGGAATATGAGATATATATCTACCTCACACCGCAGAAAGTGCGGGCATACCTGAACGTTGTTAGCAAAATTAGACCTCTAAACTTACACCAAGTATTGCTTGTAACAAGCAAACTTCCAACTATTGTATCATCCAGATTTATGGGTAGCATGTTAGTCTTGATGTACATACATAATGTTGCTTATAAGATACGTAGAAGATGTTCGAATTTTTTAACCTATTCATGCAAAAACTACTGACTGGTTCGGACTGAAAATTGCATAGATCAGATACAGTTTACTACCTGAATCAACATAATTCTTTTCGAACTTTTTACCCCGAAAGATGCGTAGGAAGCTGCGGGCAGAGCTAGTAGCCCTGTAAAATAATCAACCGTTATATATAAAGCTTTATATTTAGCTGCGCTCCTTAATTATTAAGGAGCTCTTAATTATGTTAATCCAGGTATGTATGCAATTTTACTATGCAATTGTACTACATGTATGCAATTTTCATTCAGAACCGTTCAGTAGTTTTGGCGTTAACAGGTTAAAAATTCAAAAATCTACATCAAAACTTTCGCATTTATAATATTGTGTGATTTAAAATACAAAACACAGGCTTCCACAATTTTTTTTTGTCTCTAAATTAAGACCTTACTTACATACGTGTCACCTGTTTTAAAACTCGCGTTCATATTTTCATTTTCAGTCATGGATCTAAAATAAAAACAGCTACCAAGCAGCTTAACTTGCTGTTTTACTCAAATATAATTTAACAATCCGTTTTATCTTTTCAGCAAAGCTCTTTATGACTTCACATTCTGTATATATAAAAGATAAAAGAGGAAAGTTATAGAAGAAGAAGACTGTTCACAACTTTAAATTCTTTATAACATAAAACATCATGTAGTAGGATACGTGATACTTCTCGCAAAAGTAGTAAGAGATTGAGTTGTAAGCTTTGTTTTGTTTGTTGCAGGAGTTGGATCGGGTCGGTGGGCGTGGGAGCGGGATGATGGACTGTCTGTGCCCCGCGCCGCGCACGCTGGCCTGCCGCGTCGTGCTGCTTGACGAGAGGGAGCTGCTGCATGAGATACAGGTAAATACTACCAGGTTTTCGGCCGCGTTACACCCCAGTGCCTCGGCATGCACGTGGTTTGTCCTGTGCCTCTCCCCGTCGTGTTGGTCTGCCTTCTCATCGGATTATGAGGGAATAGAGAGGCACCTGTGCTTGCGTAAACACTTGAGCACTATGATGTGTCCTACGAACGTGGCTAGTGTCCGTTGAAACTGGCCGCCCTGATCGAAATTTGGCTTATAGGGCGTTATTATCATTATTTTATTACGTTGAAAGGATTTGTTCCGGGTCTGAGTGTTTTTCTTAAGTATTCGGTATGTTTATCAATCATGTAGTAAAATAGGAACACAGAACTAGATCCATAAGATAAGCTCTACTACTTTGGGGCTAGCTTTTATCTTTAAATAAATGTTATGTTCATCTAGCTAGATGATGCTGTGTGGAGTATCCAGCATATTTTGTTGGATAGGTCCAACATCATCATCCAGGTAACGTCTCTTTCTCCACTCTCTCACCATCATCTCTATCACTCGTGGCCGTTGGGTAGGTCAGGTACAATATAAATTTCAAGTAGAAATCTAGCGGGGGTGGGATTCTTTCATACAAAATGTAGGAGAGGGAAGTGGTGAAAACAGATAGAAGAGGTGCGCTGACGACGCCCGCGCGGCCGCGCCGTTTCTGCCTTGCCTGCGCCTTAGGGACACCATATGAAAGTCCCCATCGACGCGCAAAAACAAAATTCAGGAGTGATACAAACAATCAGCGACAAAAGTTCGCAAATATAGGTTTTTGGATTTCTCAGCCAAACGGTAAGCTTTATCATAAGAATATCCATGACAAAATTATTGATCATGCGATTTTCTACACTAATGTCCTATTCTCAATGATACATTTTCCCCAAGAATCAGATATTGTTGAAAAAGTCGTGTTTATATGAATACGAGCGTTAGCACATTTGAGAGCAACCTTTTTGCCGTTTGTATTTCCCGACGGGCCTTGAAAGCCAGATGGTATTTTTCAATTTTCTTGTATATCTGAACAAGCCGTGGATTTTTCTGTCTCACTCAACCTCTCACTCTTGAAGTGCAGCTATTCCGGGGTGAATTATTTGAAGTAGGTAGAAGGTTCAGGGGATCCGTGGAAGCCTTTTGTATGCGGAATACAGGTCCAAGGTGCGGGCGATGAATTCACTGAATCGTATGTTGGTTCTATGAATATTAAATTACATTTCCACGCATTTTCGTCCTAGTGAACGAACGCGCTCTTGCAGTGAACAACTTTAATATGCGTCCTTCACGATCACACGTAGACATGCCGGTTCGGTTTTATGCAGGATACGGTTTAGTCACAATACAATTAATTGGAGTTAACACGGAATTCGGTTTAAAACTGAATGTATTGCAATTACAAACTTCTGTACTGTACACCACGAAAAAAAGATTAAAAATACATTACAAAAAATATGTACAATGGGCGGCTTTATCGCTTAGAAGCGATCTCTTTCAGGCAAATTTTGAATGGAAATAATTTTACGAATTTAAGAAAGGCAGGGGTGTATCTAAAGTTTTACTGTACATGTATTGTACTGTGACTTAACCGTATTCTGCAAAAAAACGATCCGGTATATAAAATAAATAAAAATAATAAAAAATAAAATAGTTTATTTCTTTAACTTAATCTATACAAATCTTTAAATTTATTTGGCCTTTTAAGTATATATACACCTATGTTAGGGGTTTTCGTTTTTGCCTTATGGAAAATCACCCTTATAGTCTAAGTAGATTCAATAAAACATACATAATTTTCTATAAACTAAGATCTAATCAATGTTGCTATTAATTTTCACGTGTAAATGTGTGTTGTGTGTGGAGGTGGGGTTATTTGTGTGCACTATCACGAAACTGTTTCCAGTAGGTTTTCCGTGTCCTGGTACGTAAGGGACTGACCCTGAACCAGTCTACTAGTCGTTTTTTAGAATCATGTTTTGTAAGTGGGTAAATGTTTATAATCACAATATTATATACATATAAATCCGGTATGTCTTGTGTGAACGTAAGGTTTTTGTAAAAGTCTTCGTGTAAAGATACAGCTTTCTCTTATGTATACTTATCTATATCTAAATGAGTAAAATACCGTCCTATTTTTATCTACCATATTCCCTCGCACGCTATTCAACTTTGACAATCTCTATTATCTTGAAACTCTCAGAAACTTGAAACATATAAGACGCTAGCTTTGGATAAATTCCGTACTTACACACTCGGATAATACTTTCATAAGTCTGTGACACACTCAACCGTAAACAACACATGACTTTATGACAGATATGTCTTTGTTCGGTGTCCTATGTATGGAAATGGAAACCAAAACTTGTTCGTCAAACATATTATGAAGATATACGAGTCTAGAATGATCCAATTTCGGTAAAGTGGAAGCGACGAGAGTTCGACGTTTTTGCTGAATCGTGAGGGTATTTTAGATGAATCACCACTCTACCAGTTCTATTTCCCTATCTACAAAGGGACATTTATCTTGTGAAATAACTTTTCTGTACGAGATATTTGCTTAAAACATTTTTATTTGTCTTCCTGTAATAAGCAACGTATAACCAGTTAAAACTTTGAATGAAAATATATTCAGGTTGGTTTCCAAATTCGTATTTACTTATAAATGGAATATGGGCTGACTTTTCTGTTTAGGATTTATAATTAAGACTATTTTAGTTATTGCTTAGAACGTTTTATTTATAGCTTGATTTATATGAAAAACCTAAAAACTTCGAATTCCTTAATTTTACACTCACTTTAAGATTTTATAGGCCCTTTTACAACTAACAATTTTTTTTTTTTATGTGTTTATTAGGAACCACTGTCTGTCTGTTATTAACCGACTTCAAAAGAAGGAGGTTATCAATTCAACTGTATGTCTGCGCCAATTATGGACCCATAAATTGTTTATCCCGAGGAAATGAGTATTTATCCCGCAAAACTTAAAATAAGTGTAAAAGTAACGTTTTATCGTTTTATAATTAAACACGCCAAATTATTCTTTCTCACTTCTGCTGCGTACAATGCCTTATCGTGCTTCCTTGCTTTTCAAAAACAAGCATAGTATAACAAATGTTAAATAACTTAATTAATTAATAATGTTTTAGAATAGAACGACATCAAGTGTATCATTGTGGAATATATAAATGAATTGAAACGAAATTTGCTCATTCCAGAATAAAAAAATTATGGAACTAGCTCGGGACCATTCTCTCTATACAACAGCCAAACAATTTTCAAAATCACTGCATAATTGACGGAGAAATCAATAAACATACCTACATAAAAAAAAAACATATGTACATACAGCCGACAAACATCTGAACATAGAACCTCTTCCTTTTTCGTAGTCGGTTAAAAATTATACAATTGTTTTTATCATAACACTGATTATGTAGAGCTTCAAAACGAACCAAACTATAATGGTATTAAGAAGCAATTTGCAGAGCGGGCCTCGCGTCGGCAAGTGCGAGGAAGTGACTTGTGCCCTATTGTTAGGAACAAATTGACTTGACACAATTTCACGGTCCACTGCTATAATGCACCTTGTTCTCAATTTATGTTACCCGCCGTTGCTGAAGATGTCATTCGAAAAACAACCAAGCCCGTTCATACGGTATTTATGTATTCAAATTAATTATTCATCGCAGGTAGGCAGTAAAGGATAAACAGAATGTTCGAGTTGGAATTGGAATTGTACTGTGAATGGCCCGCGGGTGGATCGCGTAGCGTAGATATAGGCCGGCTCTCCCGTACTCGACAACTACACAGCGCCGCCGGTTTTCGAAATCGTTTGTTATTTTTCGTCATCCACGTACCTACGCTGCGGGGAGCAAACGCGGTCTGTTATTAAATCATTTATTATTCAGCTCAACGAACGGTTTCGCAATTTTCTCACAAGCTGGCGAAGCCTTCTACGAGCAAGTGTACATTTATAGTAATGTATTTGAATCGCACGTTTGAGTAGCTTCCCTTTATTACCTAACGTTTTATCTCTAGGATAGGTGTATTATATTTTCAAAGACTGCCATAAATTGGGTTTAATTATAACACAAGTATAACTAGGTAGGTACTAGACTGTAGATATATCTGCTCCCTGCTGTCCTGTTGAGCAACACAACGTTTACGTCTTTCCACACTCGTGCGCAAATCACGGTGTGTAATTGCGGCGCGAATCATGGTGCAAAACTGCCACATTTCCACATTCGCGCTGGTTAACAGTATAATTCGCGCTTTTGGCGAGTATGGACGGCGAAACTAATACTGCTATTGCGGGGCTACTTTGCTCTTTGGCAATTTATACTTACAAACATATAAAGAAAACAAAAACAATTAAAAAGAAGTGACGATAGGCTTTACTTGCTATAAGGCAGAACCGCCCGCGAAAGAGCGTTGTCGTGTTCGTGATATGTTCGCGGCTTGTGTACCCTTTTTCGCGGGATAAAATACGGTAACGAAGCGCAAACGTGACGCGAAGCTGCGAAGAATATGCAAATCGGATCTACACTCATGGACCGCGGGTGTTTCGCGGCTTCGCGCGCGATGTTTGAGCGGTCTTTAAGGAGGAGGTTAACATTTTGCAACTTGGGTTGTTTTCTTGTTTTTGCACAACAACGTTAATAGGGAAGAGGACCATTTCACCAGTGCGTTAGGTTACGAAACTCTTATAGTCTCGCTATCTCCTTTTCCTCTTGAATATCTCAGCAACTACTGCTGCTATTTTACAGCAAAAATATTGAAATTAAATATATTTTTTTTTGTCAAAATTGGTAAAGTTGTAGGTATCTACAATTTTAAGATATTCATTAAATAGTGGAGTCTCTAATTGGTTCGTTTATTATATTTGTACCTATTAATTATTATTGACAAACTTTCGAAACCCTATGTGCGTGAGTCACACTCACAGTTGACGGATATAGTTTTTTATATTTATTCATTTTAAAATTAACTCAAATTGTATTTAGCTGTATGCTAACTCTTTGTAGAACATTACCAATATTCTTTTAGCCTTTTTAGTTAATAACAACAAACGATTATAATTAAGCGAGGGGAACCAACGAATCTGTATATTCAAAAATTGAACAATTTGTTGAAAATGTGTAAAGGGCCAGACAGTGATTAAAGTAGCATTTGCACGCTAATTCCGCGTCGACTCTACACGGGAGAGTGGTCGGCGCAGGCTGCTGTCATTATGCTGCCAATATCATATCACCACTCGACTACTGGTTTCTCTGGCCTCGCCATTGCGTGCGAGTTAGCCTAATTATGGAAAGCCAAGCATCGAGAAATGATAATTAGAGACAATTTGCAAGAATTACCGTGAGTTCCGTGGGAAATTTCACTGGAGATTATTTTTACCCGTGCACCATAAACAGTCTTTGGGAATCCAGTACCGGAGTAATTGGCAGCTTTTGAAAAAGCTATAGTGTGTATTATCGATTGTAGAAAACAAAAGACATTCACGCTCACTATGCTTAAAAATAATTGACTGTTAATTTGCTACGATAAATTATTTTACGCCCAATTACTTCTTGAACACAACAACATTATAAAGCACTGTATGATTTCCTTCCTTCATTAAAACTTTCCAACTGTATAATTTGGCAATAAAATCATACTTTATTTATGACTCTTTACTCTATCTACAGCTCTACACAATCATTTTATAATTTGAATACATGCCGATATGAAAATACGTGATTTATTCACTGAGCAAATGAGTAGGTCCTACCTATTTTGCTTTTACAAATGAGAATCACTATTCGGTTGTATTTAAATTCTCGTTATTCATAAATATTTGGTAGGATATGTGAGCTTTATTGGAACATTCATTTAATATTTGTTTGCAGGATAACAACGCCGGTCAGGCGTTATTGGATGTTGTGTTCCGGCATCTAGATTTGTTGGAAACGGCATATTTTGGACTGAGGTTCGTCGATCAAGATGGTCAAACAGTAAGTATCTTTTCAGTACTTAAAATAAATAGTATAAAATATAGTATGTTTTCGCTACTTAAAATAAAAGTTACTATTTTAGCAAAGACTTAGCTCATTTAGTTTTGTAAAGCTCTTTAACTACAAAACTAAGAAGAAGCTCAAACATTATTGGCGTTTGATTGTGTTTGAAAAACAGCAATGAATCTTCATTATATTCACATAACAGGGTTTAAAATAATAGCTGATTCTACAAATATTACAAAATTGTTTGATCCTTTGGCGATTATAATAAAAAGGAATTTTTTGCCTCGTAACAGCATTGGCTAGACGCGGGGAAACGCTTGCGTCGGCAACTCCGCGGCTCGGACCCTCACACATTCTACTTCGGAGTGAAGTTCTACGCCGCTGACCCTTGCAAGTTATTGGAAGAAATTACAAGGTAAATCCTACATTTAAACAATACTTATTTTAATTTTAATAAACTACTGAATACTGATAAATCGGACGATTGGTAGGGCCTGTTTTCTTCAAGAATATAATCAGGCAGTTACATTTATTTAAGTAACGTTACGGAAAAAAGTTATCATAAATTTCAAGAAAGAAACAAAATAAGTTTATTGGAATTTACCGTCAAAGTTAACCGACGGAGCTGGTACTTATTTGCTCACATATGTTTGGTGAACACCAGCATTGTGAAAACTTCTCGCAAAGCCAGTAAAACTGTAACTGTCCGATTATCTTTTAGAAGAACTACTATCCTGATTAGTATATACATTCAGTCTACTTCCACTTTTTATCACCAAGACAGTTTGCTATCTACCTAGAGTAGAGCTGGTAGATTTCTAGACTAACCTAGTCTAGTCCAGTTATGCAGGATTTTTAGGTACAGTTATTTGCATGTCTTTTATATGACAAATTCAGAGCACTTTCCCTCTTCTTAATAATATGATTCTGACCTTGATATAAGTGTCATCAAAAACTTGATCGTCGTAAAAAGTCTGATTTGCATATTTTTGCATATTTTACTCCAAAGATTGACATACATTTGCGTATTAACAATAATACGATGAGAAAGCTTTGAATTGATTGTAATTTTATAAATGTGCTGCAAATTCCGTTACTCCGAATATGAATTGATTATGGAAGTAAGCTCAAAAATTATATTGAATCTGCAAATTTACCGTTGATATTCAGCCAGCTCTGCCGGCCGTCCATAAGTATTTTGAAATTTGTTATTGTAATGAGTTCCAACAAAACCGCTAACTGCAAATGAAAATCAAATTAATGGTTGAACATTAATATTATTGGTGCGATGTATATATAGTTTGTTATATTTGTGGTTTTCATCAAAGCCATGCTGTAAACGAATGGCTACCTATCCTATATTAAAAATAAGCAAGTGTAAGAACTTACTCCTGCCAGCTTTCATCAGATGAGTCATCGAGCACTCCTTTATAATCGTAACGGATGCGAAAAGATATAATTCCGAATAAGAGACGTGAGATGGAGGAATTTGAAATTTGAGTTTGACACAGGCGAGTAGGGATAAACAAGTGTTGTTTCTAAAAAGTATAAAAAGAAACGGAGACCTGTAAATTTTTTTTTTCTTCATAATAAAAGAGACGTTAGCTTAGCAACTGTAAGTATCTCAATTAATTTATTCCCAGATATTCTGAGATAAAAACATGAGATACATAATTATGAGAACCTTGTGTTGGGATAGTACTATTCATCTTTTGAAGACATGTCGTGTCATGAGAACCAACCGTAAGCAACGGGAATGACACTTACCGAGACAAATAAAAAAAAAACAATTGTTCTTCTATTTGACGCACCATGGGATAATGATATACGGTTGGCACTTACCGAGAGCTATTTTCTAGCTTCATACTATTCCAGCTTCCGCGTTTTCATAATATTTCACACACTTTTTACTTTATGAAGTGTAAAATTTTCATGATCGTAAAACGACACGGAGTAGGGAAGAAAACAAAAGGAGATGTAGTGCTCTCGCAGTAAAGGCTGATGTGCTCGTAAAGTGACGTGGCACTGATGAAATGAATAGGGCTTGGCTTGGCCCGGCTGGCTGCATGCAAGCATAGTAAATGTCAATGTAGAAAATATACAAAAAAAATACTATGTTCGTCACGGACATTTTAATTGGACCGTTTCTATAGGAGGCTTTTTAAATTAATTTTATTCTATGACGACAGTATCGCTAATTTTACTTTACACGATTTTATTTCTGACAAATTTTCTTTTATATTTTTGTGAAAGTTAAGAATTTTAACTTTGTATTTAAAATACAGTTCTACACAATGGCTTTAGATTTATTTTGTAAAGTCGAAAGTATATTTTTCATTTGATTCACTTCTGTTGAGTGGGGATGGAAACGTGGTTGTTTTATTAAAATTTCATTATTACGGTGTTGACGGTGCACCCCCGGCGGCGGGCGGCCGACAAAACGGCTTCTTTTCGGTAGGTGCGGAGCGCCAGTTTAGTACTCGTAAATCCTTGAAAACCATTGCCGTGATGGCTTTTAATATTTAATTTCCTTTTAGGGTAAATCCCTCTATTCTCAGAGAATCACATCGTAGCCTAATAATTTATGATGGAGTAAAATAATAATAGGGAGAGGGATGTAGAGCTTCTACCAATAATTATAGAGTTAAGCCGTGATGGATTAGCTCAGGGAAAGTGCTCTTTCGTCATACAAAAACCAGCAAACTCCTCACCCTTGACTTGTAAATCTACCTACTTTCGATAATTTGTTTTTTTTCTTCCTCTGTAATCGTAAGTCTATGTTTTGTACCGACAACACTAAGAGCTGTCATCTGTACGCAGGTACCAGCTGTTCCTGCAGTTGAAGCAGGATGTGCTCCGTGGAAGGCTGCCGGTCAGCTTCGACCTCGCTGCAGAGCTCGCCGCCTATGTCCTACAATGTAAGTGATAATCTCAAAATAAGTAAATTCAAACTCATTTCATATGTTTCTTTTCTAGTTGATCACAGAAACCTTGATCTAGCTAGATAATCTGTCTAGATTTAGGTATGTATTGTTGGTAGTCGTTTGTCATAGGTCAAATCATCATCTGTTTATGAAGAACTAGCTTCTGCCCGCGCTTTCGCCCACGTTTTATCGGGATAAAAAGTAACCTGTATGTTATTTCAGGTCCCAAGCTATACCCAATTTAAGTCCAATCAGTTTAGTAGTTTTTGCGTAAAAAGGGACCAACATCCATACAAACATACATCCATTCTCACAAACTTTGACATTTATAATATAAGTATAATATAAGATTTAAAAAAAACATTAAGTCGCTCAATAATGAAATATGTAAAACATACTAAAATGTATATGTAGTACGTACGTGCAATACTTTACACGTTACGTGCAATACTTTACACGTTACGTACGTTAAATATTTTTACACATGTAATTGTATACACAGAACACGTATTTTAGAAAATATTGAATGTCAATCAATATGCTATTCAAATTCAATGAAATTCCGTAAACTAACGTTCATAATACAGGATGCTTGGTATTGTGACCGACATAATTTTTGATGGTATGGGCTACAATTCTCCGGTACAATCATTATCGTAAGTGTCACGGATGATATTTTTGAAATCAGCGCAAAATCTCGTCTTTAAATCATCATTATGATCTTATTTGTTTTGTTATAATGCCACAAAATAGCTAGTGCTGTTAAAAAATAATGCTTTGTGAGTTATCCAGTATTATAACATTTTTTAATTTATTTATTTAAATATTAAAGTAACTTGATATATTTTAATAAAAAAAAGGTACGAGCATTCAAAGTCAAAAATCTGTGTACAGGTTATAAATCGTGTCAGCTTCTAAATTCATTTGAAAAAAAAATAGTAAAAGTAATATTTAATTTAATTTTCTTTTAATATTTCATCAGCTACCTTTCCAACGATATATACTACATGGCATATCGTTGTGAAGGTAGAATTTTATTTCCCTACTAGGTATTAGATGGTCAAACTACGAGATATGTACTTGTCTGCTAGGGTCATGATTACGTTGTAATTTTTTTTTAAGGTCAAATTTTTTTTTGTTCTTCTGAATGAATAATGTCAAAATCTTTATCGCAAGAGTGGTCCTTTTCCAGCTGAATATTGTCATGGTTTTTGAAAAAAAAAACAATTAAGATTTAATTCGGCATCTAACCACCACATAAGAAAATCGTGTTGTGTTTGCATGCGATGAGAAGGTGGCCAATTTGTATTGACTTTGATTCTACGGGAGAAATGTAGCCCATGATCCCCGAACCGCTCAAAAAATTTATGTCAGTTGCAACACCAAACATCCTGTATAACAAATAACAGAGCCATGTTCATACAATGTACGTACATATCTACCAGCATAAAAGTTTTCAATTTTGCTTTAAATTGTATTGCTTTTTCCTCAAATTGAGTTTGCTTGTTGGTGTTGATTTTTTTTTATTTATTGGCCGCTAGTAAAAATATTACATGTCTATTGAAACAAACTGAAACTGAAATTTTACTATGTTTTGTTACAGTAGACCTAACACGTTAGTGTTTCCATCACTATGTCATATTAAAACTTCAGAATTTAAAAGAAGATTCCAAAGTTGTTACCAAGGCTGCAGTTGATACACTTTCCCTAAAATTATGCTTTAATTCTCGCTATCACCATTAATTTTTGTAAAACAAGATAATTAAAGTGTCTTTGCCTTTGATGTTTAACGAAGGCAATTAATTACGCGCTCAGTCATTTTGCAATTTTTCATTGAATACGTCCTACCTCCTGGTCTCATCAGTAGGTACTCTATGATATAATTATACCTAATTAATTATTAATAAAAAAAAAAGAAATTGTGACTAAGATCATTAAATAGACTAATCTGTACTAATATTATAAAGAGGAAAGATTTGTATGTATGTTTGTAACGAATTGGCTCAAAAAGTACTGGACCTATTTTAAAAATTATTTCACCGTTTGAGTGCTACATTATCACTGATTAATATATGCTATGTTATGGATTTACTGTTCGTTTATGCCTAAATTTTTAAAAATAAAAGTTCTCCCGTGCGAAGCCAGTACGGGTTGCTAGTTTATGATGAATTGATGATAGTGTGAGTTTTCATTCTCATTGAACGCCTCATACACGCTTAAGTATCTATGGGTAAAAACCTACCTACTTGAATAAAAACCAATAGGTACAACCAAAAGTTCAATTTTACGAACTTTATGATTTTCCAAGATTACCTAGAGTCTAAGTGGGATGTGTAGAGCTAAATCGATACGTTATTCAAGAGGTAAATGAGCCATCAGCGGCGAAGCATCGTTTGCTTACATCAGCGGCCCTTGTGTCGGCGCCGTTGGCCCGGGGGACCCATGCGAACGCGAACACCGGCAAATGACTACCGACTTACTTAACTAGCTACTTTCAACTTCGTATCTCTACGTTACGACGGCACTCGTTATACGACATGCAAGGACTTGGCTATCTATCTTAAAGATTTTTAGGTTTATCATAATAAGAGTTTGTAAGCTTAGGCTTTGAACCTATTATGACCTACATACTCGTAAAGTTCCCACGCTCCATTATCATCAAATTCAAATAATGCTATCCCACCTGGAAACCTTTTATGGAATGGCGCAGATCCTAATTGACCAAAAAGTACACTAACATCCCGCCTGTCTGCTCGAAAGAAACAATTACCCATCTACAGTGAAATATAGGCGTACTCCGCTCTTTTGCACCCAAAATTATACCAGCTTTTTCACCTTCTTTACGAGAGGTATCAACATTCCTTATATTTCCCTTTATGGCTCTCATATTTTTGCTACATATTTTTCTTAAAATCGTATGAACATAAAACCGTCATCTTCAAGCTTTTACGCTGATGGTTGACTACTATAAAAACATAAGCTTCAGTTACCTTTGCAGTATCTTATAAATTAATAATATATGTACTAGGATTTCTCAGAAGAGGAGCCGTTTGAAAAATCTGTTCTCAGCAGCGAATTCGTAGTGGCATCCACTATTAATCACTAGCGCTATTTTTAGTGTTCGTTGTAGCCCACATTGGGGAGAAGCGGACGTTGCAAGACGCCCGTCCTTTGCAACAAGTAACGGACCAACGAGCCTCACATTAATCAACAAGATGAACAATTGCCCAAGAGGCGCCTCGCCGCAACCCGACCTAACTCGGTATCTCTTGTTGCGGTAACTCGCAAATCTCAATGTCCAGCGTACATATTTCAACCGAACTTACAGAAATTTGTAAGTTCTTTTCCTTAAAAATGTCAGATTAAAACTTCGAAAAGTCTCACTAACTTTTGAGATAAAGTTGGTTGTTACAATGAAGTGTTATAGTTACGGTTGCTACATTTTACAACAGAAGATTTATTGAAAAATCATGACAACAGCCTACTCGGAAAAGGAAAATCGAAGTTTCTTTTTCGTCTTCGTGCAAAACCAACTCTTATGTCCATTGCATAAGATTAGCGTTTGCACGAAAAAGAATCAGAAACTTCGATTTCGAAGAGTACGGGCCCAGAACGGAGCACTCACTAGTAAGAAGGTAGGCCTAGGATCTTTGACTCATTAGCTATCTATCTTACATAGACATGATCGACATGTAAGGGTTTCCCAATGATAGATGTTTCACAGATCATTCATATCTATCACGCGGAACAAGATTTCAACATGTGACTAATACTACTCCGCTCTCTGATGGAAGCTAACAAGATGGCTTTGATGTTTTGCTCTACCTACTTACTATAACGTTTTTTCTAGTTTACGATCATAAAAAAGTAGTAAAATCCTCTTTCACTTTACTTAAAAGCATGATGTTTTAGTAGAGTAGTCACTAATAAAAGTTATAAATAAAACTAAAGTACTTGGATCCTGCAAATTATATTGCTCTCGAAAGATTAGTCAGATATTGATCTGATTCAGAAGCGTGTGAAAATTTTATCTTTACTTATTATTCAGACAGGCGTGAGCGATATCTGCAAACGGTCCGAAGTGTACATATGTGAACTTTTGCGTACCAGATGTTGCGATTTCCGAGAGCAAAAAAGATATACCTACGACGGGAAATGACAGCTAGCCTCGATAGTTTTTGCAGCTCTTCTTATAAGGAAAAACTCCATTTTCGTTCTTAGTAGCATAAAGAAAGCTTATGATTCCACAACTTGTCTGAGACACAATTTCTCTTTGAACTAGTCACAGATCGCGTAAAACTCGAATGCTATCTCTAAGCTTTCGAGTTTCACGCGATCTCTAAGTAACTAACCTAGGAAACCATTTCGAAAGTATTATCTTCTATTCCTCCCGGCTATTTGTTTAACAATATTAAAAAACTTTACGAGATTAGGCACCTTGAAAAGTTTCCGCTTGTTCTAAACATTTGTTCCAAAATGGGAGCGTTCGTCTCGCGTACCCTGTTTATTTCTATACCGTTTGAAGTGCCGTGAACTACATATATGTATGAATGACTTTACCGCGACGAAATGTTGCCTGTATGTCGTTTCTCACGTTTATAGACCAATTTTATTTTTACCGTCCTTTGTTGTAGTAATTTGTGCGCGCTACAATTTAACTCAATTTAAAAGCGCGATAGTTCAGCAAAATCCGCACGTATTGATCAACTCGTTATTTGTTTTTATTACATTGCAAAATATTTTCCTGCCTCAAATCCAACGGTTACATTCGCAATGTTTATTTCTTTTTAACCCCGCTTTCCATTTCCCCATTGCGTCGAGTATGAAGCTGAAAAAAATACAGGAAAAATTACTCAAATTAACACAGCGTAAAGCCGTTTTTATCGTGTTTTTGTAACGTACGTGGGTGTTTGTTCAGCCGAGCTGGGAGATTATGAGGGGCGGCGGCACTGCCCCGGCTACGTCTCCGAGTTCAGACTGCTGGCGCACCAGACACCGGAGCTCGAAGCCAAGGCGCACGAGATACATCGCACACTGACGTGAGTACTTACAATTAGCCTACGTTTACCAATAAAACAATTAAGATATATAAAGTCCTACAATAAAATCTCTACAACGATATACAGGTGATTGGTAGCTATATACATACATATCATGTATGACACATAACACTCCTTTCATTTCGAGAAGATTAAGTCAGTTTGAAATTGAAATCTATTAGTTGAAGTATAATAATTACCTTACTCTACTCTACCATAATTGTAGCCGTAAGGCGGTTTGACCTTGGGATGGAGTTTTGGAATTTATGGGGGCAGTATTTACGCAGTTAATAATTTTAAGCACCATGAAACAATATCACACCCAGTCAATTACATTAAAACAACCCTTCGTCGGCTTTAAAAATGATGTCATTGTTTTACTTAGTAATTTGGAATATTTTTTTACGGTCGGTATTTTAACCCACCACTACTGGTAAATTATTCTTGTTGTGAATTTACATCGTACCTCAAAAAATTTCATACCCGGATAGTGCAAAACGTTAGGTACTTAAGACAGATAGATCTGTAGAATGCTAGTTGGTGCGGATTAAGATTTCAACAAGAACAGTTTCACGCCACGAGCGACGCCGGCTGCCCGGAAATTAAAGTTCGTCGCCTCGCCCGCCTAATTGAATGAATTTTTAACTGTGTGAAGATGCAGTCTGCGGCTCCCTGGCGCCTTACAAAGCCGCAATTACATGCAAATTATGTGTACCTACTTAGCACGGAGCGCACAAGTGAGCGCCGAATCGGCACGAGCGGCCGCCCACGCTGCTAGATTACTCATTGTTGCTGAGCCTTTTGTCGCCTGCAGTGCATAATACCCCATTCATTACGGAAAACAGTTTAATTGACTTTTGACTCCCTCTTTTGTTGCAGCGGCATCTCACCGGCGCAAGCTGAGTTGAGCTACCTAGACAAAGTGAAATGGCTCGATATGTACGGAGTAGATCTGCACCCTGTGTTGGTATGTCTTTTGTTTACCTTATATACGCGATTCAAATCTTTTTAATTGTCATTTTCTTCACAAGTTGCTTCAATGTGATAATTCCCAACAGGGGGAGGACAGCGTGGAATATTTCCTGGGCCTGGCACCGAGCGGATTGTTGCTTCTTCGAGGAAAACACACAGTTGCAAACTACTACTGGCCGAGAGTCTCGAAACTTTACTACAAGGGGCGATACTTCATGCTCCGCGTAGCGGATAAGAACGTAAGTCCAAGTTATCGCGCTACGCAACTTATCTCGTAAACTTAGAAAACTCGCAAGTAAAGTAGGAGACATTTTGCAAATAAATAAACAAAAAATCGGGTAGAACGTTTGACCCGGTTCCCGGGATTGTAGAGCGCGATAGCGCTCGCTGAATGGTACTGTAAGATGGAGTCCACCTTGTGCCGGTTCCTTGAAAGACATTCGCAGGCAGGCAATTACAGATAGGTCGCGTAGGACTGAGCGCGGTATTTACAGCGCTATGGGCGCGGCGATAACGCGAGCCGCGTGCCGCCGCACGCCGCCGCCCGCCCAGGGGACGAAACCGACTTTTCTATTTCATTCGCAAGCCAAAATACATTTGTACATTAAAATACAACGAATGGATACGAATTTGCATGTATACTGCATTTAGTAAATAATATTTTATTTTCATATTCAGAACTACGTCTGGATTTTAGCCATTTGCTTCTGAGATATAGCTAACAATCCATTAAGAAAATAGATAACATGAATGAATTTATCGAAACGATAAATATTCCCGTGTTATTACACACATAAAGGGAGACAAATGTACTAACCTGATAGCGTCTGTTTATGAATACCAATGAAAATGCCTTGCTAGTCTTGCTACCTACTTACTAGTCTTTGTTCTCAAACCTTTATCAAAGCACGTTCCTATAGAAACTTGGAGTTTGGTAAGTTCAGTAAGAGGTCAGACTATTTTATTTTATACACACATTCTCGGAAAAACCCAATCTGACTGAGAATTCCCTCAGATGATCCCGCGGGTTCTAAAACATCGGGATTGTACAATAGTTGGTGCCTAGACATTATTCTTAGTATAAAGCTCGCAGGAATTCAGTAAAAATAATATTTTTTCCAGCAAAAATCCAATATCGGAACCTCATATTGCTTACAATGCCTCATTAATATTCTGGGCGTTTATTAATCTTTGAAATTTCCACAATTCTATGGTCTCCTGCTATACCTTAGTTTTTTTTTACAAACAAAATAGGCTTGTGTTTCGCTTTATCTCGCGAAGCAATGATAGTACCTATTATTTGCATTCAAAGCAAAACTTTAAAAGGTGAAGATTACCTTTTCTATTGAAGCAGTGAAGATTAAAGGATCGGTAACAACCGACGACGGAGGTAGTGAATTTCCCATTGCCGTTCGCAATTAAAAGAGATCCACATAGAAGACAACAAAATACATAATATCTAATCAGTTATATACAAAACTATAACAAGTAATAAGGCAAGGCTAGGGTTAAACAATAATAGACATCGTGACCGCAAGAATCATTTACCGGATCAGTAGACAAAGCGTGATCTGAACATCACACAAAAAGCGTTGCTACGCGGTCGATCCGATTATTTCCTGACAAAAACTCACCACAGACTCGCCCCATTGCCAAGGATCAACTTTCATGCGGTTTGTTTTATAACTTTTAAGGATTTAGAATAACTTTTGTTCTGTGATTGTTGGAAACAAATGTATTTTTCTTGAATTGAACAGCGTGAAAAGGAATTATGATTTCGAAGTTTGGAACGTAAAGTCAGAACGAATGATATGATACAGAATCACTGACTTCAGGAAAGTTATAAAGCTTAGGTAAATAAGAAAATACCTTACAGATAATAAATTATTTTGTGATACTTTACCGTTGATTTCCATCTGTTTATACCTAACTGGAATCAGTCGTGAGAAATCATTGCATAAGGGCAGTGTCGGTCCGCTCATTGTTGCGATTTTTAGGGGAAGTGGACTATATCCAACATCGGACTTCTTTTGGCCGAGATGTTTTTCATAGAGTAAAAGTTTCAAAAAAAAGTTGCAAAAAAATAATTAAAAAATGGCCTATAGATATGAAGATCTTTCTATTGTTTGTGAATCACATCAGTTATTGGAACTATAATATTAGTATGATTATGTTTTCTTTGGTGTAGAATGACACATGCACGTACGGTTTCGAGTCTCCGACGCGATCTGCCTGCCGGCACCTCTGGCGATGCTGCTCCGACCACCACACATTCTTCCGCATGCAGCAGGTGGCGCCCGCTACTGCGGACATCTTCTCAATCGGAACCAGGCTGAGGAACAGGTATGTGACTTTTTATATCATTCAATTCGTTATATACAATTACTTTTGAATTTGAATATAAATTGTAGAGTCCGTAGTAGTATTTATTTGTTTTTTACATAATCTTTCTTTGTATCTGAGCAATTTTCCTCAGCAGGTTTGGATTTAAAAAGAAACAAAGAAAGTAAATAGTAGGTTTGTGTGTCAGTATAGTACTCAAATTGTGTTGCTATGTACATCTGTTGAATCTTTTTCTCTAAAACAACTTTATGCACCGAGCACAGTTGTAACTAGGACGGAAGTTATATTTTCCCAGCTATCTGTGGTCTCAGACCTAACTTGTTCTGACTCAACAGTTAAACCGTAAAGAACCAGCCGTTAAATTACGAGAGAGTCGTTACAAATGATGGGGATAGAATACAGATGGCGAAAGGCACTTCAATGTAAAGACAGTGCAATGATTCAAACAAGTTAACACAGAATAAGTTTCTCACGTCACATCAAAGCCTGAGTATAATGTTTAGAGCTGTTGTCGAGAATAAATCCCCAGGCTTGGCTCAAAGAGCTCCGTAAATATTCGCCGCGCAGAGTTCATAAGCCTGGCTCTTGGCACCGTGGCTCTTGATTTACATGCTCTACTATTTGTCTGCAACAGGCTGATTTACAAATACTATCAGTTCTTTGGAAGAATAATGCTCACGTTAACAATGAGTCACTGTGATAATTCTAAATTGCTGTGCACGTTCATGCCATTCTAGATTTTGAATGACTATTACGCAGTCAGATGTCAAGTTCACACAATATCGGCTGCGCGATGAAGTCACCTCGAAATAGCCTCAATATCAATATGACATATCACCACAACACATACAGCGTAATGGATTTTATTATATTCTCAATGTAGTTTACAACTTTCGACAGCGGGTTTGATTGTCTAAGTTCACAACAGCACAGATTAAGTAATGTACAACAGTAAAACCATACATAGGCATCGAAAAACAAAACACGTGGTATACATAGGTATGTTTCATAAAAATAGTACGACAAAGTTTCATTGTTTGAATTCCAATAAAACAAAAGAGCGAATCATGTGATATGACGAAACATCTGCAAGCTTCGCGTTTCAAAGCCCTAGAACACAAAAAGCTATCTGAAATGACTGAACATATTATTTATTTTCCTTTCTTGTGATGCACCTAACTTCATCTGGAATGTGTGAACCTTCTTCCTATTCCAACACGAAAGCTTTTATCGAGTTTTCAGTACATTCCTTGCCTATCTGAAAAAAAATCTAGATCTATGAGCTATCTACAGCTAGGTTTTCATTTGTTTTGGTGCCATTTAGTTTGCTCGCCGCGGCACTTCGTAACAATAAAACGCTACGTTATAATAACCGACCAGTTATTATGGTTTGATAATTCTCCAAAGACTCTCAATGTTAGGTTTTGTTGTACCTACCAACCCATTGGCCATCAAGAGAAACAGATTATTTTTTATTGTAAAATGAGTTCAATAAATTTGACGATATGATGTAATGTTTAACGATCTCTTTCACCCAGTAGGCGAAGGTTCATGACTGAGGAAGTTCACTTTTTGTATCTCATAAAAAAATATATATCTTGTAATTGATGTTGAAAACTTATGTTAAATAGAGAAACGATCAGCGTACGAACAACCGCCTGTTAGCTTAATGTTGAGATATTTTATAAGTACTCAATTTTAATTAAGTAATCTAAATATCGAAAACTAATGATAAATGTTTGTCCAGCGGTCGTGGGACCGGCCCGCGGCCCCCGCCCACGTTCACGCGGACCCCGTCGCGGCGCAACGCGCGTCACGCCTCACACACGTCGCTGCACGACGGTATGTTACAATGTCAACACGACACTATTGCATGTATTGTTTTCATTGCTTCTTGAGATTCCAATGACGTAATGTATCGTTCGATTTTTTTTGGATTGATTTCATTTTACCGTTTATCAATCGTGTACCTATTTATTCGTTTATAGAATCGAACTTATTTCTAACAATTCGCGCTTGATAAAATATAATTTATGTAAACTTTCGAATGATGAGGATTTCTTTTCAGTGCCAAAACTAGAAGACTTGAGAATAAAAGACTGCCTTCCCGAAATGAAACAACCTACTTCAGTGAATCGACCAAATTCGTAAGTGTTATTATAGTGTATTTAATATATATTTGTATGTGTATTATGTTCTTTACACACAAAATAAACCAAAATCATAGAAATACCAAAAATATAACTAATCAATCATTGTGGTCGATGAAAGTACCGATAAAAAACAGATTTTCATCAACTTCGATCTACTTGTCAGAGAATAGTGTAGGTAACACTTAGGTGTCCAAAAGAGTGTTACTTAATAACTTACATTGGTGTTCATCAAGAATTTTGTCACACAGCATCAGCGGAGAGATGTTAGGAGTGGGGGCTCCCGGCGGGTCTCCGCGCTCGACCCGCTCGGCGCCTGCGCGGCGCGGTCTCTACTCCGGCTCGCCGACCAACAGCCGGCCGCCGCCCGCGCCGCGCCACCGCTCCGCCTCCGTCGACTCGCAGAGCTCCAACGACTCTAGATCTAACCGCAAGTAAGTACGTCACACACAGCATCTAAGCAGAGATGCTATAGGAGTACCGGCCTCCGGTAAGTCCACGATCCAGTTACTTGACCTCCGACATCACTCGTTGTCCCGGTTCCTTGCTGTTAGTCCAGTTGACGGCACGACGCCCTTTTGGGTCTTTTTAAATTTAAGCCGTTGGAGTGATACCACGGCTGCTTGATTGGCCTTTAATACTTGGATGACCCATGCTCTTATGACGTCTTATGATCACTCAATCCTCTCCCATAGCATGCCCAACTGATCCATTAGAATCTTGACTACTCCACCAATTTTCCATTGTATGTGTAAGATAGGTGTGTCAAACTAGACTTGACATCTTCTGGCTTTTCAGTCTTCTACTGTCATTTGTTTATTGAATCCTTGTCATCCTAGACACAAGCATCGGTCCCGGCGCCAGCAGTCGGACGCAGAGAGCGAGCTATCCCGCGGCTCGGGCCGCTCTGGACGGCGCCACCGCAGGCACCGCTCGCGGCACAAGCACGAGTCAGGGTCAGAAAGGGACGACTCACAGCCTGATAACAAGTCAGTATCAACACTTCCAGACCTATCAGACACTGCAGAATCTGTGTACCATATGCAAATCTCGAGATTAGATTATCACGCAGATGTATCTTCCGTAGGCTGGCTTGTGACCGTCAAGGCACGGCTTCCGCCCCCGTGTCTCAATTTGCCCTAAGCGGAACAGGTGTCGAAAACAGTTTCTATTCAGAGTGATTTGATTCTGCAACCCCTACCAATCCAGAACTATTTTGATGATGTTAATTTATTTGCATTGTAGAGAGGAGCGATATGAGCTGGTGGACTCAGAGCTTCAGTGGAAAGAAATTTTGAGACAGTCGTCTACTGGTAACACGGTTCAAGTAAGTTTGTAAATATTCGGATTTTGTGGAAGTTTACGAAGGCATAACCTACTGTTAATTGACCACTAATCTCACGATTTCCATAGGTAGCAAGCGTTCGCCGTTCAGGACAGCAGGAGCCAGAAACTGGAACACATCGTTCTTCACATCGGCATCGAAGACACAAGAAACATCGGTAAATACATTTAGTTTTTTTTTTAAGTTTAGTTATCTATGTCACATTTTTACATGTATGGATATTGTTATTGAATAAAATCTTTTCAGGTCACGATCTCGATCACCAAGTGAAAAGAAATGGCTGCCTACTGAACTGAAACAGCACCTGGAGTTTTCATTAGTCGATACTACCGGCATGACAGAGGAACAACTCAAAGAAATTCCATACACGGTGGTCCAGACCAGTCATGCTCGGCAGGCCAAGATAAGGACTTCATCTAAACATATTAAGCAGTGCGTTACAACCTTACAACTTATACATTTCTCATACAAATATTTTCACAAACTTACACAAATCTTCATGAGTTCCTTCTTTCTCATCCAGGACGGAACATGGGTCTCTAGCGAGAAGAGATAAAAGTTCATCATCGCATAAAATCAACACATCATCGCACACCAAAATCAGCCATGACGCTATCCATCAAGGGTCTCTCAGATCCAGCTCAAGCACTCTAAGCACGCATCGGAGCAATCTTGAGAAACATGAAAGGTTCGTTTTTATTCTAGGTGTTCTTTCTTTTATAGAAATTCCTTTGCCCGGAGACTTCAGGAATTTCCTCAGAAATTAAAACATTTTGTGCATCAAAAAAGTATTAATGGAATTTGTTTTGGTCATTGGGGATATTTTCAACACAGCACATATTTTCAGGCGTATTTACCCTGCTTACGAGGAACCATCACGCCGCGATGATTACTTGACCAATAACGGATACAAAGGCAGCGTGACGCCGGTCCCCAACAACAATAACCCCTACAGTCCAGTGACCAATAGTAACAGCAATAGTTCCAGTGGGGAGCTTATATCGGGAAGCGCGCGCGTTTCACACGAGCACACGGATTCTGGCCTTGGAGCTGATCAGGACTACGCGTATTCTTCGGAGAGGTAAATCTAGGAACACTATCATTTTATTTATCTTGCGTACTGCTCGTACTTTGCATTTAGACTAGAACATAAAGCAGAAGAATACATCTTTCCTTCTTTGGGTCTTCCACCAGTAAATGTGAATTATGCGGTCCGCTGGGTAGAGGAATGATAATCTCGTTTTCTATAAATTTTAGGTACCTACTGTTTGATATGATATAATGTACTCATTAGTTTCGCATCCTCGCGTTATGATCCGTGACCGTTGCCCCTGGATACGCCCCAGTTGATACGAAGTTGAGAAATTCCACCTGTTCGCTTTATCTTTCGAAATAAATAACTATAATAGGTGATCATCGTGTGGTTAATGTTTTCCAAAAACAACAAAGCTTCTTTGTCCAAGGTATATTAACTTAACTTCAAGCGGTCTTCTATCAATTTGATATTATAAGTACTCATGACTTTACTAGAGCTAGACAACTCCTATACTTTCCAACGCAAAACAGGTAGGAAGGGAATGAATAAAATAAATACACTGGCATACATTTTTCGATCTTCAGGCGCTTGCATACCGCCGGAGCTAACATCTTGTGCGAGGATGGTAGCAGTGGATTGACTATTTGGTCATATTCGTTTTTTTTTATCAGATCAAGCGACAGTGCCAAATGCGGTGCCGGCAACTCTACAGCGGCAGTGAGTAGGCAGTGGAGCGGCGCTGGGGGCGCGGGGTCTGTGTGCGGGGCGCGAGGTTGGGGCGCGTGCGGGGCGCGCACGGCGGTTGGCGCCGGGCGGCCCCCCGCACACCCGCGCCCCTCGGGCTCTCAGCGCTCGCTGGTCTCGGTGGCCAGCGACAGTGCTGCCGCGCACCGCAGGGACCCCGCGCCCACGCACTACCCGCAGCATTCTAGCTTCTCTCTCTTCGTGAGTGGGCGCTTTGCTTTCTAACATGAGCTTTTTCAGGAGAACATCACGACACATCTTTTACCTATGCAGTGATCCCTCGATAAGAAATTGCGTAATTATCTTTATATTATGTAGGAGGCTATTTTCTTTTCAGTGCGAGTAAACCTCTGAAAATAGACAAACCAGATAATTTCGTCCTTGGGTACTGCTATTACTTTTTATGTTGCCATTTCTCGCAATTTTACAAAGAATTTCCCTCAAACCGACTATTGTCACATTTTCCTTATCTAAGGATTTCATCGTCGTTGGCTATAATCCTAATGATAATGGTTTATAATTGTACCAAACTTCTCTCCAATGAAACAGCTTTTGTGAAGTGACAAAAGAATGGGCGGACAGTTGGCGTAGATCTACTCTCAAGACATTCAGTCTTAATTGCAGTATTTTGAATGAAACATTGTTGTTTATGTAGAGTAGAGAGCTATTTCATCAATATAGGTTGAAGATATTCCGATGTTCTCACTGAAAAAACTTCGTACTTATGCAAAATGTCAGCCCTCGTTAGTCTGTTAGAAAGTTAGGGCGGGTACCGTTTTAGAATTTATCATAATCGTCTATTAAAACCCATCTCTTAAGTCAATATAAATATTAATTTGGACTCTATTAGCCTAGAAATACCCACGCGTGACAGCAATGAAAACTATATAGAATTGAAATGAAAATTCTGCACACAAAACACCGTAAATAAACAGCTTAATCATGCGATCTTAAGCCGTTCTGAATAAATAGCTCCAAGCAGAGCACACAAATAGCTCCATTAGTACCCATGGGAGCTGAATCAAGCGACAGTTTTCAACACCACGCATGTCTTGTATGGTTTCTATCTAACCATGATTAGGTCACGCACTGCCGCACACAGATCTCCGGTCTCAGGCCATTTCACGTATTTATTCCACAATTCTCGTTTGAGAGAAAGCTCGTTAAAAAGTGAAAAATGTTTCCGGAGCAAAATAGGCTTACGAGGGCTGACGGTAATAATCCGCTGCTCCTGTTTCTGGGCCGCTGTGAAGCTAACAGTGTACAGGCTGCGGTCATTTAATATTTTATTGAATACCTATAAGGTTACATCGTAATAGGTTTGTTTACATATTGGAATAACATAACATAGTGTTAGTATTAAGAAAGCTTGTCTTTGAATAGCATAACTTTCTCAAGATGAACTCTTAGCATTTTATATCTGTATGGGGGAACACTGTTCATTAAAAGTTACTTAGAAATCTACTTCTTCAGAATTCTGTCCGCTTGGGATCTTTTACAAAGTGCTATAGTGGTTCTTTATTAATAAAATATCTGAGAATTTCTAATAAGTATGTCCTATTTATAACATTAATAGGCACTTTGAAGCAAAATTATACGATATCAAAGTGTCCAACTAATAGCATCACCACTTTAGTGCATTGTGCGTACTCGGGATCTATTACAGTTGTATAATATAATCTGGTACTTATGTATTGTTATAAGCTAAGGTATTGAGCACAGGTAGTTTGAGCTATTTGTATTGGGATACGCAGAGACATGCTAGCAACAACAACATTATGGTCGGCGAGAGCGGGTCGCTGGCGCGGCGCTACGCACGGCCGACGCGGGAGTCGCGCGACCACAACGCGAACCTGCGCGCGCACTCGCGCCTCTCGCAGCACTCGCACCGACCAGACAACACCCTTGACCTTATCCTCAAACCTCTTTTTGAAAGCACGCAGTAAGTAAGCCGCTGCCCATGCTCGTCTGATGTTTGTGTCGCAACTCGCAACCCGTAGCGGAATGATACCTGCACGTATCCTGGTTTGTTTTGTTCGTTGTGCGTCTTGATTTTGTTTGCGCATGCTGGTGGTGGAGGTGTATGTAGTTTGTATGCTCGTTTAGTAGATTAACTTGAGTTGACTAACTTTTTGGTAGTAATAAGTTCTGTTTTTGATTTTATTGTGTTTTGTTGTCTTTAAATTGTGCCTAATTTATGTGTCGCACTTTTATGTTACGATTTTCGTTAACAGCACAACATTCTTCGTCCTGTTCAATAAGAAAAAAAAAAATTGACGAGAAATTTGCTTTACCATGCTTTTGGAATGAAGTATGTACTTAATAAAGTTGTTGTTTGAACTAGGTTGCAGAGCAACTAAACCCACCTAACGAGACATCTGGCGAGGGCGACGCTGCGTGTGCCACATCTGGCAACAATAAAACTTCTACGGCTGAAATGAGCACTGAATTATGATCAGTGTTGCAATTAAAAAGGTTGAATAAATACTCTTAATATAATGGAATCTTCCAAACAAACAAAATGTTAATTGAATAAAGTTAGAATTATCCTGTAAATAAATTGTAAATAATTTTGAGCGCTAATTAGTTTCAAAAATAAGTAAAACTAGTTAGGTATAAATAAGTAAAACTACCTATGGTTAGGTACTTACCTATGTTAAAGCTGGATTTTCAAAGTGCCAAAGAATTTGCTAAAAAGCTTATTTACTTGAAAACCTACAAATAAAATTAAACCATCTTACTAATATTATAAAGCCGAAAGTTTGTGGAATGTGTATTTTATTTTGTTACCCAGGATCTCCTGAACATATCAGGAGGAAATTTAGCGTAAATTTAGATCATAGCCTAACTTGGATTATAGATGACCGATATTATACCGATAATATGCGTGTGAAGCCGCGGGCAGAAGCTAGTTTGATTATAAAAATACTGCATTTATCTTAGATCTTTCTCAGTGACGGGTATTAATGTTTACGATAAGACTATTTTTAATGTAGCGTATTTTGTTCATGTCTTATTTACGTCTCTGATGTCTCTGTCGTATGACCGTAAGTTTAGTGTAAATTTTTATATATGTATATTGTGGCCGCATAAACATAGTTACAATATTTTGGAATACCTACGTCACTAGCTATAACTATCTTTCATATTTGCTCGTAGAGAAGTAGTACATAGTCCATTCATTAACTCTACATGATTTCTTTGGCTAGAATATTCTGCAAGTGAACCTCAGTTTTACAAGTAACATTTATTAACAAAGAAATTATAATCGAAACAAATTAGAACTTTTTATTTTTTACTTTTATTACCTACATATAAAGTAGGTAATTATTTTGAATTTTTATTGTAAATACTATAGACTTTAAGGGAGTTGATAAACTCTTACTTTATTTTCAAAGATACTGAATATAACTAATATGGTAATTAATAACATATTGATCAATTAATTTATCCATCTAAAAAAGAAACATTTATTGTTAGATAAGTTTGAAAACTTTGGAAAATATTGTACTTATGAGTATAAAACCATCCTGCATTAGGTACTACCTAGTCTCGTATATTTTAATCTACTGTATATTAAAGTACTGTCCATAAATTTATCTGATCGCAATTTTCTATTCTTACAAGACTGAAATAAAATGAAATTTCAAAAACCCCATTTTTGTAATTTATTACAATTTCGTATGTACTGACTGTTTTGATTATTCAAATTAAAGTGTATATTTCAAAATCAAAGATATTTGTTTGACTTTTAAAAGCCTATTTATTACAAGATATAACTTTATTTATCCCTGCGGGAAAACAAAGGTAAATTATATGGGTACGTCTAAAATCTATTGATATTTAGGTAAAGCTTTATTAACAAAGAAAATTACTCAAAAAAAATTGTGCCTATTAACAAATTAGAACTTGTATTTACAATTGAAACAATTGAGCTAACTGCAGATTGTCACAAACAATCTACTAGTACCTCAACTGGTCCATATCAATACCAGTCGGAAGCGTCCTCAAGACGCCGACTGCATTGCCCGTTGCAGCTAATGCGCTGCGCCAGATACCAGCTCTCGGGTCACGCGTCGCTTCAACCAGACGGTCAGATAAAAAATTTCTAAAACTGGGAGAGTCTTGGTACCCCTCGGACCCGATCGGATCTCGACTACAAGGGGAGCAAATGCGTAGGCTCCGTCGAGACCTGCATATTTGCGCCTCTTGGGCTCATCGGCAAAATCTGCTGCTGCACCAGCCCTCACAGATGTTATCTAAAGATGGGAAAGGGGCCTCGCCAATTCCCACGGAACTTGTGTCATACCGTCGGGCCTCTTACTATCGTCACGCAACAGACCATTCGGTTCGAGAATAGCTGGTACGTTAGCGGTGACAAATGCCCGCCGGATGATGTCGTTAAGGCTGGCATGGCGAGATATCTGACCGGCAGCCCTAGTATATGATAATCCCTGATGACCAAGCTGGTCGACAGCACTACCACACTGGCATTGATGAGGCAACACCTTGCAGCCAACTGAAGATATTTTGCTTCCTAAGTTTTGTTGAAATTTTGAATTTTCATCTTCAAATCTACAAATTACTGAAAAGACTCATCAAGAATTGGTGAACCAATGAGTCGAAGTGAATATTTATCGAAGACTTCTAATGTTGACAGCCAAACTATTGAATTCTCTAAAAATTGGTGTTCTTTAGTCTCCCTACAACTTAAAAACGGCTTGACCGATTTTAATATTTTATTTTATTTCGTCCAATAAAGGTGTGGTTTCAATTTAGGTGGTATGAACTTCACGGGATCACCTAGTATTATATATTCTTGCTTTTATCATTGCTTTTAATGTCATGTCACATATCGCAAAAAATCTTCAATGAAAATCAAAATCAGATCAAATCTGATAAAGCCTTTCAGTAATCAATATGGTTGCGTCCAACGAGGCAGGCACACTAATGAGGATGGCTTTGTGGTCTCAACCAGTTTTATAACTAACGTTTGAATATTTTATATGAAATATGTCAGATGATTGCAGGAGTTGTATGTGCATACAATTCTGTTGTTAAACCCACAAATCGTACCTAATTACTTAAGATTATTTATTTGATATTTGATGGTTGTTCCGTGACGGAATAAGATACATATTTTACGATAATTAATGATAAATTAGATAATATATAAATTAATAACAATTAAAAAAAAATATAATAAATAAATTAGTACTCAATGCAATCTATACAGCATCATTCCATTCATCATCATCATCACCATCAGCCCATACACGTCCACTGCTGGACATAGGCCTCCCCCGTACGACGCCACAAATAGCGGTCCTCCACCTAATAATTATCGATGAAGATTTTTGAATTAATTATATAACATGAATTGATTAGTTCATCACTTCTGAATCTGTTTTAATTTTAGTCGTGAAATACGTTAACATATTCCTCTCTGATAATAAATCAACCGAAGCTGGCAACAGTTGGCTGAATAGCGAAAAATTATGAATTGTTATTCTCAGAACAAAATAAATTAAACAAACCATTTTTCACTTTTTAAAATCCATGGATATAATTCCAATTTCAGCAACACGTTGCGCTATTTTTCCCTGCAGGTGAAACAGCAAAAAGTTAATAAAGTATGAGCCGGTCCATCAATGCTCCGATGTCCACTGCCCAGTGCCCGGCGAAGGGTGAAAACTCATTACCAGTGTTTAATGAAAGGGTTCCTGGGGCGTGTATGATTACTGGTTAATTGAAAGGCGGAAAGTCAGAGGGGACGAGACAAAGCTACTCTATTTATTGGGACCGCTTTCATAATGTTCGGCAATTTGGCACCTGCCTGTTACACAGAAAGTAAACAGATTTACCTAGGTTGGTATACGTACGTAGGGTATTTCTATTTACATTACAGTCAAACCATGCTTACTAGATAGAATATCTATGAGTAATTTTGAGCTAACTTAAGGCCTGTTCAGTGTTCAGTTCAGACGTACTTGATATTTACTATCGAAAGGGGTAGCAAAAGCAGAGACCTATGCAGTAGGTTCATACAAGATGCCCGACGAGATGAAGCGCGACAACGAGCGAAATGTTTGGCTGACACTCTGAGGAGCGAGTACCGTAGGTCTGAACAGCATACTTTCTCCAAAATACACAACCGTTTGTTTCGTTTTTTTTTGTGCAAATCTGTACTCTAATTCGATTTATTAGAATACACCAATTGGCCGACACGAAACATGCAATTTCGTGCTGGAGAATTAAAATAGGCCGCCATAGGCTCGAGCTCGGTTGACGATAGAATCGAGATATCATCGTGATGTCTCCTTTTTCTATAGGATTTGGTACAGCGCCTCTATCGTACGGAAAGGGAAGGTTCTACGCAAATCCCGTACAAAAATAAGACGTCACGATCACCGCTCGTTACTATTGTCAACCGAACTCAGGACTCAAGACATTTCTAAATAGGTAAGGTAGGTACCCAATTTTTCAATAGAATTATTATTTTGATATAGAATCACGGAAAATAACAATTTGTAAATGATATTTGAAGCAGATACTAGCATGTCGTTGTAAAGCCCCTTTTGGAGATAGCTGTCTCCTACTCTAATCAGTCTGAGTGCTTGTCACCGTATATCAAGTTGTGAGCGAGGGCTTAGAATACATATAAACTTACAGTTTCGAGGATAATTTTACTGTAAATATTAAGCTAAATAGTTAAAATGTCAGAAATAATCAAGAATATATAAAGTATATAATATAATATCAAACGTAAAACCCAGTCAAAGTACTCATTTTCAGGACAATAATCTGACACAAGCTCCATATCTTTGCAAAAATGGCCGAAAGCTTCACAAATAAAATAACACAAGAGGCGAGCGTGTAGGTTCCTATACACTTGCAAAACTCGATGTTAAATGTTTGTAAACAAACCAAGACACAATTATGTAAAACTCACTTGCTTGGAGATACTCGTATAATTCTAAGCAATATTTTGTTGATGGAAGGATCTCAAATCGACAAGTAATGTAAATTAAGTTTTACTTTTATATGTGATGACGGATTCAACGTATAAATAGACGCGGAAACAGGGTGAATTTTAGGTTAAGTATGCGGCGGTTTGTTTATAAACATTCTACAGCGACTTTAGCTAGTGTATACATATAGGTACGTACTAGAGAGGCAATTAGCCTTTGATACAGCTCGTCGCCAAATCATATTTGCCGTAGCATTTCCTCTGTTAAATGCAATTTAGTCAGGCAATATTGAAACTGGAATGGAATTTACTTTTGCAAGTTTTCGATACACTCTGGTCCACCTAAATAATTTATCAACTTGTTTGACACACTCGTTTAAATGGTAATACTATTAGTTTTTAATTAATTGATTGTCACTGAATTCTATCTTATGTGACCATTCGTCACTATGTACTAAACGCTGTTCAACTCGTTTTGTTTAAAAATATGCGTAACGAAAATATATTTTCTTTACTTAACGGTGTTGAATATTTAAAGACTTTCTTCTAAACTTTTATAAAAAGTAGCTTGTTTTTCCGGATAATATTTCCGCAATAAAGACAAAAACGTGGTCAAACTTTCAAGTTTCCTTGAAAACATTATAAAAACATACAGCAAATGATACTATGCAAAGTATTGCAAAGCAAAGCTAAGAGGTAAAATAATTTAAAGTAATGTAAACACGAAAAGTTTGCTCTCGAGTTGAGGCAACTCAAGCCGGAAGCGCATTTGAACTCAACTGCCTGGAAAAATTAATCCGAAGCTGTGGCTGCGAGGGCTCCTCGTGCAAACTGCTGGCCCTCCGCTGTTCAAGATAATTTTCTCTCTTCACAAACGAAGCAGATTTCGGAAATATCATACTCTATGTGGACTTACTGCCTCAACGTAGGAGGTTTCTAAAATAATTTTATAGAATCACATAGTATGGACTCTCACTTAGGTACCATCTTCACAGGTCGACTGTTTCCATGAATGTTCAGTCATTTAGAAAACAATTGAATGTAACAAATCATGGTAAACGCGCTAGTAGCTAGTGCCGGGAAACACGAAGTTCAAACCAGATTTTAGATTATATTCACCATTTATTTAACCTTGTACGTATCTAACCTAACCTAACACTTTACAGCACTATTTAGCTCACCACGTCTGTACACTTTGCCGGCTTACGATCGAATACCTGTTTTGGTGCTCGCCCCACTGTGACGTAATGGAAAGGAGCGACACTGGAAACGAATATTCAATGAAATTAAACAAAAACAAAATATAGTTTAAAAATCATAAACATATTTTAAAGGTTCATAAAATATATAAATAATAAAAAAATATAATTTGAGTACCGAACATTTTTTTATATTATCATAATAATTGCTTTATAGAATAAATACAAATCAGTTTAGTGTTTTTAACCAAACTCAAACTTTTAATAGAGGTAGTAAACATTTATTAATGAAATAATACCCTAAAACATTGTTAGAATTTATAAGTTACCATAACACTAGGGATGGAGGCAAGAGCGAAGCGGTGTGAGGGAGTGGGTCGTGCAGTGCAGTCAGCGGCAATTAGCACCATGACAATGACATTCAAAACGTGTGCAAATAGAGCAAGCGGAGCCGTCTACCACCCACCGCCCGTTTTATAGCCCGTATGGTTCTATTTAATGGTTTAATGGTTTAATGGTTTACAGAGATTACTCTTCTAGTCGTCTCGTGCTCTATAAAAGTAATGCATTTTTCTATGAGTGTGAAAAGTGCTTGATAATAATATTGGCACTACAATTATCTCACTAAACATAACAAGAAACATTCTTAAAGCAGTACAAGTAAACTAAAAATCAATACCAGCCGCAAGGAGTGCTAAAATTTTAATCCAATTAGAACGGCGTGCTCCTTCCCTCGTAAATTATTGTGCCATCAAAATTTTACAATGAATTAATCTGCTTTTATTTCTTCCATGCTTTTGATTTTCTTACTTGATTTGTGAGATTTATAAGCAAATTTAAACGCAAAGCAAAACAATCCTGACTCACAAATTAACAAAATAATTTCAAGATTTTATAAATTTATCACCACCAGGTTACTGACAGCCATTGTTAACGACTCGTTATAATTCCAATTTCCCCGTAGAGAGCAAAACACCAACAGTTTCAAAATGCTCTCAACCTCTCAATTGTGTGTGTTGGAAAAGGCTAGTATACATCGCCGAACCTGATCTCGTAAAGACAAAGTTGCCAGACAGGAAAGTCCTCGTTGCAAATCCACATCATTGTCAAGACCGGCACTAAATTATCTCAAGCACAGGCAAATAAGCTACCTACAATGCTGAAACTTAAAGTGCCCGTACGAGCGGAAGACAAAGGCGAAAGGTTTGCTCATAATATTTGATTTTAGTGACATTCTGTACGTATTCGATAACAATTCTGGTAGTAAAAAGATAAAGGAACAAAGCAAGCTCTTAGTATAAAAGCTAGTAAAAAGGCGTAATGTAATGCATCCCGTAGCACTACTACGCTCCGTAACATAGCTACGTCGTAGCGCTGGATATATAACAATACTTTACAAGCTTTTAGCTCTAGTAAGACGCGATTGTGTCTGTCATTTCAATTTTCCAAATATTTTTGTTTTTTTTTGCTAACCAAACATCGTAAGGTACATAAAGAGTAAACATATATTATACGTAAGAATAACAACAAGAAAACCACAAAGGGTAACCATAACAGTAAATGACCGCTGGATGATGCGTTCATAATAGCTTCACAAAATTTCAGATTATTACATGTACATAGTAAGAATCCTTAGTTCATGCTCAACTATGTTGAGAATTTCCATGTGGAATCACGAGCACCTTTGAAACTTAACTGCCTCGAAACAATTAAATGAGGACAATGTAGACGCTTGTCTTTTGTCTACACAGTCTTCGTCGTCCAAGCTTAGTTTAGTACATGCTTACGGAACTGCTTCGCCTGTTCTCAGTGTATTCAAGTGAAATAACATCAAACATCGCAACGCGACGGGTCGTCTCACAATTAATTTCATTTTTCAAAATCTTCAGATGAAAAGATAAGGAAAGACTCATAAAGATGGGATTTAAAACGAGTCTAAAATATTTGAGATTCAAATGAAGAGTTAAATTAAAATTGGTATCGCAATTTAAATTTTCTTTAAAGTATAACTAATCTGACCAATGGCTTCACTTCATTTAATTAAAAGCAAGCGCAAATAAAAGCTTAAACATGATTTCCCTTTGAGTCTTTTTGTACGTTTCTAAAATGACGAGGGTTGGGAAAATATGTAGGTGGCGTATCTTGCAAAGTCCTTTATTTTCCCTTGATCTCGTAATAATAATTGGAAGGAAGTTAGCAATTTTCATGTGTGACGTAGTCATGTTTTTACTAAATTGGATTAATCCTAACTGATATACGTACTTTGTCTCAATTTTTATACTTGAAGTCTTAAACCTAGACTTAGCGGAAATGGCGGAAGGTAATAATACCGTTGGGAAGTAAGGTTCTCGAGTGGCGATGCAATACGAAAGGGAGTGTGGGAAGATCTCCCACTCGATGGACCGACGACATTGTGGCGGTCGCAAGAAGTCGTTGGATGGAGGCGGCTTGGGACCGCTATTCGTGGCGTTGTTTGGTGGAGGCCTATCTTTAGCAGTGGATGTATACAGTCTGATGATGATGAGGTAGGGTAATAAATCCTTTAGTACGTCTACGTAACCAAGTTTCGTAACCAGCGTAGTATTAGGTATAGCAACTTTATAAGAGAGGCTTAGGTACCTGCGTACAGATAGACTCACAATTTCAGAGTAACATTATCATAGGCGAGTTTGATTTAGCTTTTGAGCTTTGTGAGATTCACCTTGCTAAGCTATTCATATTGTAGGTACTTATTGGCATATTTGGAATAATACGTAGAACAGACCAGGGGGCCTACTCGGAAAAGGAAAACCGAAGTTTCTTTTTCGTGTTCGTGCAAAACCAACTCTTATGTCCATTGCATAAGATTAGCGTTTGCACGAAAAATAATCAGAAACTACGATTTCCTTTTTAAGAGTACGGGCCCAGATTATTGCCCGAAAGATAACTTATGATGAAAATTATTAACGAGGTCTTTCATTTCAAAAAATTTCATATCTTTGTTCGTTATCCCAAAAACCTTCCTAACCTTTGCATAAACCAGTTCGTACATACCGAGACTATTACAAGGGAACGACATTGGTGTTCGCATAAAAGACGAATACGTAACTTTGTTACGATTTTCTCGTTTCGGATATAACAAGCAACCCGGGTACGGAACCCAGCATCTAATAGGTATCTGTTTTGTTATTAATGTCCTTATACGGATCTCCAATTATCGGCGTGGCGGCCCTTACGATACGGAATGAGACGTAGCTCAATAAGAACCTCAGCTTGGCTGGCTCACTTAACCGTTATGTGAGAAAATATTTTTATTCCACAAGAAATTTTCAGACCATGTTCGAACTTTTTTCGTTTTCTTTCATCGCTTTTATTCAAAATGCGTTTTTGTTTGGCTAGCTCTTTAAATAAGCCTTATAAAAAATATAGGATTCCGTCCATAAAGTAATTTAGTGAGTCATCACAAATTATAATGTCAGTCAGTTTAGTTTGATTTGACAGCCTGATAGCCTAGTAGCTTGTGACTTAGCTGTTGTAAAGAGCAATGGTCTTTCATATTTGCCATTTACGTTAACTGAATTGATACAGTCATCGACAGCGTTATGTGATTGTCTTTGTATGATTAGGCGATGTTATTATTGTTGGGGTGAAAGTGAGTATAAATGGAGGACGAAACTGTAGTTACTGAAAGGGGTGACCCTTTCAGTTTCGGTTAGGTCAATAGGTCGATGGAATAAACAAAGCATTTCTAGATTATTGAAAAGATAGCAAACTACCTAAGTTTTGTCATTGGGTTTATTTTTAAACTTGGGATCTCAACCATTATTTCTAATAAGGATGGTAAACACCACAGAAAATTGGTTATTCTGCGCTACTTTGCAGCAATACAGCGAACCCTTTGAGACTCGAATTATTTGACTCTACTCAGTGCAATGTTATAGTTATGAAGATTTCCCTCGTAATTTATACCTTGGGTCTCTGTTACTCTACGGCTGTACGTACTGTAATAAAGGCTCACACGAATTAAGCGTAAAGTTTACCCATAGTTTACGAGGGGCTTCAAGGTAAATTAATTTCAATAAATTGTCTTCAAGAACTTTTCTAATCATTTGGAAATCACCCCATAAAACTATGAATTCATTTTAGTGCTGCTTACGCACAACTGTAGTTACATAAAGAGGATGAAACAGCCTAATGTTTCATGACTTCCAGTAGCTACATCATTTGAAACAAACCGCGATATTTTATTTTAAGGTCTATTGACAAAGTCTCGGATGTCTCTTGTATGGGAGGTATGCTCTCGAGCTGTTTACAAAGGTTCATAAGCACACATACTATCCGTAGGAATGCTTGGATCACTGTGTACGTACTTGACAAAGTCATCTGCAATTTGTCTCGCGCTGCGTTCAGTGTCTGTGATTGAAATTCTTACCACTCCTTCAGGCATGGCTGCGACGTGACTACACGAGAGCGTGTTATTACTATCATTCATTCTGGACCCTCTTTCATCATAATTGTGCAGCACATTCCTGGCATTAACAGAAAAATATATCATATTGCTTGTGTCAAATTGTATGATATAGGTATACCTCGTAAAAATAATTAACGCGTTGGCAACGTGAAAGAATACGTAAGTCGACGACCTACCTATTATCAGATTTTTTATCATAACAAGAAAATGAAAAGTTTATTCAGACAGCAACGCATTATGTTCGATGCCAACAAATGCACGGTCGACAAAGAGAAGTAAATATTAAATCCGTGCTCTGGAGGACAACAAACATTCGGAGGATCATTCCATTGTGAATTCCTATTAGCCCAATGAACAAAGCGGACTTTCGAACTGGCCAAACAGTAATAAATAATTTACAAAAGCGGTCATGTGAAAGAGAATCCCCTCTTGGTGGGGGAAGCATGCGGTGGTTAGGTATTTGAATTGCTAATGACTTTCCCGGTCGAATAACTTGGCAAGCTACGTTAACTGGTTTCAGAAACACTAGATACATTACATTGCCGCGAGTTATACGTATCGGAGGCAGCGCGGGCGAGGGCATACTCATTTGACACCAATAGTTACAAGAGTTGGCACCAAATCATATGCATAACTTGCAAGCTCTTCGTTTGTTGCGAGGTGGATATTTGAATAAGTACACAAATTACTTGGTCGTCTTACGATGTGTTCCCTTCCTTCCCAATTCTGAGGTCCTCGCTTATTCAGTATGTTATGGCAGCAATACCGGATGATATGATACATGATTTCAGTCTGACGACTATTATATTGAATATAATAAATATACGAATTATATTATAACGTCACGACACGCGGCAGTTTGACAGTTAAGGCACGGATTATATAATACTAACACTGGCAGTGTGTTCTACCTTTATTTTAAATCAACATTTTACAATAAAAACAATATCTTCGTAACAAAACAATTGAACATTTTAGTTGTTTATAAAACTTGCGTTTTAAATAAAGAGGGTACCATAGTGACAAATAAATATTATACGAACTGCTGCAAGCTAGACAGAGATGAGACACAAATGGACGTGTCAAAAAAAGTAATTTCCTATTTTAAAATCTTAGAAAAAGATGTCAACCCAAAAGGTTCTTTTCCCAAAAGGCACTGAGCGTCGAGATAAGTAAATTAAATTATCAACATCAACTGAAAATATCTTCAAAGTTTTATCGATTTCGGGAGTAAACTGGTTTTAAATAGAAACAAATCGTAACGACTACGACAGCTTCTGCTTTTTGGAACTAAGTAGAAGCTGTATTATGTATATACATATTATATTATGTACATATTATATTATATACATATTATATTATATAATATATACAGGATATTATATAATATATACAGGATGTTAGTATTACGACCAACATAATTTTTTGAGAGCTCGGGTCATAGGGTATATTTCTCCGGTAGAATCAATGTTCCAAGTGTCACGGTTGCAGAGATATGATTACTTAAGTTTTTTTTTTTAAATCAACCGAAATCTCGTTTCAAAGTCGTCATATCTTTTTTGTTTGTGGTTGTAATGACAGAAAGTAACTTGTGCTTCTTCAATGTATAAATATTCTAAATATTTTTTTTATTCAATCTAATTCCTTTCCAATGATATGACACGACATAAGAAATTATTTATTTGGTGGTCAAACTATTTAACATGATTAAATAAACAATATTTTATATTTTGTTCTTCTAAATGAACTTAAATCACAAATTAGCTCAAACTAGCCGCCCAAAAAATTATATCGGTCGCAATACCAAACACCCTCGCACTGGTGGTTGTATGCACTTACTATATGTAACTGCATACCACTACTCTACCGATATGAAAACATACCGTAAAAACTAAAAATATGATTCTGCCACACTAGACGTACAAACAAGGTAGCCTGCGGCAGTAGGTAACCGCCAGCGTTTATTTAATTGCAAATTGTGGCGATCGCACGATCTCCATCTGACGTGGCACTCTGGAACCTACCTCCGGACGCAATATACCAACCATTCTACCCTTTATCACTATTGCTATTTGAAGGGTTGAAGTACGCTGGGTGGATTAAGTTTACATCGTTGCGGTGATCGTTATGTTTTCTATGCTTTGATATGCACAAGCGCAACATTTACCTTGCTGCTGTTTAGTCTAGTGTGAATTTAGGAACTTGTATTCTATGCAGGTATAGGAACCTTATCTCAATGAATTGGCGGTGTTTTCCTCTAGCCTAAAGGCAGCAGCAGTCGGGGATGTACATTTTTTGGTTTAAAATGTTTTTGAGCAGAGCCCCTAGTCCATTTAACGATAATATCGATACGTGATCTTGACATCTCATATTTGTATGATTTGCCTAGTTCCCTGTCCGCACGATAGAGGTGCTGTCCCAAAACCTATGAAAAAATTTAAATGGAGGTTGGGCTCTGGAGCGTCACCTTTTTCGAGAAGTTGTTAATATATTGTTGGTAAATCCAACAATATATTATATATATTATATATATAATAACCTAAGGGTGATTCATATTAGGTAATTTTATAATTTATAATCATTTTGATATCTAGTGGTTATGTATTATATCTGCGGATACAACTGTGTGCTGTGCTGTGCTGTGCATGTATTACAATTCACACACCACAATTGCAGTAATTATATCGCAACAGAAATATGCTTGACAAGTATTGTACAATTAATTATTTTTGCCAATAACTGTCCGACAAAGTGTCCATGAGTTTTCATTTAATAAAACATGATCGTGTTTTTAACCGACTTCAAAAGAAGGAGGTTATCAATTCGTCTGTATGTTTTTTGTATGTATGTTACGCGATATCTCAGCCAATTGTGGACCGATTTTAAAAATTATTTCACTTTTGTATAGAAAACTACGCAAATCATACTATTGTATAGACGTGTATGGGCTGATGATGATGATGATGATTGTATAGAAAACAATCCCGAAGGGGTCCCATAAAATTTTTTTGATTAGTATTTATCCCGCAAAACTTAAAATAAGTGTAAAAGTGAGGGAATTTGAAGTCGGTTTATCGTTTTTTAAAACACGCCATATTATTTGATGATGCAATTCATGTATTTAACAAGCAATGCTTGAGCGCATACCTACTGGCATTCGATTTAAAACGTCCCTACGATAAATTATATTATACGATAGATTAACCTTTTTCAGATATTTAAAATATTTATTGGGCCCAACCTATAACATTACTTACCTGTAGTGCCTACGACAAATAATTTGTACTAGGTAAATTGGTGCCTAAATGTCTATTTCAAACGAAAGGTTACCAACTTATCTCAGTTTATAATGTTCATCTTAAAACTTTCGGCATATCCGCTTCATCATGTCACAGTTCGCAGACGTCAATAACTTCGTCTCTTTGTTCGTCTTGACGATTAACAACTTCCTACTTTTCACTCGAAGCGCAGTTAAGCTTAATGTACCGGAGTAGGAGATAAAGAAGAACTATCGATTAACTTCAGTAGTTAAAGACAATAATTTGCACTCAAATGAATCTATAAAAGTAATATAAAGTTTCATTATGTCGCTAGTAACATTTATAAAGAATGAAACGGCGTAAACAAAGTAATACATTGCCTTAGGAGGAAGACATGTCAGTAACTATATTCCAACTAAATTGCCTGTATAATGTTTGTAAACAAACCACCCATCATCATCATCATATTCATCATCATCAGCCCATACACGTCCACTGCTGGACATAGGCCTCCCCCGTACGACGCGACAAATAGCGGTCCTGAGCCGCCTCCATCCATCGACTCCCTGCGACCGCTACGATGTCGTCGGTCCATCGAGTGGATGGTCTCCCATACAAACCACCCATACTTAACCAAAAATTTTGTTGTGTTTTTAAATAAGTAATTTTCATTACTTGTGGATTTGAGAACTTTTCTTTAATAAATATTGCTTACAAAACTCGACCTCAAACAAGTGAGTTTTAGTTTGATTGATTGCGTGATTTTTTTTTATAACTTTATTCCTCACGATTGGTTATCTGGCTAGCGAAAAGTTCGAGCTTTGCAGTATAAGCTTGAAATGTACTACGTATGTTACGTAAATACTTTATCCGGTAGGTATACTACGAAGACGCTTTATGGTTTGCTACGTAATAAGCATAAACAGCTTTACAAACTTAAAGTTTAAATAAATATAGCTTGACAATTCACACAGCATCATCCAGCCCCAAGCTAAGCAGAGCTTGTGTTATGGGTACTAGATAACTGATTTACATTTATGGTACATGGATACCCTGACATTTTTTTATTTTATTTAACAAAAAATTGCATTGCTTTACCTGATTAATGGATTCTGCAGTTTGATTTCAATTAGACAAAATCAACAGTGGCAGGATTGGCTTCATCCTCTACTATTCCCGGTGGATTTCCTCTGAGAGCTTCGCAGAAAAATATTGATTAGGTACCTATATTCTTCCGTATTCAATTATATTTATTTCTTCTGAACTAGCTTTTTGGAAAGTGTTGATTTCAAATATTTCGATGTCGTGATGTCTTGTACGTATGTCCTTCATCCGATGTATTTTCTACAATTCCTATAAACGAGGTCCCATTTCATTTTTGATCTGATGTAACCGGAAGCTTTTAAAAGTAGATTACGGGATCCAACCAGCAATCTTGTAACATTAAAATGAAAGGCGAAGGGTTCAAGTAACACGAGACCTTCATTAAAGAAACACGAATTATATGAACTTTTAATCAGTTCTTAAACAAAATCCTGATTCCGTATCGAAATTATTTTGAATTTAAGCGCTGATTTAACAAGATTAAGCAAAAGTTGATAATTTTCTCTCAAATTGCTGAGACATTTCATGTTTTTCTTCAAACCCTCCACTCGTATACAACAGAGATGTCTTTGTGCGAGGAGATTGACATTGGACATTTACCGAATAGGAGTAATGTTTTAAATTTTTATCCAAACTAAACGATTGATAACGACGGCTATAGGTCATATCCATTACAAGTAAAATAATACTGGCCCAAGCAAACGAGATAGTATGCCCGCTTGCATGGCTCACCCGATAAGGTGTATAATACAAACTGCGTCGGACTACGATGGGACTTAGTTAAATTGTCTGGGTCTAAGCCATTCCGCGGATAAAGCGGCTACGTTTAGAATTAAAGAGGTTTTGTTTTCTAGTCAATTCCAATCACAATACCTTAATCTCGTTTCACCGGTTGCTGGGCAGGTAGAACGAAGTGGAAGTAATCTAATTGAGTTCACAAATTGCTTTGTTTTGGAATGTTAAGGTTTTTTTGCATCTCTACCTACTTTCTATACTTTCTATTATTATATTTTCTATTATTCTTCATTTAGACCACGAAACAATTTCCCTAATAAGCTCAATATTTCGCTTACAAAAAAAAATACAGTCGAATGGAGAACCTCCTCTTTTGTTTTTGTAGGTTGTTTGATAGCAATATGATAGAAATCAAATCACAGCATAATATAAAGTATCAATTTCTGATTCATATTGGTACTCGTAAGTTTATCATCTGCTTGAAAAACAAACCCCATATCATATGAAAACTCTGTAAAGTGGGCGATTTTCTCTTGTTGCTAGGCTATTCAATCACCAAATATGTACCTAAACAATAACAAAACAAACTTGTTTATTCATAAATAGATACAATAAAAACAAAAGTAATCAGTTGCTCGATTCCGATAAACCTAAAACAACTGAATTATAAAAACAACTATTTGTCCGGAAACTGTAGCAGACACGAGCGACGCGGCTCTTGCGGAAAATTGAATTGTAACCGGCGACGCGCACCGTCATCCTGACTTCCAACAGCCGAAGTATCTTTGGAAGGACCTACCCTCACGTTCCCGTATACCTTTAAAACCGTATCACACAAAAAGCCCCGGCTCATAGTCACCCAGATGAAAGTTTTGTCACGGAAACGCAATACGAAAGGTCTAATAGGGGTACCAATATCGCTAGCGAAGTCCGGAATGGACACGGACAAGTTACTTTAGCAATGCTTTTGTATGTTTGCGCAGACCTCAGCGTAGGGTTTCAGTGAGAAAATAAAAATAAAGAGAAATAAGCTGTAGGTGCCTTCTTAGATTAATTGAACTTGACAGAGGAGCGGAAAGAGGTGATCCTTGACAGATTGCAAGGGGATTCTTCCCCTTTTATAAAAGCTTTTATGCGTAGGCAGCTTATTATTTACGCTAGATGAACAGAGTGTATTTATAAAAACTTAAGCGGGCATCTAATAAGAACACTGGCGGCCAAAAATAATGAATTAATTACTTAGTTAGGAAGGTTGTTCGCTGTATAGAGACTGTACCAAGATTAAAAACTTTTCTATTATAGCATATTTGACGTCAATAAATTACCGATCTTATTCCCATCCAAGGTTCAAGACCTGCAGCTAGTGACAAATAAAGTAAGCAACTCAAGAAAAAGCAATAAGGGTATTATTAAGTGAAGCAGCGAAATAGCTAGTGATTAGCACTTGGATTCGTTTAAACTGCGATGAAATAAGTTGTCTGCGTGGCTTCTTGGCACCAGTTTCTGCTTGGTTCTTTATATCGATATGTTACTTCGATAAATGATGTTTTTAAAATAAATCGGTCTGTCCAGCTCAGTGAATCTCTCAAGACTATATCTTTATTTTTCGTTCAACACCTGTAAACTATGCTCGTATCCTTTACGTACCTACCTACCTTTTTTATTTAGACGTGTAGGTGATACGCTAGCTTGACCTACCAAAGATTTTTGTCTTGTAGAAGTTCATAACCGTCTCTGCTGTCATCTTTTTGTCTTGTATAATTGAATTGTATATCTGCGAAAAGCTGTTACAGAAAACTATTATAGACTTGGACAAGATCCCTTCAGGTTCAGGCAACATAGAGTGTTAGAGCTACCATGGAAGAGAAATGATAACTCTAACGCTGTTTGATCGCAACTATTATATTTATTAAACTTATGTTAAAATGAAAGGTTAATACGAAAGAAGATACATCACGTATTAAACGTAGGTAGACATTCCTAAGCTAATGTAGGAATGCCGGTGAACTAGATAAGTATTATATTAAAGATTAAAGATACACGTACTTCCTGAATAACTTTGTACTTTGTACATAGAGCCTTAGCGTCTGTCAGGCTTGCTACGAAACTTATTGCAACTTGTTTATTCGCCTTCAACGCCCTTTGTTCAGCAACTTCGTAGACGCCAGCGGACGGTTACTCCTTGTAAATACAATTTACATTCATTATGTACTGCTAGCTACAACTTAATAGGTGCAATAATAACGTCGACTGAGAAATTTTTACAAGGAGGCAAATTAATTTCTTTTGTAGAGTCAAGGAAACAAATTATGATCATTTGTTAGGCTTGATGTCTACGCGCTTAGAGACAGTTTAGAGGAAAATAAAAATAAAATATGTTACTTGAATAGGTATTTTCAAGAACTGCTGTTAACTCGTCAAGCACGGTCTATTTAGAAAGTTCTGAGCCCTGAGTCCGGTTGAGGATAGTATCGAAATGTCATCGTGAAGTCTCCTTTTTGTATGGGATTTGGTAAAGCGCCTATATCCGCACTACGCAAATGCCCTACAAAAATGCTCGGGCCTTAAATTTAAAAATTATAAATACTTGCGTAGCCAGGTTTCAGGTATGTATTTTCCAAAGTTATAAATTTAATGAGTCATTTCAGCTTTCATAGGTAACATTCTTCTTATCTAAGCATTCCTATTTATAATAATTAGCTGGAATAAAAAAACAATCCAATTACGACAGCAGAGACGGTTATGAGCTTCACTGATTATTTTCGGGTATTATTTATTCTGATTTCGTGATTTCTCATAGCTAAATTTACTCAGCCAATTTACTATGGAGATGTTGTAAAGGTAACCTTTAAATAGGTAATAAACAACGTTAATATCTTCGCTAAAACCGCTTTATACTTTTAGGGAATTTAATTGGTAGTAAAGTAGCATTTTGCGTTCATTTGGAAGTGGTCGTAAAAAGTTGTCGAGGGGACATTGTATAGTAGCGCGGTTATGGCGAAATAAAGCTTGGACAGGGAGCAGGATGTTTATTACTATATTCATGCAGTTTGGTAAGTATAGAGGAATGTGAGAACTGGTGAAAACTGGTTGACCGAAAGAAAGAAAGAAAATGAATTTATTGGCATACAAAGGCAAACACGAATTTAGATACATACGTTTTTCAGAATTAATTTTAACTCTACCTTAAAATAGCAAGTGCCTACCCAGTGAGCCAATAGGCCCTAAGGTAGGGCCTGCTGGCTCACTTGTTGAGAGAAGACAAAAACGCAGATACTCCCTCCAATCCTACAGTTTCTCCTTATCTTAGGTCACTAGGTACTTTTTTGATAACACAAGTTTCATGTCGCAAAGTGCTGAAGACCTAGAAAGTGACCTAGTACTGCTAAAGAAGGAACTGCCTGCTAACTGCTAAATACACAATTTATTTAGATATTATCAGATCGTTTGGTACCTTCTGTAACTTAATATAACAGACACCTTCTACGTACCTACGTGGTGCGTGATTACCAACATAGTTTGCAGAAACGTGTTTCTGCGTACTGAAACGTAAGATTTGATCAGAGCCCTCATCCCTGTGAGCTAAGCAGTGAATACGGCCTGTGGTTGAATTTATGGCAGCCAATAAAGCTAAATCAATCCTGTGAGGGATCGCTGGAAACGACCTCTGTCGGACATCTCTAGGCGAGTCGGTCGACTGGGCTGATTCCTATTTACAATAGAATTTGTCAGATGGATTGGCTTTAGTCAGATGCATTGCCTTTGCAGCAACTGAACTAATTGTAAGTCCAGGTTTTAATAGTAGTACGCGCACACTTGTAATAATATATTTAGGCGAGAACTACAACAAAGCTAATGAAGGATCGGGCTGAGTTTATTATTGATATAGTTTTAAAGCTGAAATAAAAAAAGAATTGTTTACTTTTAATTTCACCAGAAGATTATCGAACGCTTAGGCAGCTTCGTCGGTTAACTTTGACGTTTAATGTATGAGAACTTGTGTCAATAACGTCCAAACAACGGTTTAAAATTTAATTGTCTGTTGGTGAACTCGGGGTCTAGATCTTCTATATATACATACATATATATAGATCATTACTGTTCGGTTGTCTCGCTAAAATTTGAGAACAGCTGGGCTGGTTTAGCTGATTTTGGTTTTGAAATGTTTGTCGAAGTCCAGCAGGCTTACCATGGATTGTAACATATAACATAACATAACATATAACATAACGCGTTATAAGCATTCATCATCATCATCATCATCAGCCCATACACGTCCACTGCTGGACATAGGCCTCCCCCGTACGACGCCACAAATAGCGGTCCTGAGCCGCCTCCATCGTTATAAGCATTATTTGCGCTTATTTTAACGTAAATAACTCGCTACGTTAATTTTAACACGTTATAAAAAAAATTACAAAAGAATTAGCGCTTATAACGCTTTATTGGCGCTATAATTAACGCAGCGCGTTATTTACGATAAAATTAGCGCAAATAACGCTAATAACGCGTTACGTTATGTGTCACGTTATTTGTTAAAATTCATGCAGGAAGGTTTTTTTTAGACTTTAAGAAAATATGGAAAAATTGCGAGGAAGATAGTAAACAACAACAACAACAATTTCGTTTTCCCCGCCCAACGAAGTGGGCACGGGTCAGCTAGTCTCAGCTCAGAGAAAGAGAAAGAGAGCCAAACATTATACCTAATTGCGAATAGAAAAAAAATTAGGCAGACATTGATTACCTTAATAGGAACCTAGCCAAGGTTAGGGATGCCAGGCAAAAGTTTTCTCGAATTTCCAAAATTATTTACAAAAACCTTCTAAAAACACGCAAGCAGAGTGATACGGACGAAGTTCAACATCTGCTTTTGTTGTGAAAACGTTCACGTTCAAAGGTTCGAGGAAAATCTTTTGCAGTAAAAGTGGGCTATTCCGCCAGCTCCAGCGCGGTTGAATATTGACCTAATGAAAAACATCCCCCGATGTGGCCAACTATTCAGCGCGGATGGTTGGCTATTTACGACGATTAACCCTTGGGATCCAGGCGAAGACGTAATTTTTCATTAAAAACTCCATTAAGTCGTGAAACTTTGCTCATTAAACTTTCAAACGGTATTTACTTGATGTAATGAGATAATATTAGCCGATTTTCCTAATTTAACAAGACTCTGAAGTTTCATTCTTTATTGTTCAGTCTCTAGTGATTTGGAAACTGTTAATTTCAGCACTGTATCTACACAACTGCTTTACCTATTATGAATGCCTAACTAACGGGTCTCCTAGCCAAAAACTTTATTTTCCAACTAGCATAATATTGGTAGCAGGGAGTCGATGGATGGAGGAGGGCTATGACCGCTATTTGTGGCATCTTATGGGGGAGGCCTATGTCCAGCTGTGGATGTGTATGGGCTGATATGATGATGATGATAATATTGGTCGACTTATTTTTAAATACCTAATCGTAATTCCCATCAACCGTCGTCAATCTGCGTAATTGCGTCAATCCCCGTTTTGAATAAACATTTCCTTGTACTCTTCAGCAAAAGATACGGCTACCTACACGCCATGCCAAATCTTAGTAGGTACTAGCAACCCGCCCCGGCTTTGCAGAATCAGAATCAATAACTTCATATCTTTAGGCTTACAAAATAAGGACTAAGACAAGTCAAATTGTATACTATAAACAGTTATTACACTTTATAAATATAATATTATATATAATAGTTATAATATAACGCACAGGTAGTAGAGTATATTATTATGATAGAATGGTTATAGTAAACTATCCAAGATACTCGTAGATATAATATGCTATCACGCACTTTTCGTAGATCGATACAAGAATAATATCCTTGAATTGTTTTGTTATATCAAAGGGATTACTTAGACAGCGTTTTCGATGAAAGTTCCTAGGTGGCTTGACTTTTTTCGACACTTCCAACAATTATCGTTATATTTCAACCAATTTACACAAAAACTTGACAAATTATATACTTAAACCAGAATTATATAATCTATACTTAAACCTTTCTCATGAATCATTCTATCGATAGGTGAAGACCGCATGAAAAACCATTTAGTTGTTTTTGAGTTTCTCGCGATCAGGCAGACAGACAGACAGACGCGGCGGAGGACATTGTTTTATAATATGTAGTGATTTATTCCGTCAACATTTGACATGGTGAAGTGGTGATCTCTCATGTTTGCGGTCCAGTGGGTGGTTGATGGGCTCGTCGCGCCGCCGCCGTCGGCGTCCATAGAAGATCGAGTTAATCAAGCACGTTCCCGGGTCGGTACATTGCCTTAACATATTGCCTTCATCGACATTCCCGGACCACAGATATACAATTTAAGATATTAAGGGAAGATATTGGTAAAGGTCCAATGAGTTTCTTTTTAATATAGGTATGCTACATGTTACACCATTTACATACTTACTTGAAGTAAAATATTACTATATAAAAGAATATCAATATACATCAATATATGTATATGTATGTAGCCAGCGTCTTGGGGACGCTGGTATTGAACCAGCTGGTCCATATCAATACCAACTGGTATTGATATGGACCAGTTGAGCTATCTGTAGGTTGTTTGCAATAGTCTGCCAGTTAGCTCAATTGTTTCAATTGTAAATACTATATATATATCTTATTTTTTCTATTATTTGATTGTAATTTTCATTATATATATATATATATATATATTCTCATATATATATATATATATATATATATCATATATATATATATATTCTATTATTTATATATATATATATATATATATATATATATATATATATTTACATATACATGTCATTCAAGTCAAACAATTGACAGTTATTTCAAAAGTGCTTAGCAAAGAGTATATAACGATCGGGCTAAGGTTACATTAAAAAAGGTTATAATAAAGGCAGTTACCAAGTTTTCTTAAATTTTCTAAGTTTCTGGACAATTTTTTTATTTTTTTTAAATATTAGAACCTTCTTCGAAGTATTAGAAAACATAAAAAAAAGAATGAAATCGGTAAAGCCGTTCTCAAGTTATAGCTGGACCAAGAGAAATAGGGCTTCATTTGTATATACATAGATAGATATATGTATGTATAAAACAAAATCATCACTAAAGTTACTAACGAGATATTTACCATAATTCTTCTGATAGTCTTTGTGTTTGCCTTTGTGTATCAATAAATTAATTTTCTTTCTTTCTTTCTTTCTAATTCTTTTTTTATTTGAGTTTTGAGTTCTCCAATATTTCGGCGCAGTTACATGCGCCATGCATGATCACGGAACAACTGAAGTCAGTGCGAGCTAGTTTTTATTGGCTGATATACCGATCTACCCTCTTTCTTTGTCTTTTGCTAAGAATGTTACCACTACCACCGGTTTCATTATCGAACGCAACTCCATCACGACACACGATACTGACGGTATCTGAACGTGGCCCGGTTGCAACATTACTTCTTCATTCTCACTACAGGGCTCCAGGTTCCAGATAATTGGAAACCTTCTTCTCGGTTGAAGTTCCTGTGTTTGGTTATCTCAATGGCCTCCTGTACCATTCCTATGTAATGACTGTATGTAATGTCGCTCTGTTGAAAAACTCAAATAATGGTAAATATCCCGTTCGTAACTTTAGTGTTGTAAACAACCATAATACATAGTTTCAAACGTTTTAAAACAAAATCAGGTTAAATTTATAACTCAAAACGACTAGACATTATTTTAATGATGTTTGATTACTATGTATGTCTTGTTACCATCTTGAATAGCAGAATCACAATAATTGCTTTATTGTTATTCTGCTATTATGTTTCCGTCCGCGCAACAAATTAAAATGCGCGGGCAAAGACGCGGGTATAGCTAGTGTTGACTATAAATGAAAAAACAAGATCTCCTGTAGGTCGTGGATACCACATTTTACATAAATATGACCAAATAATTTACCAGTTCAGAGAGCTTTTCAAAATGAATATTTATCATTCAAAATATCAGGTTTCCTCTGAATGAAAATAATGGTAGGTCTGCTGAGAAGATATTACAGAAACCTTAATTTACAATTTCAGCAGGCATTTTCCCGTAACACAATAACGATTTACGGCTAAAGACATAAATAATTTATTTAATTTATATGTAGACTCATATTTTATTTATTTAGCTTACCTTCATATTCATGATGAAGATAATATTAATCACTTTCGGGTATTAATTATCTAGCTAGCTACATGTTTTGCTTATTTTCATGTAAATATTCAGTGTAGCGTATTTTGCTCTAATTATTCGGTTCAGTTGACTAACGATAAAACGAACGTTTTGATCAAAGACTCAAGAAATTTTGTTGTATTAATTTGATTATAATGAAACGGGAAACAAGTTTATTATTATAAATACTTTCTATTTACAAAACAATATCAACATATTTTTATAAAGAAATATTATTTACCTTAGGTCATTAAAAAGATAAAGAGCATAACAAAACAGCCGATGCTTCAAGGGTATTAAATTGGATTACGTAAAACCACCAGAAATACGTTAATATGAAAAAGGGAGATATTTTTCGGAGCTTATCATAGCCGGGGGGAAGGGGAGATAGCATTCGCGAATTAATTCCGGTGCCGCCTTTGATCTTGCCGGCATTGTTGGCTTGTCGTACAAGTAAGGCTTGCTTTGCTGCCACTATTGCCAGCTTAGCCACTTTCAGCTAGGTACAGCCGTTTTGTAGGTTTTATACCTGGTCAGCAAATATTTGTTCCAGGTGTTCTGGGTATTTTCTATTTATAATAAAAAATATCTATCTAAGTATAGTATTTATGTATATCAGTCATCTAGTACCATAACACAAGCTCTGCTTAGCTTGGAGCTAGGTGATGTTGTGTGTATTATCCAACATTATTTATTTATTTATTTTATATATTTATTAATTCAAATGGTAAGTTGAATTCACCTTATAACATCGTGAGACCAATATCTCGGAATATTAATAGATGATTTCGATCAGGTCGTCATTCACCAGCACATGAAAACAATTTATGGAATTTAAATCGTAAAATCATTTTATATTACAAATTAGTAATTTCTTACTACTGTGAATATTTAACGAAAAATATCGAATCAGCCCAGTTTTGGCCTTTCGTGTAATTTTCTACTTTCACAGCTTCTGGTAACTTTTTTTTTCGACTGATTCCTATCTTTCTTAATCGTTTTCATTTAAAGCATGTAGAAACACGAAGTACGCCCCCAAAGCTCGTGGAGTTGGCAGCACTCCTGCCTTCATAACTCTCGTCTCCCAAGAGAGTCGGCGACTGAGATCACTGGCAGTCGCTTAGTCTATTGCACTCCCAGGTAATAAAGCGCCCAGCAATGTCTATTACGTCCAAGTGTTTGTGAACACTCTCTGAGCTGTGCTGTATTTAATGTTGAATGCGGTGCGGTGTACCGGTGTTTGCGAGCTTTGTGCTTTTCTAAGTAGCTGTACACAGAAAATCGAAGGAAAAGATAGGGCAGAGTGTAATTATTTTCAGGTAAATGTCTAGCAGTAAACGAAAATTTAGGCCTTGCTCGCAGCATAGTTAGCATTCTAAATTAAGCAACTTTATGGAACAAACCTCAGTTAGATCAATAAAAGGGGTATGTACCGGGTGCAACTAACGCGATGGTTTTTGTTATGACGACTTTGTTATAAAAAAATCGTTTGGATAACAAAAACTAAAAGAATAACAAAAACTATAAAATATAATGCTGATGTGGCAAGAAAGGCGCTACGTATTCGATAGGGGAGGCTTATCTCCAACATTAGACTAGTAAAGGATGATGATGATGATAAAATAGAATCACTTTCAATCTCCATTTCCAAAGCTCAACCTCTTCACTTTCGTTGAAAATGTTCTAATATGAAAGCAACTTAACTATTTTTATGAACAGTCAAAGCATTCCGCTCTAACGTGAGGCTGGGCGGGCGGCAGCACCCCGACGGGATGTTTTGCTACGGGCGCGCTACGGGCTACGCCCGCGTAGCTAGGCTACGAGATTGAACTATTTCGCTACGAGACACAACTTACAGGGAAGTTATTTACATTTTTTAAAATATTTACATGTTATATATTTAACATGTAAAATTTAATATTTAAATTAAATATTTAACATTGAAATATATTACATATATATATTTAAATCTTATTATATAGTTGCTACTTTAGCTTTTTGACACAATAGCTAGGTCCTTTTATGTAATACTTTTCGAAAAAGTTATCAAATAAGTAGGTAAGCTAAGAGATTCGAATAAAAAGATGATCATCGGCATGATAAAAATGTATCTTCGTATCATCTCGTGATCACAACAGTCTAGTAGTCAACAGTAAGGTTGGAAAAATAAGAAAATGAACGCGATAAATATTACATAATAATACCCGTGAATAGTATTTATAAAGACTTGTCAGTAGGGGTGATCTTTGGAAAAATGCGGTTATCTAGCTCAATTTTGAAAATTCCTTAACTAACAGAGAGCTACATTACTCTCAGAGACATAAGCTGCTTAAGGTACCGCGTGAGTATGAGACCGTGAGCAGTAATATAACTATACTCCGATTTAGAATCCAAGAGGTTTTATGTCAACAAACACATTTGATTGAAATCTTTACAAGAACTGATAACAATAACAGAAAACAACACGGTTACAGCAAAGTTATCACTAAAAACGAAAACACAAACTTCAACAAAGCATTATCTCACATGTGTAGCAAAAAAATTTTTAAATATGAATTTGAAAATGAACGAGAGATCAATTAAATGATGAATGAAAGCTTTCAAAAGCAAAAATTGTTTCGAGCTTCTGTGCTTTACTTTGATGATACCAATGTCGTTAAATATTTTCCACCAATATTCCTTGGGTTTTGTAACCCCTTTGTATACAAAAAATATCCAGTTCTTTGAATCGGAGTACAGATGGTAGACCATATTAAAATTGCACGATTATTATCCAAGCATTGGTACGTTGCACATACGCTATGTGGAGAGCCATCGGGTGTTCTATTCCGCAGAGGCGAACGTTGTTATTTTCCCGTCATCTACACTCCGCTGCAGGCCCTTGAAGTAATGAGGAACCATAACCAGCGCTTACTCTATCAAACACACCCTCATGAATATACTCAAAGCTACAAAAAAAAAACTGATTTAACAAGAACTAAGGCAGGCGCTACCACTGAACCAAAGAAAACTTGCAAAGACGGAACGTTGTACAATGGACCTTTTTATCCATTGTAACATTCTCTTTAACTATATGGGACGTTAAGGGACGCTTCCAAAAGAAGCAATTTAATATAGAAAAGTTACGAGTTATGGTGTATCGGGGGGCTTGCTTTGAGGAAAATATCTTTATCATTCAGGCAGTGGCGAGGAAGCGAATATAAAATAACAGATAGAGTTGCTCCGGATATTCTGCAAATCGACAACTATTTTTAGAGATAGGTACCCATTTTTATCAGACATCTGTGTACAATACAAACATATGAACCATTAATTCATCCTACATATACTAGGTATGTAATGTGTAATGTAAGAATTACCGTCATTCATCATATCAGTCCCCAAGGATTACCGGTGCTACTAAGTAAATCCAATGTGATTTTACTGTAAAATCCTAATCCTTACTAATATTATAAATGCGAAAGTGTGTTTGTATGTTTGTCCTTCCTTCACGCCCTAACTAAGCAACTAATCGACTTGATTTTTGCCATAGACTTAGTTGAAAGGATGGAGAGTAACATAGATCCTAGTAACGCGGGTGAAACCGCGAGGAACAGTAAGTAATAGATAAATATGTAAATAATGCTGTACATTTATCACCAAGCATCATCACCAAGGTACCTACTACTACCTATACACATTCTACATACACTGCCCGAATTCACGGCCGCGGTGGGCAGTCTCAATGGAGACTAGCCATATATTATGCGCAAGACATACATACATTTATATAGTGCAATATAATGCAAAAGTGTGTGAGCATGCATAGGCACACTTTCAATTTCACAATCATATAAAATGGGCACCATTTCAAAAAAACTATAACTATAGCCAAAACAACAATATTTGGTCAAATAACCAGCAAAAAGCCCCTGTCCCCATCTCTAAAGCAAAGTATCTGTTACGCGGGATAAGCCGGTGAACGAGCAGCATTCAATTCGCCGGCACAATCTCAACGAGCCTCGAAAAGATCGACCTAAGCCACGGATCTGTGCTTGTGGCTCGCACTGATGCGAGAGGATAAATACGAGAACTATCCTAATGCCCAGCTGAATGAAATGTGGGTAAAAAACGCCAAATTAACATGGAATCCCGTTGAACAAAAGTTCAGTTTGGCTTTTCCATGTTGATGTCAGAGTTCTAAAGTATAATCCTGATGGTACAATAAACATAAACTTAAATAAAACGATGACTTTAAAAAGCTGCCCCAAAGGTACAACAGATCAAGGATTGAACCAGTTTCCCTACCCCAGTTGTTTCATATTAGTTTAGATGTCTCAAATGTTTTCAATATTAACTATACAAGGTTAGAATGAGCCAAACGCTTTAAAAAGCTTGAATCAACTTGGTATGCTTACCTTGTATTTTAGGCTTGGTTTTAGGTACATGGTAAATGAGATTTTAATTGGTTTCGTTTGTACGTAATTATAATATATACATGTTAATTTTCGAATTGCAACGTACTTGTTAATTGCATGTGGCTCAGCTATTCCTCTACTCAACGTTATTAAACATGTGCAACAAAAACAAAGTTGCTTCGAGCTAATGTTGTTCAACAAGCTAAATTATAACTCCATGTTACAATTTCAGAACTAAAGCTCAACAGCCGGAAGACTTAACGTAATAATAAAGAAATTCTAATTAAAACTTCAGAACGTAAGTTAGAAAGTTGAGCTCCGCGTTACTTGTTTGAATTGCAAAATTCTTACCATGCGAAGTGGATGACGTGGCGTTCATATCACGCAACTTCAACTTGATATAAAATCTCGAGACAAACTGCGCTTCCAACTTCTGGGTCTAACTGCTGACAAGGCATTTTTTATTTCTTAACACAGTTCAGTCAAATACATTCGATCTTTCTTTCTAAATAAGCGCATGTTTACAAAACATCTAATCTCTAGCTCTATCTACTAAACATCTTCCACATAAGGCTGTCAATGGAAAAAAAGCTCTCTATCTACAAACGATAAAAAACGAACAAACATAAAGATCAAGCGAGTATATCTATAATATCAACTTATCCCGAATCAGCAGTAGTTCCCGTAATAACTGGGATCATTTTATTTGGGTAATACGTGATAGAGAGAAGTTTCCCGCCAGTCAGGCGCTTTCGTTCAGAAACGGCCGCACAGTGGGATGGTTGACTAGGTTGGCTGGTTGCTTCGATGCTAGCTAGGGAAGTTGTTGTATTTTAGACCTAGTTCTCCATTTGGTTCAACTATTCGCTCTAAGTTTAGAAAACTTATGGAATAGACGCGAGGGATACCTTTCGGCAAATAGCTTACAGGTAACTGCTTAGATTTAGTTACAGTTCAGACAGTTCGGATTTAACGACTTTTCTAAAAATAAAAGAAAAAATACGATGACTTTAATATAAGTAATAAGTATAAAAAGAAATAAGCTAGGCGTGTGGCTTGGAGTTGAAAGTCTCGCTATATCCAGGCGACTAACTAACCTATACTCGTTTCTAGAACTCAATATTTTTTTGTATATACATACCTAATAGTGTAACAAAACCAAAGAAATATTTGTGGAAAATATTTTACGATACTGGTATCATCGTAACAATCGAAGGTCAAAATAGGTTTTGGTGTTGGAAACTTTCATTTGTGATTTCATTTCATTAGTCCGTGCACCCGTTTTGCTTAAACACGTGTGCAACTATACGTTGTGAAAATTTGTTATAAGTAAGTATGAGTACATTGCTGTTACCTTGTTGTTTCTTTTATTTTTATTAGTTTGTGTAAAATTTTCATATTTCATTTAGTTTGCTTACATGTACATTTATACAGTTTAGATCTAGGTAGGTAGCTTATGTCAATAGGTACATGCACCCTGTAAGGGCACTGCAAAAGAGTTCATGTCTAATTACATTATTAAAATATAAATAATCAATAAACATAATAAAAAATCGAAATTCATGCAATGTAATAAAATATAAAAATGATAATGTCAATGAATTATAATGTCATGTAAATATAAAAATAATCATGTCAGTTTGTCAGAAGCAAATTGGTCAACGGAATAATAACATTTTTCTAATAAAAATAATTAAGTTTTTTACAAAATAGCGTTTCTTTTTCCTCGTTTTTCATTCTGGTAATTTATTATATATTTTAGTTAATCTATGGTTTTAATCTATGATTTTCAAATATACATATGTCTTTGCTTACTATAAATATATTGGATTCTAGACAGCACAGGTAGACGCTTGCCGTGTGGCCGGTCTTATACATTTTCATACGTTTGATATCTACTATCGTGCAGTACGGCCATGGATTAAAGGAATGCGTGTCTATTCCGGCCTATTTGCTCGCACTGCGTCGATAACCGTCGATGGATGGCAACTGCATGGTAGAGACGTGATCACGCATTTCATTACGAGAACCATTATGGGATTGGTCTAATAACTTCAAGATAGCAATTGAATGCTGATGGCGAATTCGGCCATACGGGGTATCATCTTTATTATTCACCCCCTTTTATGAATTCTTACATATTAGACGTGGAAATGGTCTGGATCTCCTATCGACAATGGTTAAGAATAAGTTGAGATTTCGTTATAGAACGTCTGTAATACTAAATATTTGTAATAATATTATAACTTCGACAGTAAATCTGTCTGTCTGTTACATTTTCACGCCCGAACGGCTGAACGGAACTCAATGAAATTTAGCAGAGGGTAGATGGTATTTTGGGCACGGAAACGTGCTATGTTTTATCCTAGAGAAGAGCGTGTAAAGGCGCGGGCGTCTTACTAGTATTTAATAGTTTTAAGAATATAACTTAGCTTCTAATTCTAATTCTAAGTGGGGCAACTGGGATCTGCACTGACATCTCGCATAGGAGTGTATTGTGCATTGTCCCCCTGCCTAACTAGGCCCTAACCAGCCCAGCTCCTTGAAGTATCGGAGCAGGACTTTTGGTGATTGACAGCTTCGTTTCAGCTTTTCTATATCTGTTAACTGATTTGATGTCTCTATGAGACTCTTCAATCCCGTTTTCCGTCTGGCCTCCTCCGTGGCCGTACAGTGTACTACAACGTGTTCCACAGTCTCTTCTTCCTGAAAGCAGCCGCGACACAGGCTGCTGTCTGGGAGTCTTGAAAAGATGATGGCTCAGTTCACAGTGACCTGTGATGATGCCCACTATTGTTCTTAGGTCCTCGCGGCTCATCTTGACCATCGTGTTTGTTGTTTTCCTATCTTTAGAAGGGAATATCGATTTAGTGTGTTTGCAGTCTGTGCGACGCTCCCATAGTTTTTGATGTTCTTTTTCTCAGTTTAGTTTTAGTCTATTTTTTACTTCTGCTGTGGGCGGGTGTGAGAGATTGATGTCCCGTTTAGTTGGGGTTTTTCTCGCTCCTTCCTTTGCTAGTCTGTCTACATTTATGTTGCCTGGACAGGATCGACTCTCTGTCCATTCTATGCTGACTATGCTGTGTTCAGACAGTTTTTGTAGAGCGTTGTAGCACCCTACAATTGATTTTGATCTTGTGTCTGTCCTTTTGAGTGCGTTTATCAGGGCCGCGCTGTCTGTTTTGAAGACCAGCTACATCTGGCAGGTCAGCTCTTTGATGGTTGTTTCAAGAAGCATATGATTTGCCGCCAGTTGGAGTCCCAGTGTTTCCGCCTGAAAAGCCGTAGTGACTGAGTTTAGTGGTTGGGCTTTTGAGAGTCCTGTTTCGGGACAAAAGTAGCCGCAGCCAGCTCCTGTTTTATTCTTGGCCCCGTCAGTGTAGATGTGATATGTGGTAACGTCATGGGAGGTGATCGCTACTGCGTTCTCTTCATGCATTATTTCGTAGGTCTTACCGGTTAAGTAAGTAGACGCTATTCTATCAGTGCCATTCGCCACCTCTGGAATTGCAGCAATAGCTTTGCTTAATATTCTACATTGGGTTGTTAGGCCTGAATCGCCTTTCCACTGGTTTGTTGAGTTTATTCTTAGAGACGCTGCCATTGCTTCTTGTTGTATGTGGACGTGCATTAGTCCTAAAACTATTTCCAGTGCTGCAGATGGGGTTGATTTCCTGCATCCGCAGATCAGTGTGCAGGCCAATCTTTGTACTTGCTGTAGTTTGTTAATGGTGGTAACTAAGTTTGTTCTAGGCCACCATACTATTGCACCGTAGGTTAGCACTGGGCGGACCATGACTGTGTACAGCCAGACACAGTTTGGGCTTGAGGCCCCAGTCCTTGCCCACCGATCGCGTGCATTGCCATAAGACGTTCGTGGCTTTTGATATAATGTGGTCCAGTTGTTTTCCCCGCAATAGTTTGCTGTCTAGCCATATGCCGAGGTATTTAACCTCCTTGCTTAGTGTCAGTGTTGTACCTAGTAGTGAGGGTAGTTCAAGTCTTGGTAGTTTAGTTTTACGAGTAAAGAGTACTAGTTCTGTTTTGTTCGGGTTTACTGACAGACTGTGTTTGGTGCACCATGTTTCCACAATCCGTAGTGCCTTCTGCATCTTTTCGCACAGAGTTGTTTCGAAAAGTCCCGATATCATGATTGCCAGGTCATCAGCGATCGTAAGAATACCGTCTTTGTTCAGCGAGTCCAGGAGTTCATTCGCAACCATTATCCACAGGAGCGGTGAGAGGACCCCACCTTGTGGACATCCCCGCGTAACCCTGCATTGGGTTGCGTGCCCCAGGGATTCTAAGCTCTCAATTTTGTTTGCTCTGCTGGATAGCATTTCAGTTATCCACTGGTTCAGGTTTTCATCAACACCTTGCTTTCGTAAAGTTTTTCTAACTTAGCTTATAAAACAGCGCACCCATAACTTTGTTTAACTTTGCAAGTTGCTCATTCTGTTAATGTTTATCTTTTAACTTTGCGCACAACATTATCTTACGATTTGCCAGCGGAGGAAAATAACGAGATGGCAAAGATAAAATGAGAAGGGTCGATTGCTCGGCTCACGGCAAGTGGAAAATAGTCGCGTCACCGGAACCGGAAGCACGCCATCTCCGAGTCAGATCGAAAACTGTACAGCCGGTGTTTAAGCGGAGTCGGTGTTTATGTTGTCGCCAGATTATAGAATCAGCTCGTTTGTGAAATGGCTAGGCCCATTGCAAAATGGCGCCATTCAGTTAGTTGTGTGACAACAGTCGAGTAAATACAAAGGTGGAGAAGCCTGGGAACACATATTTTTGTATGGAGTCTGCCTATGTTCCGCTGAGTTACTATAGGAATATCAAAAATATTGCTATAAACTTTTAAAACTATGAAACTACTATGTTAGCAGAGAATCTAAGTTTAAGTTAACATTAAAACAATCATATTTTGAACTGAAATACAGATTTTATCGTTGTATTGTTTTTTACATTGATTCACCCTACCTGTGCTTATGGTTGAATGAGCAATTTTCAATAACATACATAAACGTTACTTATTTTTAACCATCTCGCTCGTCAAATAGTTAGGTTACTTATTCCTAACAAATCAGCATTCGTAATGCACTCGACCTAGCCATTCTATAAACTGGCTGATTCTACGATTCGCTGGCGACATCTATACCTACTTACTTACATTTCTTTAGATACTAACTTATTTACTTTTGAAAGGTTTTTCCTCTGTGTTACTACTACTATCCGAAAATCTCTGCTAATAATATGGCGTGTTTTAATAAACGATAAACCGACTTGAAATTTCCTTACTTTTACACCTATTTTATGTTTTGCGGGATAAATGCTAATCCCCTGGGAATAAAATTAAGGGGACTCCTTCGGGGTCATTTTCTATACAATAGTGAAAGATTTTCCGAAATCAGTCCATAATTGGCGGAGATATCGCGTAACATACATACAAAAAACATACAGACGAATTGATAACCTCCTCCTTTTGAAGTCGGTTAAAAACACACAGTCCTCCCCACTCGCAAAAATCTTCAATTTCCCAGTACTGTTTATAAACCCAATCATTTTGAAAACGAATTCTACACTAAAGAGTGCAACATACGCAATACAGCGAATGGCCATTCTCAGTGAGAAGTTTCAGCAGAATATTTCGCAAAGGCCGTGAATGTTTCAATTTTCGACTTCTCGTCCTTTTGGTGCTATTCGATAACCACGTGTGGTCCATGCTACGCTCACGGTTCATTGGCAATCAGGCTCATCACGCGTCCAATTTATTTCCTTTGATGCATATTTCAATAAGTCTCATGGCTGCACTGTCAAAAAACACTGAATTTTTTATTTAATGAAAGTTGCTCGCATCAATGTTGGCATCACTTCACCGTTCGTTAATCATAAAAATGCTATTGTTAATCGAATCCGCACTTTGCATCTACTAACATTTTCAGTAAAGGATAATTAAGACAAGAGTGAACAGGTGTCTTCTAGACCTTCGTGATACAACAATGGCCACATCATCACTTTCCATCAGGTGAGATTGTGGTCAAACGAAGGTCTATACTAAAAAAAAAGAGTTATTTCCACTTCCGCCCGAAACATTTTGAATCACGCAGGCTTAAATGTGAAATAATTTGATAGATACCTTACCAACAATAGATAGGTAGTGGCATGATCCAAGAAAACTAGGTCTGCTCCTCCAGGCGTGTCTCTTGCTTACTTCACTCTCCATTTGCCACTTTATTTCAACCAAACGTTGGGAAACAAAAGTGGGGAACATAAGGGATAACTGAAAAATTTTAAAAAATTTAATCTTCAATTATGTTTGTTAGATCAGTCAAAAAAGCGTTAGTTAAACACGAGTCCATGTGGTAACTAATTGGTAAATATTTTTTTTTTTTCTATTTATGGAGATAATACAAGGAGTTCGGGGATTTATGATTTTACGCTACTGGTAACACCAGGGAACAGATTCGTCTTCTCATTCGCCGATGGCGATGATGACGTAAGCAAGAGCGACCCACGTGACCATCGAGTCTCGGAAGACCATACCTTGTTTTCTTATACCAGTGCTTTAGTGCTTGATTTTATCATGATGAATAGAAATAGCACAGTTAAATTAGTACTAGACGTCTCGAGTGAAATTAAATTGGTAGTTTCTTGCTTGATGCGATGACGGTAGTTTTTGAAACTATGATGAATAAACATAGCAGTTGAATATGTAGTTTCTTTCATGATGCGAAGACAGTAGTGTTTTTAAACTATGATGAATAAACATATGTAGCAGTTTAAGTACTAGTCGAGTGAAATTGAATAGGTAGTTTCATGCTTCATGCGATGACGGTAGTTATTTGAAACTATGATGTATAAACATAGCAGTTGAATAGGTATATTCTTTTATGATGCGATGATGGTAGTTTTTTTAAATTATGATGAATACACAGCAGATTTTAAGTATTAATCGAGTGAAATTAAATAGGTAGATTCATGCTTGATGCGATGACGGTAGTTTTTAGAGACTATGGTGAATAAATATATCACAGTTTAAGGACTAATCGAGTGAAATTGAATTTAAATGAGCAGCAATGTTTAGATCAGTTATAATTTTATAGAAGCTCTCTGAGATGGGGTGGGTAAACGGATCCGCAAATTGGTTTACGTCTCAGATAAAACGTAAAAATTCCCATCAAAGATAATGGACGCTCATAAATGTAAACCTGCTCGGAATAAATATATTTATGTTTTTGAATTTAAAAAAAAAACAGTATTTTTTCTATTCGGATAGTGAATGCGAGTTGTATTTTTGTTTACTACAAAATTTATCGTTTCTGGTTTAATCTGGTTTAATTAAACTACTTGTATGGGTAAACCATGAAAAATCCTAAGTTAATGAGAAAAACTGTCTGCTGCAGTCAAAGTTCATCCGCTTTTGGATTCCTGGTCCAAGGGATAATTATTTATTGCCCAGTTTGTATGCCACAATCATTATTACCTATTATACTTGCACGAGCTTGCTGACCTGCAGCTGTTGCATAGACCGCCGTTATGATGATGACAACATTACGAAATTAACCAAAATAGAATTATGGTGCAATTTTTTTGCAGCACTCGCACTCTGGGTAAACTTAAAGAAAGTAAACGATATCCCAAAAATTTACGATTAAAGAGGGTGCGGATGTTGTTCGCTACGCTAAAACAAGAATAAACTGGATAGCAGATACTAAAGACGTCCGGTTACATCGGTTACGTCCGGTCCGCGGTTTCACTTAGTTGTGAGGGAGTTTTGTCGGAAATTAGTTATGTTATTTCGTTTTCACGACGTTGGATGTAGCAGATTCAACCCAACGTACGCCCAAACATTCATCTTTAAAACCTTATTATCACCGTTAGTTAGAATAATAATACAAGTCAATGTAATAAATAATGGGTAGATACAAAACCACAGTTTTATCAGATTTATACAGGTAATACAAGGAGTTCGGTGAGTTACGAATTTACGCTACTGGTAACACCAGGAAACAGATTCGTCTTCTCATTCGCCGATGGCGTCGATGACATAGCCATGAGTCACCCACGTGACCATCGTGTCTCGGAAGAGCATACCTTGTTTTCTTATACCATGGAACCTTCCAAATATACCAGCGTTTTGCGCCGACCCCGTGCTCCAAATCCCTATAATACCAGAAGAAAATTCTCAGTACAGTAGATAATGAACAGTAAATGCTATCATTGCGCTTAGTAATATATTAGACTGGGCTCAGAGGTGATCCTGTGATTTCCCCAGAGCCACGCGAGCTACTTTAGATTCTTCATGTGGGTACGTATTACCTACTTTCAGTTTATTTCGCGTTTCCATCGTCAATTCCTCCCGTGCCGAAAGGGTACTATATTATTCGTAGGCAATGGTGTCCCATGGGTGGCCTTTCCGCGCATCACACGTGAGTTTATCAACTTTACCAACATAGAGGCATATTGAAATAAAAATAATGATCTATGAAAGCCGAAAAACAACTTAAACGATACTAAAAACCAGGGTGGTAATGGTACATAATGTAAATAGATAAATGTGCGTTTTGCTCAACAGCGGGAGGGCAAGTAGAAGCGGATATTTAATTTTTCTTTAGATATGTATGGAGTGTTTCCCCAAAGAGATCTTCTAAAAAAACTATTAATAGTTCGCTACCCACTCCCGCTCCAACAACCATGAATTCCACCAGTTTTACCATTTTATTAAGATCCATGAAATAGTTAGAAAACAAACAAGACTCACAGCGTTTTCAATGTTCAGTGGAACTTCAAAGAAGCTCGGCTTAATGAAGACGCTACGCAATAAAGTTTGTAACGGCGACAGGTGTGGAGAAGACACGGTGTATTAGTCCTCAATTGTCTGCCACCACTGTCACTTACTGCCAGTTAACTTTGATGTATAAACTTCTCCGCATGGACATTATAACTTACCACCATACAGCCATAGACCGTAGGTAGGTACACAAATTCTTGTTTCTACCAAAAATTGTCTGATTAATTTTCAGTTAATTTTGATGCATAAACTTCTCCCCATGGACATAGTAATTTACCATCATAAGAACTTACATACAGCCATAGGCCGTAGGTACCTACAAATTCTTTGTTTCTATCAAAAATTATCTGATTAATTTTCAGAAAAATATGATTGTCACTGTTTGTCCGTTAGTATACCCAAGATCAACTTCACATCAACATTGCAATCGTTCGAAAAAAATGCGCAAAATCTGCTTCCACTATGTACTGTTTTATTAGGTTTGCATATATGTAGGTATATTTTGCTTTTTGTGGTTTAAGCATATGTGAGTTTTGACCGCCATAACAAATAAGCGTGACCATACATGGACTTCCCTTTTTATAAAAATTACAATAACTGTATATCCCAAAGTACGTCAGTTATTGTTATTAGTTAGGTATTATGAAATATGTATATTTTTGCTCGCCGTACTAAACAATATTTTTTTAAATTTTTTTACTTGTTGCAAAATCTTCTCTCCAGTTTTTTTTACCTTTGCTGAAAGTGGGAGGCCTCGATAGGATAGAAAGCTATCTAGAAAATTAATAACATAAAACGTAGGTATTTAGGTTGTAAATATTTTATTAAAAGTCCAAACTGAAAAATATCATAATATGAACTCTATTTTATGAAATTCTTAGCCTACAAAGTAAAGCAAGTAATTTGATCTACTGCCAGAAACAAAGTATTTCAATCGAAGCATATTGGATAGGTTTCGTAAATTCTCTTCTAAGTTTAATTGCTAAGCCAAACGTAATACATAAATGCGGTTTTGGACCAACAAAACACTCCACTTATTGGAAAATCGGAGCTGAAGCTAAGAAAATTCAATAATATGAGGGCAGTGGGGTCGCGTTTGCCGCCGCCTTTCTCCGCGTTATTGGAAGTTATGTGAAAGCCGTCTGCGGACGCCGGCCTACTAGAAGAGGTTTCACATTGTTTATGACTTGCCTATACGGCGATTCGACATCGATATGCTTGTGTCCGGCTTGTTACTATTACTTTTATTGCGTACAAGAAGATCGTTTTGGGACTTGAGAAAATTGAGGCACAATGTCGATTCACTTTTTAGACCATATCGTATAGTTATCCACATTCGCGTCATTCATGACGAAACTGAACTGAAATTATACAAAAAACTGCTTCTGACGAAGAGGAATCTGACCGCTCTAAATCATGGTTTTATAAGCAAACAGTTCACTATATCCTATAATTTTCATTCAAATCTCTCTTATTCAAACTAGTCAATGCATCCAAATTAAAAAGTCTCCCCCAGAACATCCAGACCAGACGTACAATATTGCCGTAACGAATCATGCATACAGGGACTATATTGCCACTATTCTGTATGTTTCCTATTAATATAGCAACCTACAGAAATTGCTCCTACAAACATGCGTTTTGAAAGCGCGTCAGTATAAATGAAACTTACCTTTATGATAGATAAACATACAGGATAAATTGCCCAGCGCGAGAAGTATAAATTAAGGATTAGAAGGAAATATATACATTTTAACGATTCGACCCCCAAGTAGTCAAAATCAGATAGCTGAAAAGTGTGTGCATCTTTATTCTGGCTGAGAGAGAAAATGATGGCGGAGCGACGACAAAACGTACGCAACATTCATTCTATGCGCATAAATCGCATTTGCATTCATTGAGAGGGAGTGATTGTTCCATGCAACTGTATAAATTATGCTCAAATAATGTAAAGTCTGCTGTGGATTTTTTAATCAAGTATGCTGTGCATGAAAGTGTTATATGTTTTATTCAAAAACATGATATTCATCAAAAATTGGTCATAGGTTTCTACCGATAACAATTAGGTCCTCTTACCTACCTAAGCTATATTTCAAACCCACGTTAAGGAGGCAGGTAAGTAGTTTACCAATATAAATGAGCTCTAAAATATCCATAAAACGCCCATCGAGCACAGGCGTACTTACAGAACACAAACAAATAAGTCATGAACGAAACGAGCCATGAGCGGCCAGCAAAGTGCATAACACTTTTCATGAGCGCTAATTTGGCTTTCGTCGACTGCCACAATTTTCAGTCAGCTAATAAAATGAACGCTATTTACAAATTGTTCGTTGTATCTGCGGGTAGGTTTTCAGAGTAAACTTTTACAGTGAGCATTTTGGAAGCTGACAGGCAGACTGGTGGCCATTAGTACGCTCTAATTACGGATGAACCGACAAGCCGCGCCACAGAATACGGTCGGGGCTCTGCAGAGATATCACGGCCCCAACTACGTTGCTGCGGATAACACCGCGATGGCGTTCGCACATCTATAGTTATGATGGCTCGGATAACGAGACATTGTCTCCAGATTGGACTTCGTTAAGACCGGCTTGTGGTGTTTGAGCTAGAAGTCGGTTAGGTCGTTGAAATCTGTACCCAATGCTAATGACGACCGATATGGCATGGTAGCCGAAGTTCCGCCTGCGAGGCAAAGCGTTTGATTCCCGCCGTACAAACGCCTGTGCGATCTACAATTGTTTGTTCCGGCTGTTCTGGGTATTTTCTATGTATAATAAAAAATATGTATCTTTGTAAAGTATTCTATTAAGTATATCAGTCATCTAGTACCAATAACACAAGCTCTGCTTAGCTTGGGGTAAATGATGCTGTGTGGATTGTCCAGCATTATTTATTTATATTTGAATGCTTATAAAAATAATATGTTATACAAAAATACTAACTTTCGTTTGTTTCAATATTCTTAAACGGACATACCGAGGTGAGGATAGAGATAAAAGTGTTTTGAGGATAGATAAACCACAAAAAAACCAATATCTATCAAATAAAGGTGTGTTTAAGATGAGTTTAAATATGATTAATTAGGTACGCAATAAACCGTAATAACTAAATAAATAAATAGTGTTGAACAATTCACACAGCAGAGTTTGTGTTATGGGAACTTGATGACTGATATACTTAATACAATATATTCTATAGATAGATAGACAGATTCTATAGATATTTTTATCATACATAGAAAATACCCAGAACACCAGAGACAAATATTTTGCAGATACAAACAAAGAATGTCAGAAGCTAGCTGAAGATCCGAAGTGTGCCACATGCTTGTTCTATAAGAAGCCAGGTAACCATGTACCTGGCCCCGCCGACTGCCCGGCAAAATTTGCGGCTGAAAAGAGGTACATCAATTCCATAGATTACGGAGGAGCCTAAGGGCGCAGCTTTATTATTTATTCAATTTTTTTCGGTTTGAGTAGTTTTTATTTTTATATAATTAAACTTCTGATTTCTATGATTTTTCTGCACCTAAGTAGGTATGATGCAAAGTATGTCAGTAAGATGACACAGAAAAGACATTGGCCTTGTATTGTCAAAGTAGGCTAATAATTTTTGTATCTAAGCACCTTTATTACATATTACTGGTTTAGCGTAGTTAGCATAATTAAGTTATTTCATTATATAAATCTGCACCGTTGCTTTGTTTTATTATGACTACTGATAGATATGATTATTATTTTTCGTTTTAAGCACTTTCTGCCTGAGACACAGGTTTATTTAACCTAGTTCAGGCAAATGTATTATTTCAGACCTTTAGAACATAAGATAATTGACGTTGTAATCCGTTTAGTCCTAAGTTGTTTTGAATAAAATTATTTTATTTTTTATTTTACATCGTACAAATATTTGTCCCAAGGCGGAAATTGAACCCGCAACCTCCTGCATCGCAGGCGGACCTTCGCCCGCCGCGCCTCATAGGTCGTCGACTTGATTTCTAATACCATAAAATTAAATAACTAGACCTTTATACTATAACGAATTCCCGCCAATCGATATGGCGTCAGCAACTATAAAATCTTGTATGTTGTATTAATTGGTATAACTTATTACCGAATCCGAAATGTCTCAGATAGTGCTTGCACAAAGTCCCATTATGGGTAGCGTTGACAGAGAAATTACCTAAGCTCAGACAGCCAGACGTGCTTAGTCCACATTTATATAGGAAGCAGAATAATCTTCACCCATCAGCGTATTCCATCAATATTTTATGTTTGCGCCAGTCGTACAGTATCAAAAAATAATTTGAAGATTATATTAGTTTTGTCGTAATAAGCCCAACTGACGCTGTTTGTAAAAACAGTTAAGACAAAGTCGTAGTCTCATAAATTATCAGACTACGATAGGCCTACACGTTAGATCATCTGTGGTAGAGTATCTTGTATCAATTTGCAAAGACATTTCCTTTGCACAACAGTGCTGTTTGCCATTTTTAGCTGACTTCGAAAATAGGAGGCTTTTATTTATGTTCTTTTATGTATGTCCGTATTGCCCGTCGATTTCTCCCTCAATTATTATTATGAAGCGATTTTGAAAATTATTTCGATAGTGCATAGAAAATGATCCCGTAAACATTTTATGATTTTATTTCCGAGGGAAAACAGTGTGAAATTGAAAACTATAAAAAATCCAAATCAGTATCATTATTTATTACTTTTTTTGCAAATATGGAGGCAAATTCCTCCTAAATGTAGCTTTGAGCCATAAGAGTCTGTTTAGACGAGTATTTTGTTACGTCATTTGTCAAAAGCTATTCAGTTTCGTGGTAATAACTTTTTATTATGTTTTGTGCTCTATTTTTATAAATTATTGAAGGTTCTGTTTTTATTTATGTACTTTTATGTGGTATAATATTTTTTTTTAATACGACATGAATAAGGCCACCGTTAGGTTTAATGTGTATCGATCCTATCCATCCAAAGGTTGCCTGGAAGAGATCGCTGTTAGCGATAGGCCGCCGATTGTGTCACACTAGATATAGTTTGTATTAAGTTCTTGTTTAATTGTTTTATGTACGATAAATACGTCATATGATGGTGCAATAACGTAATTATCTATCGAGCTAAAGAGTTAAACAGAATTTTTATGTTTTTCGTATATTTTCAACTTGAAACCACTCTCCTGTAAAGTTTGTAAAATGTCGGTTAGACTTCTTTGGCTGTTAAGCATCGACATAGAAACACAGGAAAAACTTAACTAAAGCTTCGCGCGTAATAACAAATTAAAAGGTGTTAGTCGAATTAGTGCACAATATCGCGGGGGGATATTCTGTTGGTGTCACAGTACAATATAAAATTAACAGACAGGGTCCAAGGTCAATATTATACCTACCCAAAATTATACAAGCCCTTATTTTGCAAGTTCTGTATTACGTTACACTACAGTCCCTCCAAACAGATGATTGATAGCAGCAGGTGTGTAACCTCCAGCGGTATTGTGCACTAATTTGACCAACACCCTGTATAGATAAAATACTTTAAGTGAGCACCTGTTTATTCTGACTAACAGTGTTACTGTGTCAATTCCGCCAGACAAACGTTGGAATCGAGAGATTCGACGCTAGTTGTACCATTGATTGCTGACACAAAACTGCACAAGGCAAATTTGTCGACTCTACCTACTTGTATGTTGGTTATTGAATATACTTGTTTGTTTAGTTGCTGCGGTTGCAACGTTGTCTCTGCGCTAGGCAATGCGACCAAATTTGGAGACCATTCTAGAATTAATACACATAATGCTCTGTATTTCGGTGATTTTATAGTTACTTTTCCTTGTAAGCTTTACATATTGTGCTGCAATGAGTACGAACAGAAAAGTTCAAAGATAAAAAATAATAATGTCTTAGTAGGTATTGAATGGACATAGGAATTCGTTTTGAGAACCCTATCTCTACATAGACTCTATACAGTAACAGATTCTGTAGCTTAGGTTAATAAAATTGTTTTGAATAATTTAAAAACAAAATTAGTAAAAACAAAAAGGCACTTCAGCTCAAAGAAAACGTTTTTAATTTATCTGCCCTAAGGTAAATGTTTTTCATTAATTTTCTCGAGTATAACCTTGGCTACAATAAAGTAGTACCCACACTAACAACTTACAACTCGCTAATACCCGCGACCTGTTCGTGGTAAGCTCTGGGAAGTTATAATAAAATATGGAATTGGAAAGACGTGCTTGAAAACCACTAGTAAAGCATAGCATGAGTTTCTTGAGATCCTTGAAATCATTCGACTACAAAATTTTAAGAGTCAGAATATAAAATAGACATTTTAAGGTCCATCCATACCATATGTCAGTCGAAACTTGACCATAATTTCAGTCATAGCTTGCTTTGAGACTGTAAGTCTAAGGCTCGTCGTAAAGGCTCGCTATCACTATGCAACAGTAATCTGTGCCGCCGACTCGGCTGACATGTGGATCTATTCAGGACTTCAGGTACGTTTTATGTATTTTCCTATAAATTTGAGTTTTAGTTTTCCCCGAACGATGAACCTGAATAACCACAGGTAAAGCTACGAGTATATGCGTTGGTTACAATCGTGGGCGTCACGTACCTTTGACAGAAAGGTAATTGATTTATTCAAAGTACCTACTAATAAATGGCGTACTGAGTTAACAGTATCCTACTATTCCCGCACATATTACTTTGCAAATTTCGGACGCTGGTAAGTAAATTTGCAATAGTTTTTTTACAGGTAACCTGTACAAAAACATTCGTTTCTGGAAAAGCCCGCTTCATGCTAGATCTACAACACACCACCGAGCTTGCAAATCTGGAAACTTATTATTTTTCTGTCAGCTTAAGCAAGACGTGCACTGCATCTCTGTTTACACGATCATAGCTCGCTCATTTTTCTTACTTTTAAAATAGATTTATGTTTTATTTTTCCGCTTTGAGAGTGATATTGGAACTATTAAACTTATTAAAAAGTAAATGTTTAGGTTATAAAAACGTCTATACAATACCTACCTATTTATAAGTACACAACCGATGTGGCGCGACGGGTGAAGGTCTGCTTGCGACGCAGGAGGTTGCGGGTTCGATTTCCGCCTTGAGACAAATGTTTGTACGATCTGCAAATATTTTTTCAGTGTTCTGGATATTTTGTACTAATAAAAAAAAAACTATCTATATATACATATGTATTGTGTATATCAGTCATCCATCATATATCCGTACCCATAACACAACTTCTGTTTGGCTTGGGGCTAGATGATGCTGTGTGGATTATCCGACATTATTTATTTATAAGTGCCACAAAGCAAGAATTAAGCCATAATATACAGGCTGGAATCCGTGCTATTAAGCAAGCAATACAAGCAAGTACAGTATAGCTTGATGACGTCATAGAAAATATATTATAGCTGCGTCTGCGGTCACTCGAAAATTTGTATAGAAAATATATCGATCGATGGGCTTTAAGATTGACAGAGTGAAAATAAAACTTATGTGCGTCGAAATAAAAAATCGATGTCTCAATTGCCCAAGAATAAGGGTTGGAATGATATATCATATTCAATAGCAGACATTTATCGAATCACCGCAAACAGGGCGCTCACAATCTCGCCGGATGTGACTGAAAGCTACCGATTTAAAGGCGCTCGCTGCCTGCTGCTGGATAGATTACCCTCCGCATGTCGGCAATAAATTCTATTGCTAGAGGAGTCTACAGTGTGTGCACTGAATATGAGACCGTTAACCACAATAAGGAGATAAAATAACCAGAAGATTTATAAAACTAAAATAAGATGATACTATCATATAAATTCACGGAGCCTCCGTAGCAATTGGACAGATTCGCAACTGGACAGATTCTCAGCTGGACGGATTCTCAACTGGACAGATTAGCAACTGGACAGAACATATACAGTTCATGGCATAATTAATACCATGTTGTTAATCTTATTTTGTGTAGCGTCAAGTCGACCAGAACCTTAAAAGAAAAACGAAGTTATATTAACCAACTGGTAATAAATAACAGGTAATAATTGGTAACAACATAGGTATATTTATGTATTGCTATTCTTAGATACCTATTACAGGCACAGAAGATGCTTCCTGATCAGAAAGTCTAATTTTTAAGTTGCCGAAGAAGTAAAATGATTGTCCTTTAGCCTTCACTTCTCTAAATAGCTAAGAATATCAACTTTAACCATATTGCCGTCATATAAAAAGGTTCTCATCCCATTACTAAGGCTAAGATCAAATACTATGGGTAAATTTACGTGGTCCTCTCACACATTTTACTTTATACGAAGGTCGCAAGGGTGCGAACCACCCCCCGCAGCGTCCAATCAACCGCGAAGGAAATTAAACTGTTGAATTTATTACAGAATACCAAGAAATAATCGAAAGCCTGCTTCAATAGCAAATAGGAGTTAATTTATGAGGAACACGAATATAGGCACACTGCTAGAGCTCATTTGAATTAATGAAACTGTCGGGTTTTCGAGATTGCTGGGTTTATTGAAATGGTTCCAATGTATAACACACTATTAGGAGTAGCAAGGTATACTTGAAACAGATGATATGTATGCAATAAACGCCTACCTATTATAGGTAGGTTAGTTTGTTAGGTTGCCTATTATATTAATAAAGCCTGGATTAGGAAACTTATCCACTCCACTTAGACTCAAGTCAATTTTAAAAGATCTTTAACATATAAAAGTAATACAAATCTAGTGTATATTAATCCTAGAAAATATTGAAAATAAATTTAAGCACGTTTATAAGTGCTGTACGCTTTTTCATACTTGTATGTATAAAGGAAAGAATAGGTAAGTATCCACGTAGACTACTGCCGGTAGCATTGAATACCTACCTCTTACTCTCCTTGTCCAGTTTGTTGCTAGTAGAAATATTATTTATTGGAAGTATAAATATGAGTAACATTTTAAAGTGTTTATTTTTAACCGACTTCAAAAGGAGGAGGTTCTCAATTCGTCTGTATGTTTTTTTTGTATGTACGAGTATGTTACGCGATATTTCCACCAATTATGGACCGATTTTGAAAATTCTTTCACTGTTGTATAGAAAATAATCCCGAAGGGGTCTGATAAATTTTTCATCCTCAGGGGATTAGTATTTATTCCGCAAAACTAAAAATAAGTTTAAAAGGAATTTGAAGTTGGTTTATCGTTTTTTAAAACACGCTAGTATTATAATGCATCTAATAGACTCTTAATTGCACGCCCATAGAGGGAAAATTACATTGCTACATTATTATTTCACTGTACTATCTTTTTAACATGTAATTATAGAATAAATATAGTTTTACTTTTATTTTACTTTTATCTCTATAAGTTTATGAAGGTGCCGTGGGGCCGCGGCGTACGAATATCGACCCCTACAACTCAACCCGTGGATGTCGTAAGAGCCGACTAAGGGAACCTACCAGAGGAAGGGCAGCAGCTTCCTTCTGAGTATTTTTAAACACCAACACTGCGATCACCAATCCGCCTGCCAAGCGTGGTGATTATGGCAAATCCTCCCCAACATGGGAGACCATCCACTCGATGGAACGACGACATCGTAGCGGTCGCAGGGAGTCGATGGACGGAGGCGGCTCAGGACCGCTATTTGTGGCGTCGTACGGGGGAGGCCTATGTCCAGCAGTGGACGTGTATGGACTGATGATGATGAAGATGAGTTTATAAAATAAGCACAACTTTAAATGTTATACTATAAACAACTATAAATATAGTAATTACTATCAAATAAGAAATAAAATGTCATTGATTTTCTCTTCACTAATTTTTTTTGGCCATTAGTGGTAGATAAAAATTAACCTACCTATATGTTATTCCATGTCTACATCAATGCAATATTCCAGTCAGATCTGATCACTAGTTTCATCGTTGTCTTCAGCAAAACCGTATCCTATTCTAATTAAGCTATATTTTTGAATTACAAAGCATTTTTTCCATCTTTATTAGCTTTCATTGAAATCCGCTTTTTTATTCTGACTCCTGTACTAGATGGGTAAGGTATAGGTACGATCGAGAAATAAAATGTAGCGTTCGTCCACACTGTGAACGATTGGAACTTTTAATTTCCCAATCATCAACAGTGTTGACGACGGGGCGTTACCGACCGGGAATGACTCCCTATTCTACTGAATAGGGAGTCATTCCCGGTCGGTACCTATAATAATGAAAATGTCTAATGTCGGTATATATCTATATAGGTAGTAACTTGACAAAGAAAATAACGATCAAATAATATAAAGAAATTAAACTAGTATTTACAATTGAAACAATTGAGCTAACTGCAGACTGTTGCAAACAATCTACAGATAGCTCAACTGGTCCATATCAATACCAGTCGGAAGCGTAACTGTACTGTAACTGTAGTAACTGTACTGTCCTGAGTAAAATAGCGCGTAGGACATCCGGCTCGGGGTGACGGGTCGAGTGGACGTGCGTGCGTCTATAAACGAAATCTGTGTTTTATTGGCTTTGGATTGCAACCCTAACCTGGTACAGTAACCTATACCTGCCCTATTCTGTGGCGCCTGTCGCACCTTCCTGTGAAAGGACATTACTTTTTGTGAGGTAGGTTACATTTGAGCATTTTAATTTTTATTTATTTTTATTCTAAGTGATTGAACTTTACACAATTTTTATTTAGACATTAATTTTAATTTTATATTGATGAATTGTACTGTATTTTTTTTTAGCTAGGTTTGTAATTGAATTTTAATGTGTAATTTAGGCCGATAATTTTTTCTGACGTTAAATTATGTTAATATTAAATTAGTTATAACAATTTTAAATGCACTGTATGATTTTTTATGTTTGTGTATATGGTAGTATTGGTGCTGAAATAAACGATTTGATTTGAAAACATATTTACAAACTTTCACTTTCATAATGTTAGTAGGACTCTAAGAAAGTATCGAGGCCTACCAACAAATCGATACCAGAACTTCGTTACTCCACCTTCATTCACACTAACGTGGTGGTATATAATTAGTCTACTTGAGGTCACCTCGCCCGGTAACTAATTATCCAATCCCGTAATGTGGTTTGTTTACCGCTCCGGTTACCCAATTAGGTAGTTATTTCCTCCTACCACTAACTGTTCCAACCGCAGAGTAAAAAAACAACATCCTAGCTGTGGAGAAGGCGAAATAGAGGTACAAAGAGCATGCTACTATTATTGTAGACCTGTACCAAGTCACCTAATTAGATCATCACATTATACTAGTAAGGTAAGTAAATGCTTAAATTTATTAACAAAGAAAATAACAATCAAATAATATAAACAAATTAAACTAGTAATTACAATTGAAACAATTGAGCTAACTACAGACTATTGCAAAAGATCAACAGATAGCTCAACTGGTCTATATCAATACCAGTCGGAAGCGTCCCCAAGACGCTGGCTGCATTGCCCCGCTGTATAGCAATACTAATGCACTGTGCCAGATACTCACCAGCTCTCGGGTCACGCGTCGTAAATAAGTACCTTACTTTTTACCCACGAGGAGTGGTTTATGTTTTTTTGAGAGTTTCTACATGGTTTCACTCTTTAGGTCGTATCTCCAAGCATCAACACGGCTCAAGAGATTATCATATGAGGTATTAAATAACTCATCTCTCCTTTGAGGTTCTTAGCTACATTTAGCTCTTTGCCCGTGATCCTGTTCAGCGGGTCCCTGACTGGACTACCGATTATTTTCGGTGGTCGTATCAACTATAACCAAACGCAAAAACAAATCAGTGGTCAACAGCACCAACAGTTTGTAGGCCTTCGATCTTTTATTTGGCGAAAAAAGTGAAAACGCGAGGACCGAGTTAGGTTTTTATAGTTTTCAATTAATCACATGTTGTGAGTGATATGACTTCTCATGGATAGACAAGGTTGAAAGAACCATAGGTATTAGCTATAAAATAAAACAAAAGTTGTTGATGAAATTGCATATGAACTTCAAATGGCATACAACTTATTTGTACCATAGGTACTAATTTCATTTTATATTTTGTTCCGTTTGCTAAAGTGTAGACAGTCATTGAACCGTTTAGAATATCAGAGCAGTGTCAATGCGCTCTTTAAATCCTCTACTCTCAGTTTTGGACTATTTATCACGGAGTGTTGTTACAAAAGTTTAGTAGAAAGAGTTTCGGAGTGGACCCCTGTGTCGTCCCTCTTCAAGATTGATGGCTCAGCCCGGGACCAGGGCGGGCAGCCCCGCGCCCATTGTTTTCATTATTGTTGTGAGTTTTACAATCCTCATTACGGAGCTTCTTCCGTACCGTGAACTGTACTGTGTACTTAATTAACTCCAATTCGTGTTTGAATGTTTTGCCTCTGGAAATTAGGCTTCGTTTTGTTTGAAGAGAAAATTCGAGAAGCGAGTTTCTGAAAGCAATTGTAGGTTTAGCGTATGGAATAAACTTGCTCTGTGGTTGCTTGCTTTCTGAAATTTTGTCTGTTTTTCCTTGACACTTACATACCCATGAATATTAAATGAACGCATAGCAAATAATCTTATAATAAATACACTTTCATCCCAGAAGACGTAAAATTATTTTATGATATATTTATATTTGTCGTAAAATATCTACTGTTGTTTTGCGATCTGGAGATATGAGTTTAATAGCTATTTCATGTCGCAAGCACAACTTCATTACCGTTTATTTAAAAACTGAGTGAACATCAGCTATTATACATATGTTCGCAACTTCATTACCGTTTAGTTAAAAACCAAACTTAAGTCACTTTTCATGAAAGCCTTTGCGAGAAGAGTGCTATTGATAGGTGCAACATTGCAAACAAAGCCGCAAAAAACTAATACAAGAACTTAAAAGGTATCATTTTGAGCTGAATGTGCTATCAGATAGGATCTATTTGATAGATATTTGCAGACGGCATGAATAATGCAGGCGAGGTGTGGCGTGGAAGAGTCTCAAAGGAAATGCACCTTTGTAGCTTTAGGTATCGTTCATAATACTGATTCTATTGGTTATTGACAGTTCATAGTACAGTTTATGGGACAATTTATGATTGTCTACGTCTCACGTATATATAATAATCTTACGTATAATCATAATTATATTAAGTGTCGAATCATAATACTTTTATTATGAATATTAAAGGGATTTAATCCTTTAGGAGCAGCTAGTATCATGTCTGTGGTTTAATCACCAGCTGTAACATTATCGACCAGTTGGTTTGATTAAATTTTTTATATTCTGGTACCTACATAATATAAACATGATATTCCATCTTTGGAAATAAGTGTAAGAAATATTCAAGTTTTGGAAAACTGACAATAATAAAGCGATCGTTGTCGAACGTTTTACAAGTTTGCATGAGTAGAACTTAAATTTTAAGACATACTAGATGACCCGACTGACGTTACCCTGTCATTCAAGTCAAACAACTGCCAGTTATTTCAAACGTGCTTAGCATAAATAACGCTGGGGCTAAGGTTACATTAAAAAAGTTTATATTAAATGTAGTCAAGTTTTCTAAGTTTCTGCCCAATTTTCTTAATTTTTTTAATGTATGAACCTTCTACGAATTTTTAGATAACATTTAAAAAAAAAGATGAATGAAATCGAAAAAAGCCGTTCTCAAGTTATAGCGTGACCAGGAGAAATAGTGGCTCATTTTTATACATATGTACACATAATAGATGGGCGCAGCTAATATCATGTCTGTGATGAAATAAGAGTTTTCACGTGAAAAATTGAGCACTTATGTACTTCATCGTAATCATCATCATCCGCAGCCGGTTTTATTCTACCGTATATGTATAGCTTTAAGTATAGGAGCAGGCACTTATTGTGTAATAATGCCTTACAAGTCAAAGGGGTTTCCAGCAACAACATTAGTAGCTAACTGCTATTTATAGGTAAACAATAGCAAACCCGACCAGCAAATGTTTACTCGGTCTGACCGCCAAACTCGCTAAAGGCTTTATTGAGTAATAGTTCCCCGACAGATGTATAACCAGTGCTTACCAGCCCGTAGCGTAGGTAGCTACATATTTATATCAAAGTTACCAGTCCTCTGCCATAGAGCCGAGCAGGAAAACCTACTCTATATAATTAAATAGAAACAATGCTAGAGTTTCTAAAATAATTAAAACTATACCACTAATTATGTAAATTTTATATTCCTAGGGAACGATGGGACTTTTGGGAGACCTTTACCCTACAGTCCGGCTATGATGATAATGATACTGTACTAGCTTCTACCCGTGGCTTCGGACGCGTTTTTCAAGTAGCTTATGTCCGGGATATTGTTTACCCTTCTGCCAAATTTCATTAGATCCGTTCAGCTGCTTTGGCGTGAAAAGGTAACAAGATTTACCTACTCTAACTTTTATAATATATATATAGCTGCTGCCCACGCCTTCGTCCGTAACAGGATAAAAATAAAATGTATGTTATTTCAGGTCCCAAACTATACCCATATCAAATTTCAGACTAATTAGTTCAGTAGTTTTTGCGTGAAATGTGAACAAACATCCATACATCCATTCTCACAAACTTTGACATTTATAATATCAGTTAGGATGGTATGGATTATTCGGTACCTACTATTTATTCTGCTTCTATCATCAAATGCAAAAAGCCATTATTGTTTAATTTTCAACAAAGATTCTCCACCAATTAAAACTACCTAGACGGGACTACATAACTGCGGCGGGTCTAAACCTAAGTGTGGGTAAGTACTATAATAAAACAAAATTAATGATTTTCCAATCGTCTCTATAGCGGCTCGTGGGTCATTTATCTACGACTGAAAGTTTCAAATCACTCGCCTTGAGTCGCCCTCGGCTGAAGCCTCATTCAGGCCACGTACCGTAAGCTTTCATTCAAATGGACGTGTCGAGTTTTCGCTGCAATTCGTGTACTCTGTCGCAAAGTGGAAACCTATAAAACCTTCACCTTCCAGGTAAGAGAAACTTCAAACATGGCATCTTGTGTTTCCTTCCTATAGTTCTTTTTTTTTGCGATTAGGTACCTACCTATTTCTATTCTCTGTTTTTTTTTGCCGCAAATAAAGGGAATTTTATTATAATTGTACAATAGTTTGTCGATCTGTGTTACCATATACATATAATTACTATTAGGTACTTTACATACCTCAACTTTAAAATTTTTACTTACCTACGTACCCTAAAGTAGTCGTATTATTATTTGGTAATTTTACCCTACGTCGCAAATAAAAGGGGTATTATAAACTTAACAAAGTATACAGACTGTTCCCCGAATATCTGCAAAAATGTGATGAATTGTGTACCATTAGGACTTGAGGAATAGAGTACGAGCACACCCACACGTGAAAAGAAAAATTTCAGACTGCCATTTAATGAGGAAGAGGTTCTGGTCACTTTTTAAGACATATTCGTCGATAATTTTTGATCTTGTTTCACCTGTTTTGGGGATTGCAGCTATTCAGAAACACCCTGGATCTGTGTCTGTCATCGTAGATCCTAAATGGAACCACTTTTACGGAAACACGATTTAAATAGAGAATTTTCTTATCAGTTTCTTAGCTATATTTCTATTTATCTTTATTATTTATTTATCTTACCTGGCCCTAATCGTTTATATGTATTTAGAAAATTACAAACATGTTGTAAAAGATCTTTGAACACATCCGTGCTCCAAAACGACATCGATAATGCATAAATTCGCTGACGATAAAATATCGATAGAACGTGCTCACTTTCCCCTTTTACTCAAATTATTTATTCCTTTATTGGATTTAACACACACGCACGCTTTTCCAATACAAATACGACATTTGTATGGAGTTAAATGGAAATGCCAATTTACTATTCAGTTATGAATCAGAATCAATAACTTTATTTCTTTAAGCTTACAAAATAAGCACTTAGACAAGTCAAATTTTATACTATAAACATAGTTATTATTATCAAATAAGAAATAAGGTGTTATATAATGTATAACTAACGTCGCGCGTCGTCGTCTCGTCTAGCTTTGATGACAAAACCATTAAACATTCTTTTGAAAGGTTAGTCAAAATAAAGATGTAAATAACTGTAATTTAGAAATTACTAGGGTTAACACATTCACTGCCTGGTTCTATCGATGCGAATAGGGGTGCTGTGTTACGAGAACTATTAATATCGAGAGTGATTCCATGAGATGAAGCTCAAAAAATTAATTGTAAGTACGTTAACCTTTAAGTAATTCAAAATTGTCAAGATACGAGTAAACCATCAGAAAAAACCACACCCACTTAACTCTCAACCAACATTTTATTTAACTGAAAATTCGAGTAATGAAAACGTTGTACTTTGTAAAACCAGCCCGTGACACAATTTACATAGAAACTTAATTTCATATAGTGTCTCGACAATCTGCCACACGCTACAAAGCTCTTGATTAATTTAATTGCCACAGGGCTGGTTTAGCCCCACGTACCTACACCTACGCAGGGGGATGTACTCAAGAACTTCACGAAAATAAACTTAGCCTTCTAAGAAATGAATCCTCTGACAAGAAAGTTTTTATATAGCACTACAGCCCAGACCAGTGCAAGCAGGGACCGAATCCCACTAAATTAATCGATTCACCATAACAATTTTCGTCTCAGAAGACACATTTTAGCATTTTACCTTTGATGATTTTACCATTCTATCATTATCTCCATGTCAATAGCACTGCACTATCTAGTTTCTTTCATTATAGGCGATCCTGCGACGACACTATTGTCATAGTAAAAAGATTGGTAAGCAAAATTCAACCCACGAATGCTTATGCCATGTGAAACATGAAGAGGCCTATGCGTTATTAATATTATATATTTTATTCTCTGGCTCGGCCCAGCAGTGGGTTATCAGTCCTGTGAGGACTGATATGGCGATGAATATCAAGGCATCAGGGCTATCACATAAACCGGAACGATTATGTCGACAAATAATGGAACTAAGTTCAATAACTTCTCTTAAATTTCTCCTCGTCTTCTTCTGCCCTGAAACTTGTATATTTTTTTCCATTCTCTGCTTATCAGAATATTAGAATTGAGTTTTCTCATCCTGACTACAAACCTGCATGTACTGACAGTGTACATTATTATAACACAGCTAATGTTATTGTGCCTCGAATATTACCTACCTTTCTGTCCTCAAGGGGTCGCCCATCATAATGAATCCCTTTTTTCCATCCTTCATTCCAATGTTTCCGTTGACACCTAATTCGGAGCCCTGTGTCCTTGTTTATGTGCAATATACTGTTTCAAATACACGAGCGTTGCAGTTGATTTAAAAAAATAGAAACAAACTTCCACTGTGAACGAACTTAAAGTGGTGCTCGCTTTTATGACTGAATGTTTGGTGGCTTGCGTTGTAAATAAAACTTTTACGAGTAGAGTTGGTATGTGGTTTTGCCAAATATTTTCACCAAAAATAATAAATACACGTGTATTTGTGTAACGTAGAGATAATTTAAAATCAGTCAGATTAAATTAATGCTCTACCAACAAAAAATGTAGAGCAGTGCCTGAATAATTTTTCGATGAGTGTGTAGATACCCACAATTTTATAGAAGGTCAGCATACAAAAGCCGTAACCTTAGTTACCGTAGATAAGTTCAAGACAGATTACAGGCACAAACGCAATCCTAATACGTCTATGTGTATACGTGTAGGTAATCGCCTACGTAGAGCAGAAGATGTCAAATAGTGCAGGCGACGACGTCGAGACGGCTGGGAGCGACATTTATCACCCCCACATTAATCATCTACCTCCATTCAACATAAATCTGACTTAAGAACCTGGTGGCTTATGATATACCTAATCCTGCAATAACATTTCAATAATGCAATAAGGTTATCAAAATAAATTTCATCACTGTAACCCCCAAAATGCAAATGGAAAATATCGCTCGGGAAAATGTTTGCGCGTAGTCTGGAATGAGCTTAGCCGAAAGTACGAAATTGGCTTCGTGGATCTGTCGATATTATTTAATGTAGCGTGCCCCCGAGCTTGTTTGTCGACTGGAAAATATTTATTACAGTATACCTCAACTAGGTACCTACATATACATACAATGTTTTTTACTTCACCTTACCTAGGGTTCAGGTAGTACTCAGGTTGACTTTGAGGTACCAATTGGTATTCTTTAAAAGTCCGTGATGAAATAAAAAAAAACTGAAAGAATACTCTGACAATAATTTATTTATTTATGAGTCCTTTTAGCGCTCAGGTTCAAAGGTATAACGCAGTTTTAAAAGCAAAGTTTTACCTGTAGGTTTAATGAAGAGTCAGTGGCATTATCATGAATTTACATAAAAGACGAGAAACAAAATAATATCGTAGATATTGGCAAAGTTTGGCTTGTTTTGAATCACGTACAAGGCAAATAATTCGCGCCAAGACGTTCGATATTTGCAGTTTATCGTAGGGTTGTTCAAAACGCTTATTCCTACTTGTTCAGTGCTGTAGTACAGAACTACCGAAACATAAATGGTCCCAGTAATACAGGCAGGAAACTACTGGGACTAAAATTATCCCAGTACTCAAAGCAGTTGAACGCTTTGTAAAAGAGCTGCTCCGGGCAAGTATACCTACCACTTTGCCTATTTCTTCCTCCGAACAATATTTCTGTTCTCAAAAGCGAACACCTCAATTATACCTGACGCATGACTTTTACTCGTAAGACCCTGTAATCGCCATGCTGGAGAAATTACAAGCACACGAGGCTTGCTTTTTCAGTAAACAACTTTATAGAATCTTAGTACCCCACTCAGCTCACCATACTTCACATCTAGTTACGCTGTGTGACTTGTTGATCTTTTGTAATGCGACTCTTTTGTGCTTAGTGCGCTCTTTTTCCGGCCATTTACAATCTGGGTCTCTTCAAGACGAGAGTGAATAGATGTCACTAGAGCTTCTTGATACACCGTCAGCCACAACGTCACTTTCCATCACGTGAGATAGTGGTCAAACGAAGGTCTATTGACAATAAAAAAAGGTTATGAAATTCAATTAAATAAAAACGGTTCATGTTCGTGGTTCATGTATGAAAAGGCTACGCTCTTCCTACTCAGTTAGGAACTATTCTAATACGTATGAGGACTTACAGATAAAATCAATAAAATCTTACTGACTAAAAAACAGAGCAGCCCTACAAAAGCGTAAAATCTGTCTCATGTGCTGTTTGTTTAGCCTCAGTTCAGCTATTTACTACCGCCTAATACAAATATTTTGCATCAAAGACCCCAGGAATCTGGGTGAATTGCTGAATCTTGAGTACCTACCTACTCTACACGTTTGATTAAAACCAAGAGGATGGATTTCGTGAGATGAAATATATTTAGATGATTTTTAGAAAGTTATCTGTAACATTGCAGTCAAGTAATTAAATCTCTTTTATTGTAAATGCTCAAGTTAAACATTTGTCTTTAAACATATTTTTGAATAAATATGTTATTTATTTATTTTATTTTTTTACGCTTATTTAGATAGTATGGGAAGTGGGATGTTAGAAATATACTTAATAATAACCACGGCAAATTAATAAGATGAGATAAAAATTATTTAATATTATTTAAGGATTATCCATTGACTTTATTTATCAAGAAGCTTGAAAAAGCTCAAAGAGCGTTGAAGATATACTCATAGATGTACCTGTTGCCAATAAAGCTAGTAACAACGAAGCGAATATGGAACCCGAGCTCATCACTTTGTGCTGTGTGAGCCGACGCGAGAAGCCGCAAGCCTCCTGCCCCACACGTCACCCAGTACGTTAGTATTCGTGACCCCGTCTAATTTCACCCTCACTTTGTTTTGCGTAACGCCTCACAGTAATTCCATTGAATATAAATGAAGTTTCCCTTGTTCTATGAATAACATTTACTAAGAACGCAATTTACATATCATTCAGCGCTATTGTCGTGTGGCATTATGTCCTAATCACGACATTTTTCAGCGTCGATAAAAAATGGCGAAAGGAGCCATGTGAAAAAAGGTCGGGCGTCAGCGGAACCGCTTTACGTTATCACGGCGGCCGTAAGTATTCGCTGAGTCAAGACAAAAATTACGTGTCTGAGTAATGTTTTACGTTTATTAACTGCGGGAAATATTGTCGAGTGACGTAAAACCGACGAGATAGGTACTTGATTACAGGACGATACTTGCTGGAGGCTGGTTTACCCGAAGTTATTTAGGAGAATGAAAGAAGAAATTAATTTATCTCCGCTATAAAGGGAGCTTTTATCACGTCAAAATGTTATTTGTTTTGAACTCGTTTAGCTGAATATCCTCAATTTAATAATGTCTCCAAATGAACGATAAACGTTTGTTCTTGAGCTGTGTTGGTACGAATAATGTTTTAAGTTGAGTCTTCTACGCTTTTTACAAGCTGAAAATCAAACTCCGTGGTTGCATAGAGACTTCGATGATGAGGTAAAGTTTGTGAAACCGTAAATCTCAAACTCCGTAAAGCCTCGACTTCCATTCGCCACGAAGGCGATAATAATGATAATAAGTTTTAATGATGTCAGAATTTATTCCAAGGACAGCACCTGAGCATTTCAAAATAACTCGGAAAATATTTTACGAACATCGTTGTAATCTCTACATCTAAAGAAAACGTTCATAAAAAACGGAAAAGTAAAGTTAGCATTTCTTCGCCTCAGGATAGGTAAATAAATTTTTCACCACTCTAGCTCGAAAACGGGGACTTTGCTGTTCAAAAACGGTGAGCAAAATCGGTTTTTGCTCACAAGTGGAATAAAGGATTCAACGTGTTGAGTAAAGTAATTTGAATTCAGAATGCTGTAGGCAATCAATTTCGATGGTGTTATAGTTATTGATACTCTGTGGTCAGCGCTGAAGAAAAGAAAAACGCGGCCTGCACCAGGGGAGGTCAACTTACTGACTGTGTGTACCTTGACAACTTAGCTTGTAAAGATAATTTTTCTGAGCAAATAACTATTGTTTGCTATGTTTTTTCTGACTGCCAGACCAATTGAATTTCATTTTAGGAATGTTTTTGCTCATTATGTTAGTTATTAAAATATGTATATATATATATATATATGTGTCTCTCTCTTTTATTATTATTATTAGCCCTGGTCAATGGTCATCCCACTGCTCATAGGCCTCCCGCATCTCCAGACGTCACGAACCTGAGCTACATCCGTCCAATTTCTTCAATGGAAAACAAAATTTCAACCAAGCTTTTTAAGAAATGCTAACTTATATGCACATATAAATTTCTAATTCCCCCCATAGTTTCAGCGTAGTTTTATTGAAATCGTTGGTTGCCATCTCTGGAAATAGCCGTTATTGTTACTCAATTCCAGAATTATTTACGTATGAAGGAAAGGTTCTGGTAACCGCCAATATACGAACGAATATTATACACACGAATAGGTAATAGACCTACAAATGCCCCCATAAACAATGTCCCCTAGTAAGTAGAGTGATCGCAAAACTTAATGAGCTCTGTGAACTAGGTATATGGAAGTAAAACTGCGCAAGTACAATCAAGCAGAAAAGTTATATTTACCAACTAGCGACCCTCCCGGGCTTCGGCTAGAAATCCTTTTTATAGTGCTAATAGACACACCTTGTGACAGCTGCAGTCCGCTGAAGTACCATTTTGAGGTTGAATTAAGACCTTCATCGGCCTCTTTTCTCATGAAACTCATGATAACGAACACCATTTTTCAAGTTTGACGACGCAGTACGTTAAACGAGGCATATTTAACTTTTAAGAGAAACAGCTCATATCAGGGAATACTCCACAAAATCGCAAGAACAAACTATCAAGTCAACGAAACGAACACCGAACAACCGTCAAAGACTTTGCTGCGTCATTGTACTCAAAAGCATTCATTCGACAGTATTGCCAACTAGATTATAAATAAATTTGCCCCACCCAAACTTGGGTTAATTGCGTTAGATAAAAAGTTTAATTTCTTCTAACATTGTAGGTTTTAAATAATCTGTCATTGAGTATAAGATGTTTTTGCATATTCTATAAATATTGAATAGCTAAATAAAATGTAGAACAAAATGTGCTAGATAAAATAAAAATATGCCAAAATTCTTGCTGGCAGCCTGGTTTGACAAACAGATCCCGTCTCACCCCGTTCTTTCCCCTCAACGCCTTATTTACGGTTCAGTGCGCAGCCGTTGAAGCCAACTTCACAGAACTCAAAGATTTGCGCGTACTCAACCTACCTACCTACGCTACACTTATCTTTGACTATCCTCAATCCTCCTTCAACCAGTTATATCCGTGCCCGCACAGATATCTGTGCCCGCACTGGTTGAATTTTATTTTTTGCGCGGATCCTATTCCGGAAAGAGATAATTCCAACAAATCAAAAATCATTAAAATCGATTCAGCCATTCTCTAGTTATAAGTGGTGTAACTAACACGACTTTGTTTTATAATAGATAGATATTAGTGCTGTGCGCAGTACATTTTGCGCAATAGTGTATATGTGTGAGCAAATGGTGCATCAGATTCCGTCACTCGTAATCCGATGGGAAGGTGACGACATGACCGGGGAGAGGTCAGTTTATTCTCCATTATTTCTCCATTAGTATCTTATAGCCCGGCTACACGTCATATATTTGTGCAAACACGCATGCACAAACACCGTTTGCTCAAGTAACATGCAGCGTGTGGCCGGGCTCATCTTGCTTGCGCAAACTGGTTTGCGCAATCATGCATGCACAAATGTTTGAGCGTGTAGCCAGGCTATTAGTTAGATAAGCGATGCAACGCGAAATGGAGTGTTGAAAGACCATCCACTCGATTGACCGTTGACCGACGACATCGTAGCGGACGCAGGAAGTCGATGGATGGAGGCGGCTCGGGACCGCTTTTTGTGGCGTCGTCGTTTGAGGGAGGCCTATGTCCAGCTGTGGACGTCGGACGTTCTTGAGATGATAATATAATGATGATGATCTTAGTTAGGTCTGTAGTCAAGAACTCAAGAAATGCTTCTGATGAGGCAATTTATGAAAAGTGAATTAATCTTTCACGTGGCATTGTTTTCTGTGACGTATTTTTACAATTGTTTTGTTATCGAGGCTATTGTTGGCTCTAATGAGGGATGTTCACGGAAATCACGACTGAACGGAGATAAGTACCTACTAGATAGAGGGCGGAACGGAGCCCTCTTATGATTAATGAAAGTTAATGAGGAATATACCTACCTACGTGGATTATTATAATTGAGAGGCCTATTTTTCTTTATAAGATATTAGTTTTAAGTTAGATTATGTTCTAAATGTACATCAAATTTAATCTTGATCTGTACAGTAGTTTTGAAGATCTTAGGTAACAAAATAAAATTTAAATTTCACAAACTTTCGGCTTTAAAATATTGTTATATAATGGAAAACGTAGCCACCTGCATCATCAGCCACAATAGCTGACCCAACAGACTTATCCTGTCTAAAAAGCCAATTGAAAAAGCACCTTTAGAGTTCCCCATACTTTCAAATATTCTTTCTCATAAGACCATAACTTTACTGAACTATTGCAACATAAATTTGGGAATATTAAGAGTTCTAAATAAGTTCGAGGTACATTTTACGGTAAGTATTTAGGTTTTTTCTGAATCTCCGACAAAAGATGAAGTATCCTATGTACTAGAAATGCCTAAGTCCATAACCATAACGTTCTGTAGGTAAGCCTATTCAGCAAATTGGGACTAACCACGCATCTAAGAATATAGCTTACGTGCTACTAGGAAATCTAAACTGATTACCTACTTGGTAGGTAACACTCCACAAAACAAACGTAAAACAATGTTGCAATTTGAACCACGTACCTACTAAATGAGCACCAACATAGGTAAGTGTGTAAATTATCAACCCAACATGAAAAGCCAGGTTCGCAAGGGTTGGCTATTGTTAAGGGCGATATCTCACTGGAGGGTAGATAACTTTCACCGGCAAATAAACAAGGGTCTGGCACTGTTAAAATTCCCTGTGATAAATTTCAAAGTTGATCACGTTTTGTTTCAGTCAGTGTATGTATGTGAAGCGAGGAAAATGTTGGACAATACGGTTAAACCGCTTTTCGGTGGCTCCGTTGGCCGTGGACGGGCAACGGAGCCACAGAAAAATGTTTTTTCAATAGTACAGTTGACTGAACTACCGAAGTTGGTTGCCTTCCGTAGTTAGGACAATGGACTGGATCACGGAATCACCGTTACTTAATACTCGTATATTCGCAGGAAAGACTGACTGGACCTCACATTGTTAATTTTATAATTTGACCTTTTCTAAGTGTAGGTACATTTATTGTATTTACTTTGATTACGCAGTAAGTACTTACTTTTAGAATACGATGATTTATTCACCTCTGCATTAGCAGGGATGAATAAAGCCGAACGAATAAAGCAGAAAATCAATCAGCTGGTGGGCTAATATAATTCATAGGTACTCATTAGCTGGTGTTAGAGGTCACCTCAGTTGGCCCACCTGACCTTAACTGTTGACCTCCTCCAGCCAGTGCTAGACGACCAGTACTGCATATTTATATACATAGGTCTAATAGCCCGGCTACACGCTCAAGCATTTGTGCATGCATGATTGTACAAACCAGTTTGCGCAAGCAAGAAACACCTAGCCACACGCTCCATCTTGCGCAAACTGGTTTGAGCCCGGCCACACGCTCCATCTTGCTTGCGCAAACTGTGTTTGTACATGCATGATTAAAAATGTTTGAGCGTGTAGGCGGGGTATTACTTGCACAAGTGTGCGCAAACCAGGTGCACTCTCTATTCCCTTACTCTTATAATCCGATGAGACGGCAGACCGACACGACCATGGAGACGTCAGACGCCGGACCAACGGCTTAACATGTTTCCCAAGGCACGGGGGTATAACACCGCCAGCTTCCTGACTCTTGGTTGCTACTCTGAAATTTTCTTACTAAAAAAATAACAACTATTGGCCCGACCCGGGATTTGATCCCGGGGACCTCCTTATCAGCGGTTGAACAAGCTGACCACTAGACCAACGAGGCAGTCTACAAAAGTAATAAATTAGGTAGATAGAAATTAGGTGCTTAGGTACCCAGACTGCCGCTCCTCAGTCGTAACTCGAGGCCGATAATCTATAAAAGTGGGTAGGTAACTACTCGATAGGCACTAAGAAGGTGATTTCGCGGAATCCGCTATCAGCCTAAGTAATAAAGATTCAAGAATCTACTAACGAAACATTTTACCAGTAGATTATTTTTCTCATAAGTTGTTAATAACTGTTGCCCGCGGCTTCGTTCGCTTAGGGCCTGACTGATATATAACACAGTTACCGTGTATAAGTTAGTATATCCTAGTAGAAATAAAGATATTTTAGCATCAGACACCTATAAGATTACATTATAGATAGATGCAATCCAAGCACAAAACCTGCATTATATAGCATTGATCTCTAGGGTTGAATAGACAATAATGACATCGTATTGCCATGAATTGCGTAAATTATTGAAGTTGAAGGAATGAATTTCAAATAATTTACGCATTCGATGACAAAATGACCTTATTTTTCTTCCTAGATAACAATCCCCGTGCTAGGGGATTTGGTTAATTTGGCTGACCATGACAGCCAAATTAACCAAAATATAACATGCAACACCTCTGAGAACAAGACTTTGAGAGTCCGAAGCGGTTATAATGGTCACGTTCCCCCTCCGAGATTGCGTAAACTCAATACCGGTAACAGGTACCAACATCTGATATCGTCAAACGACTCAATTGCAAATCCCGAGGGAAGGGAGGAATCAGTTCACAAAGGGCATGCATCACATACAAACAAACAATGAAGAGACAGTGCGGGCTTGGCCCCTATTATGGGGAAGAGAGTACCTGTCTGTCGACCAAGCTCGTATTCTATCAAAACGTACTAAGCTTTCTTACTTAGAGCTTGATGTTAAGCTTCTGCCATCGACTTCAAAGAGTACTTAATTAAGCTTGGAATTTAACTAGCTGACCCGCCCGCGATGGACTTTAAATAACCTATAATAATGACCTTTGTTATATGTGACGTGTACGGGCTGATGATGATGATGATGACGATGAATGACTTTTTGACCCCATTTAAACTACCTTGATATACGAATATCCAAAAATTCGTTCTCAGTGGGTGCTAACGTCCTATAAGGAACCTACATGCAAAGTTACCTCTCGGTAGCTCTTGTAGTTCTAGAGATTTCCTCATTTTCAGTTATAAATATAAATTAGGTAGGATAAGTTATTATTTACAGGGTAGCTTTTTTGAGATGTGTGTTTGGTTAAATCAGAAACCATGAGGTAGAGAAAAGTCTTATCAAACACTGCGTTCATTTTATAAAAAAAATTAACAAAACTATATGAAAGCAAACCCACTTAAATTTTATTTTAGGGGGTTTTCTTTAAAGCAGTATTTAAGAGATCTTAGAAACAAAAATGTTCACTTCTTCACAAACTTTTACCTTTATTGGTAGGAAATGAAATCAGAGCGTCTTTAGCTGAATCCAGTTTCACTACATAAGTCCCCTCCGCGTCTGTTGGTCTCTCTATTCGCGATAAACTCCAAAAATACTGCACGGATTTTCATGCGGTTTTCACCAATCGCTAGAGTGAGGGATTTCTTAAATTTGATAAGGTTTTGTGTAAATTGGTTGAAATATAACGATAACTGTTAGAAGTATCGGAAAAAGTCAAGCCGCCTGGGAGTTTTCATCGCAAACGCTGCCTAATCCTTTTGAGATATAAAATATGTTCTACTACATGTATGAGGCCGGGACGGTTGCTAGTTTCAGATAAGATATAAATATCTCAGCCCTGCGTAGAGTGCTCTAAAGGCAAGATACGTAAGGCAACGACGACGCGACGTGCCCCGCATCCGGCTGCCACCCGAGTGACCGTCGCGTCCCCGCCTACCTAGCTCTAAAGGAGATAAGTTCCTCTTTGCCTTTTCACCGCGCTGTATAAGCATCAAAACTTTGCAGCCACTGGAAATGAGCAATCAATACCAGGAATATGATCGTATTTACAGTCACCTGAGCCGATCTCAAATATATGTATGTTTATGATCTATTTGAGTATTCGAGAGTAAGAGGCACTATTGTGTAAAACCAAACTAAATAAAAGGTAATGATGAGAAAAAAATTATGTGTTGCAGAAGCTGTTTGCTTTACTTAACACGTAAGAAAATGCGAGATACCTAGTTTATTTTAAAGTTTACTTGTGTGGCTGAATATAAGGATAAGCCATAGGAGATTATATTGAAGTTGGTTTTATGATGGGTTCATAGAAAATAGTTCACGATTTGCGCCAAATTACTTTTCCGTTAATTTGATTCTTAGTAAAACGCAGAAAAAATTAAAAGTCACAAAATAATTTGAATCCTTGACGATCACCTTTAAGATAGAAAACCCCACCAAAACAAACGACCGTAGACCACAGATTATATAATACCTACTAGTATAGACAGACATGTTCATAAGTTCATAATTTCATTTAATGAGACGGAGTTGTCTCCTGCATTACATTCATTGTAAATTCCGTATGCGTAAACTCAGAGCCAACGTGGAGGTAAGCTAATTAATAATACCACGAGCTTTCGCTAAAGCAAGCTTTTGACATCAACCACAGACAGCCGGATAGCAAAGTTGTTTTAACCGACTTTAATACAGGAGAAGGTTCTATGATCGGCTGTATATTTTTTATCTATGTTCTTCAATCACGCAATTTTGGACCGATTTGGATGATTCTTTGATGTTATTGTATAGAGATAGGGAATGATCACGAGATAGTAACATAAAATTTGTATTATTAAGGGAAATAGTAATTATTTTTCGTTCTCATCACCATCACATAAAACAGTGTAAATGTTAAGGAATTTGAAGTCGGTTTTTATTAGTTTTTCATACAACGAAAATCATGCATGTCTTATGTATGCACTGCACATAAGTAAAGTAGCTAAATAAAATTATAATTTAGTTTGATTAAATTGTTGTCCAAGCTCTTTGTATTCATAACACTTTTTTGGAATATACATATATTATTTACGAGTATGTGTAAAGTGGGTGTGGTTGGTAATTAAAGAGTTTGTACACAACTAAGTCTATTCATTAATAATAAACACAAATACATTAAATGACAATTACGATATTCTATTATCCAATATTTGGATACGTGTACATTGATCAGAGGCTTTAGAAGTGACTGAAGTGAACACGGCTTGCTAATGAAAATGCTTAATTGCAGAAACGCAAATGCGCCATGTACTATATGCCAAAATGTGTCACTACAACTTGTTGTATATTTAAATATATAATAAATACCTATAGAACAAGTGTTATGTATATTCAAATATACAACAAGTGTTGTATAATTGAAAAAAAATTGTAAGCGACGCGTGACCCGAGACCCCGAGCTGGTGAGTATCTGGCGCAGCGCATTAGCATTGCCATACAGCGGGACAATGCAGCCAGCGTCTTGGGGACGTTTCCGACTGGTATTGATATGGACCAGTTGAGCTATCAGTAGATTGTTTGCAACAGCCTGCAGTTAGCTCAATTGTTTCAATTGTAAATACTAGTTTAATTTGTTTATATTATTTGATTGTTATTTTCTTTGTCACTAAAGAAAAAAAGAAGTGAAAGAGAAAATCTTGAGAATAATTCAGGATCAATACCGAGCTCAATTTTCAAATGGAAAAAGCTCACTACCAGAGACTAGATAATGAAAAGGAATACAGCCGGGCTCGGGTTGATCAACTCCTTTTTATATAAACTTGAACCATGTCCGCTTCTCAATAGAACTTGGAATTCAATGAAATGCGCTCATTATTGGAAAAGTGTACTTGATAAATTCACTTTTGTAACTGAAACTTGAGACAGGGACAAATATTTGAATAGGAGCTTTGCTTTTCTTTGGAATATGGAATAGTGAAATTTAAGCTAAGGAATTTCCATTTTTTCAAGGTTATACATTGGTTTTCTTATTAATCACTACATAGTACAAAACAAAGTCGCTTCCCGCTCTCTGTCTGTTTGTCCCTATGTATGCTTAGATCTATAAAACTACGCAATGGATTTTGATGCGGTTTTTTAATAGATAGAGTGATTCAAGGTAAAGGCTTTTATATATAATTTAGTATCAACATTGCACCCGTGCGAAACCGGGGCGTGTCGCTAGTATAGTATAATAAAAAAGGAATACACTTACCAAAAATTATACATCAATTTAGTAACTATATTTAATTACCCACGTATTTATAGCTTTGGCACTGACACCGATTCAAATCTCATAATTATGATAAGTTTATAGTACTTTCCTTCCAAGAAAAGAACACTAAGTTATTTAAGCCATAATATCGTATCGTTCTTAACCAGTACCTATGTAAAATTGAAGAAACAGTTCATGTAAACACCCCCGCGATATTCATGACGGGGCGAAGGCGCTTAGTTCAATTCTTGTAACGAACAGTATGACTTATTCATGTTCTGAATGTAGACGCAATAAGTTGGAAAACTTCAGAATCGTTATAATAAACGAGACAATAACGATCTGCCAACCATTCTGTTATCGATTCTACCAATAAAAAACACTCGTGAATAAAATTGAGACAGTAACAGACTCGAATCTTTTATATGCTAACGGTTTTTGTTGCTTATATTAGAATTTTATTTTATCTTGTTTCCTGTCATCTGTCTTGTAACTTTTGTACCTACCTACCTGCCTACTCTTGCCTTTTTCTTGTACTTAATATAATTATCGAAATATACCACAAACTTTGTGCCACCACACCCAGGACTAGTCTGAAAATCAGCGCCGCTACGAGCTCCGGCCTGTAGCGGCATAATGCTGAGACCATTATGTCCCCATAAAAACACATTGTCGAATTGTTTTCTGTTTGTATCAATTTTTTGTATTTTGTCGTGTTATGTGTTCAAATAAATTCATTTTCTTTCTTTCTGTCTATGTATCTTCACATAATATGATGAAATTGATGTGAGAGGTATATTAGACCCAATTTTAAGCTACGTACGTACGCAGAGAAAAAAAGCTAAGAAATCGTTCGGAGGTTTTTTTGAAAGTATTTATTATTTATATTCCCAATCGATAAATAAAGCACAGCATTGAATTTTTCATGTTGGCTAAAACAGCCCCCACCAGACTCAAAGACAAGAGCTTATATAAATTCCATTGTCTGTAGAAGCACACAATAGGAAAGGTTCAACCCTTAGGATTTTATAAACTCTCCAACAAAAGTGGATGAAGGTTTTTAAGTACTACTCTACGTCACTACATAGTATAAAACAAAGTTGCTTTCCGCTGTCTGTATGTCCATATATACATAGGTATGCTTAGATCTTTAAAACTACGCAACGGATTATGATGCGAAAACAAATGTTTGATTCCTTTTAAATATTTCTTTTAGCTATTTGAGGGGAAATAGTTAACGACATAAAAACATGCATATGTTTTTAATAAATCATAATAATTGATTTATTAACAATTTCAGATTGTAGTGTGGCTACATAACATTGCAGTGTGATTCTAGGTTAACTTGTAGACTTGACCAAACAATGAATCTGCCAAATATTATTCGGCAATTCTTTTCCAGTAATGCTCAGACAAGTCTTCATCAGAGGAGCATAATTCTGGGAATGAAATTTTAATAAAAATGTTATAGGACATAAGTCATATAGGGTTATTTGTAATTCACTGACACTGCGTGAACTGTGCAGGTTCAGCTCATAGTAGGGATGGATTATTCCCATCCGTCACCCTGCTCAGTCCCCCTAGGATGACGATTGGGAAAAAAGTTCAATCAGTACCCCTTCCCCTTCATTAAAAAATCGTTCTTTTGAGAGGTTTTATTTGAAACTTAACTTAAAAATGGCTTTGCCCTGAATTAACAGTGGCTGTGGGAGTGGGAGATCGGTTATTAGTACTTTATTGCGTGTCGGACAAACGTGTTTAATTAATTTGGTATCAACATATTCCAGATGATGTGCAGAACCCGCATTCACGCAGTGTCCGTGAATTACCAATAACTCTGTTTCATGGTATTATAATAATGCATTTATAATAAATAAAAATATATATAGAATAATGCAAATACTAGGTGACCCGCCCGCGATTTCATTCGCGTGGACTTTAGAAATACGAGAAGTAGGTACCTAATGTTGATTTACATGTAAACTAAAAAAATCAGCCTAGTAGCTTTTCTAGTTCCTGAGATTTTTTGATAAGTGGCCTAACTTTGACACCAGACGATTGACCTTTTGGTGTGAATTTCAAAAAACCCTGAAATACGCGTCTGTTTATATTGAGTCATCTTCCTACGCTACTTCACGGACCAACAGTTACGGTTCTGAATTTATTATAAAAATAACCTTTGACCCCATTTTAACTACGTTAGACGAATTTCCAAAAATTCGTTCTTAGCGGGTGCTTAATTCCTAAAAGGACACTCCATGCAAAATTTCAGCTTCGTAGCTCTTGGAGTTCCAGAGATCTCTTGATGAGTCACCCAGTTTTCTCTTTTATAAATATAGATGAAATATTACATCAAGTTTTACACAAATAAATAATTTTATAGTCTGAAGCGAGCCTTCTACTAAGTTTGTATGGATGGATATTTGTTACTCATTCACGCAAAAACTACTGAACTGATTAGGCTGAAATTTGGTATGGATATAGTTTGGGACCTGGAATAACATATGGGCTTTTTTATTTTTTATCCCGATAAAACGTGGGCGAAGGCGCGGGCAGCAGCTAGTGTTCTATAAGTTAACTACCATTTTCTTATCATTACTGCTCGTTCTTTCTCAATAATAAAATTGTAAAAAAACTGCTCACCTTTTTATTAAGTCCTAAACCCCAGACTCCTGAATTTATACCCAAATTCTTGTTCGTTGCGCAGTGATTAATGATCACGTCTGAGTTCACCTGATTAAGGTAAAAAAAACTACGTGTGAATCAATATAAGCTTAGTTATACAAATACTACACCATTCATACATTATAACTAACCAACCTATTTTTTTTGTTACTATATTATATTTAAAATATCTAGTTAAAAATAAATAATAAAGTTACCAAGATAAAAAGATGTTTGTGTTTTTTGGATAAATAAATTATTTTCTCTCTACATCGAATTACCTAAGGGCAATAGAAAAACGAGAATGTCGCCTTATAAAATATATCAATAGTAGTAATACTTGATTCTAAAACTTAAGATATTTTTTGTAAACACAGGCATTTATGTGTGTAACTATTTATTATACACGTATACCATCCACGTATTTATTTTCTTTATGTGTTCTAATGATTTAATAATTATTCTATTTTTTATGGCAATTGATTTCGTTTATGAAGAAGTTGAACTTAATCGATTTTTTTAGTGTTGCTCAACATTTTGTCTTATTTTACAGACTTTACTCATACGCCAAAATTACTTTTTTTTAAATCAGAATATAAATTAGAATCATCATCATCATCATCATCAGCCCATACACGTCCACTGCTGGACATAGGCCTCCCCCGTACGACGCCACAAATAGCGGTCCTGAGCCGCCTCCATCCATCGACTCCCTGGGACCGCTACGATGTCGTCGGTCCATCGAGTGGATGGTCTCCCATGTAGGGGGGGATTTGCCATAATCACCACGCTTGGCAGGCGGATTGGTGATCGCAGTGTTGGTGTTTAAAAATACTCAGAAGGAAGCTGCTGCCCTTCCTCTGGTAGGTTCCCTTACTCGGCTTTTACGACATCCACGGGTTGAGTTGGAGGGGTCGGTATTCGTACGCCGCGGCCCCACGGCTTACACACAATATCACAATACAATATAAGACAATAGAATATAATAGTATTATTTATGTTGTATTATTTATGTTGTTTTATTTGGTATTGGCTTCTGTCCGCAGCACTATAAATGTTTTTTCGCGATAAAAGGAAAGACAGATTGAGTAAATGTGGTGTAATTTTTTCATGGATTTTCATGGAAAGATCAGCTAGAATAATCTTTGTTACATACTATGTCGGCTCGATAAAAATGTAAACTTTCCAAATGCCCCATATTTTTCGAGTCGGCAGATATGCATCTATATTTGTCTAAAGTTAAGTGAACTAGTAACTGTGTCTATGAAATACTTCGTTCTTAAATCATTCACCTGTGTATAGTCGTGCATATACCAAACAGAAAATAAATTTCTGAACAAGGTATATATACAATACCTACTCGTAATTATGCACGTGCAGTGGAAAAGGTACAAAACGGACGAGAGACGAAATAAATTATTGATAATAACTGTCAAAAACAATCATTGTTTATGTTAAATAGGTATAATAATAAGTTAAGATGTTCGTAAAATATTTTCACTAATATTTCTTTTGTTTCGTTAGGTACCCCTTAGTTTACATAAAATATCTGAGAATCTAGAACCCAGTAAGTATTACCTGATTGTTCTTTAAGTAGCTTGTTCTTTGTCCTCTGTAGATTTACCAAAATGTAGGTATCTTTTTCTCTGACTTTGGTCATTTATTCTAAGTTGTTCATATTGGTAGTAAATTAGGTAATTAATGTAGTGGTAAGTACATTAATAACTGAATTAAAAAACCTAATTTATTAAACAATTAAATTAATGACACTAACGGGAACTGGCCTACCCTCTTGTTCAAACCGAGTGAGATCCGGCCTTTGAATAGGTAGGACACGCCATCTAACATTCGAAATAGAATGCTTGCTCAAGTATATCGGGAACTTTCCATAACACCCTGGCACCGGCTCTGGATCGTATCTTACGTACAGAGGCTGAAAATCAGTTCAATTAAAAAACCACGTTTATTACCTTCTACTACTAGGTATTTCTAATTTGGTTCCACTAGGCAGATATTTTCAGCATCAACCGTAGTAATGTAACAAACCTTTTTATTGAGCGTGGAAGAAATGGCGAAAAGAAACTCTTGATTGTACTTTAGTATGTCGCCCTCTCGGTTGCAATAGTCAGCGCTTGTAATGACAAATGTGTTTCTTTCAACTGGTGCAAGACTGGCAAGTCCTACAACTGAGCAGCCATCTTCCAAATCTTGAGATATGTCTATTCGATCTAAAGGTATTCGACCTCCAAGACAAAGTCCTTCCTTACCTTCTACTGGAGGATAACAGTCTGCAAGAAATTGTAGAGAAAAATTATCTGATTAGTTTGTACTTAAACAATATGGGCTTGGCATTACCATTATTCAATTCAATGCGTTTTTTCAGCTTAAATACAATACGTATTCCAGCCTTCCAGCTATAAGTTTTAGATAGCTACTGGTACCGCCCCTCACCCGGCGCATGGGCGCCGGGATGCCGTTCTGTTGACAATGATTGCCTATAAGTCATCAACGCGGGACTCTGCAAACATTCCGGACGCACTACAGAAGCGGGGCAGTCCCAGCAGCATCTCTGTACTGGACGCACAGGGCAAGACGATGGTGTGTTTAAAGCTGTGCGTCCACTGGATCGGAATCGGAGCATACGCAGCGTCGTTATTATATGCCTGTCATCCTGACCTAATGTGGGGAACAGAGTCTAACTCAAGGTTATCTAGTTCTCGTCATTTCACTAGGAATAGTACAGAAATTAAAACTTTATCTTATCTGTCTGATATAACCGGTATCGGTAGATATGCCGATTCATTGCAGGAGGCTTATAAAATGTCAAAGTTTGTATCGATGGATGTATGGATATTTGTTACTCTTTCACGCAAAAAATACTGAACCAATTATGCTGAAATATGATATGGGTATAGTTTGGGACCTGGAATAACATATAAGCAATTTTTTATCCCGATAAAACGCGAGCGAAGGCGCGAGAAGCAGCTAGTACAATAAACATAAATGTATTAGACATATGTACGCACAAATCTTGTGTAAATGTGCTAGCAGTTTCTTTTTCACTTCTTCCGCTCGTGGACAAAAGCTCGAGGTGAAGAGATTATCAATTACACTTTATTTCTTACTTGAAAGTAATTTATGGTTTGGAGTTTGACCTGTCTATGTGCTTATCTTGTAAGCCGAAAGAAATAAAGTTATTTACTTCCGAGTTCTGATTTCATTATACCCAATTCCCAAAATTTTAGGTTACATTGTAATTTAGGCAATTCCAAGATCCTATTTAAAAAGATAAAAGGTAGGTAAAGCCCACGATTTTATCACACGCGTTGTTTCTATGGAAAAATTTAAAGGGCATTTTCATCCCCGAGAATTGATGGGATAAAAGTCAAAAAGCATATGTTTGATTCCAGGTCTACAATAACCTGTATGCAAAATTTCAGCCCGATCGATTCAGTAGTTTCACACATAAACACTCACACACATAGCAAACAAAGGGGGTGACCCTTTGTGACTACTGTTGCCCGGACTCATAAGAGATCGGTGTCTAGGAGCAGAACACACATATCTACTTACTTTACGCAACACATAATTTCAAACAGAGACTGGCTGACAAAGCATCTGAAAGCTTAATTCCTTAATTAATTAAAATCTTTCTTTAATTTCTTATGTTTGCTTTTCATAATTGTTATTTTTAGTATTTCGTACAGTAGTAAGCACATAAGTATGTAAAATAAGTGGCTTATTAAGTATATTTTGTAATATCTATCTTTTTTTTGTTTTTGGAACTCTCCCGTTAATTTCGGAAGAGGGCGTTGTCATCGGCGACACAGTTTTTAAACTTCTGCAGGTGTCATTGTTTGCATTTTTTAACCATGCGTCCTTAGAATAAGCGTTATTATTCTAAGCATGCATAAAGGTTGCCTGGGAGAAATCGCTCTCAGTTATAAGGCCGCCGTTTGTAATGTATTTATTTTAATTTTAGTTATAAGAGTTTTTATGTAATTTTAATAGGTACAATAAATTGCTCATTCATTCATTCATGCGTCCATATGTTATTTAACTTAATAAACAATTTATAAATAAAAAAAAATAGATTTGGCGTGAAGAAGTAAAAAACATCCATACAAACTTTCCCATTTATAATATTAGCGTGATGTGATGTTATACGTTAGTTTCTTTCTAGGGCTTTTATTCATACTGGATCTTACACTGCAATTCGTTTCTATGTGGACAAAAAACATAATAATATTTAGTTTATTTTATTATAAAAATGACAAAAAGTATGTATTAACATTAATTATTTCTAATGCCGGCAACACATGAACGATTACTGGCACAAGTCTAAACTGCGCCAGTATGTACATCGTAAGGTGTTATGCCGGCCACGCACCTTACTATATTCTGGCGCAGTTTAGACTTGTGCCAGCCAGTATATTGTTTGAGTGTGGCTGGCATAACAATTTTTTTTTTCTATTGATAATGGTAAAGCGTTTGACCACCATCTCACTCGGGAAAGTGAAGATGTGGCCTAAGATGGAGCACGCTTTCCCAGAAGAAACTTATTCACTCGGGATTTGAAGACTCCTAGATTGTACTCTACTGGAAAAACAGAAGCAGGAAGTTAGTTCCACTCTTTACCGGTACCTATGAAAGTAGAGCGAAAACTTTTGGTTCGACACGGTGGTATGTCGACTAGGTATGGGTGGTATTTACCAGTACGTCTGCTTGTCCGGTGGAAGAAGGGGGAGGTCGGGATAAGGTCATGTCCAATCTTACAAATCTATAATCTTACAAATAGATAATTAAAAATACGTACTAGGAACATGCGGAGCTAACAATGTAATTCTAGCACCAAAAGCAACATTTCCTGCACATGCCGTTAGCTCAGTCGGTTTATTCAAATTATTTTCTATGTTGTGAAATTTTGCCAACATTGTTTTTCCTTTATCAGGATTCCCTAGATGTTTCTTACTAAACTGAGGAAAGATAAACTAAATTAGAAAGATAAATAAGTAGATAAAGATAGGTAGGGGAGAGCAGGTAGCATTCATAATTTTTTTTTCAACCATCGTAAAATAAATATTTATAGGTACCTAGCTATTCCAATATATTTTCAATTCCACTTTATTAGGTTTCTTTATATCTGGTAACATACTAACATGGCTAAGCTATGGGAGTAATAAAAATACTCGTTGAAATTAACCCAAAATGAATGTTAACATGATAAACTAGGACAGTGTTCAAACACTACATAAAACCATAATTATAATTTAGAGGAAAAAACTTACTACTACAAAAGCCATGACAATGCGAATCCAAAAATTACTCACAAGAAGTGAAAACATATTACGGCTTGTCCTAACGAAGCCCGCGACCGCATTGCCCCACGAATAGTCATGTGTATAGGCGGGATTCACGCATACGAATACGAACGCTTCGACTTGCTTCGTTTTGTAGATGGCTGCTGTATAATGCTTCCTGCTCTCCCCTATACATCACTACATAGTATAAAACAAAATCGCTTCCCGGTGTCTGTCCCTATGTAAGCTTAGATCTTTAAAACTACGCAACGGATTTTGATGCTGTTTTTTTAATAGATAGAAGCTGGGGCGGATTGCTAGTAGATATATAGATAGATAGCTTATTTGGTTCACTCATAGGTACATAAAAAGCACACAAACATAGCCAATAAAGTTTGTTAGTTATTCTCACACATCAACCAGGTGGCAACTGAATATATATAGGCTCCAATCTCACCTCGTCTAATATTTGGGCCTCAAACCAATTACCAACGCGGACCCTGTGGCTATAACCATAATCAACGCATTTTTCATTGTTTCTTTTGTACATTTTATTACAAAAATATGGCTACAATACAAAATAAAATGATCAAAAATAAATAACAGTAGAAAACATGTATACTACTTTGCAATGAAAGTAGTTGACAAATCATTGAAAATTTAAGAATGTTGACAATGAAAATTATAAACGACGTTCAAGTTGAAGTGTTGTAGGTAGTTGTTTTGAGTCGTAGACCTTGATTATCAAAAATCAGCGGCAAAGTTTAGAAAACTATCTGTTGAAAAGAAAAAGCAAGGCTGGATAGGATTTTGTGAAAGCCTATCTCCTAGATCTCCTCCATCGCTTGTATGGAAGCAAATAAGGCGCTTTAGAGGGTCTTGTGCTATTGATAATGTGACAGCTAATGATCCTTGTTCTTGGCTGGAGGCCTTTTCTGATAAACTCGCTCCCCCCTCTACCCCTTTCTGTAATTCTATTCCATCCCCTCCCTCTTTCCTTCCTTCCACTGGCAGCTTAGACGCCCCCTTTTCTTTTAGTGGACTGACCCTTGCTCTTGACGGACTGACTGACTCTTCCCCTGGTATAGATAAAATCCCTTATTCCTTTCTTGTTAAAGCCTCCATAGAAGCTAAACAGATATATCTCTAGTTAATAAATTGTTTGATTTTGGTTTAGTTCCAGATCAATGGAAGTCCCAAATTATTGTACCTATTCTCAAGCCTGGCAAAGATCCCTCGGATCCATCCAGTCGTAGACCCATAGTGTTGTCGTCTGTTATGGCCAAAGTGACGGAACAGATGATTAACCGCCGCCTACAATGGTGGGCTGAGAACGGATCTATCCTCTCTAAAACTCAGTTTGGTTTTAGAAAAGGTATGGGAACTCTAGATAACCTTAGTTTACTGACTTCGGATATTCATATAGCTTTTAAAGAAAAAAAATATCTCCTTACTATATTCCTCGACATTGCTGCTGCATACGATGGCGTCTAGCTCCCAAGACTGAGGAAACTTGTCCATCTTACCGTTCCCCAGAATCTGGTCCGATTTATTGGTAACCTTCTTATGGAAAGATTTGTGGTCATTAAATCTTTCCATGGGCTCCTTCCCCCTAGGTTAGTCTGGAAGGGATTACCTCAAGGTTCTGTTTTGAGCCCTCTACTTTATAGCCTTTACAATTATGATCTTGACCAGACTGTCGAATCTTTCTGTAATATACTACAGTATGCTGATGATCTAACTCTATACATATCATCCTCATCCCTTGATGAGGCATGTGCTCGACTCAATTCAGCTCTATCATACCTCAAAAATTGGTATATAATGCCATAGTAAGAAGTAATTTCGATTATGGCTCTTTTCTTTTAAACTTATGCAGTAAAGTAGGGTTGGATAAGTTTGACAAAATTCAATCGAAATGTCTTCGCATTATAATTGGAGCGATGAAGTCTTCGCCCATAAATTCTATGCAGGTTGAGTGTGGTGAGCCTCCATTATTTTTACACCGACAATATCTTTCTGATAGGTTTTTATTCAAATTAGCCCAAAGCTCTAATCACCCTCTTCTCCCAAAACTAAATCTTCTTAGTTTATTTCGATATACTGATAAGATTCCCTGTCTGCTCCGTAGTTTCAAAAAAAATTCAGAACTTCCAAGTCCTGTCATGCAGTTCCCATCTCATCCTTTATATTCCATTCCCTATGATGCTCTATTTTTCCACCCACAGGTTTTATTGAGTATTGGAATATTTAAGAATTCTGTTGATGCGAGGGGAATATTTAATTCGGAAGTTGATACAAAATTTTGTGGGTGGCACTCAATTTTTACTGACGCGTCTAAATGTCAACAGATAGTGTGGTTGGAGCAGCGGTTTGGATGCCTTTTACAAATATTACTCTAAGTTTTAAATGCCCCTCCTCCTCGTCAGTTTTTACTGGTGAGGCTGTTGCTTTGTTAGAAGCTATTCGGTTTGTAAAATCTCATAGTTTAAACAAATCTATAATTTTTTCTGATTCTAGAAGTTGTCTGCAATCAATTATTTTTGACCCTTTTAAAGACATTTCACGTTTCAAACCTTCAAATTCGTCAGGCCCTTTATGAGTGCAAAAATCTCTGCATTGATGTAGTTCTTGCCTGGGTTCCAGGTCATTCTGGGATTCCAGGTAATGAAACTGCTGATTCCTGTGCAAAAGCGGCGGCTCAGTTAGGTTCGCTTGAACATTTTCATTTATTCTGCCACGACATATGCCTCCTTCCTAAAAATGATCTCCAGAAGACTTGGACGGATCTTTGGAATGACTCAAAACTTATTAAAGGTAAGCATTATGCCGATGTCCAACCGGACATCCCGCGATTGCCGTGGTTTTTTAAGTTTCGAAAATTTAATAAAACTACCACCTTGACCATTTCTACTAAGGCTAGGCCACTCTTGCACTCCTGTCTTCCTAGCGAGACTTCGGATCAGGAACCATTCTTTATGTGAGTGTGGCATAGATGAGGGTCACGTAGACCACATTTTTTTCAGCTGCACTATTGTTTCTCTCTCCTTATATGATTCGCTCCCCCCTGATGTCCCTCTTCCAACTTCTATGAAATGTATTTTATCTCTCTGCTTCTCCCCGAAAATTAATTATGCCTTATGTAAATTTATATAATAATGATATAAAGTTATAATTAGTTGTAAGTACTTTCTCTTTATGTATTTATATTTTTTTTTAAATAGATGATTGCTTGAGTTATTTTAACATTGTTTTTTTTTCTTTTCTGTAGATTTGTAATTTAACGTATTTTGTTGTTCACAATCAATGTTTTTTCTTTGTAAATACTGCTTAAAAAGTATAACAATTGCAATCCTATAAAACGCTTGCGATGCTATAATGAGACAGACATTAGCAGAATTGTGTCAATCCAGACGCAGAGCCATTAACCAAAAAGTTGAAGTTGAAGTTGAGTCGTAGACCGACAAGGAATTTTTATACTAACGTAACTGGAAGGTTCACTGATACAAAAACCGCGGTCTGAAAGAGACTGAATACTAAGGAGGTGTGTCTCTTTCTATAAGGACGACCATAATTTATGAATGAAACAGGACAAGACAGGGAATAATCATGATTATTTTTTATTGCTTATATTCATTCTTTTTAAGTATCCTTTTATACTAGATTTTTATTTAAATAGCATACCTACCTTTTTTACTATAAAGTTAGATATTGAGAATTCGTTTAGTCAGAAACAATTAAAAACGTCCCCATCTTGGAACCATCAAGTGTGACGTAAACAGGCTGTTTCTTTTGTATGAGAAAAGAGCTCTGAGATATGGAACTTTTTTGAAATGACAGAAAATGTTCGGCGGGGCAACCGGCTGAAGTCACACTGCACTGTCATGCTTTTCGAAATTGCGTTTATTTTAGACTAAAAATATTGAAGTGGCAATTCAACCAACACATAGCAAAACCAATTTTTTATAATCAATGAATCATATTACTATTTATTCAGTGAATTAAAATCATAGTAGGTATAGAAACAAAATAGAACTAGTATTTACAATTGAAACAATTGAGCTACCTACTTGCAGACTGTTGGAAACAATCTAGAGTTATCTAGCTCAACTGATTCATAGGGCAATGCTGATGCATTCATGCAATCAATCATACATGACTAAGCAATATAGCCTTGTGCAATTTGTGGTGTAATGTTGCACGAGGTCCGATAATTTTTACCCGACTACCGAAGGACGAAGGTTGAGTTTGATGCCCTATGTATGTAGCCGATTTTTATGTTCCCACTTAGCGCTGAAACTACTGGTCCGATTTCAACAAATGAGGTGTTGTATGATTCGTCTTAATATCCCGTTGGTTAAAGGCTATGTGACGTCAGATAAAATGGGGGTCTTACGAGATAGCTGGGTCGTAAGGGTCGAAAATCCCAATGTTAGTAAATATGCTCGTGTGTAGTATCACTAGTATCGTTGCAAAGGTATTTGTTTGTACTTTCCGAAACCGTTTTTAAAACTTTTGTGAAGTTAACGATTCTCAGGCTATCAGCAAAAAGGTGTTAAAAAAATATATTTAAATAAAAAACTAAAATCCGACTACATAAAAGTCTTAAATAAGCGTTTACCTATTGTCCTTATATTTTTTTTATACTTAAGTAGTTGGAGGCACCCACCACCACCCATATACGAGGGATGTAGTATCATAACCCGCTATAAAGCTTTTTGACCAATATTGTGTTAGTACCATCAATCAAAAGTTTTTAAAAATTGCTTTGAAATGGTTGGCTGCTTTTCTATCAAAACCCACTAAAACACAGAGAAATTCGCTGATAAAGAACGATGTTAGGATCAAAAGTCACTATAATAGCGTAGGTCAGTTTCAAAATCCTTGCGTCGCCTCATCGAGAAAATAGTATGGCGGTTGTGACTTTCTGTGTAGGTACAACAAGTGTTCGGATTTTTAATAAATTTAATGCAAAAACATGGAAGGATTAGCCCAGTTTGTGCAAAAATCAGATCCGAAGCATTCGGGGAAGAGGCCACGCGATCCGTCATCATGGAAACGTGAAGTGGAGCGCAAGAAACGGTGAGTGAAAATTGAACAAAAATCTCTTGGATAGTTAGCAAGAAAAGTTTTATGCAAGATGTACCTAGTAAAGTTTTCAGCCAGTTATGTACGTAGGTACTTTCAGCTTCGTAGGTAAACCTACGAAACTGAAAGATGTTTTTGACCTCCTTCAAAAATATTTTGGAAAGGAATGGATTTTTTGCAGTATTACAAAGATTTGGAAGCGAATGTGAGTAATGATCATGAAAGGCCGATCGCTGAAGATAATGATCATCAAGATGAAGACTGCAACAATTTGTGTTTGGCTTTGGAGAAGTTCCATTACATATTTGAAACATACCTACCTAACCATCTAAGCAGGAATTCATTATACCTAAGTGAAACTCGTGTTTAATACATTTTGAATAAAAACTATAAAAATAATTCATATCTTTTTATTTTATGTATGTACGCAGGTAAATGATAAAATTTTAGGTAAAATATCTTTGCTAGTTAACATAAGTACCTACCTATTTTTCTTCCTTCACATGTCAATGACACAATAATTAAAAATATATAGTATTATTATTGAAAACATAGTAATCAAATACAATACACCTAGTAATAAAATAGTATCCTACCTCCGACCCCTATTTTAAAAATTATGTCGCATAACGCCATCCATCCACCATTTTATTGTTGGTTTTGGTTGGTTGCAAAACCCGCCAAAAAAATATGACTGTTCATTTTCAAAACCCGCCATTATGCAAGATTAGTTTCAAAATCCTCTAAAACTAATTTTCATTTGCTTATAATTCAGTATTTTATCTATGATTTCTGTTGGTAAAGCTAAGATTAGTGGCGCCATGCCCAGCACTAATCGGCAAGACCAAAAACTATGAATTACGATTCATTGGTCAAGATTTAACAGTTATTTCTAATCTGTGAAAGTTTTGAGAAAGTTATTATAGTGGTTTTTGATACTACACCCCTCTACTAGGCCTTTATTCCTACTTGTGGTATTACCACAAGTAGGAATAAAGGCCTCCGACTACCTAAGTATCAAAAACAATTATAAGGACAATAGGTAAACGCAGTAACGTAAAATACAGTAGAATAATCAGAAAATTTAAAGTTTGGTGTATTACGTGTGAAAAGTGGCTTTGTTTTTTATTTTGGACACAAAGTGAACGCACACGAAAGCATTGCTGTAGTCTCTTAGTCAATAAATCACACAAAAGTACGTCGTAGCAAGCACGCACAACACAAACGCTGATGCGATCGGGACTGACTCGTGGGTGAACCTAGTGTAACCTAGTTTTAGCCTTCCACTTTCAAAGAGTTAGTGCCCTATCTTCCCTTTTTAGTTTCATCAATGTATCGTGCTAGCGAATGTGTGAAAGGGACACAGCGACTGAAAAGTGAGTCTCTCTCGAGACCGTATTTCCTTAAATCTAAATTGAATTAAAAAGTAACCTTTTCTAGTTGTGATTAGGTTCAAAATCCTTTTTGCATTAAATGTCGAGTGAACTTTCCAGTTACGTTAGTATATAAATTCCTTGTAGACCGATAATTCTGCGTTCATTGAACATATATCATATCTTCTTCTTCTTCTTCTTTTAGCTTTGGCTAACATATATCATATCGTATTATATTGAAGTTTATGACACTCCATACTGACACTGGCAGCCGTAGCGAAAAGCGGCGCCATTAAAAAAATCAGCCTATAGTCTAGTCTACTGCTTAACATGGCCTCCCCTAATGAGCGCATAGTTCTCTGTATGGATGTTTGTTCCTCTTTCACGCAAAAATTACTGAACTGATTGGGCTGAAAGTTGGTATGGGTATAGTTTGGAACCTGGAATATCATTATAGGCTATTTTTATTCCGATAAAACGGGGGCGAAGGCGCGGGCAGCAGCTAGTTTACTCATTAAAACAAGTAAGTTCCTTAAAACAAGATACAAGAAAATAGTTTTTGCTACATTGCGATGACACTTCGGAGGCTTATTTAGCGTAGCTACCATACCAATAGACTTGTTTATCTATTAAACGACTGCGCTACAAGAGCGAAGCTGGGCGAATCGCTATTAAAAATAAAATAGATTTTTTCCAATAGTTAAAATGCTAATAACGTTAAAACAAGAAATTGCTACCGCAAAATGCTCTTCTATCCTATCATATCACACATAATAAATAACGCACAATAAAGTTAAGCATACGAAAATGGGTATATTTAAGTTTAGGTAGGTAGGTACCTACTTAAAAAAACATTGCACTGTATAAAATAAACATGAAAGAAGTACAATCTAAACCCCACGTACATAAGTACCTCATACGATAGCCCAATATAAAAAATTAAATTTAGGATTGTTCCTTCGATGATGCGTCGTCTATCGGGCAGTAAATCTGCCAAATATTATGCAGCTGTTCTTTTCCATAAATGTCTAGGCAAGTTTTCATTAAAGGGGTGCAAATCTGAAAATCGATAATATTTTCTTTACTTACTTCAGGAAAAACCCCATTAAATTAAAATTATTAGTAGGCATGCAGGGGCGCGATTCTTCTAACTATGAGTGGTAGGTATCATCATAGAATCGCCACGTAGAATCTTTCGATAAAAGAAACTGTAGATATAGCGTGCGGTCTCTTTGTGGCATTGTAGCTCCCATACGAATACATACATAGATTATGATTAAGTTTTTTATTTGTATTTCCATGCAACAGTATAATTTAAAAAAAAAATTAAGGGTATATTTTATTGAAATTACGGAAATCAATATTTTTTATATGATTTGATCGATGCATTCACTGCCCAGCCCAGCCACTGCGTGGTGCGACCCAAATCAAAGCCCCGTGCTTTGACTTTTTAAGTCGGGGATTGAAAATATTAATTGTGTCTGCACTAATTCTATTAACATTATTATTCACTACCTACTTAATACTTAATGATTCACTATTAGGTATGAGAAACTCAGTAGTAGGATACATATCTACACTCTTGGACAAACTTAGAGGAAAGCAAAAAAAAATTGGTAGAATAACATATAATATATTCTTGTTCCCAAGTCTGTAATTTTTCCCAATGTTAAACTATATCGACAGACTGGACAGTATACCAGACGAGGACAAGATCGCAAAAGAGTAACAACAGAGAGGGACGATAGATTTATTGTATGCAGTGTTCTCAGAAACCACACTTCGACTTCTTACGAGATACGAAAGCTATAGTAGTAGTTCGACAAGTGTAACAGTGAGCACCGAAATGATGATCACGTTTGGGGAAAAGTACTCTTTACTGATGAGTCCAGAGTCTGTCTGAAGGCAGTTGACGGAAGGACCAAAGAATGGAGACGATCACGAGAAAGATACGCTCAGCATAACATTGCTGGAAGAGAGCCTTATGGTGGAGGGATTGGCCGCTAAATATGTCCATGAGAGTATGTTACTATAAAACTTTCGTACCCGCTTACATTCACAATGAATTGGTCAAACCAATTCATTGTGAATGTAAGCGGGTTAACTACAAACCTAATTTATGTTGGAAGAACACCAACGTTTTATCGCTTCATCAGGGTGAGTGCGATTCGCGTCGCTCCCGTTCCGCTTCCTTGCGCACACTACAGACGAGAGCGCGCTGAGCACAGTGACCTTGATGAAGTCTCTCGTTAATGGGGTTGGTGTTCTTCCAATACAAACAAGTTTAGTAGTTAACCCTCTTACATTTATTATGCAATTTTATCTATGTAATTTATAGCTTACCTTTCCATAGAATCCCAAGGCCCAGACTCCAACATTAATGCCTAGATTTGTGTTCGTTGCGCAGTGATTGATGATGACATCTGAATTCACCTATCAAGAATATTAAAATTATTATTAGTATTTTATCGTACTAATATTACAAATTTAAAAGTTTGTGAGAATGAATGTATGGATGTTTGTTCCTCTTTCACGCAAAACCTACTGAACTGATTGGGCTGAAATTTGATGTGACTTTGTTTTTTATGGTTATAGTTTGGGACCTGAAATAACTTAATAGGTTACTTTTTATCCTGATAAAACGCGGACGAAGGCGCGGGCAGCAGCTAGCAATATTATACATATGTATGCATGTATTATATAGTATTTTTTTTTCATGTCCATTATATCGGGCAATGTACCTAAAGACCTGGTCCTGCCTGTGTGAATCCAACAACACAGAGACCTTTAAGAATAGCCGATGTCATCTTCTGGTGCACCATAAGATACGTACACCGAAAGATGCCGCCAGGTATAGAGTTATTGGGAACGTTATAGCTAGTTAACGTTAGCTATGGGGGCCATAAACATACACTCTCAAAAGCGGCAGAAGACGGCGGCTTGCCAAATCTAAGTTTGTTATTAAATATTCATGTAGCCTGATGTACAGGCCATTGCCTTGCAGTAGGCAATGTATATAGGTATTATATAAACTTACAACAATTTGCTTATCCTCTTGTTCAAACCTAGTTATGTCTGGCCTCTGAATAGGCAGAACGCGCCATCTAGTGTTCGAGACATAATGCTCGCTCAAGTACAGAGGGTACATCCCGCATAATCCTGGGATGGGGTTGGGATCATACCTTATGTATAGCGGCTGAAACCAACACGTCATTCATAGCCTGGGCACTCGTAAAAGTCTAAATCGATGTTTCTGAAACTTAGATTTTTATTTATGAGTAGACATCCTGGCTGCTTCTTTGCTCACTTGGTAACTGTTTAATATTATTTTATAGCCTACTAGCTTCTGCCTTATGCATAAGCTCAAAGTCACCCAGTGAGCTATGGAGAGAGCTATTCTCGTAGTATCTCAATGCTATAGAATCCGAAATACGGAAATCCGTAGAAGAACAACAGTTACCGACATAGCTCTCAGCTCGTATATAACTCGTAGAATCGATAACCGTTGGGAAGTAAAGGTTCTCGAGTGGCAACCGCGATGCAATGCGAAACGGAGTGTGAGAAGACCTCCCACTCGATGGACCGACGACATTGTAGCAGTCGCAGGGAGTGGGCGATTCAGGGAACGCTATTCGTGGCGTCGTTTGGGGGAACCATGAAAAGGTAGAATGCAGAATTACTTTCGCTTTTATGATTTTAGTATGGATAGCAGTCACAGATCAAGCACCTTTCTTGTTAGTGAAAGAATCAAGTCTAGGGTACCTTGAACCTTGTGAGAAAGGGTACTAGTCCATCTTAGGCCATATTATCACTTTACCCAAGAGAGATGGTGGCCAAACGCTTTACCGCTATCAATATAAAAAATGCTGGATAATTTACATAGCATAATGTACCCGCTAAGCAGAGCTTGTGTTATGGGTACTAGATAAATATATAACACTACATGATAGATATTTTTACTATACATAGAAAACACCCAGAACACCTTGATCAAGTATCTCCAGATCTTACAAATATTTGACCCGAGGCAAGATCGAACCCGCAGCATCCTGCGTCACAGGCAGACCTTCTCCCGCAGCGACATAGAGGTCATCAAAGTAATTTTTAAAATGGTTTTTCATAGTTTGTTACGCACCTTTTTATTGAGCGATGAAGAAAGTACCAAAAGGAACTCTTGATTGTACTTTATTAGTTCGCCGTCTCGATCACAATAGTCAGCACTTTTTATCACAAATGTAGTTTTTTGTTCAGGTTGAAGGTTCGTTAACCCTACAACTGAGCATCCATCTTCCAGATTTTGGGAGTAGGCTATTTGGTTCGAAGATATTCGACCTCCAAGGAGAAGACCTTTCTTACCTTCGACAGGAGGGTCAGAGTCTAGAAAAGAAGAATACATTATGTATTAGAAGCACAAGCACAAATTCTGAAAAGAAAGGAAAAGGAGGGACTAAGTTACGTACCTAAATCGCACTCATCTATTTTAAATGAGAGTTTGGATGAATGGACGCCAAAACTACTGAATAGATCTGAAGGTTATGCATTACTCGTAGTACTAGACCTAGGACCCGAGGCTTGAGTTTGGTAAGTCGATTATTATCGTCCGTCTCGACGACGAGACGCTCTATTTTCGTATGAGTTCCTACGTTTGACGATGTTTGAGTTTGCTACCTATAAAATCTACAGTGTAAAAAAAGTTATTTTCAACATGAGCACATGTTGAAAATAACTTTTTTAATATTAAGCCACTATTACGAAAATTTACTCAGTCATCGATCTACTATGCTTGAGTTACGCATAATAAAATGCCATACAAAAACTTTACTTAAAATATTTACTGGGAACATGTGGAGCAAGCAACGACACTCTGGACCCGAAGGATACACTTCCAGCGCTCTGCGTCAGCACAGTCGGTTCGTTCAAATTCTTCGACATAGTACGGAATCTTGCTAACATAAGATCTCCTTTTCTCATTTGTTCCAGAAATTGATTCAGCTTATACTGTGATAAAGAATAACTCATTTGAAGGTGCCAGTTTAATGCATAATATACTCACGCCATTGTCAACGTACAATATTTGTAAACAACAAGCAAAAAAAAAAAAACTATTTTGTCAACTATTATTACATTACACCGCTCAAATTGACAAGTAGTGCAAATTCAAATAAAAACGTCATGGGCGAGTTGGACTCGTGCACCGAGGGTTGCATAATTATATGCTTATTTCTTGCTAAATTTCATGATTCTAGGTCAACGGGATGTAGGTGCAGTATGCTGAGTGTGAACTGCCATACTGTTTACTACAAAGTTTGCGTAACTTTATTTTCTATGGAATTCCTGAACAGCGCTCCAAGCGGGAAGTTTTGAAAATAGGAATTCCATAGAAAATAAAGTTACGCAAACTTTGTAGTAAACAGTATGGCAGTTCACACTCAGCATACAGGTACCCTATAGGTTTCGATCGCTTACAAAAAGCATAATTTTTTTTACTTCTTTGCTGTTCTCGTATTTTTTCCTTTACTCGTGCTATAAAGCCTTGCTTTTTGTCTCATGATTCTAGGTCAACAGGAAGAACCCTATAGGTTTTCGATCGATGGATGACAACCAAATATTATATTATATTGTAGCTTAATAAACAAATATCATATTTGTATAATAAGCTAAATATTCACTGTTTTCTGATTTTTCCCTTTATTTATGCTATAAGGCCTTGCTTCTTGCTAAATTTCATGTTCTAGGTCAACGGGAGGTACCCTACAGGTTTTCGGTTCATAGGTATGGACCGAAAACCTATAGGGTACTTCCCGTATAGCGAGAATCGAAAATTATTTTTTAAGTGAATAAACTACAAATGTATGAGCTATGTGCCCTGCCCACTGCCACTTGAGTTGCGAAACTCAAGTGGCAGTGGGCAGGGCACATAGCTCGTAGGACCGACGGCCGCTGGGGCCGCAAGGCTCTAGAGTGGCGACCACGTACCGGAAAGCGCGGTGTAAGTAGACCCCCCACGCGATGGACCGACGACCTAGTGAAGATCGCGGGAAATCGCTGGATGCGGGCAGCGCAAAATCGGTCATTGTGGAGATCCTTAGGGGAGGCCTACCGTCCAGCAGTGGACGTCGATCGGCTGATATGATGATGATGATGATGAAACTACAAATGTACGGTTTTCGGTTTTTTCTCTTTAGTTGTGCTATATGACCTTGCTTCTTGCCAAATTCATGGTTCTAGGTCAACGGTAAGGACCGTTATTACTTATTATAATAAATGATTGTATTGTGAACTAGAGGAACAATGTGTCAGATAATAGACTAGATTATTCTTATAACCCACGATTTAGTGAAGATTACATGGACCTAATTAATAGTATTATATAATACTAATAATTAGGTAATAAAGAGGTTAATAATAGTATATTAATAGTTAGATATTTAGTAGGTACCTACTTAATATATTTTTTATTTCTGCAAGACAATACATTTTTGTCCCAGATTTGGCGCCCTAGGCTTCAAAATACTCATCCTGCTTGTAAATCCGCCACTGGTTCTGGTCTTTAAAATATTATTGTGTAAGCAAATTACCTAATTCTCCACCTCCACTTTAAACAGACACACGCTATTTAAGACTTATCAACGACCATACTCACGTGAAATTGCACCTGCTGCGTTACACTTTGAAACTTTGCAATGCTCCTCAATCTTCAGCCGAAGTACAGAATAACTAAGAGCGCGCGCCCACGGCTACTTTTTGTAGCGATGCAAACACGCGACTGGTAAATGCGCTACAGCATCACGACTGTATCGCGATTGTGTCGATGCAAGCGCGCAGCCCGGCCGTGTCAGACGACATCGGGGGATCGAAGAGTGGAGAGGGATGGTCGCGCACCCCTCGCACCGCTCGTTTACCAGTCGCGTGTTTGCATCATCGCTACAAGAAGTAGCCGTGTGGGCGCGCGCTCTAAAGTAGAACTTTATAAAAGGCAAAAAACTCACCTCCTCTAATTTCGCGGCCTCAAACCAATTACCGATACGGACCCTATTGCAATAAATAAGTTCCTTCTCATCATCCTTTTTACGTAATCTCGCCATTTTATTGTCAGGTACACAAAAAGGAAATAGATTGAAAATATTATAGGTCGTGAAGAATAATCGTTCACAAATAAATAAAATATTCAATATATTAGAATATTAATGACACTGACGTAGGTGGACGGAAAGTTTTATTCACAGGTTTTATAGTAGATCTCTCTCACTAATATTCATTAAATGTAATAAAAAAAATCTATTATGTCACTATCTATGGTATGGGGACCATAGATAGTGACATAATATATTTTTTTTATATATATATATAATATAAATAAGAAAATGGTTGACGAGTAAAGACGTGTATATTACACAAAACTAAAGAAAATAAAACAAACATCAGACAAGGCAATATGCACAGACATGGTAGAGCTGTGCCTAAAGCAGACCAAACATATTTTCTCAATTACTTGCTCACTTTCTCTCTAAGTAAAAATGAATAAGCCTATCTCACCTCTTTTTACTATAACAACGCTAACTCACCATAGACAAAATTGAAGATGAAGCAAATTGCCATGACATTTTGCTAAACAACAGGCGACAAATGTCAGCCAATTGTCACGTTATGAAAGTATTGTGCGTGTTGTTACTTCTTTATTTTTGTATAAATCTCTTGAAATATGTCAGAAAAAGACTGTAAAAAATGGCGAAGTGTAGTGCACCTTTGTGCGGCAAGAAGAAAACACCCGAAATGACTTTTCACCGGTAAGTTTTGTTGTGCCTTACAATTACAATATCTCAAATAGTTTTTGGATTACTGTGTGGATATTTGGAGATAATTCGGTATTATTTATACAGTGACTAACTGTTCTATGTCCAGGATCTCGTAAAACATGTACTAAAGTCGCTTATAAATAGTCCTGTAATAACATTTATCAGTTTTTTAAACATTGTTGCTTTGTTTTGACTTTTCATATACTTGTATGATTTTCAAGGGCCGCATCAAGGTCCAGCCTGGGCCCAGCTGTTTTAGAAGTATGTGTGACGAAGTTTTATTTGCAGTTTTATGGTTTAGTATCCATTCTTGAGAAACGCTTTGATAGGTATCAAATAGACGGAATAATAATTATTTAACAAAATAAAAAAAATCAGGTTTCCACAGCATGAAAACCTAACGATAATTGGTTGGTAAACATGAACTGAATAAATTGGAAAAAGAAGAACAGATTAAAGGAAATACACTTTATTAGTGTGAATAGCTTAATAAACTAATTATTTATTTTTGTGATTTTAAGACCAGTGACGAACACGATTTTGATCATTTGCATTTATTGATTTAGGCTATTGTTAAATTTTATGTAGATTTAAGAATAAAACTTAATGCTAAGCAAAGCAATTCAACGGAAAGAAATCATTAAAGCAAGTATTTTGCTTAAAAATAAAGAACATACAACCTGTGTTTATTTATTTGTAAATGTGGCAGTATATTTTTCGGAATAGATTATAATGCCACAGTTGTAATGCCCCCGCCCCCTTGTCCCTGAGTTCGGCCCATAGATTGTCCATGTGTACGTGATATTTGTATGTAGGTGTAATTGGCACGCATAGTTTTAGAAATGTTTTTTCTGCTTCCCTATTAGATTTCTGTGGCAATATGGCTACTATGGCTTTCGCCTGTTCATATAAAAAATGAACAAAGTAGCAAAAAAAAATATCTATGGTATGGGGCTTCAAAGAAAATGGCTGACCAGTAAAGACGTTAATTTTACACAAAACTAAAGAAAATAAAACAACGTATGAAAAGACAAGGCTTTCGACTACAACAAAAACTAAAAAACGATAGCGGAGTCCACGAAACCGTTAGTCTAGTAGTTTAGCGCTCATTTCTATCGTTAGAATTATAATACGTTTAGCGCTTATAGCACTTTTTTGACAGTAATCTAACACGAATTAACTTTCGAGGGTGTTATCATAAGGGCTCATTCCGATAGTTCTCTTCATTACTCAAAGATAACACTTTATTCACGTTAAAATTAGCGCATATAACGCTGATATCGTGTTACGTTATGTGTAATCCATGGTAAGGATACTGGGTGAATAATCCTTTAGCAGAGGTCACATCCACAAACACAGGAGGTGAACAGTCACGGACTAAGGATACTTCCACTGCTACCAGCGTCTTACTCCAGTATTTCGTCCATTTCGAAGTGGAGTGTCTATTCAGCCCGTTTTACCCAGTACGATTATTACTGATTTACCATTTACTTTATTCCTTCAAAAGTAACATTACCTATGTACGAAATAATTTGCGAAGCCTATTCCGCCCACAAGCCGTAATGATAGGCACTAAACCACTAACGAGTCGTGTCGAGCCAAAACCGTATCGCTTTAGGCAAAGGGTACAGGAATTTGTGGGCCAAACACAAAGCCGAAGAATGTTCACTACATTGTAAACATAATATTAATCTACGAGTTTATTTAAATGTCTTTTTTTCTACTTATCTGATTCTACTTAACTGCACCGTATTTTTTAAATCAACAAGTCTAGTCTAACTAGGTACAAGTAGCGGCACGCAAGTCTAGCGCTGAGCTATACGCGGAGGGGATAGCTGCGCATGGGTAATGTACCGCTAGCCCCGCCCAGGTAGGTACCTTATTTTTTACTTCTGCGCAATAACGGTCAGCGCTAAAGTTACGTACCGCTACAATGTATATCTGTAGAAATTACCGAATTACTAGGTACTCGTTCGTCGTAAAATATGTTCCATCAATAATTCTTTGATTTGGAAACCTTTGTTTACAAAATATTGTATTCTAGAACACAGTATATGTATGTAGGAAGGTATTCGTGTAATTCAAGAGCAGCTACCGATTTCTAAATAAGTAACTATGAAAAAATTTTTTTAATAAACTTAAAAGATTCCTCCATTTCTCTCATTTTTATTAATCTAAGTTTTTTATAAAAGACTTCACTTTAATCAGTAAATTTTCTATATAAACGAAATTGTTTTGTAAAATTATCATAAAATAGCTAGCTCAAAACATGAAAACACCTTGGTTGTCAGTGATTCTATTCTCTACTTTTGGTTGCAATATCACTAACTAGCTTAAAGATGTTTTCGGCTGTGTTCCTTTTGTGGATATCGGTGTAATTCCGACAAGTCACACCACATTCCTGCCAAGAAATATTTAATTTATATTAATTAATTACTACTTTTAAATAAAAAGATGGACAATCTACACAGCATCATCTAGCCCCAAGCTAAGCAGAGCTTGTGGAATGGGTAGCAGGTATTGATATTGACTGATACACTTAAAAAAATACATAGTAGATACCATAGATAGATATTTTTGTTATCCATAGAAAATACACATATTTTATATGGCATAAATATTTTCAGATCGTACAATCATAATATATTTATGTCCCAAGGCTCGAATCCAACCCGCAACCTCCTGCGTCGCAGGTGGACCTTCGTCCGCCGTGCCACCTGTAGAGGTAGAGGTTTCTAGGATCTTTGTCATAAACCCATAGAAGTCCACTGCAAGACATGAGCCTCCCCATAAATAATGCAATGGGAAGAAAAAATATATTTACATCCGACCGTAGGCTACACGCGTACCTACATATACACCAGTCTGATCACTGATCGTCCCTACTCTATTATCTCATTTATTACTCACAAGCTGACCCGACAGTTGTCCTGCCTCCATAGAAAAAGCACTTTCAGTTTTTCCCGAATATTCCAATTTTCGGGGCAACTTTTCCACTACAAATAAACGTTTGTTTTTATGGATACAACTAATATTTACCAACTGAAACCCACATTTATGCTGTTATGGGTAGGAGGTACCACCATAATAATAACTTACCGGTCCAAAGAAAGTTTGCATCCAATTTTGGTTCATAACACACAAGGGTTTGTCTGCTACGCAATTTTTCACAAGCAGCTTTGCATTGGTCTGAAATAATTGAATACCGAGCAATTCATAGATAAGAACTTTAATTTTCATTTACCTCTCAAGCATCTGACGCAAAAACAGGAACCAGCTTTAAAAATATCAGTGTGCCTATTTAGGCGTCTACACACCAAAGTCGGCGACAAAGCCCGGTGGGCGAATGAGAACTGTAGGCAGCTTGTTTTGTCAACTTGTCGGCGGCTCGGCTCGCCAACGTTGGTGTGTACTCATTCATTGTACCGCACATTGTACCTATTTGTTTATGTTAATGTCTATGTGTTTTATTTATCTTTGTAGTGCACAATAAAGAGTTTTGTAATTATAATTGAGTCATACAATAAGTGAGTCCATTAGTATGTCTCTTAGTCCCATCGCGGCTCACAAAACGATGAACTGAATTTAATTCAGATTGTTTCATTTGAAACGTGACTGTATCGAGTGGGATGTGATTTTGAAAATTAGTGCAGCAGTTTTCATGTGATGGTTAACAAAATGTTCCCCTTAGACAATCTAATCCATTATCGAAGACGTTCCCAAGTCATAACGTCGATTTCTTATATTTTTGTAGTACCACACATTGTCGTCTCGCTGTGCCCAAACAGCCAGGGGGCCTACTCGGAAAAGGAAAATCGAAGTTTCTTTTTCGTGTTCGTGCAAAACCAACTCTTATGTCCATTGCATAACATTAGCGTTTGCACGAAAAAGAATCAGAAACTTCGATTTCGTTTTTAAGAGTACGGGCCCAGGTTATCAGCTAGGACAAATCATAAAAAACAATCTTCACGTGGTAGTGCCGGGTGAACATCCATTTTTGTACAATCGGATAATTTTAACTGTTTTTATTGGACTGAAATCCCTTGGGTCAACGGGTCTCTTAAAATAATATGGCTAAAGGGCGCTCCGTGAATTGCCCAATTATGTCCGTACCGTTTTAAATATTTATTTAAAACGAATCTTATATATGTAATGTAGTAAATTACAAAATATGACCAATACCTATCAACTCAAATTATGACCAATAAAATATTTTATCGCGTAGATCAGATATTGGTCATATTTTGTGATTTTTCATTACTTTTGTATGATTAGTTTTAGAGAAATCTTTTCAGGGAGGACAGAATTTAGTAATTATACACGGAGCGTCCTTAATAAATGTTTATAAATGAATACGTAAGTACTAACCGGCACTGGACTGCCCCAACCTTCAAGTCTGTCACATGGTAGCAAAGGCATGGTGGTCCACCGACAGTTGCTGTCCTTGCAGGAACTGAGCCAAATCGGCATCCGGTCTGTGGGACCGGGCGTACCATCGATCGTGTATCGAACGTACAGCGGGGGAGCCTGGAAGCAGTCTTTGGATAAGCCCTGTGTTCGGGTAATCGATCGATGGTGATAATGATGTCCTCCCTTATTTTGGCCACGGCGGCCAGTATGAAAGAGTCTCAAACACAGTTGTACTATATATTCCCTCATCAGCTCATCACTCTCATAATCATAATCGGCAGATGAGCGCAGATGAGGCAGACGAGGCGTCGTCGTCTAGACATTCCATTTTTGTACGGGATTTGATAGGTGGACCGTATGGACATGGAATTAAATCTCATACAAAAACGCGACGACTCGAACCTATGGATTAATCGCACTTAGGATGCACTGAATCGCAATATGGATGGTGACCAGCACGCTCATCATTCATTTCATTACATAGCCACACAAAAAAAAGTTGGTTGTGCGACGAATCGGACTATGCTGTTCTGACGTATTTTGAAGTGTTGAATCGATATTCAAAGAGTAGTCAAAATTAAGATCCTGAAAAAAAAATACTTCATGAATTGTGTTTGAAACGTATCGGCGTTATATAATATGGCGTGTTTTAAAAAACGATAAACCGACTTCAATTTCAACTCTTTTTTTGTGGCTGTGTTATTATTTACTGGCATCTCATGCTCCGGGTTCCGGCTGATGTCCTGTCCCGGGATTCTCTTTATCCTTACCCAATCCCGCTGACAATATTTATCTCAAGGAGACCGGAGGCCGGATAATTTTTTTAAAATATTCATTGTGACGGAATTTTTTGCAAAGTAGTAATAAGTACATTATATGACTATACTTACTTCGATTTAGAATCCAAGATATTTTATGTCAACGAAGACATTTATAATTTTTACCCGACTACGACGAAGGTTATGATTTTGACACCCTATGTATGTATGTACATATGTATGTATGTATGTATGTAGCGATTTTTATGTTCCCACGTAGCGCTGAAACTACTGGTCTGATTTCAACAAATGAGGTGTCGTATGATTCGCCTTAATAGCCCGATGGTTTTAGGCTATGTGACGTCAGATAAAAATGGGGGTCTAACGAGATCGCGGGGGTCTGAGAAAGGATCGAAAATCTCAATGTTAGTAAATATGCTCGTGTTTGGTATCGTTGCAAAGGCCTTCGTTTGTACTTTCCGAAAACATTTCTCAAACTTTTATGAGGTTAACGATTCTCAAACTATTAGCAAAAAGGTGTAAAAAAAAATAGTTAAAAACGAAAACCCGACTACATAAAAGTCTTAAACAAGCGTTCACCTATTTTCCATAGCATTTTCTTTTGATACTTAGGTAGTCGGAGGCACCTACCCCATATACCTAGGGTACAATTAGTAACAAAGGCCTCCGACTACCTAAGTATCAAAAGAAAATGTTATGGACAATAGGTCAACGCTTGTTTAAGACTTTTATGTAGTCGGGTTTTCGTTTTTAACTATATTTTACTAAATCAGTTAATTCAAACTAACCTATAACCCTTAATCTCATAACCACTAACCCTATAACCCCGTAACCCTATAACCCCATAACCTTAAGGTTCTAGGTTTATTTGGATTTACTGATTAGTTATTTGGTTTGAAGTTTGAGTAACAACGTAATAGGGCTAAATAGCGTTGATTATCGGGTTTTTTGAGGTTATGGCATTATCCTGACGCCGTGAATGGATCAATCTGACCTTGGATTCTAATTCAGCCACTCCAAAATCATACAGTAAACGGAGTCAGACCCCAGAGCCAATTTTTTTTGTGTTGCTCTGTGTTTGATGGAGAAATGGACGAACTTACATAAAAAGAGAGAAAAATAACATACATGTAGACGAATATAGAACTTTCCCGTTTTTGAAGTCGAAGATTAAAAATACAAAAACCTTGGCTACCTGACTGCTTGGTTGCAAATACTGTTTCCTAAGCATAAAACAACTAAAGGGAAAACTATTACGTATAATATTCATTATGTTATCAGGCAGGAGAGTCCCAAGTCCCACTGAGGGCAAAGGCCTCCCTGCCCTCTTTCCATTCATCTCGGTCTCCGCAAGAAGAACCGCTTATTCCCAGTTGTCCTGTGCTGGAACTGGGAATAAGCGAGAAGGACCGAGGTTAACTCATACAAAAAAACCTTACCGGCACCGGACTACTCCAACAAACTTTACCTATTTAATTTCAAATCAAATAGACAAAGTTCCATCAATCACAGTGATAAGGTAAATCTGTGCTGTCAACTTACATCAGGATCTCCGTAATTCTCAGCTCTCAACAAGAACTCGTCGCCATAGTTCATCTTTACCCCGTGGAGACTCTCGTCCACGCAACTGTAATTTATCATTCGAAATTGAAAACTGGTGGTAATAAGCTCCATTGCTCGAAAACCAAACATAAAATTGCAACATATATACTTACTTACCATTTAAATATACTAGAAGCACGAAACGAGTCATGGCAGTCTGTTTTTCTTCGCACAATCCCTTTTGGTGTTTTATATGTGGAAGTTCGTGTGTGGAAGTTCGTGTGTGAATATCCTACTAATATTATAAATGTCAAAGTTTGTTCCTCTTTCACGCAAAAACTACTGAACTGATTGGTCTGAAATTTGGTATGGGTATGGTTTGGAACCTGGAATAATATGGGCTATTTTTTATCTTGATAAAACACGGGCGAAGGCGCGGGCAGCAGCTACTCATAATATACGCTGGTGAGGGGTTTCCTCTGAGAATGGCATCGGAATTCGTAACCGTTAAATCTTTTTTTTTTATTGCGCTTACGTGCGTTCGCATAGGTGTGGAAACCGAATACGTGATTTTTTTCATCCATTTCTTGAATCAACACAAAAAAATGTTCCACTACCTACAATACTAGAGATGAGTCCGGTATTCAATAAGTAACTCAGTACCTGTTAGCATGGTCCTAAAATATCTAACGCTATTGTAAAATCCGCATACCGCTAGGGAATAACTGTGCAAAGCGAGCATCGCGCCTAACTGACCCTGAGCCATAACTACCGATCGCTTCAATAACTATACTTACCTAACTATCATCTACGCATAGGTACTAGCGGACCGTTCACCCGTAAAGTTATGTAGCTGCAACAAGTATTTGGTATTTCTAACCAAATCGGTTAGAAATATGTATATTGGGTAGAAATCGAGTGGGACAGATATAGAGTATTGTAACGTTATTGGGTATCAGTTGGTACTAGCGGTATTGAAACGAAATACCCAATTAATGATCGGTAGCCAAAATATCCAATAACTCCCATCCTTATACAATACAGAGCTAAACTATGCTTACCTGATTATTTTACAAGGCGTTGAAAGTTTCATTACCTTCCACTCTCTAATCGCAGGCAAGTTACCTAGCGTGTATACCTCATAAACATTTGCAATAGTAACGTTGACTGTCCAGAGCTGCTTAGGCAATAAAGATTCATCATCATCATCATATCAGCCCATACACGTCCACTGCTGGACATAGGCGTCCCCCATACGACGCCACAAATATTAACGACGTCAAGTGCTACACGTGTACAGGTGACAAATAAATACAAAGTACCTGGTTGACCGACGCATTTTTTTTTTGGTATATTGTGTTTTTTAGAAATTATTTTTAACACGTGATAAAAAGACACAGATAATATAAATAAACAATTGGTTTTCTTGGTCTAATCTCAAACCAAACACTCATTGGCTTAGTGTTACTTAACAACGCCACCGGCTGGAGTAGCTTTAGTGTTGTTGTGTCGTTAGAGCAGTTTGTTGCTCCCAATTCAAAAAATAATAGTAATATTATTCGTCAATAGATGTCAAGAAGAGTCATATTTTTCAGTTTATGTCACGGCTTTTTATCAACAAATAAAAATAATGGACTTTATGTCTATGGGTTCATTTATCTTAGCCACGGATCTTAGCTGACATTTTCTAAAAATGAATCCTAGCTAGATCGATTTATTGCCCCCGAAAACTTCTGTATACTAAATTTCATCAAAATCGTTGGAGCCGTTTCCGAGATTATATATATATATATATATACAAGATTTGCTCGTTTAAAGGAATAAGATACAAAAATCTTATAATAATTTTACAAGTATATAGATAGACTAATTATTAAATTAAATGTTACTTAGGTATTTATCCTTCGATCTCGGGCCATGAAGTGACCATCGCAAAGACGAAAGATAGAAAATCCATTCATTGGCTCACAAATACCCAGTTTGTAAACACTTAAATAACTACTTAGCTCTGCCTGAAACTATCTAGTTTTACCCAAATAACAAATTGGCCCCATCTCAGTATGATATTGGCCTCCATCTCAGTATGGTGTAAATGATGTTGATCCAACAAAGGTTCGTTGTTAACCCGCTTACATTCATAACATTAATGTTGCTCTACAAAAAGTTGAGCATCTCTGGTTTCTTTGGTGCGAATCGACACGAGCATGAAACTACAGACAAGAGTACACTAACCAACAGCACCAGGTGCGCTTTAACAGAGTTGATTTAGAAGCCAGGCTAATTACACATGGTGAATACTAAACAACTAGCTTCTCCCCGCGGCTTCGCACGAGTTTTCACAAGAATAAAAACAGCCTATATGCAAATCCAGATCTTAAACTACATTTATGCAAGGTTTCAGCCCATTCCATCCAGTAGATATGGCGTGAAGAGGTTAGAATCATCCAAACTTTCGCATTTAATTATACTACTGTGAAGTCAACGAAAAATAATAATTCACCTCACAATAACGAATGTGTTCCGGCAGCAAGGTGTAGTAATTGGAGACAGGGTCATGAGACACCCGTCGTTGATATTCTGCATAAAGTCTACCTGCCGCTCACTCACGAGGCTCGACAGAGCCAGCCCGTACTGGGGCTTGCCCCCCTTTGGCGCAGGTTTGGCTGCGGACCAGGAATAAATCTTAGTTCTTTCTGATATGAGGCCGTAAGCCGGCCATCGCGGCTACGGCGTAGCAGTAACAGGAACTAACCGTCTCGTAGCAGCTATGCATAGCCATTGTGTAGCAGTAACAGGATTACAGGACGTACCGGATTTTGTGTATGAAGATATAATTTTTAATAACACACAGCCACACAAAAAAACGTTGGTTGTGTGACGTATCGGACTATATTTTTCCGACGTATGCTTCCAGGGCCGGCGGAAATCGTATCTATATTAGCGAAAACTGCGCAAAACACGTATTTTGCCTTCGTTTTTATAACGCCAACCCGTTTTAAACACTTCGTTTACGTACATTTTTTTTACACAGGATCGTAATTTTGACTTCGAATATCAATTCCCAGCTCAAAATACGTCGGAAAAGTATAGTCCGATTCGTCGCAAAACCAATTATTTTTTTGTGTGGCTGTGTAATTAATGAGTCTGCGCTTTAGCCATCCATAGGTGAATGATGTTCTAACCTGGCATATCCGAAGCAACCACTTGAACATTGTATCCAAACATAATATAAGTGCCACTTATTGCGAGTGGTCTCTACAAGAAGAAAAGCAATCATAATATTATAAATATTACCACAGTATATATATCTATCAACAAATAAGAGTGCTGGTATGCTGGACCGTTTCGTATCGACAGGACATTTAAGCAGAACGCCCTATTAACAGAACGTCCTAAAAGCTAAACGGCATTACGGTCTATTAGCAACATGACCTAGTAAGCACATAGGACTAAAATCAAAACGACATCTACTGAGTCTTACTTCCATCAATAAGTTGCTAAACAGATGTCTAGATCTTTGCAGCAGAAGCTCTTTACGATTGCGTTTCCGGAGAAAAATTTTGGACGCATACTGAAAATGAGTTCAAACTAACGTTAGAAAGAACGAATAAATAAATAAAAAATAATGTTGGACAATACACACAACATCATCTATTATTTCTATTCTAGAAGCTAGTTCTAGCATAGAACTAACTTCTAGTACTGTGGATTGTAGAAGCTAGTTCTAGAATAGAACTAGCTTCGGCTTGTAGCGGCATACATGAGACAGGGACCAAAGTCCCTTATGTAAAGAAAAGTAAAAGTAATAGTAGATTGTTTTACAAGGGACTAAACCATCCCATTATATACGAGGTTGATAAACTCCCGAGCGTAGCGAGGGAGGATGACAAGACCGAGTTATAATGGGTGGTTTTGGCACGAGTAAAACACTCTACTTTTCACTTCGATTGCGAGAAAATAAAACAATTCAAAATTAGACAATTTTCAGAATTTTTATTAAAAATTAAATGCCGCAACGAAACAGTTCGTATTCTACCGTGAAGGGAAGAATCAACCTTCATAAAAAATCATAGAGACGGTTCAATTTTCAAAAAAAAAGATTGACGGAGCACCAAGAATTCGAGTTTTCATGTAAGAGAACGAATGCTTTGTACGGGCTGATGATTTTAGACAAAATATAAAAGAAAAAATACTTTTTAGCCCGAGGTATTAAACTCGAGTTTTAGGCCTGCTAAGCTTCACTATTATGATACACTTTTTGAGCAAGAGAAGTGAAAAAAGATTTTTATTTGCCAGAAGAGATGAGTAATGTACAGCAAATTAACCTTAATTAAAAAGAAAAACTGACAAAATCGGACTCCAGTCAGCATGTGCTATGGTAGAGCAGATCATACCATGGTGCTGGTATTCCGTGTAACACTGTTCCTATCTATTTTCTTCATGTATATGTAGGTATGTATGTTTCTTGTACTTGCCCACTATTTGTACCTAATGTGTCGTGTTATGTTATGCGTTATGTATGGTACCGAATAAAATTTTCTTTCTTATTCTTTCTAAGAATAACCTATCTTCACATAGGGTACCTAGAATCTATTTAAAGTAGTAGCTGACCCGCTCGCGGCTACGCCCGCGTTCACTATGTTTAGAAGAAAGGCTGCCGGACCACTTGTACCATTAGGCAGTACCATGAAAGATTAGATAGATTTATGCCATATCGGAAGTTTTTGTATGTATATCTATAAAAGAGGAATATCCCACCATGCATTGTTTTATTATTATCTCAAACTTCGGATTAGGCAGCGTTTTCGATGAAAGCTCCCAGGCGGCTTGACTATTTCAGACACACAAAATTATCGTTATATTTCAACCAATTTACATACACAAAACCTTGACAAATTATATAGGTACCTCAACCTTCCTCATGAATCACTCTATCTATTGGTTAAAACTGCATGAAAATCCGTTCAGTAGTTTTTAAGTTTATGGCGAACAGACAGACGTGGCGGAGGACTTTGTTTTATAATAGGTGTGAAGTGACTACATTGAAAGATACTAAACAGGTACCAAGCCTACGTTAGGTATTACGTAACGGTACGGTGGCTCGGTACGGTGTTTTTAAGTTTTTTTTTTTTCATTTCTACCTAGTTACTGTAGAACACAGAATAGAATATGAACTGAATAATGAATATAAGTTAATTTTCCTCTTGTTTTATTTCTTAAGAATTTCTACATGGAATAAAAACAGCTAAAAATGAGTAAAAATAATATATGATATGGTAGATATACCTAGGGAGCTAAGTATACCTACCTAAAGTTGGGTAATGTACATTCCATCTACCTTCTTACCTCTAGGAGGAGTCTCTCTTCGTTCCAATTCCCCACAAGAACTGAATTATTGTACGCCATTATGCTTTATCTTAGAAGGGGCCAAAATTATACATGCTAGTGCCAAACCTAAAGTCAAAGAGAATACAATACTGACCCTAAAGTAGCATAGGTACTGTGGATTGTAGAATCTAACTAATATGCAAATATTGCTAGCAATAATCTATAACGCGGTAGTTATCAATGAGAATAATCGGTATTGTATTCTCTTTGGAGGATAAAACCACTCCGTACAAACTCCGTACCACAGAAATCTATTAGGGAAGCAGAAAAAACATTTCTAAAACTATGCGTGCCAATTACACCTACATACAAATATCACGTACACATGGACAATCTATGGGCCGAACTCAGGGACAAGGGGCGGGGTACAACTGTGGCATTATTATATTCCGAAAAATATACTGCCACATTTACAAATAATTAAACACAGGTTGTATGTTCTTTATTTTTAAACAAAATACTTGTTTTAATGATTTCTTACCGTTGAATTGCTTTGCTTAGCATTAAGTTTTATTCTTAAAACTACATAAAATTTAACAATAGCCTAAATCAATAAATGCAAATAATCAGAATCGTGTTCGTCACTGGTCATAAAATCACAAAAATAAATAAATATATTATTCAGTCTATTTGATACCTATCAAAGGGTTTCTCAAGAATGGATACTAAATGATAAAACTACAAATAAAATTTCGTCACACACACTTCTAAAACAGCTGGCTGGCCCAGGCTGGACCTTGATGCGGCCCTTGAAAATCATACAAGTATACGAAAAGTCAAAACAAAGCAACAATGTTTAAAAAACTGATAAATGTTATTACAGGACTATTTAGAAGCGACCTTAGTACATGTTTTACGAGATCCTGGACACAGAACAGTTAGTATAAATAATGCCAAATTATCGCTAAATATCCACACAGTAATCCAAAAACAATTTGAGATATTGTAAGGCACAACAAAACTTACCGATGAAAAGTAATTTCGGGTGTTTTCCAATACCTTGCCGCACAAAGGTGCACTACAATTCGCCAGTTATTTAGTCTTTTTCTTAGGTACATATTTCACGAGATTTACATAAAATAAAGAAGTAACAACACAAACAATACTTTCATAACATGACAATTGGCTGACATTTTTCGTTTGTTGCTTAGCAACGTGGCATGGCAATTTCCTTCTTCTTCAATTTTGTCTATGGTGAGTTAGCGTTGTTACAGTAAAAAGAGGTGAGATAGGCTTATTCATTTTTGGTTAGAGAGAAAGTGACCAAAGCATTCTTTTTTTTCTAAGTAATTGTGAAAATATGTTTAGTCTGCTTTAGGCGCAGCTCTACCATGTCTGTGCTCCGTACCTACCTAGCAAGGAATTTATATACTAACGTAACTTATTATATAGGTAAATTCCTTGCTACCTAGTTATTGTCAAGGAATTTATATACTAACGTAACTGGAAAGTTCACTCGACATTGAATGCAAAAAGGATTTTAAACCTTATCACAACTAGAAAATGTTATTTTTTAATTCAATTTAGATTTAAGGAAAAACGGTCTCGAGAGAGACTCACTTTTTAGTCGCTGTGTCCCTTTCACACCCTTGCTAGCATTATACACTGATTAAACTAAAAGGGAAGATTGGGCACTAGTTCTTTGAAAGTGGAAGGCTAAAACTAGGTTATACTAGGTTCACCCACCTCAATCACGATCGGATCTGCGTTTGTGTTGCGCGTGCTTGCTTCGACGTACTTTTGTGTGATTTATTGACTAAAAGACAGCAATGTGCGTTCACTTTGTGTCCAAAACAAAAAACAAAGCCCAGTCACACGTAAATATACCAAAACTTAAAATTTCCTGATTATTCTACTGTATTATACGTTACCGCGTTTACCTATTGTCCTTATCATTTTCTTTTGATACTTAGGTAGTCGGAGGCCTTTATTCCTACTTGTACCTTAGGCATATGGGTGGTGGTGGGTGCCTCCAACTACCTAAGTCCGATTACTTATGGTGTGCCGCAGGATAGCGTCCTGGGACCTACGCTCTTTCTCCTGTATATCAATAGTTTATGTAGGCTTAATCTACCCAGTTGCAAAATCTATACGTACGCTGATGATACTGCTCTCCTCATCAAAGGCGAAGGCTGGGAAGAGGCCCGAAGTAATGCTGAAATGGCCCTAAGCTCAACAATGACATGGCTTAAGAGCAACATCCTGACTTTAAATATATCTAAATCTAAGTTCATGGCCTTCTCTCCAAATTCCACAGGACAACCACCCCCTGCCTTCAATATTGTAGCGCATTCATGCTGCAGTATTTTAACATGTGGAAGCCCCTTTTGCATGTCAGTGATTCAAACCAGTAACATAAAATACCTCGGCGTAACCCTAGATAACAGCCGCAGTTGGAATCTTCACATACAAACAGTTGTCTCACGAATACGAAAGCTCATTTATGTGTTTAAACTCTAAGATCAGTTGCAACAAGGGCCACGATGACATTGGCTTACTCTGCCCTTGCACAGTCTCTCCTCTCATACTGCATAACTGCATGGGGAGGTACCTTTAAAACTCACATATTGCAGCTAGAGAGAGCACAAAGATGTCTCCTGAAGGTCATATTGAATAGACCATTCCGCTTCTCTACTACTCAGCTCTACAAAGACTTCCCTACTCTAACCGTGAGACAGCTATTTGTTTTGCGAACTATCCTTAGGAAGCATATTGAAACCCCATTTATCCCAAATGTAAACCTAAATAAACGCTAAAAGCATAAAATTCATGCAATTCCGCGGTACAGACTGGCACTCATTACTGTGTCCTAAGTGCACGACTATATAATAAGGTTAACAAAGAAATAGGCTTCTATCACAAACCTAGACATAAATGCAAAACAATACTAATGCAATGGCTACGTTCACTAGATTATTTTGAAACCGAGAAATTATTTACAGTTTTAAAATAAAAATAAATTACTTACCCTTAAATATTTAAACCCACAAACAACACCAAAACACACACATACAGATACACACCCCACATACACACACGCACACACCCACACACACACACCCACACACACAATTAACACACTCGATAAACTGGACGTCACTGTGCGATTATTATTACTGTAATTTATTATAACTATTTTAATTTGCATGCTCATTTATTTATTTAAAAATAATTATCTAACTACTAATACTCCCTGAATAAATCTGTCAGCCAAATAAGTATGTAATTCAAACTCATGCTACTATCTACTCACAAATGTTATCATGGACATTATCTCACTTGTCCTGTTCACTTTAATTCAACTTTTATTTTTGTATTGAGTCTAGTCTGTGTATAATAGTTCTAAATCTGAAGTCTATTTTGCGCTAATTCAATTTAAAACTAAAGACTCTACTATCTTTCATAATTACTCTATATTATTATGTTAAATAATGAATGCTGTATCTATTAATCTTTATGATTTATGACGAACAATCACGACTTGTACAATAACTATTAATAATTACTGTAAGGGGAAGCACTCACTACCAAACTACAAGTTATTTTAAGAATAGCTTATATTGGTAATGAGAGCCCTAAATAAGTGTCATGTACTTTTTATGCAATAAACAATTTTAATTTAATTTTAATTTAAGTATCAAAAGAAAATAATAAGGACAACAGGTAAGCGCTTTTAGTTTTTTTTATAAAAATATTTATTACACCTTTTTACTGATAGCTTGAGAATCTTTAGCTTCAAAAAAGTTTGAAAAACTTTTCTGGAATGTACAAACAAAGACCTTTGCAACGATACCACACGAGCATATTTACTAACATTGGGATTTTGGACCCTTACGTAGACCCCGCTATTTCGTAAGACCCCACATTTTATCTGATGTCACATAGCCTATAACCATCGGGCTATAAGACAAATCATACGACACCTTATTTGTTAAAATCAGACCAGTAGTTTCAGCGCTACGTGGGAACATAAAAATCGGCTACATACAAACATACATAGGGTGTCAAACTCATCATAACCCTCGTCCTACGGCAGTTGGGTAAAAATTATCGGACCTCGCGCAACATTACATCACAAATTGCACAAGACTATATTGCTTAGTCATGTATGATTGATTGCATGAATGCATCAGCATTGCCATATGGATCAGTTGAGCGAGATAACTCTAGATAGTTTCCAACAGTCTGCAGGTAGGTAGCTCAATAGTTTCAATTGTAAATACTAGTTCTATTTTGTTTCTATACTATGATTGTAATTAACTGAATAAATAGTAATTTGATTGATTGTATAAAATAATTGGTTTTGCAATAATATTATTATGGTTCAAAAAAAGTGTTGTTGTAATTGCCACTTTAGTATTTTTAATCTAAACGAAACGCAATTTCAAAAAGCAGACAGTGGCACACTCTACTGTCACGCTTTTTGAAATTGCGTTTCTGCGACTTCAGCCGGTTGCTCCGCCGAACATTTTCTGTCATTTCAAAAAAGTTTCATATCTCAGAGCTATATTCTCATACAAAAGAAACTGCTTGTTGACGTCACACTTCATGGTTGCAATATGGTGACGTTTTTAATTGTTTCTGACTTATCAAATTTTGAATATATAAAAAAATCTTGTTTTGAAAGGATATTTAAAAATAATGGATTTAAGCAATAAAAAAAAATCATGAATATTCCCTGTCTTGTCCTGTTTCGTTCATAAATTATGGTCGTCCTTATAGAAAGAGACACACCACCTTAGTATTCAGTGTCTTCCAGACCGCGGTTTTTGTATCAGTGATCCTTCCAGTTACGTTAGTATATAAATTCTTGGTTATTGTATACTCAGTGGCAAAGAGAATACCATAGATGATTATTAATAAATCATCTACAATACTACCTCATTGCAAACCTCATTGGCATCAATGAGTAAGTATACAATTTACATAGTTATTGTATCCTCTTTGTATACAATAACTACCTGACGAATCTAACCAAACAGGTACAATAACTACGTAAGACATCTACACCCAAAGATTAAAAACAAAGAGAATGTAATGCAACGATAACAATCCAAATAGCAACCGAATCATACTCTGAGGAATCATAGAATACTATGAACCGAATGTAGGCGCGGACGGAGGAAATCACCCTTTTTCTAATCGATGTTTTTTCTACTTCATTTTATAGACTACATCCGAGGACTTCACACTTGAATTGAATTGACTGATGGCAACATCGAGAACAAAATCAAAACTTTAGCTATTGGGTATTGTAGTATCTTAACTTGCATACCTTGCATATTGCTCATGCCTGTAATCTAAATTCTAATCTCTACGTAGACTGAGGAATAGAGTACCTACTAATAGCCCGGCTACACACTCAAACAGGTGTGCATGCATGATTGCACAAATACAGTTTGCACAAGCAAGATAAAGCGTGTGGCTGGGCTCAAACCAGTTTGCGCAAGCAAGGTGGAGCGTGTGGCCGGGCTCACCTTGCTTGCGCAAACTGGTTTGTGCATACATGTTTGGACAAATGTTTGAGCGTGTATCCCTTTATGCGCAGCTAATATCATGTCTGTGGTGTAGCCGAGCTATAAAAACTGAACACAAAATGACAGCGAAATAGCTCCAGCCTATTTATTCAAAATCTCAACTCTAACAACAAAACGAAAATGTAAATTGATATGTGGAAGCACCCTACATGCAACCCTACCAAATAGCCTAAACGTCTCTCTCTATCTCTAACCATTCTCTAACTTTATTCCAAAGATGACTCGATTTCACAAATTGGTTCTGGTGTTTACTGCATCAATAGCTTTATGCGGTAGTCTTAAATTGGTATCCTTAAAAGAAACGTATGAAAAGGGTGTAAAGGCCTATTCAGGTGAGAGATGGTCAGAATGTATAAAACAATTTGAAGAATCATTACATTTGTACAAACTTTACAAGTCTGTAATTGACAACTGCAGGCATATATGTAATCAGCAGCGGCTTAAGTCAGAAATAACGGAGGACCTAGGAGAGCTGAGAATCTATGAACATTTTTTCAATAAGAAAGATTGCTTGGTGAAGTGCAAGAACAAGGAGTTTGAAGTCTTGCGTCTTCAAAGTGATCTTGACGAATCAACTCTCTACAGTATGCAAGCAAGAAAACCGTATGAATACATTCATGTCTGTTATTTCCAAATGTATGCCTTGCCTAAAGCAGCTTCAGCTGCATATACTTACCTAATGCTTCACCCAGATGATGAAGTCATGAAGAATAATGTTCAATACTATTCTAATCAACCTGAAGTAGACCTGCAAGATGTTGTTGACCTCGAAAACAATGATTATGTTGTCATGTATAAAGTTGGTGTAAGAGCTTATAGTCAACAGAATTGGGCAGTAACTGTTGCTAACATGAATGAAGCACTGAATGACTATCTATCATCTGAAAATAACTGCCGGGTAGAATGTGAACGGCTACCAGGACAGGAATCTTCTCCAGAGTTTTGTATAACTATGTCAAATAATATAGCTGCCCTTCTTCATTGCCAACAGCTATGTCAAGACAAGCTGAAGTTGCTTGAATACAACTCCGGCATTGAATTTATAGCTGAAGTTCTTAATTATATACAAATATGCTATTACAAGCTCAAGAGATATGATGAAGCAGCTGGAGCGGCTGAATCTTATTTGGCTCTTCTGCCCAATGACGCCGATATGCTGGAGAATAAGAAAATTTACACTGCTCTCGCTAAACCAATGTCTTTCACTAAAAGATCTGAAGTTGAATATTATTTTAAACGTGACAATTATGAAAAAAAACTGCTTAAGTTATATCATCAAGGAAAACACCATAATGATAATAATTCTAACACTAACTAGATTACTTTGTACTTTTTCGAAATATCAATGTAGCTACTTTATTATGAAATACTAGCTGACCCGGCAAACATTGTTTTCCCATATAAATAATTTCTAGCTACCAACCACTGGGGGTTAAACATTATTACAGTACTAAATAATATTGCTATTAAAAAATGAAGGTTGGTGTTAGAAAAGTGGAAATTAAGGGTTTCATGTATTTTTTTATGCTAAATCATAAAAAAATTAACTTAAAATAATTAGTTTAAAAAATAAAGTAAAAAGTTTAGGGGTGAGCCACCCTTATCACTTAGGGGTATAAAAAATAAATAACAACCTATTCTCAGACCTACCAAATACACACAATTTCTTATAGAAATTGGTCAAGCCGTTTCGGAAGAGTTTGGTTATAAACACTGTGACACGAGATTTTTATATTTATAGAAGATTATTTAAAAAATGAAATAAAACGTTTTGGGGTTGGCCACCCTTATCACTTAGGGGTATAAAAAATAGTTAACAACCTATTCGCAGACCGAGTAAATATACACAAAAAATTTATAAAAATTAGTTGAGCCGTTTCAGAAGAGTTTGGTTACTAACACTGTGACACGATATTTATATATATATATATATATATATAATAAAGATTATGAATGTACTTCCTTACTAAATAGCAATTAGTACATCAATAACCAACTAAGCAGGAAAGTTTAATCGTAATGAATGACATTGAGCATTAAATATTTTTTATACTACATTATATGTTAGAATATGGTATGAAATTGGATTTTTATGAGAAGTGTGTTAAAACTGAACTTTATGTATAAGGAAATAAGTAATCTGATGATTGAAAATTCAGTCCATCAGTAAGATAAATATTTTTTAGATTTATGATTATGTAGATACTTTTGAATGTACCTAAATAAAATGTGCCATATTAACCAAAGACAAGTATCTACTTCCTACATAACATAATTTTATATTATTAAAGTATTAAAATAAACTTTTGTATTTTTGCAATTAACTTTTGTTTTATTTCTTTATCAGATAATCTTTTGTGACCCATGTGTGGCTTAACAATAATATTAGCCTTAGAATTTATTACCTTTTTTATTTTAATTAGCCTTAGAAGACCCCCTTGAGAAGATATAAAAAGACTACTTTGCAGAGGAATATCTCCTGAATATCAAAGAGTAAAGTAAAATGTGAGAAATATAAAATAAAGCACTATGTAGGTACCTACCTACATAGGTACAGAGGTGGTTCTACCTACCATAGCAGAACAACATGGGCATCTTAGGGCGCATTCACGCAGCGCATCTGTTTTTACAGGACAGTTTTTAACGGTCTTCTTTGCTACTGGAAACAATCGCTTACAGTGTGCTTACAGTATTGTATTCTCTTTGGTTTACTGGTTCCGGAATACTGTCAGGTGAATAAACTCGGTCCTTTAACTACATACGCCATCACGGGAAAATAAACGGATGCTATTGCTGTGTGAATGAGCCCTCATATGTGTGCGTGTTCGTGAATGAAGAGAGAGTGGTATTGCCATAACACGCACCAAACAGAAAACCATAGAGCTAGATAGAAAACGATGAAAAAAAAACAGCATTGGTTGCAGTCGGTATCCTCAGATGGCAGCACTCTCGCAAAAAGGAAGATTTATGAAAGCCTTTGACCCAGCATACCTACAGCAAGGTATTAAATCTCTTTTGGTTTATTAAAATAGTTTAAAGGCGTTATCTAAAAACCTCTCATTGTTTGTCTTCCGCCATCTATTGAGATCTAATTTGAAAAAAATCCCTGTTTACGCGGAAAAGAGAAGATGTCATGTAGGCAAGGAATTTATATGCCAAAATAAGCACGGTATAGGGCATAGACCTAGATAATTTAGTCCGTCTTTCTATGCCACATTAATTTGACAGCCCCAATTAAAAAGAGACGTGTTTTCACTCTCTTCCAACAATTTTTCTATATACACCTTACTGCTTTTTATTTAAAACAAATTAGAACTAGTATTTACAATTAAAACAGTTGAGCTAAATGCAGAGATTGGAAATCTTTATGCTCTTTGATGAGAGCAGGACCATCATAGTAGGTACCGAGAGTGGCAACATTTATTATTTTTTGATGATGGCGATACTTTTCAGCCAACCACCTGTCAAAAGAATCCATTGAAATTATTGTATATCTACATGTGTGTGAGTGCACGATAATGTGGTTCTTGATTTCCGAAATTTTCTAATTATTCGACAATTGGTAAGTGATAAGGATCTATACTATTATCTACACACGTTATTAAATAGGGCTGGGTAAGTGTGCCATTGTTTCCAGAGAAGTTTCTCAAGAACCTTTTTATTACACTCACCCATTACTGGAAGGTACCTAACCATGTACTTAGTTACCTATTGAGTACCTAGCTTTATCCAAGTAAATGGGATTTGTAGGAACATTATACCTACACAAATACAAAAACCAAAGTTGCGTACCTACCGACCTATACGCTGAAAGGTCAAGTCCTCCTGTGTAGGTATGTGTGCGTGCGCTAAGTGCACTGCATATAACATATAACACCAAAGCTAAATAGTCTTTGATTGGAGCAATCTGTATCTATCAAAATAAAGTGGGGCAAGATCGTCATACCAATAAATACAAAGTGGGCGCCTAACTATATAATGCCAGCCAACACGAAACAAGACCGGTGAAGTGAGAGTGTCAATGCAATCCCGCATCGAAATCTCAATCCCGCAGATCCGCGTGATGCAAACATCATACCATTTTCGTTTTTAACCGACTTCAAAAAAAGTAGGTGGTCCTCAATTCGGTTATATGTTTATATATGCAGGTATTTGTAATGTAGGGGAAAGATTGACGAGATGATCCGATGAGGTAAGATGATGCTTTTTCATTGCATCGAAACTAGTAACGCCATCTACCTAGTTGTTTTCTTTGGTAAATAGTAATTCCCGATACCTATCCCCTCGCATCAGTCAAATCGTAATGGCGGTGTGAGTAACGACAAAATTTTTGTGGTCAACAAAAATAGAGCGACTTTGATTTATGGTAATGTAGCAAATTACTTGTTATATTAGTGGCTTAGTACAATGCTCTATTTGGTTTTTTGGGTGGCATGGTAACATTAAAAAACATAGGTAAGTTATGATAGCGAACAAATAATAAAAAAGTTGAAGTTGGGGCAAGATGATAATGTTGTTGATGTACAAGACGATCCGTGCGGATCAATATTGATTATAGAGATTTGCTGTTTTAATTATTTAAGAAGATTATAATTTTGTTAATTGTTATTAGTAATTTTGAGACTGACTATTAAGAAGACTAGTTAGTTCACTTTAAGTCTAGTTCTGTAAATAAAAATCTTCATAAGGATTATTTTGATTTCAAAGTTATGCAACTGTTTTTTTAATTAATAATCTAAGATAACATGAATAAAGACAATGTTAACTCTATTAAGTTATAGTTTAATTTAATTCTATCAAAACACTGGACTTTCTCTAATTAGACGATCCTGGGGATCATCTTGCCCATACCCTAGGGATCCCTTGGTAGAGTTTTATAATTATGAAATTTATTAATGAACGTTAAACAATTTAAACAGTTTGAGTATGACAACAGGTAAACAGATGAATTTGTTATCGTTAAACGCGTTTACATCTGCATAAAGTTGAATATCGTTCAAACTACGAGCATTCTCCTTCAGGGGGATCATCTAGTACACCTTTCCCCTACTTATGTATGTTTCTTGATGTCTTCAGCGATTTTTTCACTACTCTATAGACATATAAAGAATGAGCTCGAGGTGGTATCATAGATAGAAGTTTGATTCTTGAGTGATTGCTATGTGAGCCGTAAAAGTTAAGTACACCTACAGTGATTTTTAACCGACTTCAAAAGAAGGAGGTTATCAATTCGTCTGTATGTTTTTTTTTTGTATGTATGTACATATATCTCCGCCAATTATGGACTGATTTTGAAAATTATTTCACTCTTGTATAGAAAACAATCCCGAAGGGGTCCCATAAAATTTTGATCCCCAGGGGATTAGTATTTATCCCGCAAAACTTAAAATAAGTGTAAAAGTAAGGGAATTTGAAGTCGGTTTATCGTTTTTAAAAAAACGCCATATTATTTTTAACTGGGACAGTAAGGAACACCTATAGCCAGAGGGTACTCGTACACTTTACACTTAGGAAACAAGCTCTAGAGGAGGAAAATATTTTGGCTGCAAAAAGTTTGCTCAAGCGTGAGTAGCGTCTGGGGCTCGCCCCTCGTTTGAGATCGTTTTGCCAAACACTGCAAAGAAAACAAATAATACCACAGTATTTTGGGAATCAGAATCTATAACTTTATTTCTTTAGGCTTACAAAATAAGCACTTAGACAAGTCAAATTTATACTATAAACATAGTTATTATTATCAAATAAGAAATAAGGTGTTATTGATATTCTCTTCACTTCAATTTTTTGTCCACTCGTGGAAGAAGAACACGCGGGGGCACGCTCTAATCGCCGATAGGTAACATATTTTTTGCCTTCTGGCTGTGGTCTGATCCTCCAAACAATACAAAAAATCTAACGCTGCTATAAAATTCAATAAAACGAATATCGACCACTCCAACTCAACCCGTGGATGTCGTAAGAGCCGACTAAGGGAACCTACCAGAGGAAGGGCAGCAGCTTCCTTCTGAGTATTTTTAAACAACAACACTGCGATCACCAATCCGCCTGCCAAGCGTGGTGATTATGGCAAATCCCCCCCCTACATGGGAGACCATCCACTCGATGGACCGACGACATCGTAGCGGTCGCAGGGAGTCGATGGATGGAGGCGGCTCAGGACCGCTATTTGTGGCGTCGTACGGGGGAGGCCTATGTCCAGCAGTGGACGTGTATGGGCTGATGATGATGATGCCTATAGCAGTGGTGAATATTTTATATTTAGGTACATAACCAAAAACCAAATCAGTTTTTGAAAATTACTGCTTCCTTTTAATTTATCTATGTAATAAAAGTGTCACAGGCTTTTAGATACGTACTTTTCTCTCGATTTGTTTGGAAGTAATTTGTTTATCACAGTTTCCGCGTTTAATTTTATATTTTCTGGTGTTAATATTTCACTTTCACTGCTAGACTCATCTTAAATTAATTTTTTTGTGAGTCAAATAAAAATTATCTGTAATATTTTGATAACAATTAATAAAAAACGAATAGAAAGTTCCAGCGTATTCTTGCGTTCAAAATTTATAGTGTTCCAATTTCAAAAGTCATTTCGTCACTGTTATTAAGTGCGATGAAATGACTCACTTTGCTCACAATTATCGAGGAACCCTTTGCTACTTTTCGAATAGATGGGATGAAATAAAATTCTTCCCGGGATGCTGATATAAAAGTCGAGTTATAGTACAAAGGCTATATTGTATAAAACTACGACTAATTATGCTATTTATGAGTGCGGTTTGTATGATTGCTGCTGCTGGCCTGACTGGGTAGCTCCCCACGTCAAGTAGTGATAATAGCTTTCCAATAAGCTCACTGGTAAAACTAAGATCACTGCAATCCAATGGCTGCTGGTACGCTCGAAACACTCACGGTACGACTATTTACGATCGCGCTATGAATCCTCGAACGATATCTCGAAGGACCATGTAGGAATCGCGGCTAGCTCTTCCCGGGATGCTGATATAAAAGTCGAGTTATAGTACAAAGGCTATATTGTATAAAACTACGACTAATTATGCTATTTATGAGTGCGGTTTGTATGATTGCTGCTGATGCACTGACCTCCGTAGGTGCCCGGTCCGCGCTCGCGGCACGAGTAACCTACTTAGGTCAAACTGCTGATGCTGCTAATTTCCCTACGTGATCGATGTATCGAACATCTACCACCATACCTTCATCTTCGTCGTCATGATCTGGTTACATCTGCAAAAAATAGTAAAAATATTTAGCTAGCAGCGTTAGATCAAAAGCGGATTTATACATCACCAAATTTAGCGACTCGCTACTCTCCTTATCAACATATTTTCTTGTTTTCAGAATTCCCTGGAAGATTGATGTTATGGACATGGAGGATAAACTTAGCATAAAGAACGTGATATTTACAAAAAACTTTCCAAACTATGACGTACCAGCACCAATCGATGGCCACAAGATCTTTCCTTGCATTGATTGTGGGGACAAGTAAGTACCTACTGATCTTATTCTATACTAGCAACCCGCCCCGGCTAGGCGTAGAATAAAAACATTAGGGGGTAGGTTTCTCTTAGTCAGTACATAAGTATTACCTATAAAGTTAATGAAATGTACGGTACGAATTTATGCTATGCTAGGTACCTATACCTATCTAGCTGAGCAATAATTAGGTACCGTAACCCGGTACCTAATTTTTTATTCTACGCATTGAGAGTCCAAAGAGCAGGGTAACCATGGGTCGGATGCCCCTCGGGAAAGTAAGGTTGATATTTTTACTGTAAAATCACATTGAAACATTTTCCTAGCCTATAACACCTCTGCACGCGCCAGTTTTACAAATAAAACAATGAAAAATATTTTGAAAAATATGTTTTTGTTCTCTTTCATCTAAATTATACTTGTGCGCTTTTTTGCAAACAATACACTAAAGACGTATTAATCAAGATACTTTTAAGTCTTCGCACAGTTGTTGATTAAGTATATAAAACTAACAAATAAAAATTTAAAAAAAAATACAGGTATTTTAAGAGACACTGTTTCACGATTTTTTTTTTATAAATGTATTTCCCCTTCTATGCTCTATGACACAATTTTTTTAAAAATGTTTGCTTGTGCAGCACAAAGTCGAAAAAAAATATTTTTACTATCTATACAGGGTGTCCCGAAACTCAACGTCGAGCTGAAAACAGAGGACAGGTAAGTTTATGGCGACCCAGAAAAACCATAAAATCATGGGTCTATCTTGTGGTGGATGATAATGGTTTCTGTTTATAGTTGGTTTCTGAGTTAAAGGCTTTTTACTGAAAACCCTAATTTTTCTGTCCGGTGCCAAACTTTTCGATGCTGTGACGACAGATGTCAATATTTTGTGATTTTTATTTTTGTATTACAAAGTCAAATAACCCATTAATTTATAAAAGTGCAAAAATTATAGATAAGTACCAAATTAAAAAAAAAATTTTATAGTTCGGTTATTGTATCAATGATTTTTAATCGGTTAACTAACAGCAAAACAAAGTCGACCTCGATAGGCCGGCATGTTCTGTCAAACGTTGGCGTAGTTATCCTAAATTTCAAAATAGTATCAAACGTTGCACTTTTTGTCTTCAAATAATAAAAAATAAATGATTTTCTGAAATAAGACCTAAAATCAGAACAGTTCTACACCTTTACAACGGTAAATTTCCAACTGTTACAAGCGGCAGACGACGATGGCTTGCCGAATGCTGGATGGGTTCCTCAAAACGTCGTCGGCGTAAATGCCGGAACGGAACAACGTCGGTGCAAACGACTAAGGGGTGTCGAGAGGTGCGGCCCCGATTTCACCATCACGAAGACACGTGAGCGGGTTTCCTCGTTATTACGCCATTAGACACTTCCACCCCCGAGTCTACAACCTAAGATGCATCTCTCGCGACCCCACTCAGACCGGTCAGTGAAGGCAAGCAAGAGGTGGGGATCTGATTCTCTTGGTATGCCACTCCGCAAGCGGAGACGAGAACCAGGAACTTCCCCGGGAGCACTTGGTACCCGCGGTGTCGCTACTCACCAACAGCTCGCCATAAGGAGTAATATTAAAATTACTTTTTAAATATCCGAACAGTATGACTTGCTTAGTTACTCTAATATTCATATATGGACTGTACACAAGCTTACATTTTTTCAAAAATATAATATTATAATAATTGTAGTTATAGAGCATAGAAGAGGTAATTTATAAAAAAATATCGTGATAGGTAGCACTCTGACAATCGAAAAAACGAGACAATGAAATACGTGTCTCTTAAAATAGATAACAATTTTATTTTTCAAAATGTTAAATTTGTGTTATTTCGATATATCAACATCTGCAAAGACTTAAAAGTATTTTGTTTTACGTCTAGTGTATCTAGCGATTGCAAAAAACAGTACCTAATTACAAGAAAATTTTGTGTTGCAAGTGAAAAAATAAAGTTTCTCTAAATTTGACTAAATGTTTTATTTTAAAAACTGGCGCGTGCAGATTTGTGATAGCGTAGGAAAATGTTTCTGTTGAGGTGAGAGGTGATTTCACAATAAAAAATATCAACCTGACTTTCCCGAGGGACATCTAACCCATGCTTACCCACCCTGCCTCACTCTTTTAGTAGACAAGAATTACTAGTGCGAGGAAGGCAGCCACGTACATGGTTTGTCATGTAACTATATGTAGTATGTATGAAAAACCACAAGCCGAGCAAAGAGTCCAGGACCAGACCCATTTTAAACAAAAAACCTTTACCTACTATTTCTATGGTTTAAGTATTAGGTAAATATAACAATAGACCTATTTTTTCAGATGCTTAATGCAGAAGCCGAATTAGGTTATCTATTAGGTTATTAGCTAATTGGTTGAGATAGGTACCTACCTATTTCATGCAGGACCATGGCCTAGACTAGGGCTAACATGCCAACATTTTTTCAGCAATATATGTAGTTAGGTTTAATAACACCTACTTAGGTACTTATTTAGATACTTACAGGTAGGTACATTAGGCTGATAATACACACACACACACCACCTTAGCTCCTATTTAATTTAAATGTTTTCATGAAATACCTAATAGAAAATGTTTCTTTTGTTTGCAGGTTTATGTTTGAGTCCAGCTACAATGATCACTTTGCTCGAAAATCAATGCAAATAACTTACTTGTGTCGGTTTTGCAATAAAACGCAATTATATTATAATAGATGCATGTTACTGTATCATATTAGATCACACACATTTAAAACAGCTACAATCAACGTGAACGACATTAAAGTAGAACCTCTGCCTCTCGATTTCTTTATGGCTCTACCGCACAGGAATACAAGTACTATAGAGACCCGACCGGATACTGTTGTAAGAAGCCCAAATGTTACTGAGACTACTTCTACAAAAAAGAAAACATATGCTTGCTACGAATGTAAACAAGACATAGTACCCCAAACTGGCATAAACTACAAGGACCGAGCAAGTCATTATATGCAATACACCAACCAAGTTCACACTTGCCCGGTCTGTTTATTTGCACTGCCCACCATATGCGGGCTTAGAGCACACGTGCGTTTTCATTTGGGTAAACCTCCGTTTTTTTGCCCGGAATGTGGAATACATTTATCTGTCCAAAAGAGAAAATACCCTTATGGCCATGACTGTGACGGATTCAAAATGATGAGAGTAACAACTAGATTGAAATGTCCTATTTCAACTACTGAGCATCTTTTTCACCCCAACGATTTTCTCGATCACATGAAGGCGAACCACCTTAAAAAGGTGTACAAATGTGCACAATGTGTCGTAGCATGTTTCAATGAAGCAACCATGAATAAACATTCGGAAACCCATGTGGAAAAAGCGAAATCGTTTATATTTTTTCAATGTGAACTGTGTCCGGGGAAACTAGTCGTTCAAAGCAATATTGAAAACCACTTGCGCACACATACTAATGCCGGGAGCATTCCAATATTCCCATGCTGGACTTGTGGTTCTACCTTCAACGATGTTTGTGCATTGTTAGAGCACCATACTCAAACACATAAATCTCATCATACAGAGTCTATTAAGAATATGCATACCATGGTAATAAAGAGGACCATTGGAGACTTTAAACGAATTTATCGGGTGGTTAAACGATGTGATCTCTGCAAGAGAAACTTTACATATAAATGTAACTTCAGTGAAATATCCGTTTTACCCAGTGAATGCCCTTTTAAGTGTTCCAAGGCACAGTCTAATTTTAAAACAATCCTTGCTCCAGAACCACTTTTGACTTGCCTTTATTGCAATGACAAAATATCCCAAAATTGGGAAGATATTAAAATCCACTATGAGTCAAAACACAAGATGCATAAATGTTTGGATTTGAAAGTAATTCTAGAGAAAATAGATATTACTAAATACATGAAGAAAAAGCGACAAAGAAACGCAAACCAAAGAAAAGTGAAGCCGAAGAAACGTCATCAAGTAACAAAAGCCGGTGTGCTAGAATCGTATAAACAGGCCCTTCCAGAAAGAAAGTATCCAGATAACTATTGCACAATATGTGAAATAACTTGCGAGAGTAAAGATAAGCTTGAAACACATTTCCTGAGTCATAAGGACCCTTGCATGGCTTACCAGTGCATGGAATGTGGACAAAGCTTCGTCGTAAAGCCGTCTTTTGCGACACATTTGATGTTGAAGCATGGCATATCTAATGCAGAGGAATATATTTCAAAAAACAACCAATGTTACAGTGAAATTGCCTTAGAAAATAATCGAAGCAGTAAAATGCCTCTTGAACCTACAAAGGAAAATCAGTGCAAGATATGCAGAGAACAATTCGATAATCCTGAAGACCTAGCAAAGCATTTCCGAGGACACGGTATGGCCTTCTTGTTAAAAAGCACGTCAAGCAAAACTGTACCTTAAATTTATGGCACAATTTACAAAATCTTTTGAGAACAGAGTTATTTTCCTGCCTACATCGCAGGACGTTGCGGGTCCGATTCCCGCCTCGGGACAAAATTTGTACGATCAGATCGAAATATTTGTTCCGGGTGTTCTAGGTATTTTCTATGTATTATAAAAAAATATGTATAAAGGATAAGTAAGTATTGTATTATGTAGGTATATCAGTCATCTAGTAGGTACCCATAACATAAGCTCTGCTTACCTATTAGCTGAGGGCTAGATGATGCTGTGTGGCTTGTCCAGCATTATTTATTTATTTTATGAAGAGACCCCTAACTAAATAATGCACCTAAAAATATATGTAGACAACTCTTCATTCAGACATGCCTATAAAGAGTGCGTATGATAAAAGTACCTTTATGCACCTTCGTTAAGTTCAAATTATAGGTACAGGGTGGCTTTTCGATAAAGTAGTGCATGGCCAAATCCGACACATGAGATAAAGAGAAAAAGTCGTCTAATGAGTAATAACTCGATTTAGGAGAAAACAAAAACTGAAATTGTGTTTTTTTTATTATAAACCTTGCAGGAAATCGAGCAGATTCATTTTTCGAAAAATATGAAATCCTGATTTCTGCATAAAAGTGGATTTTGTTACTGGTAAGTTTGATAAAGATCAATCTTTGCAAAGGAATGCATTATTATAATGAAGGGAAACGACTAAATTTTAATAGGTAGGTATTTAATAATTTTGTGCAATTGGTGTACCTAGGTTTTATACTAAGAGGGTGTAGGTAAAACATCTATTCGGTATGAATTTTTTGAACTCTATTGAAAAACTAAACTACCATAGCAGTTTTTGTTTTATCATAAACTGAGCCACATGACTCCTCACACCTGTCCCGTAGGTAGGTAGTACTCACATGGTTTCGGATTTGGCTTATAGGTATTCCATCTCAAAAAGCCACCCTGTTTATGTATCTAACCTATACCTATCTACTAAGATATAGTACTTTATTTAGACTTTGTATGTTAACTAGTTATAATTTGCGATAAAACTCTAAGTGCCTATAGAAATTTATGTGCCTACTAATAGGTATTAGTAGTTAAATAAATACTAAGAAGTACGACCATGGGTATTTTTTTCTTCAAATTACTACCGAGACATGAACAAAGTTTTCAAATAGGTACCTATTTATACTCCGATTCAAAGACCTGGATATTTTTTGTATACAAAGGGTTACAAAACCCAAGGAATATTGGCGGAAATGACCAGCATTGTTACCAGTGTAATCCAATAAAAAATAAATTGAACACATACAGAAGCAAATTATTTATTCTGAGTCCCTATCACTCATTTTCGACAGAAATAAAGAACTTATTCAGCTTATCAGAAAATTTGTCTACTTGTAACTGGAAATAAAAAGCTAACGAACAAATAACAGCTCCAGCTACTTACGAAGTATACTAATTGGTCTATGGACAGCTCGAAATGGCGGCGTTTCGAATATCTGTATTTTTTTTAAATCATAGACAAACGAACAAAGTCACTATTCTTGTGTCACTCGAGATCAAAATGTCGTGCGATTTATAGTTAGAATGTAGATACTAGTATAGCACACTACTTGAATTTGACACCTATTCCAAATTTAAACTCTATAATCTATGGTTTTCAGTAGGTTATGAGTTCATTACAGTTGCGTTTATTTCTGTTGGTTGGTAATGCTCGTCATTGCCTGTAGTTTTTGAATGCATTAGAGAGGGTTTATGATATTTGGGTAGATAAAATATTTAACAACATTGGTATCATCAAAGCAAAGCAGAGAAGCTCGAAACAATTTTAGGGTTTGATAGCTTTCATTCATCATTAAATTGATTTCTCATTCGTTTTTTATTCAAATATAAAATTTTTTTTGCTTCTCCTAAGAGATTAATGCATTTTAGATTTCATAAATGAATGTCATTCATTAATGTCTTTGTTGACATAAATTATCTTGGATTTTAAATCGGAGTAGGTATAGTCTAATTTAACCTACCTACCCCATTTGAGACCTCTCACGTAAATTGGAGCACAAAAACAACTTGGTAATCTAAACATTAATATCACATCTTTATTGAACCAAATTATTAATTTAACAGGAAAACACATTAAATAACAATAAAACAGTATTTCCTGTGGTGCGTTCTAAAACATATTAAAATAGTTTTTTTTATAATGCGAATTTAACTGGTGCCTCATTCTGCTTTATCGCTTTACTATGACAATAGTATCATAATGTCCTAAATGAAAGAAACTCTAGATAGTGCGTCCGGTCAAAGAGTCCGGTGCTATTTGTACGGGGAGGTTGATAATTTGATAGAATGGTTTCTTTCACCAAAGGTAAAATGTCAAAATGGGTCATTCTGAGACGATACCATTGTTATGGTGAAGCGGTAAATATAATGTATTGGAATTCGGCCACGGTTTTTCTGTTTCATCAACTTTGGTCATACCTTTTGCCTACTGCTTCTTTTCCTGAAAAAGCAGCTGTGAAGCCAGTCCTGATGACTTAACTAAACGTCTAAAATGAAGACAACGATATACCGGCGGCCACATCGTCACTTTCCATCAGGTGAGAATGTGGTCCAACCAAGGTATATTAATAATTAAAAAAAAGACATGCCAGACTGAATCGTCAATTTAAAATTTAAAAAAAAAAACGTCAGCTTAAGTACAGGTGTACTTTATTGGATTGAACCTGTTTATTTAGTTGTTGACTGGTTAGGTACCCACTTACAGCTGACATAGAATGTACATAGAACTATATAGGGGTGTAGGTAGGTACTTACAATGAATTTGCAACCCTGCGCGTCATAATTGCCTGGGCATGTTATCAATTGCGAATTTGTGCCTGCACATAATTATCGTAATAATTATAAATAATTTTTTATTTAGGTACTACCTACTTGTTTACAATATCTACCGTTCATAAATTTAATTACACAAAATGAAACATTGGTTGGGTGTTTTTCTAATTTACCGTCTCAAGGCACGGGAACGGATGTTACCGGACCTAGGGGCGGGTGGCGCCGCCACCGTCATGTAGGTATATATTATGTAAGTAATAAGTGATTGATTTATACTGTACATCTCCCTGTTCTGAGGTGTACACATCCGCAGTGAATTCACCAAAAAAAAAAATACCGTAAGCAGGTACCTACCGTATTAACTCTGGTTAATGCATGCCGCCGCCGCCGCCGTGCCGTGCGATTGTAAATAATAAAAACATAAATTAAACGAGTAAGATATTTCAGGCGGTTTTTATGCATGGAGACATACATGCAAAGTTATTAGTTAAAGTGATCATAAATCAAGAAAAATATAAAAATAAAAACGTCAAGTGCTAGTTGGACTCGCGCGCCGAGAATTCCGTAATTATAAGTCCTTGTTTCTTGCCAAATTTCTTGATACTAGGTCAACGGGATGTACGAGTAGGTACACTATATATAGGCTTTGGTCACTTGCAAAAACCATTTTTTTTTTTTGTGAATCGACTCCGTATTTACTGTTATAAGATTGTTTCCTTTATTTGTGCTACGAGTATAAGGCCTTGCTTCTTGCCGAATTTCATGATTCTACGTCAACAGGAAGTAACTTATATGTTTCGGGCCATGGTGAGAATCAAATATATTTTTTATGTGAATAAACTACAAATTCACAGTTATCGGATTTTTCCCTTCATGAAGTTCGGCAAAAAGCAAGGCCTTACCTTGCTTTTTGCCGAATTTCATGATTCTAGGTCAACGGGAAGTATCCTATAGGTTTTCGGTCCATGATGAGAATCAAATATAATTTTTTATGTGAATAAACTACAAATTCACAGTTATCGGATTTTTCCCTTCATGAAATTCGGCAAAAAGCAAGGCCTTACCTTGCTTTTTGCCGAATTTCATGATTCTAGGTCAACGGGAAGTATCCTATAGGTTTTCGGTCCATGATGAGAATCAAATATAATTTTTTATGTGAATAAACTACAAATTCACGGTTTTCGGATTTTTCCCTTTAGTTGAGACCTTGCTTTTTGTCTCATGATTTTAGGTCAACGGGCAGTAACCTATAGGTTTTGTGTGCATTTGATTCTCATACAAATTTCACAAAAATTGGACATAAATGGCTGTAGCTTTTGATTGCGACTTAGATTTATATCACGGCTCCAAGAGGTTACGGACCTGAGTATTTGATGTTAATTTCAACTCGATAGCTCCACGCGTTTCCGAGAAAAGAGAGTTGACAGATGGACAGACAGACAGACGGACAACAAAGTGATCCTATAAGGGTTCCGTTTTTCCTTTTTAGGTACGGAACCCTAAAAACTGCAAAGCATTCAATAACTCAATAATTAAATTACTAAAATATTACCCTAACACAACTGTGTTCGGGTAATAGTTTTTTAGTAGAATAACTCTGCTACACATTACTTCTTTGCGTTAGATAAAAATGGTGATGATATGCTGCATAGAATCTTAACAAACAATCAATGGCCTATACAGCAGGGTGACTTTTTGAGAAAAGAATGTATGGCCAAATTTCAAACCATGAGACTAGACTTGTGATAAGTCATATGCATGTTTAAGAGAAAACAGAAACGGCATATAATTTTTTTAAGGTGCAAACAGGACCCTATTACTAAGCTTCCGCTGAATGTCTGTCCGTCGGTAAAAAAAATATTATTTTATTGTAATTTTGTAAAATCTATTGAAAAACTCCCTAAATAAATAAGTATCCACACAGTTTTTTTCAGTTCAGTTTTCTCATAAATACATGACTTCTCAAACTCTCATGGCCTCAGATTTGGTCATACACTACAGTGTTGCAATCAAAATAGAAGTAAAATCCATCTAAAAATCCACCCTGCATATTATACCTACAAATAAACATACACGTCTAAGGCCATTTTGTTTTCATAACTCAACAGAACTTGTCAATGTACTTAGAATTATCCATACGAGATGTATCTCCTCACAACTCGATAGCAATTTAACTTCTGAGAATGCAGTAAAAACAATGAGAATAATCAATGAACATAAAATTGGAGAAATAATCAACACTGGTTTTACAAACTATCACTGGAGTACATTTCAGAGAAACAGGGGATGGTAAGCTGTGGCGCCTTTAAGTGGCTTTCTGCATGTGGGACACCTTTTCTCTATTTTAACTGCTTGATCTATACAAGAAATGCAGTATACATGGCCACATTTGGTTGATGCCATAGGACGTGTTCCAAGTGGGTCACGACAAATAGGACAGTCGCCATAATGTGGTGTTCTTGGTCTTTCTGAACTCTGAGCTGGAACTGAACTTCTTGGACGCTTCTGAAAATAAATTTCTAGATAATTTACTCATTGTCCAGAACTACATTTAATGCAGATTAATTTGGTCCATTGTGTACTTCAGTGTCAAGATGTTACAAATATTTACATTTAAAAACATCGGATAAAGTTCCGAAAAGCCCATATGCCGGATCGACTTGAAATTTGGTACGCATACTTTTTTGACCTTCTGAGTACAAATATGAAAACGAAAACGCAAAAAGTACGCATTTATTTATTTTTTTATGTATTAATAAAGAAAATTACATTCAAATAATAGAAACAAATTAGAACTAGTATTTACAATTACGATATTATGAGTCTGGTAAGCCGAAAATATAAAAAAAACAACAACAAAACTGATATGAGGAAAATAATGTACATATGGAACGTAAACTAAGCATTTTTGTATAATCTACAACTTTTCTTTAAAATATTTTTGTCTCAGATCTAATACCTAGTTGTAGAAATAACCTAGAAAAACAACTCAAAAATTTACTTATATTTAGTATGGATCTCGAAGATCAAATCTGCGTAATTGTAAATATTAGGTAGTTTATATTTGTTTCCATCATTTGATTGTAGGTAATTTTCTTTACAAAATGAAAACGAAAATTAGAGCAATTTCTACTCAGGAGGACTCTTGTACTCAGGAGGTAAAAAAAGTATGTGTACCTAATTTCAAGTCAATCCGGTCAAAGTTCCTTATTTCCGTAAATACAATAAATGTAAACTTAGAAAAAGGTCGAATTCTTAAAATTTAACACTGAAATGGAAATAAAGTTATATTTTTGATTTAGTGATATTTTTCTGCATCTGCGCTTTTTGAAACTGCACCCAAAACAACCTCAGTGGCGCACCAGGCGAAGGTCTGGCTGCGTAGCAGGAGGTTGCGGGTTTGATTCCCCATCAGAGCAAACGTTTGCGCATTCTGCAGATATGTATTCTAAGAATTCTGGGTGTTTGCTATGTATAGTAAAAAATATCTATCGATGAATTAAGTAATATTGAAGCCCCAAGCTAAGCAGAGCTTGTATTGTGGCTAGTACCCATAACACAAGCTCTGCTTAGCTTGGGGCTAGATGATACTGTGTGAATTGTCCAGCATTACTTAATTTATTACTAAATCACGCTATCAACTTCATGACCTACAATTTTTTTCATTTAAACCACTCGGATTTTTGGACCAAACAAAAAGAAAAAAAAAAATCAAATCCACATGAACACTGAACATCAATTGATGATTATGATTAATATGATTTATTTATTTCAATGTCCACTTTTATAAACACAGTTTGATAAAGTGTGAAGGATAAAAGGGATCCTGGCAATACAATTTCTTAAAGCTTACTACTTCAACTTACTTTCTTCTTGATCCCTGTAGATTTTTTCGGTTGGCTTTCTTTAGCAACTTCTATAGCTGGAAGTGCTTCCATTTCACATTCAATAACAATAGGTTCTGCCTGAGTTGCAACAGGTCTTGGAGAAGCATCTAAAATAAAATGCAGAACTGCTACAAACTTAAACAACAAAAAAGTAAAGAACCAAGTAAAACATTTTAATTTTGGAACATGTTACAAAAATAGAAAGCTATAAAATCTTAAGTAACTGTGCAACACAGACCTCTCGGATTAGAATTAGATTTAGTTCCAGAGGCAGATGTAAAAAAAAGAATTACCTATATTTATTTACAGCAACCAAAGAAACAAAGTTTAATCTATGTCGGATGTAAAAAACAAACAGAAGTTATGGTACTATACTCGTACATTTTGTAGTTCGCTGGTGGATTTTTATAAGATAAATCTAAATCTCCCATGAGAATTTGATGTTTTATCAGGACAAAAAGCAGCCTATGTTACTCCATCCTTTAACTAAGTCTATGCCAAAAATCAAGTTGATTGAGGTTGCTTGTGAAGGAAGGACAAACAAACGAACACACTTTCGTATTTATAATAGGATTTCTACAATGGAACCACAGGTAGGAAAATACGTAAATTTTAAAGACTGCCGAGATAAATGTTCACTATGGAAGTAAATCTGAGGCCACCCAGTTGTGGGTGATCCCGGACTAGAATGATGATGTTGATAAGTAAATGTGAATCAAAATTGTACGAACTGAAGTAAATAATATCTTCAAACTTACAAATAGAATCATCCAAATCTATCACTGCACAGTTCAGATTAATGGGTGCTCGGCAATATGTGAACGAATGGGTCAGATCAATTACTTCGTTGTCTTCCATTTTCGAGAATTATTGTTACTTCCTCGCAGGATTCTCTGTTTTTGATTGTAGTGTAAAGCAAAGATGCTATAGAAAATGCGTCGCCGATTTTTATGTTACGTAGGTACGTAAATATTGATTAACAGATGGACGTGACTTCAAACTAGTTTTTTAATTACTCTAATTCATGAAAGTGTTGAAAATCAAAGAGAATACAATTGAAAATGTTGAAATCACAGAATGAGAAAAATAATATTACTGAATATTACTTATTCTTCTTCTTCTTTTACTTTGGCTCTGCATCAAAGAGAATACAATACTGACGAGGACTGCTCTGCATCTGCATTGATGCAATTCTGCCAGTGGCAGTTAGGTATGAATTGCGCATTTAGGAACAATAGATTAAAATTTAAGGAGGTTGAGTTTGGATTTTTCAGAAAAATAGGTATTACTGAATATTACTTTACTACTACCTCGGAATTACCAAAGAGAATACAATACTGACGGAATTACTACTCTTCAAACCATAGAGTAGGGCTTCAAACAATAATACACTTCAACTTCTTTTTTAACAGCGCCGGTTGATTGAGGCTGCCTTCCGTTATTTGCTTAAATAATAAAATATATATATATATATATATAATATGTTCACGAGGATGCATTCCGTTTTGTCTCAGTGCACGATGCGTAGGTTTATCAGCGCTCGTTTGAGGTTATGTATGTTTATGTGAATGATCGAGTCTTAAAATCATTATTTTAGATATATAGATATTTATATTTTGATCTGTAGTGTGAATGTTTGTTACCACGTATCTCCGTAACTACTTAACTTATTTAACGCGGGCGAAGCCGCGAGGTGCAGCTAGTTAACAATAAAAGGCTATAAATCGTTTTCCGTGAATTTTCGCGGAAAATGGCGTCCTAGTTATGAAAAATTCAAACAAACAAGTCGTCTACTTTCAAAATTTCCCACCAAAATGACGTCACGAACACGAACGCACGAGCTGCCTTGTCTCGAAAGGTGAGGCAGTTCATCGCTGGGGGCGGGGCCAAGTGGGCATTCCCGTGCAGTCATACAGTGTGCTGAAAAAAAAATCGGAACGACTTCATGCACGCTTGAGCACTTTAAGCGATTAACAGAACGCAGCCTGAAATTCAAAATTTCAAAGATAATGTTTCTTTGCTTTTCTAGGATCATATATGAATGTATGTAACGCAAATGTAACGCCATCCCACAGACATGGTAGAAATCGCCGAACCTTGCGCAGAACCATTAACCAAGAAATTAAAGTTGAAATGTAACGCTCAAGGAATTTATATACTAACGATAGTATGTAAATTCCTTCGTAACGCTAGAGCTAGGTAGAGTGTGCCAACAACGCAGGGCCATTTTTCCCAACATAAATATGTAGCATAATGTAGCCGAATTTCAACTTCAATAACTATAGTAGCCCTAACGCCAAAATGTCGCTCTAAATAAAATAGGGCGTAGTTTATTTATTATTTATTAATCTTATTTATTTATATACCTACTTTATGAAACGCTAAAAGCATATTATAAACTAGGGGCTCACAAACTTTTTCAGTTATAGGTTTAATATTTCACAAACAAACAAATATTAAACCTGTAACTGAAAAAGTTTGTGAGCCCCCGCCGCGGCGGGACGGCGGCGGCGGCGCGGCGCGGCGCCCAACCAGACATACACGATATAAATCTGTGCATATTACCCAAAGACTATTTATAGATTCACCGGTTTGAAAGCTATTCAACAAAAACCAAAACACGGATTTCGTACCATGTGTACACTATATGGGCCATTCTAAAAATGGACTAAAATAAAAAATAACAAAATCAGTTTGGTATTATTTAAAGTAGTCTCAAATGAAAGGTATCATCATCATCATCATATCAACCTATACACGTCCACTGCTGGACATAGGCCTCCCCTATTATTTATGTACACTTATATCTACATATTTTTTTTATAAATTAATGTTATTGATTTTTACAAATTTACAGAGTATAAAATTTACTGTGGGGGAAAAGGTTAGAGACAATAGAATTTTGAAGGAGGTGGGACGGGGGATATCAGGGGGGAGACTGTCGTATAGGGAGAATTGTAATTTCGGGCAGTTGAAGAAAATGTGATCCACATTTCCTTCTTCAAGCCCGCACTCACACATTGAATGATCCTGGATCCGTAGTTTCGCTAGAAACACTGGTGTGCATAAAAATCCTAATCTTAACCGGCAGATAGTTGTTGTGACTACTTTACTTGCTTTGCGAACCTTAAAGAACCAAGGGGAAGAAGGAATATCCGGTTGGATTTGGGCATAGTATTTGCCTTTAATTAATCTTGAGGCAAACCATGAATCTTTTCAGGAAGAGGTGTAGATAGTAAGCATAGGTCGTTGCAATATGTATGAAAATGCTCAAGAGAACCTAACTGTACTGCGTCTTTTGCGCAAGCGTCTGCTGTCTCATTGCCTGGAATACCAGAGTGGCCTGGTATCTATGCAAGAATTATATTGATGCCTAGTTTATGACATTCATAGAGAATATGTTTGATTTCAAGAATAATTGGAAAACGAGAAATAGAACTGAAAGGATTGGACAATATAGATCGCAAGCAACTTTTAGAGTCCGAAAATATGATGGTTTTATTAAGGTTATGGGATTTGACAAAGCGGATAGCCTCTAGAAGCGCAACAGCTTCGCCGGTGAAAACTGGTGATGATGAAGGACATTTAAAACTTAGAGTGATGCTTGTGAACGGGATCCACACCGCAGCTCCAACTTCACTATCCCTTGATAGTTTGGATGCATCCGTGAAGATTGAGTTCCATCCTTGAAATTTAGAATTTATTTCAGCATTAAACATTCCTCGAGCATCAACAGAATTCTTGGCAATACCGAAATCTAAAATAATATGGGGAAGGAAAACTAGTGCATCATAAGGTATGAGATAAATTGGGTACGTTGGATACTGTCTGACAGAATTTGGTATTCCTGAGAGAGTTTTAAAACTCTGAAGGAGACATGGAATTCTATACGCAGGGCCAGACCAACTAAGTAAATGTTTTAACTTCGGAAGAAGGGGATGATTTGAATTTTGGGCCAATTTGAACAAGAACCTGTCACTGAGATATTGCCTTCGAAGACTTAAGGGAGGCTCTCCACATTCAACCTGCAGAGCGAGACTCGCTTGTCATTAGGTTTGTGCGTGTTAGCCTGAGATGCCGGCAGCCGGCGCGGAGTCGGGACGGCGACGGCGGCGGGCGCCGAACTCGCCGACACGCCGGACTTGTGTGTAAGTGGCGGCGGCGAGCGGGGCGGGGATGCTGATTAACCCGCATCACGTTGATGGGTGAGCACTTCATAGCTCCCAGTATTATTCGAAGGCATCTAGACTGGATTTTATCGACTTTATTCAAGCCTGATTTGTTACAAAGGTTAAGAAGAAATCCTCCATAGTCAAAATGGCTTCTAATTATAGCATTATACAGTAGCTTCGGTATATGGGTGAGATCCCCACCATACACCAGACAGCGTAAGATTTTAATGTATTTTTCACATTTTTGACCAATCGAAGTAAAGTGGGATGTACCTGTCATTTTAGTGTCCATTGTGATACCCAGAAATTTGACGTTGTTGGACTTGGGGATCATTTCTTGATCAATGAAAATCTCTACGGAGGGGATGATTCTTTTTTTGGTGAAAACAACAACAGAGCTTTTGGGTGCTGAGAGGGACAAACCATGGTCAGTAAGCTAGTCACCGAGATAAGACAAAGCGGAATTAAGTCGGCTACTTGCTTCTGCCACAGATGAAGAGGGGACATAGAGACAGAGGTCATCAGCGTACTGTAGGACCTCACAGAAGGATGTTACTGTTTCCTCGAGATCAAACGTGTATAGATTATAAAGTAATGGGCTCAAAACAGATCCCTGTGGTAGACCTTTCCAAACTGTTCTAGGGGGTAGGAGACCGAGAGGGGATTTAATAATGACAGATCTTTCATTTATTAGATTGCATATGAAACGTACAAGCTTTTCAGGGATTCTCAGCTGTAGGAGTTTCCTCCTGAGGACCGAAAGCAGGACATTGTCATAGGCTGAAGCTATGTCGAGGAAGACACCAACTAAATACTTTTTTTCTCTAAAAGCTATATGAATATCTGTCATTATCAAACTCAGATTGTCCATGGTACCCATGCCTTTTCTGAATCCAAACTGAGATTTAGGAAGGACAGAGCTATTTTCGGCCCACCACTCGAGACGGCGCTTGATCAAATGTTCCGCAACTTTGGCCATTACAGATGATAGCGCTATAGGTCTTCGACCGGCGGGGTCCGAGGGATCTTTACCGGGTTTTAGGATGGGGACAATGATTTGGGATTTCCATTGGTTGGGGACAATACCAAGATCAAAAAATGAATTTACAAGTGTTAAAAATGTTTGTTTTGTTTTTTCTGAAGCTTTCGTAATTAGCCTAATTTATTAACTTGTTTTATGCCCAAATATAAAGTGACAATGACAACAAAAATGAATTGACATGGAATTTACAACCCCTGTTTCAAACGCCATTTTTTTATTTCATAAATTTTCTTGAAGACTTCGTTCTCTTTGGACTTCCTATACGTCTGAAACTTTGAAGTCTATCAGTATTGTATTCTCTTTGTATGTAGGTATATTGTATTTACAAAAGCAATATATATAATTGTTTTCTGAAGAAATATTTTGCCAGTAACTCTACAAAAATATTCATGAACTGCTAATTAAGATTCCAATGATTCCAAGTTTCCCTCGTCCACATTTCGCGTTTTGAGTGTAAAACAAAGTAAGTACAGGTAAAGTTATCCTATCCTCTACTCTGTATCACTGTAAAGCTCGGTTTTCACGGACCCACTAGCTGCTAGACAGTGAAGGACATTTTCTGTCTGACCGTAACTGGGTCCGTGAAAACAAAGTTGAGTCGGTACTGTCGGACAGCTACTTCTATATTTTTTGATTCTACTGTCTACTATCCCCACTCCCACAAGGTCAGCTACTGGGCCCTCACTGGCTTTGTACAAACAAAAAACAGTGGCCCGTCAGTGCCGAGCAGTCCACAGCTACTGTGTTAAACAGCAGCTGTCTCCTATGCTGATCTAGTAGTGAGAACACGTCAGGAAAGTGATAGTACTGTAAATATAGCAGAATGGATAGTTGTTGACTACTGGGTGGTCAGTAACTGGCCTTGTGGAAACCAGGCTACATATTGTTCTAGGATGCATTTAGGGGTAAATATATCGAATGCGCTAGTGCAACTGGAGAGTGTCAAAGCTGCTGTTGATCAAAGCGACAATCCCAAGCTAAAGGTAAGCTGACAACTTTCCATATAAGTTTATCCATTATTATATGATAGCAACTAATATGTGACTTTTGACTTTAAGGCTGCTACAAATGATGACTTGAATATGCTCATAAATCTGTTAGAAAGTCCTATTCTAAAAAGCATCGCAACACTTCATGATTCAGTTGGTATGCTCGCTACTCAAGTGGCTCACCATCCTTCTATTCTTCCTGGAGACTTTGATATCACTCCAGCTGGTAAGTTGCATAATATACATAATAAGAAGATGATTGTGGTGTTTAAATATAAAAAAATATTTATAAAACATGAATAATAAAAATGTAATCTAAGTCAAATAAATTTTTATTAGCGGTTAATTTAACAGAAATATTAGGCTGAATAACCACTAATTATGTGAGAATTATTGCAGGTGACTTAGCTCTGCAAACAAGAAACTTGTATGGTGCTCACGAGGGGGAGGAAGAGCAAAGAGTGCCCCAAGTATCCCCCCCACACAGCCTGGAGTTTGGCTCCAGCTCTGACAATGAAATCATGCCGCAAATGGATGGTCCTCTAGACTCAAATATATCACCTAAACAGGTAAATTATGCTATTGACTTTTCAAAATAAATGTACTAGTGGTTTTTTTCACTTCTTACACTAGTAGACAAAATATTTTGTAAAGAAAAAAATCAATAACCCTTTAGAAGAATAAAGAATTATTATATGGAAATCATAATCATTCTTTATTCTTCTATCTTATTTCCATATAATAATTATTCATTATAATATTCCCTATAATAATTACTATAAAAAAAACTGTTTAAAGTATAAAATTTGACTTGTCTAAGTGTTTATTTTGTAAAGTTATTGAAATCTGAAAACAACAATTGAAATCTAAATAAAAAAAAAACATAAGTATGATATAAAAAATGATCAATGACCAACATACTTACAACTTAGTTTTAATAGTAACATCATCATACAAGGTCAGGATCGCCCACAGCTGGGTTATATAATATGCCTCTTTATTAATTTTTTTTATTTATTTGGCAATCTTCACATACTTAATGATTACGTGAATATAATTTCAGAGCCGAGGCATACTTGAGTTGGGTCGCAATGATGACTCAATTGCTTCTACATCCAACAACATTGTGATGGGAGATTGGGCACAAGTGGAGATTATAAACTTGGTCAATGATGGTACTGGACTTGGTTTTGGTAAGTTATGTTATCAGCAGCATCAAGATTTTGCATAAGGTGGTTAGACAAATGTGAAAAAAAACATCGGCTTTATACTATTTTATAGGTTCTACAAGTAATTTAGATAGCAGATAAGAAGTTGTGCATATTATAAGCTATTTCCTATAAATCTTTGCAAAAAAGAAAATTGAATCAATTATTGTAGTTTTGGATTCTATAGACAATGTAGTTTTTAGTAATAAATCTCATAATATAAATAGTACTTAGTACTTACAATGTTCGCGAAACTTGTTATCTGCTATCTAAATTACTTGTAAATCCTATAAAATAATAATAAAACTGTTTTATTTTGCACTCTTGGCTATAGTATTATAAAATCTGTGCCCCTGGCTAACCACCTAAATGACTGGTCTTTAAATCATAATAATAAACAAAGTAACAGTCTAAGTACTCACTGAAGCTTTGTTATGGTTATGAACCTGTCGGAAAACCAGCGCCGCTACTAGCTTTGACCCAACAACTCACTGAAGCTTTGTTGTGGTTATGAACCTGTCTGAAAACCAGCGCCGCTACTAGTTTTGAGTTAACTACTCACTGAAGCTTTATTGTGGTTATGAACCTGTCTGAAAACCAGCGCTTGTAGCGGTATAATATTGAGACAGGGACCTGTTTGGCCCCTTAAGTAACACTGTTCCTATCTATTTTGTTCATGTATGAATATGTATATGTTTTTTGTACTTTCCCACTATTTATAATTTGTCATGTTATCTATGGTCAAATATATTAATTTTCTTTCTTCTTTTCTTTCTATGCTTATATTTTCTTTTGTATTCGGCTGGACTTTTCGCACGGGTACTATTTAACAAAAATTTCAATATCCCTATTTTTTTTTTAAAAATAATATAGCCTATGTCACCTGGGGATAGTTTAGCTTCCCAACAGTGAAAGAATTCAAATCGGTTCTGTAATTTTGGAGCCTATTCAATGCAAACAAACAATCAAATCTTTCCTCTTTATAATATTAGTCTTTATAATGTGAGTTTGAAAAATCTCTTAGAAGATTTAATATTAATAAAAAAACCTTACTTATTTGCCAAAAAATCAAGTTGGGTTTTTATATTTTTAAATATATTTATTTATTATAGGTATAATAGGGGCAAGAACGAGTGGAGTGATCGTCAAAACTATCCTGGCTGGAGGTGTCGCAGATCGCGATGGACGCTTGAAGTCAGGAGATCATATTTTGCAAATTGGTGATGTAAGTTGTCTTATGTCAACTTAATGTATATTAACCCTTTGACCGCCATAGTACCTATACACTTTGTGCTTTGGCGTAGAGAACACGGGAATGCGTTTTTAGCGTGGTGGTCAAAGGGTTAATGAATGAATAAACATTTATTTCAGACCACGTAGTACAGCAAAACCAAGTCACGAGTTTAACAACTTAAGAAGATTAAGATGTAAACAAAACGCCTGTGATTCTTTGTGCTTCCTTGTCACGGGAATTTGACCAGGACGCACTAAGAACTCAGAGTGGTAATTCATTTAGCGTTTCTCTACTGGCCGTGGGAAGCCTTGACGTTGGAAAACCAGTCAATAATGCCGGTGCTGGCATCCAGTCGAAAACCACTCATTAGCATCTGATATCTGTTACTAGATGACGCTGTACGGCTTGACGACGTGTGCCTCGGCGACAAACAAGACAACTAGTTAAAAGACAATAATTATTAATTCATCACTGTGAGTGACATAGGCATATATGCAACAGGCTGCTTATCGGTTAACTAGCAAATAAATAGTAATTAATAAGTTTTTGTCACTTACCATACTGGCTATGATTCTAGGTAAGTCTAATGGAGATGGGCTCTGAACAAGTAGCAGGGGTACTTCGTGCGTCGGGCTCTCGCGTGCGGCTCGTGGTCGCGCGGTCTGTGGACCCGGCCACTGTGCAGCCCTCACCCGCACCTATTGTACCTCACAGGTATGTAATCAGGGTTCAGATGATTTAAATCAATTGCTTGTTCACTGCAAGGAAAACAGTATAAAAGCCAAAAATTTATAAAGAGTACCCGAATTGATCTTCGGTGCTCACACGCGCTATGTACATGTACTTGGTCCAGTGTGGTAGAGGAATCAAGGTATCCTCCCTAATTAATAATTTTCACGAATTTTCGTAGTTTCCTACAAATATTCATTCAAAAAAAAAATTATACTACAAGACATCGGAAAATAAATTCTAAACCTATGCTTTTGCGGTCATAGCTTTTTATTATTTGAATAAAAAATGACTTATTAATCGATTATTTAAAATGTTCACATTGATGCTAGTAGGAAGAATTTTCAAACTAAACATGTTAAAAATAGCTATTCCTTAAATTTTTAATAATGCATTTCTTTGCAAAGATTAGCAAAGAAAGACAGATCAGCAACCGAATCCTTTAGTGCAAAAATACAGGTTGTCCAATTGTTTGAAAAACCTGTCAGTTTGATTTAATGCAAAACTAAACTATAAAAAAATCTAATAATGCAGTTTTTGTTTTCTCATAAATCAAGATCATGACTCCTTTCACGACTTTTTTCTAACTCCCATGGTTTCTGATTTGGCCATACACTCCCATCTCAAAAAGCCATCCTGTATAATGTTACCCCGCAACATGATATATGGTAAGTCTGATGGAGATGGGCTCTGAGTCAGTGGCGGGAGTGCTTCACGCGTTGGATTCTCGCGTTCTGCTCGTGGTCGCGCGGTCTGTGGAACCGGCCACCGCATACTATTCAATATTCATTGGCAGTATTGGAACCTATTGTGCCCCACAAGTAGAAAAACTAAGTAGGTCCTACAAAAAATACAGCACTTCTAAAGCATTTGCGCAACCTACATGGTTTTCCGAAAGTAACCGATATGAGTGACTTAGATTGGAGGAAAAATAAGAAGAAAGACATACAGAATCAGAATCAATAACTTTATTTCTTTAGGCTTACAAAATAAGCACTTAGACATGTCAATTTAATTTTATACTATAAACATAGTTATTATTATCAAATAAGAAATAAGGTGTTATTAATATTCTCTTCACTTCAATTTTTTGTCCACTAGTGGAAGAAGTGAAAAAGAAACCACTAGCAGATTTATAATATCACTTATGTGTCTAATACATGTTTATTTTGCCTATCTAAATCGAAATTTAATGCGATACATGTCAATATTTCTTTAAAGCTAAACAGAACATTGAATTTCTTACATACTACTGACAGTGCGGAACGGAGCGACATCTGGCCAAGCATTAACATCATTGATGTAATCATCTATGGAGTAAAAGGCCTTCCTGATAATATTTTGATTAATGTACTGTTTCAATTTACGAATAGGGAGTTCAATTGCTTCAGATGGAAGTGTATTATAGAAGCGCACGCAATTGCCCACAAATGATTTCCCTACCTTTCGTAATCTATATGCTGGGATGTGTAATTTGTTCTTGTTTCTTGTATTTCTATAGTGAACTTTTTCAAAAAGCTATCTCTATTTTTGTGCGTATACATTATATTTTCATAGATGTATTGCGATATTAGTGTCAATTTTTTTATTTCTTTAAATAATTCCCTCAAAAAGTCGCGTGGCTTTAATTTGTAAATATCACAATTACATTTATTTCTGTCAACTTTAAAAATCAGCAAATAAGACTATATCATACAGATCTTTTGCTAAAAAAGGGAGATCATTTACGTATACTAAAAATAAGAAAAGACCTTTGAAATATTGGTCCTTGCGGGACGCCTAATAAAATTTTTGAGCCCCTAGATCTTTCTTTACCAATATCTACTTTTTGAACTCTATCAGATAAATATGATACAAAGGGCCCTAACTCAGCATAATGCTGGTTATGCTCCCGTAAAAGACCAAGCCAGCGCTGGTCTTCAGTTAAAATCCGTACAGGTGACGTCACGAACAATCCTACTCTGCTGTGTGCAATACAGAGGAGGAGGTAGGCCTCTTGCCACCAGTTGATTGATACAGACTGATTTCAACGAACCTTATCTTCGCTGCCTATATCTCGTACAACATTTGCTCGAATTTACGAAGCCAGGCATATTTTGATAACCCTTTGACAGACAGGCCAAAATTAACACAGCAAATTATATGGAAACACCATACAATATTAAAATTTTATGGTACTACCTACATCTTTAATTTTCAGACTTCTCTCTGACCCCGAAGCATTAGACCGCTATCTGATGGAGGCTGGGTTTGAACAAGTGTTCCACACACAACCTACCCCAGCTACACTGAACAACACTTCTTCTAGATTCGTATTCGATCACTCCATCACACCTCCACCTGAGTCTGGTATGTTTAACGTCACTTTGTAATTTTTCAGCAAAATTGTAATAAAAAATCTTGTAAAACTTCTTCAATCGACATTGCTTTAATTTCAGATGCAGAATCACCTGAAGTGGACCGATTTACTGTGCTGCTAAAGAAAGATGAAAATGGTCTTGGCATCACAATTGCAGGTTATTTTTTAATTCTCCTACTGTCCGTCACTATGTTACTTTAAGGGTTCCGTACTTAAAAGGAAAAAAGGAAACCTAGGATCACTCAAATAATTTATAGTTCGTCTGTCAACCCGAGTAAAACCACGCGTTCCTGAGAAAACGTTATCTCTCTCTATACTCTTGAAGCCGTGATATAAATCAAGCTTCTAAGTCAAGTCAATCAAAAGTTACGGCCATTTATCCCCGAATATTATGAAATTTCCAAGGAAATCACATGCACAGAAAAACTATGGGGTACTTCCCGTTGACATAGAATCATGAAATTTGGCAAGAAGTAAAGTGATAGCACAAGTAACGAAAATAATCCGATTACAACAAATTTGTAGTTTCTTCATTAAAAAAATAATTTATAATTCTCGCGAAGGACCAAAACCTGTAGGGTTCCTGTAGGTTACTACAGGTTCCCTCGATTATAATCATAAAATTTGCCAAGACGTAAGCCAAAGTAAAGGAAAAATCTGAAAACCGTAAATTGGTAGTTTATTCTCAAAAAGATTTTTTTTTTATTCTCGCCGTGATCAAGGCCTATATTATACCTACTTCCCGTTGACCTGGAATCATATTATTTGGGAAGAAACAACGTCTTATAATTTACGGAACCCTCGGTGTGTGAGTCTGACTAGCACTTGACGTTTTATTTCTAATGAAGTATCTATTAAAAATAAGAATGCAGCAGTTATGCCTATTTTACAAACTTTAATATTAGCTGCTTTTTTCCAAATCTTAGATATTCTTTAATGGAATAAAGCATTTTTATGTTTAATGTTCCCAGGGTATGTCTGCGAAAAGGAGGAACTTTCTGGAATATTCGTGAAGTCCGTAACTCCGGGCAGCGCGGCGGCTGTGAGCGGTAAAGTGCGAGTCAACGATCGGATCGTGGCGGTGGACGGAGTTTCACTGGCTGGCAAGTCCAATCAGAGGGCCGTGGATGCGCTCAAACAGAGCGGAAATACTGTCACACTTGAATTAGAAAGGTTTGTTAAAACATTGTATCACTGCGCAATTAGGATTTTGGTGTTCTTAAGTGGAGACCGCGATTTAAAAAGCGAGTCTTAGGCTAACGAAGGCTCAGACTCGCTTTTTAAATTCCTTTCTAATTGCAGCAGTCTCATTTTAGTGCCGCTCGCTATGCTCGTGACTACTCTGGTCTGTTTCGCTAGCTCACGATTTAATAACGGCACGTTCAATTAAAAATAGTTTTGCTCTCTTGATGAACAAATGACTATTAACGTAGTTTTTCGTTTATAATATACTGTACTGTAATATTTTTAAGAAACAAACTGGTACCCGCAATCTCACAAATAAAATTTGCGCTTTGACTCTAGTCTTAACTACGCAGGTACCTCAGAGGTCCGAAATTCGAGCAATTGCAACAGGCGATAGCTGCGGGTGAATCCGCTGCGACTAGCACTGCGGCCCATAATCCCTTCCTTCACATGCATCGCCCTGAACCACTGACCTCGGACCAGGACATACAGATGAACTCGTAAGTATTCTACCTACTTCTGAAGTAAACCTACTACGAATGTCTGCAATACGAGTATCTCTGTCTGGCATAGACTTAAAAGCTTACTGATGCATGGCAACTCAAACTCATGTGTAACTTGGCCTTCGATAGAAGAGTTTTCCTGACATTTTTTTCTTAATGTTGTCTCTCGTCAACTAGTAGCGCCGACTTCGTGGATATCAGCTACCGCATGCGTGTTTTGAGTTGCGTTATAAGAAATATTCATATTTTTTTCCACCAGTATCCCTCATCCGCAAAGGACATAGGGGCTGATGATGATACCTCATCCTGTAGTTAAACAAAAGCAATTCTCGCCACCCATCCCTGTTACGTGCCATCGTTTCTCATCAGTACATACGGTATATAAGTATATAACTTTATCTACAACTATTTCCCATTCCAGTCCAGCATTATTTATTTACTTTCTTGCAGTTTGGACAGCAACATAGTAGAAGAACCGTTATCAATAAGCCCGCCTCACAGCCCGCCGCCGCTCGCAACTCGCGCCGACCCTCCGTTTGAGATGCCTCGTACTACGGAGCAGAAGGACGCTATCAAGAAGAAGTGGCAGGCGATACTTGGTAATAAAGTCGTTGAAGATTTGAAATTTGCTTTCATAAGATTGATAAAGTATTATATCTACCGAGACCAAATGGTCCTGCGAAACGGAGTGATAAAAGACAAAGAAAGCCCTCTCGATAGGCAGTGACAAAATAGTCGCGGGGAGTCTGTAGATGTATGGAGCGAGACGGCTCTGTACCGCTCTATGGCGTTGTTTGGGGAGGTCTGTGTTTAGCAGTGGACATTTGCGCCACTCCATCAACCATGCACAATCATTCGTCGATGAGTAAGAAAAATGAGAAGCAAACGCCCGAATACTCAAACACAATCCACATTTAAGCACGTCCCAGCCACCTAAATGTGCTTAAATGGCAGATTTCCATAAACTTATTTCTTTAGGCTTACAAAATAACCACTTGGACAAATCCATTTATTATATACAACAGCTAACAGCTATAAATATAGTAATTATTATCAACTAACGTACTATATAAATCATCATCATATCAGCCCATACACGTCCACTGTTGGACATAGGCCTCCCCCATACGACGCAACAAATATCGGTCCTGAGCCGCCTCCCTGCGACCGCTACGATGTCATCGGTCCATCGAGTGGATGGTCTCCCATGTAGGCGGCGGGGGTTTTGCCATAATCACTACGCTTGGCAGGCGGATTGGTGATCGCAGTGTTAGTGTTGAAAAATACTCACAAGGAAGCTGCATACATACTATATACATATTATGCATGTATTATAATATTTAATATTTTCCAGGTGACGAAGTGGAAATAGTAGTCGGCGTGGTAGTGCGAGGCGGCGGCGGTCTCGGCATATCGCTAGAAGGCACGGTGGACGTGGAAGGAGGCCGTGAGGTGAGGCCTCACCACTACGTGCGCTCTGTGCTGGCCGAGGGACCCGTGGGCCGCGCGGGCGTGCATCGACCTGGGGACGAGCTGCTAGGTACGACGACGAAATCGCTTCAAGGCCGAGATGTGTGTAAAAACAAAGACCAACATTCGGGGATGCAGCAGAGTACGAGAATCTTATTGTGTGTGCAGTTCGCGGGTGTGTGACTAGCGAAGCGAGCCTGGTACACCTCGTCAATACAAAGAGCATTGCTCGCTCGCTCGCCAAACTGTATGATTTTATACGGCTCGCTTCGCTCATCACGCTGTGTATGACTGTGCCGCTCACTACGCTCGCCGCACCGAGATAATCGTGAGCTCTGTCAACCGTAACCATTCTCTTTCCAATTGCGTAAATTGCTGCAGAATAATCATTAAATCATGCGAGCCATTCTTCACTATCGCATCTTTTATCAAAATATGGATCTTGTTATTTGAATTTCTTTTTGTATTATATTTTTTCATTATCATCCTAACCATACAGTAACATATTTATATTTGTCAGAGGTGAACGGGCATCGTCTACTCGGCATGAACCATCTTGAAGTAGTGTCAATTCTCAAAGAACTATCGAGTGAAGTGTGCATGGTGTGCGCGCGGCCTCGCCCTGCGCCTACCATCGAGATCGCTCCGCCCGCCGCTACGCTCGTTAAGGTAAACACAAACTCATACAACTATAGCGTGATCTATACTCTGATCTAGAATCCAAGACATTTTTGTAAAAAAACAATTTAAGTCTGAAGGTACAGAAGATTATAGTATACCTAGGCCGACCACAATATGCAGCTCAATTTTTTTTTTCTGCTGGCAAAATCCTTTTTTCGGCTGACCCATACATACCTCTTTAATCTGCTGATGGTTTAAATGATACCCTTTATGAATGCACAATACGATTACATAATGTCATTATATGATTTATAACATTAACTTCACAAATAGGTACCTTTTTTATAGCGGATGTAGATAAAAAGATTAATCTTTTATCTTTTGATAAGATGATTCTTTTATCAAAGGATACTTAGTGGGGGTTTATCAGAATATGTGCATGTTTATCAGAATATGTGCATGTTAATTCCTCATGATTATCACTATCTTTGTATCGTACCACATGCACAGCATAATAAATAAATAATCCCTAGGTTAAAGTTGATAAGACAGCCTACAATAATATTATTCTTATTATTTCTACACTTTATTATAGGTAAATACAGATGTATCGAAATATTTTAAACTGTAGGCAAGACAAATCACATTCAGTTTGACCATTTAATAAAGGATTATGTAATAGAGTCTGTCATATGGATGTTATCTTCTAAGTATTGCCATAGAAAACAAAGCTCATGGCTCAGCTTACTTTGCTGCTAGTTGATGCTGTATTGTCCAGCGTTAATTTTTATTTATTGGTTTCAATACAGATGTCACAAAAGCACAGCAGTAAAAAGTTTCAAAGATGTCAAAAAAGTTTTGTTTTTTAAACCTGTGTATTGATATGACACCATCTCTGACGCGTCACAAAACGACACAAATAATAAGTTCCTGAATTAAGATGATTTGAAGTTAATTACATGTTCTGAATTAGAATATTCTGTCACAGGCCAAGTCCGACGGCAGCCTAGCCGGCGCGGGCGCCGAAGAGGGCGGCTCTCTCTCAGCAGGTGGTAAAGTGCGGTCGCGCAGCCTTGAACCGCTCACCGGGCTGGCTATGTGGTCTTCTGAACCGCAAATCATTGGTAAGTTTCATTTATGGCCGTACTCATTGAAGCACTGGTATTGTTGGTTTATGATTTAAATAATAAATTTATTATTAAATTTCAATATTATTATTGTTTTTACTGCCGATTTTCTCAAGTCGCTTGCAAAGTAGCTTCGTTCAGTGTAACTAACCTGCAATCGTAGCTTAGTTATATCGCTGCCAGCGTCTTGGGATGAAAGGAGCTACTAGTTAAACCTGCGTCGAGCTGATGATTGGCTTCGTCGACAGTGATATTAAGCTATACTATAACATGGTTGATGCGAAACAAGATCTTATTGGCCACTATTTTTCTACTGCAGAATACTTTCTTTTCCTCACACTCAATTAAATATTTGTTCACAGAGCTTGTAAAAGGCGAGCGCGGTCTAGGATTCTCTATCCTCGACTACCAAGATCCGCTGCGTCCCGCGCACACGCTCGTCGTGATCCGCTCGCTGGTGCCGGGCGGCGTGGCGCAGCAGGACGGCCGCCTGATACCCGGCGACCGGCTGCTGTTTGTTAATGATCAGGTATGATCATACAAAGAGCTAGTGAAAGGCGAGCGCGTCTACTACCAAAAATAGACAACAAAAGCTCACAGAAATAATTCCTCATTGTGTGATCCCGATATAACAAGATCACTTTCTATCAGATCTTAATAAATTTTGTGGCATTATAGATTTTAAAAGTAGCCGTTCCTATCGACCAAACCATCAGTTTCATTGAATGCTAAAAATCCAATTTTTTACTTATTAATTTTACTTATGACTTATTCATATTTATTTCCATTCATTTCAGAACCTAGAGAACGCCAGCCTAGAGCAAGCAGTAGCAGCATTGAAAGGCGCCCCCCGCGGCGTCGTCCGCATCGGCGTGGCTAAGCCTCTCCCATTGGCCGACGCACCGCCTCCGCTTCCCTCCACCGCACCCCCGCGTCTCAGCGCTACTAGCCCTTGAGTGGTATGAATGTTATATTTAATTTTATCTACTACGTTGGTTGGTTGACCCTCGAATTATAACGAATTTATTCATAGCGATTTCGCTCTCTGAATGAGGCATTTTCTAAAGGAAAACGCATATTTACTTTAGAACTCAATACAAGGCGCTGCTGTAGCGTTGCGGCGGTCTTACGTCTATGGATGGTCGCTCATCGTCTCTGGTCGGTAGCATAGACAATATAGAAATAGATCGCTACACTACAGTGCCCTCTTTTCAGTTTGCTCGAACTATATATTTGCTCACTATTTTTCAAAGTCAACGCCTCTAGTGACACCTCATACCCATACCCATTTGCTTAACGATATGGTAAAATTTTACTTGTGTCTTTTAAGTGCTTATTTTGTAAGCCTAAAGAAATACACTTATTGAAACCTGAAAAAATCTGTATCTACCGCGCCAGACCATCATCATCCAGACCTGATTAGTAGGACAAACGTTATAGATAAACGTTACAAACCTTTAAGTAGCATATATTAAATCATTATTTTTGAACCTATTGTTTTATGTTATTGCAAATACGAGGTGGTTGAAGCAGATTTTCTGTACTTAATAACTTTTTATGAACAAAATGTATAAAAAAAAAATTACTATTAAGATATTAATTATTCTTTTTATTAATAAGATAAAGATTAATTTTAAGAGATTTATACTCGAGTTATGTATGTATTCAAGGTATTATGGATTTTAATTTTATTTAAATGATATACTTTATTGTACCTTGAGACTGTTAAGTCATTCCTATAGAATATTTTATTAGGTTAAGAATACTTAAAAATCAAATAAATTTAAAATGAGTTCAATATTTTTTTCATTAAAACACAACTCTTTAGAAAAACATATATTTTTGTAACAAAAATATAACCTATTTACACCTTTTCGTATTCTAAATCACATTGATTCCTTGCACTAATCCCTAATTGAGCAATATTAAAAGTACATTTATTATGAATTAGATAATAATTTAATTTAGTTCATTGCCCTCTCCCTATTAATTATGCTTATTCTAAGATCAATCTTTGTAGAAGTCTTCAATAATGTCTTTGTACTTATCGTAAACGACGTTCCTCTTGATTTTCAACGTTGGTCCTGAAACAAAAACAATTGTTAAAGCCCAGACATTTTTAAACTCACTTAGCGTCCGTCCTTATTAGCAAACTTACGTCCACTCTGTAATGTGGACGTAGAGGATACGAGAGGATTTGGTATCATAACCACGCTTGGCAGGCGGATTGGTGATCGCAGTGACAGTTCTGAGTAATACATAAACGAATTCCTTGCTCAACCAACAAAGACTGATCAGGGTCTCTTCAAGAAAAGAGTGAATAGGTGTGTCTTCTGGACCTTCGTGATACACCGTCGGCCACATCATCACTTTTAATCACATGAGACTGTGGTCAAAAGAAGGTCTTTCGACTATAAAAAGCCTTTTCTCTGGTAGGTTCACTTAGTCTCTTACGACATCCACGGGCTGAGTTATAGGGATTAATTTTTATACCACCATCGCCATGGCCACGATCGCCATACACTATGCAAGTCACTGAAAAGACGACCTTTAAAAACTTATGTAATTTGAACTCTTTCTACGTCAGTTGAAGTTTAAATATTAATTTGAACTCTATCTACGTCAGTTGAAGTTTAAATATAGCCTTACCTAATTCTCCAGTGAAAACGGAGAAGTCAGCGGGCAGTATTGTGAATTTCTGAATCTTCTGTGCATTCGATATCGCTTGCTTGTTGGCTCTCATGATGCCGGCTTCTATCGCTTTGTGCACCTGAAAGGAAACAAATATAGATCAGTATCTGAGTTATGGTCAAAAACTTACTAGAAATAACAAAAGAAGAGCACATAACAAAAGAGTTGGATTATTTTTTTCTTCAGCTAAATTAGCTTGTATTTTGATGGAATACCTTTTCATCTTTGGTTTTTACAATTTCGCTGATAGTGGTTGCTGTGCTGCCGAGACTGGCCACCCAGCCTCTGGTTTCGTAATCAAGCTCGTCCAATGGCACTCCAGTTTCCGGGTTCACTTTAGCCTGAAATATTAATCAATTTCAATAAATGATTTGATCGAAACGAGACCCATTTTTAGAGGTTCTTTGACAACATTCACATCCAACATTCACATTTCGCTGTGTTCATTTTGAACACAAAATTTGTTGAATATGGGACATAAGAGTCATTTCATAAGACAGCTACATATAGGCAGGCGAATAGAATTGAGTAATGGGCTGAGCCCCGCACTTTAGTTTTCATACATTCCGAGAACAAGGAAAAAATATCAAAGTACATAAAATGGCGTGTTTTAAAAAACGATACACCGACTTCAAATTCCCTTACTTCTACACTTATTTGAAGTTTTGTGGGATAAATAATAATCTCCTGGGGATACAAATTTCATAAGACCCCTTCGGGATCATTTTCTTTATAGTAGTGAAATAATTTTCGAAATCGGTCCATAATTGGCGAGATATCGCCTAACATATGTACATACGAAAAAAAACATAGACAAATAGATAACATCCTCCTTTTGAAGTCGGTTAAAAATTAAATTCAGGGTATGCGTTAGGTAGGTACCTTAGTAATAAAGTTTAAGAGAGAATTAATACCCTTCCCTCGTTGATCAATCTTCTATTAGACACAATTTATCGAGTTCGTAAACTTACCTTGAGCGTGACTAAAAGTGATAGGAATTTCCGTTTATCTCCGATCAAGACTGCGTAGCCCACGTGGAGTAGTTCCGACTGGACTGTTTGTTCTATCAGCACTGGTGCAATGTTCTCACCTCCCGCTGTTATTATAATTTCCTGTGAAAAAAATATGCTACTTCTATAAATGGTTACAGGCGTTTTTATAATATTTTGTATACCAATTCAATAAATATGAAAATTAGGTACAAACAAAATTGTTTCAAAATTTATTATAATTATGCAACCGTTGCAAAAATGTTTGTGATTCACTGTTTTTTTCACTGAGTAGAAAGTACTGCTTAACTGCATAATGAAAGTAAGCTAATATTGCGGATTACCGAATATCTTTCGCAAGTTAACGAAATGTACCTACAACAAGACTTGTAATGTACCGACAACAAATTATCCCTCAGCGTTTTCTGGAAATTAGTAAATAATTTATAGTCCCTATTTAGTGCTTCGTTTGTCTATTTCGAATTATAAGGTATGTACTAATGTACTTTTTCAAATTGATCGCCATGTTTTGCACGTGAATAGTGTTCTGAGAAAGCAAAAGATTACGCCTTTAAAACACTCATAAATGCTTAAGTTACGTCAACTTTTGTTGGTCCATACCTTTATCCTCCCAGTAATGTAAAGAAGGCTGTTACTATCCACTCTGCCGATATCTCCAGAATGCAGCCAACCTTCGTCGTCCAACGCCTCTTTGTTCTTGGCCTCATCATCGAGGTATCCCATGAAGACGTGACGGCCTCTGATCATGATCTCGCCAGGGCCGTTGGGGCTGACTGAACCGCCGAAAATGGTCTCTGTACCTTCTAGAAGTTCGCCTGCTGAATCTAATGAGAATCTGCAGGTAAGAATAATATTACTTTGTAGGTAAGTTATTGATCTTACTCTCCAACATTTGAAATTTTTTCAGTTACGTCGTAATTGCAACCTGCGTTTACGACGTTACTGAAAAGACGGTCCTGGGCATGCCCTGGGATGCCCTTGGGCACAAAGATTTATAACTTGCGATTCGTACGATATAAATCTTTATGCCCAGGGCAGATATTTTTTTGCTGAGATATTGTTTATGCTCATTAGTAGGTAAGTATATAGTTATTGTTAACTGTGTAGACAGGATAAGGTTACCTAATTAAACGTGATAAAACCCTAGCTTATTCTATAGCAATGTGTCTTTCTTCATGAAAACGACTCTGTGGACGCATAATTCTACGAGTATGAAATTGCATTAGGTAGGTATGTGCCGGTCCGGCACCTACGTCAATAGATGCATAATTCCATGAAACAGTTGCCGGCAGTAAAAAAATGTAATATAATTTATAGATTAAGTGTGTCGGTGTGCTTAGAAAACAAAAGATAATTGTACAAAATTATTAACCCGAGGTACCCGAGCGATGGCAGAAATCGAGGTAGACAATTAAAAGATGGGAAGGTGATAAGTATTATCCTTGCAGCAAAGGACAAGAGTTTATGGAAATCTTTAGACGAGGCCTATGCAGAAGAAAATATGCCACAGAAAAACCAACATTTTACGATCTAGATTAATAACATACATATAGATAAATAAATGTTAGTAATATAATAAGGCGTAGTTTTAAAAATACCCTAAATGTATAGAAAACAATAGCAAGGCTTATATTATTATTAGGGTGTAGGTGTCGGATCGGGTCGGCTAATAAAAAACCGTCCACTTTGAAATTAATACAATTCCTCTAACTCGTTCGTTCTATTGATATTGTAATGCATTGCAGTGAAAATCATGACATTTACTTACTTGGGGTAAATGCTAAGCGTATGGGCGCCAGACGCCTCACTCATTCCAAAAGCGTCCACAATAGGGATGTCTAATGAAAGGAAGAATTTCTTCACATCTGGTGACAGTGGCGCCGCGGCGGTCACAAACGTGGAGCATTTGTCCAGGCCCAGAGATTCGTGGACTTTACTGAACACGATGGATTTGGCCATTTTGTACCCAAGTGATTGCCCTTGTTGCCTGCAAGAGGATAGTCAGTTAAACTCGGACATTATAATCAGTGTAATGAATTATTGTATAAATGAAATAGATGCTCAGAACTATGAAGCTATACTACTAGGAACAGGTTCTAACTAAATCAAAAGGTTCTAATTAAATCAAACGGTTCTAATTAAATTAAAAATTTCTGAGTAGGTAAAATATTGATTGCAGGTAGGTAAGCATGATTATTTTGTTGGTCGGTGGGCTCATAATTTTTTTATTGAAGTCGTACTTAATTCTTATTGTTGCTCTAACGTTACTTAATAAAATGTATATGACACGCAGTTAGGAATGTAAATTAGCCTGTGAGTTGTATGGTGATCAATATTTTCAATGTTATTGATAACATAAACAAGCAAATTATTTGCTTCAGAGATATAATAATGGGTATGAATATTAAGGTTGAACGAGTTGGTCGCGCGAACTCGTCGGTAGGCAAGGCCTACATGTATGCTATTTCACCGACATAGGGTGCGATGAGTAGTGTAGGATGAGATGCACAATTATTGATTACTAAAACGACCACGTAAAAAATGTGAAAAGACTTAGCACAAGGGTTATTGTAAAAACTATTGAGTGAATTTTTTCAAAATTTATTTCAACTTTTGAATAGTTAAACTATGTCGGTACTGTTAATTACTGTACTACTTAATTTTAGAGTTTTCTTTCTCCGTATATTATTTATTTACGTCCAAACTTGGGCTAAAATCTGTGTTGAAATGCGATAGTTTAGAAGCTTGTATTTTTTAAATGTACCTATACCTTTTTTACGGTGTTGGTTCCATACAAACATAGATAATGACGAGATAAATTGATATAATCCTTAGTTTTGGATGTACAACATCAAACAGTGGAGTAGTTAGCTACCCTTCCACGTTTGTATGGAAAGATGAGCGACTCGTACGTCCATAAGTGACCATGATGTTTAGTGAGTTCGCCTTGGTTCGAAATATTTGCACGTGTCGCTAGCTCTTTGCATGCGCATACAAACTGTCCTATAAATAGAGCTTGCATCGTTTGTCGGTCGATAGGTTATTTACCTTCAGTCTAATTCCGTGCGTCTGCTCTTGAAATTGTTCTAACGGTCTTCATTTAGGGTCGTTTTTTGATGTTTTACGCGTTAGATTCGTGATTTATTGAAACACTTGTGTGACAGAGTGATGGATGTTTCAAATGTGATTGGCTGTGAATAGAGTCGACTCTACATTGTGGTCCGATCTAGCTCAAATGGAATGTAGCCATGGACAGGGTTTTTAATATTTGTTTTATATTTAAATTTGATAATATATTATTACCTACAGTTATAATTTGCTTATCATGACTTTGTTATCAATAATTCGTAATTATTATAGAATCATAAAATTCACGGTGAGATATGAAACATAGGTACTATCTTTGCGTATCTATGTATCTATATTTTACTGAACAAGGCTAGCGAAAAAGACTTGCACAATGTCGTTTCACGGAGAATGTGTGTCATTCATGACCTTGCATTAAATCGATAGTCCTTATACAATGTTTCTTTCTAGGTTCGTAACGTGACTAGGCCTATGCTACACGTTGAGACAAATGTATGAGGTCATGGGATGTGAATAATGTAGGTTATGAATTTAAGAACTATTGAAGAATAACTGTTTACAAATCAGTACAAATTTATTAGGTAGGTTTAATTTAATTCTAAAACAAGCTTAATGTGTATCGCCTAATTAGATATGTTTTAAAATGAGCATGGAATAACAACAACATGCTTAGTTTCAGGCCGATCGAAAATTTATGAAAACTTGGTATTTCGACAAAAATATTCAGATATTATTATAGAATAGAAAATAAATTTTGTCGTGGAGTCTAGATAAGCATAGAGCGTGAAGTATTTAATTTATAATATTGGCATTCTGACATTTTGCCAAACGCAGAAAGCAAATTGCTATTGCGCTACCAAATCGTCTGCCTCAGATGTTATTTTATGACTCCGTTTAGCAATACTTGTACTACTACTGAACTAAGATACGTTTGTAGTAAATTATGTATTATAATGTAGGTATCATGCTAGGATAGGTACAATAAAATCTACAGGTGATTCACTCGTTACATACCAAAAGTCTAGCAGTTGGAGTAAAGTGAGGTCTATCGGAAGTCCGTTCATTCCCGCAGAGAGAGAACTGATTAGAAAGGTAGAATAAGAAATTTGAAAAGGGTTTCAGTTTTGCATAGTGTAGGTGTATTATAAATTCCTTGGTTTAGGTACCTATGGTTGAACTAAAACAGTGATAATAATAATATAGTGTTTTGGAGTGAGACCAATATTTTTATAGCTCTGTAGTTCAAATCGAAAAAGGGACTTAACGGATAGCTTAGAAAAAAAATAAAGACACGGTTTGAAAACAATCCTTCGTAGGTAAGGTACCTAGGCTAGCACGAGCAAACCACTGTTACCCAATCAAAATAAACAAGTACCTACTTAATAGCCTTGAAGCTTTCTTTTTGAGACCGGTCCATTATGCCATTTACCACGTAACGTTATGAACCTACGGTAAATATATTTAACTCCCTGTCTCACTTTCATTTTAAACATTTTGCGAGCCATTCAAACCGCTACGCTAACGTTCTCGAGTTAAAGTAACTGTCAAGCCAACGAAAACTTGGTATTTCGACAAAAAATATTCAGATATTATTATAGAATAGAAAATAAATTTTATCGTGAAGTCTAGATAAGCATAGAGCGTGAAGTATTTAATTTATAATATTGGCATTCTGACATTTTGCCACAAAAGCTTCCTATAAAAGTATTGTTAACTGTCAAGCCATTGTTGAAAATGGAAAAATCTTGTGCGTCCGATAATTTACACTACGATCTAGGAATCCGTGAATAGGAATTTCTTTCATATCTTACTAAAAAAGGTTTGTGTTCTTCCAATATAAATAAGATTCGTATTTAATCAGTTATGACCCGTTATGAATTCCTTCATATTGTCACTGTAGTTTCATTTCTCCCAGTCGATTTTGTTGATACAGACGTGTACATAAAACTTTCGAAGTTGTAAGCATTGTTTGGCACGTTTAGTCTCTAGTTTATTTTAGAAAGGGTACGATGACCGTCGTCGGCTCCGTTATGTGCGCAATCGCAAAAGCTGAGGCACTGTTTACAACCGGCTTGTGAAAACTAGTTCAAATTAGTTTCTTTTCCGCATGATATGATTGTTTTTCTACTTAGCAATCTACAATAGTGGTAGTAGGTATGAGTCATTCGTTACACCTATTATGCTCTTATAGTTCAGTTATGTGTCGCTATTGTTTATTTTTTATTACTAAGATAGAAAAATGAAACAATTGCGAACTTAACTAGGTATTTGTGTATTGTTTTTGTGAGTTTTTTGTTTATTTGATAGGAAAAACAGCAGAAAGACAAGGATTCTGCTGTAGTTGGTAGGTTTTGCTTGGTTAAACGCGTTATATAAATTCAGAAAACCATTATACGGTCACCAAGGGAACACTACACTTAATAAATTTATGCTCTCAGTCATATTGTCTGTAGTGTCTGTATTTGAGTCTAAAAGTGATATTTACCCTTTGATCCTTGCCAAATGATGGTTAAGTCCCTGTTCTCTTGCCCACTTTGCCATGGCTCGCTTGATGGAGCCGCCTTTGGCGCCGACAGCCATGATTTTCTCGTACATTTTCTCCCATACTCTTGGCACACCAAGGAACCTGTGATAAAATTCCAGCTTGTTAAATCCTTTGAGAATCAATGATTAACGACGATCAAGTGGGATAAATAAATTATGGTGTATGTATTTGATGGTATACCTAGGTAAAAAAATCTAAAATATAAGAACAACTACAAAATATTTTGTCGATTTCAGGACGGCTTCCAAAGTACCTAAGGAAGCCCGCAAAATTGAACTTTGTCAAAGTCAGTAGTAGTTTTATCAGCCGTTGTAAAAACCAGTATGTGAATTAAAATTTGTAACCTACCTACTTATACCTTGCAAGATCAGTGACCTTAAACGAAATCAAAGTGTCATTGAAAACAGTCTTGTTAAGAATATACGCACAGTTTTTGTGCTCGTACTCAGATTTCTGCCGTAAACGTTTCTGTAGCTACTTTGAGAATAATATCTAAAAAACTGTTCAAAGTTCTCAGTTATGTAAACGTTAGTAATACATTGATCTATCTGAGTACATTGCGCAGATGACATGGCCTGTCAGTCGTATAAAATATTCAAGCAGCTAATTATTATCCCAATGCGAGTTGTAATGAGTAATTATTCTACCGACCAATTATTTAATTATCAAGTATCTACCTGACGAAGTAACTACTGCGCGCGCAATGCAATTTGACGTCAAGGTGTTATTTCAATGCAAAGTGTATAAAGTTCAAAGTTGTTTACCTTACTTTAAAAATAAAAAAACAGGGGTTTAATATTCGTGAGACCTTAATGAAGGTTTTATGTACTAATGGAAATATGGGTTAATAATACTGTATGTACCTACTATCACATAATATTGTTTTAAAAGAGACAAGTCGATCTTGAGATTTGATCATGTTGGCAATGACATAAAACAGGTAAAATCTTTGTAAAAATTCTGGCCTTTTCTGGAATTACACCACTAGGTTAAGGTTATATAATTTAAAACAATATGTAGATTTGATGAAATGGTTACCTTGTAGGACGAACTTCTTTCAGTGTTTCGACAAGACTGCCTTTGAGCGCGTCAGGTTGCGCGAAGAATACCGTAACTGCGTTTGATAAAGTTGTGTAGATGTCTACCACCTGAAAACCCATACAAAATCTGATAAACTTACACATTTATAGCGAATTCCCATGAAATGAAATTCCGATCAGAATTATAGTTTGAGTCCAAATGATGCACAGTTAATTCTTTTCAGTACCTTAATGTAGAGCAAGTAAATTTAGGTATGCTTCGTATTGATAAAATTATCTAAAGAATATTCATAATGCCTTTACTTGCTCTTCATAAAAGCACTGATCAGAATTAACTGTGTATTAGTTTGAGTCCAAATAACATACAGTTAATTCTTATCAGTGCCTTAATGTAGAGCAAGTAAATTGATTATACCTATTGTTTGACCAATCTACATTTAGGTATGCTTCTTAATGATAAAATCATCAAAAGAAAATTCAAAATCGAAGGCATTTACTTGCTCTATATTAAGGCTCTGTTAAGAATTAACTGTGTATTAGTTTGTGTCTTAACTAAAAAACAGTTAATTCTTATCAGGGCCTTAATGTAGAGCACGTTAATTGGTCATATTGTTTGACCAATCTACATTTAGGAATGTTTCCTAGTGATAAAATCATCTAAAGAAACTTCAAAATCAAATGCATAAAAGAACTACCGCTATTCCCTCATTTCCTGAATGACGTCTCTAAATTGTACTGATAAAAAGAATTTGCAATGTTCCTACCTGGGCAGCGACATGACTAAGTGGCAAGAAGGAGACGAGCCTATCCTTCCCAGGCTGCAAATCCCCGACTCTTTCTCCTATGGCGTATGCGTCCCACGTCAAACTGTCGTGAGATAACATGACAGCTTTCGGGGGACCCACTGTTCCGGACTGAAAAAAAATTAAATAATTTATTTAGAGGTTATTTGTTTTTATAGTGTTGAACTACCTACATACATTTTACATTTTAGGGCAAAAGATGTAAGAATTTATAAATCCCAAAAAGTTACGATTCAGACGGGACTTGAAACCGCAACTTTTCTGTGAGAGCCACCAAATAAGTTATTTTCACTTTGGATGAAGCTCGTACATGACCGATTTAGCGGACCTATAAAAGAGAAGGGTCATTTGCTGGATTATAATCCAGGAGGCTACTTACTTCCCATTAACCTAGAATCATGAAATTTGGCAAGAAACAAGGTCTTACATAATTTCACCATATTATGTCATCATTCTTTATGTATATAAATTTAGATCTGCTATAATAACCATTTAACTTGAAAAAATAGTCGATTATAACGTTTCAGTAGAGCTTATCATAAAGTGATTTATTTTATAGTACTTAGCCAGTAACTATAATAATGAAAATAACCATGATTTCATTACAAAATAATAACGTTCGAGGAAAATCGAACGATTACAGAGGTTTTATCAGACAAACGTGAATCATATTATGTTTTACTAGCAACTGCCCCGGCTTCGCACGGGTAGTAGAGCATAACCTACTAGCTGCAGACCGCGCCTTTGCCCGCGTTTTATCGAGATCAAAATTAGCCTATATGTTATTCCAGGTCCCAAACTATACCCATACCAAATTTCAGACTAATCGGTTCAGTAGTTTTTGCGTGAAAGAGTAACAAATATCCATACATCCACCCATACAAACTTTGACATTTATAATATTAGTAGAAAGATAGAATGGGTATAGTAAACTATCCTTAAAATATCGATATATGCTATCACGGACATTTTTGAAGATCTATAAAAGAGGAATACCCCACATTTAATTGTTTTGTTATATCTCAAAGGGATTAAGCAGCGTTTTCGTGAAAGTTCCCAGGAAGCTTGATTTTTTCCGACAGTTCTAACGTTTATCATTATATTTCAACCAATTTAGACAAAACCTTGACAAATTATATATTTAAACCTTCCTCATAAATCACTCTATAGATTGATGAAAACCGCATGAAAATCCGTTCCGTAGTTTTTGAATTTATCGCGAACAGACAGACAGACGCGGCGGAGGAATTTGTTTTATAGTGTAGTAAAGTGATGTCAAACAACATCAGCTAACTTTGATACCCAGTATTTTTTCAATCCTATGTAGGTACGAAAACAGAAAAGAATTTCTTGTTTGACAGTTAATTACGAAACAGTGAAAAATAATTCTTTTTTCACAGTCAATTGTGAAACTACAATTGCGAAAACGGACTAAACCAGTATATTAAAATATATTTTTTCAACCATGATAAACTCATCATCATCCGAGAGTTTATATGTTACTAGATATGTAGGTACTTATGTGGTGTGGCGAATAACAAGTAGGTAATTATGGATTATTAATAAATCTTGCACGCCGAGCACGCCGAGGCAGAATGTGTTGAAGTATTATTTATTTATTATTCAATACATATTTACCTACATACCTGCAAATAAATGATATATTCTTAGAGACTCACCGTATAAACTAATGTGCAGCACTCATTGACAGCTATACTCCTCAGAATATTGTTCAACTTTGTGTCCGATTCATTCTCACCCATTTCTAGAATTTGTTCCCACTAAAAGAAAAACAAATATTAATTGTTTTATCATGGGATTCACGATATAAAACCGAGAATCACAGCAAACATTATTTTGTAGCAACTAAAGGTAAAAGCACTTACATGTGCTCTACCTTTATTTGATAAAGAAACTTCGTTGTCAAAGAGATGTTAAACAGAATAAACTTAATTTTACACTATAAAGAAAGATAACTTTCACTATAAATCCATAAGACTTATAAATGCGAAAATGCGTTTGTCTTGTTTGTTTGTCCTCCCTTCACGTCCTAACTAAGCAACTAATCGAATTGAATTTTGGCATAGAGTTAGTTGGAAGGATGGAGAATAACATAGGCATACTTTTTGTCCTGGTAAAACATCAAATTCCCATGGGAGATTTAAGGGAATATTCGTATTTTTATAAATTATATGAAATTAGAATTTAACGCGGGTGAAAGCTCAGGGATCAGCTAGTGGTAAATATAATCAACTTAAACTTACACTATAAACTCCTTGCACCGAAGTATCTACAGGCCCTTCCCATTGTATAATAGCTTTGAGCAGCGGTAGTTTATCCCGGACTGACAGGATTTTATCCAGCTGTTTCTTATCCTGCACTGCGACGATGTTAGCCCTCGAGGAAACCAAGCAATGGTAACAGGCATCTGCTGAGTTTGTAGTGTAGATACCAGCGGCATAGCCCCTAGAGGAGACGCAAATAAAATTGTAACAACCAATGACTGTCCCTTTCGACCAGAAACCTGATAAACGGCTAGGTTTCTCAGGTTTCTTTATTGCTGAATAGAAAAGCTTAGCTTAGCTTAGCTATGAAAACATAGAAATTACCTAAGCATTCTATCCTACTTATTATTATAAATTTGAAAGTAACTCTATCTGTCAGTCTGTTACATTTCAAGCCTAAACGGCTGAACGGATCTTAATGAAATTTGGCAGGGAGGTAGATGGTATCCCGGGGACAGACGTATGGTACATGAAAAACGCGTGCGAAGCCGCAGGCAGCAGCTAGTATGGAAATAAAGCAATTCTATTAGTGAGATTCACGCACATCTACAGTTTATCTACATGATACATCTCTTATCTCATCCCTTTGGTTACTAAGGTAGTAATATCAGAAGTTCAATTCAGGTATGTCTAGGCACCATTTTGCGGATTGCCATTTTTTATTAGATAAAACCTGTTAAATACCTACCTATTACCAATATATTCAATACAGTCTACATAACAAAACTTATCGAAGCGGCAACATTGAATAGGAAGTTGAAAATGTTTCTGTTAATGATTATTTTACGCGAAAAATTATTCATACAAAGATAAGTTATCTATTATTAGAATCTACTGGTCGCCTCACGGTTTAATAGCGCTGAGTTTGAATGCGCAGAAGTCCACTTTTAGATTTTTACACCGTTTTACACCTACGCAGAACCCCCCTCCACTTTTGCCGAGCGCTATTAAACCGTGACGAGACCTGGAGTGCAATTCTGGCAATATATCCACTAGATAAATATGGCTAGAACTATCAGAATATCGCGTGATAACCAAGCGTATTCTGGAAAATATGCAATTCGACATTTATCGAGGGTTTTTCATTGATGTGTTGCTCGATAAGTCGCACGAGAATGCAGTTTTTGACGGTACTCGATATTTATCACATGATATTTTTATCCCGTGATAATGAGTATCACTCGATAAAGTATCACGTGATACGCAGAGTTGCCCCCATGTACACATAATCTGATGATATGAATATTATGTAGATGCGCTCACAAAACGAAGAGGATATGGATTAAATTATTGTAATTATTATTGTGTAATTATTAAATAGCCGTGGGGCCGCGGCGTACGAATATCGACCCCTCCAACTCAACCCGTGGATGTCGTAAGAGTCGACTAAGGGAACCTACCAGAGGAAGGGCAGCAGCTTCCTTCTGAGTATTTTAAAACACCAACACTGCGATCACCAATCCGCCTGCCAAGTGTGGTGATTATGGCAAATCCCTCCCTACATGGGAGACCATCCACACGATGGACCGACGACATCGTAGCGGTCGCAGGGAGTCGATGGATGGAGGCGGCTCAGGACCGCTATTTGTGGCGTCGTACGGGGGAGGCCTATGTCCAGCAGTGGACGTGTATGGGCTGATGATGATGATGAATTATTAAATTCAATATCACTACGAGTATGCCCGGTCTATCATAAATCTGTGAATCATTACGTAGATTTGATTTTATCGCGAATATTGAGAATTTATGTAATGCCTATGTAATTTTACGCTATTATAAATGTTTTTTACACATATATACGTAATAATTCTATGTAAAGTACAGTCGTATACAGTAAGATGACAAACTTCTCCATACTATACCTTGGAGGATATTTTTAACGTACTGAATGCTCGAGTAACAAAACGAAAGTAGCATGGTATCAAAGTGTACCTATCTGTGTCAACCAAGTTTTAAAAGAGGCGAGGCGTTGCACTGGCAGTGTGCATATTTGCACAAAGCAATTCGACCTACTTTTTAACAGACTTCAAATAAAGCTGGAGGTTCTATGTTCGGCTGTAGGTGCGTACATATGTTTTTCTTTTATCTCGGGATCACTCTTAATACAATAGCGAAAGGATTTTCAAAATCGATTCATAATTTTTTTTTCTGCAAAACTTAAAACAAAAATAGTACCCATAAATTCTAAGGAATTTGAAGTCAGTTAGTAGCTTTTCTTAGACAAACAAATTATGACAACTCTGTTTCTCCTATGCTATTAAACCGATACTACCTACATACCTACTTGAAATTACATCGTTTAGGGTCTATGAGAAGTTAATAACATTTGTACCCATCCATGCAATGTTCATAATAACGATAAAAACTGATTTTATAATAAGTTATAATTATAATTGTAACACGTATGCTATGCAAAATTCTATCAAAGACCTAAAGAGAATATATATAAGCACTTATGTATATCTTTGGCTCTTCTAACATCGAAAATATAAATTGAACTTGGACCGTTTTCATATTTTTTTAAGTTTTATTTACTTATATACCTGTTTTAACACTACGGTGAGTAATAACCTGTTTAGTAGGTTGTCGAATACATGCATAGAGCCAAAGTCCATGTAAGACGTCAGTATTGTTTTTTGAAAGATTGTTTGAATGGATCAATATCTTTTACAAATATTTTTAATAACTATTTAAATATTTTCAAACAAAAGACGTCGATGCGCTACAGGTTGTGCTATGCGCGCTACGAACGTACGTAGGTTTTGCAATTTTTACATGGGCTTTTTTCATTCAATACGTACTCGTAATTAGGTATTTTTCTGCTATTTCTCGCCTCAGTTTCAGTTTAAAGAATTTTATTTTCTTAAAAGAACAAAGTTCTCTTAAATGAGAATGTAGGTATACAATATTCTTAAGCTATCTTAAGTAATGTAACTAATTAATATGTTATAATTATAACTGTAATACATAGGTACTTAGCTAGTCGCCTTCATTTATTATTACTGATAGTTAAATAATTTCTTCACTGTTTTATTTAAAAGAGCAAAAATACAGTTATTACCCAACTACCGAAGGACGAGGATTTTGAGGTTCATTTTCAGATACGATCTACAGCTTTCTTGGCGAAATGGAGACCTTCTTCTGGGACCACACTGACTAAATAGGTGGGTACTTACCCAGCATGAATGGCAGCGAGATCAGCTATGTACCACTGCTCGGAGTTGAAGCCAAGAATGCAGACTGAGTGGAACCTCTCCAAGCCAAGCTTGAGGAAGGCTTTCGCCACGGTCCGCACGCGCTCCTGATATTGTCTGTTAGGAAAAAACATAGCATTTAATAAATAAATAAAATCTGTCGATTATAACAGGCATAAAAACGACCCAATTTTAAAAACCTCTAGAAATAGGATATACTTTTGATGTTCAGTGCTGGGCTTTTTATCTTTCAATTCAAATAAGAACAAGAGGAATGATCTAATTTAATTATGATAAAACGACCCAATAATAAAACTCTAGAAATAGGATGTACTTTTGATGTTCAGTGCTGGGCTTTTTATCTTTCAATTCAAATAAGAACAACAGGAATGATCTAATTTAATTATGATAAAACGACCCAATAATAAAACTCTTGAAATAGGATATACTTTTGATGTTCAGTGCTGGGCTTTTTATCTTTCAATTCAAATAAGAACAAGAGGAATGATCTAATTTAATTATGATAAAAGTTTGAGTGTTTGTTGCTTTATCTTATCACACCAAAACAGACACACGAACGACAAATTAAACTGACATGAACGACAGAGTAAAGTAAACTGGGTCAAGCATGAAATGTAGGCTAGGCCAGGAATTTGGTACCAACTCACTTCTTTTAAAAGTATCCGGAAAAAGTCAGTATCTACATCCATTTTATCGCAAATAACTCATAACATGGGACAAAGGTGAGCCGATGATAGAGCACAGGCAATATCAACACAAATGTCATTTTCGTTGTCATGTGCTTATCAATATTACTTGACCCTAAGACATGACATCTTCCTAACCTCGTCCACAGCTAGCTGCGAAAGTTATCACGCAAAATATCTCAAAGCTGCCATAATCTAGAATTTTAAATAGGTAGGTATTCTTATTATCACCACAAGCAGGTTTGGGCATTACCATCACACTTGGCAGGCGGATTTGTACTCACTTGTAAGTAATCTTGTGCCATTTTCCATCAGCTTTCTTTGTAGCGAGTGCTGGTGCATCTGGGTATCTCGCGACAGTTCTGTTGAGGAGGCCAGGGACCGAGATAGGGGGCTCTGAGGAGACCCCTCGTGACGTCAGTCTAAGCTTCACGTAGTCCCCAGGTCTGTGTGTCATGTAGCTGTCTGCTGGTATCACCTGGTCAGGCCCTGTTTGATTGTTTATTGTTAAAAACTTGTTCGAATTTGGTATCTATACACTAGCCAAATAGATGCAGAATGGTTGTAAACAAAACCATACTTAACCTAAAATTAACTCTGTTGTCACGTACTTTATACGCAATTTAAATTACTTATCGGTTTGAGATCCTTCCTTCAATAAATATTGCTTACAATTATATCTGAAACTGGATGCTAAGCAAGTGAGTTTTAGTTTTTTGTGTCGTGGTTTGTATACATTCAACATCGAGTTTGGCTAGTGTGTAGTTACATATGATCTAGATTATTCTTGTAGGTATTTTATTGGTTAACTGCTGACAGATTACTGTAATACGTAGGGTAGCATGAAATACAATATATTCATAGCTCTGTTGGTAAAGGAGGATGAAAACTATATTCAACGGACTCTATCGAAAACATTTTATGGTAAGAATTGAAAGAAAGAAAGAAAATGTGTTATTGATGATTGTTGTGGGTATTGATTCACAACTTGCAACTATTATTATTATAACTGGGAAAATTACAGAAAGTAAAATTACCTAGTTCTAAAATAGCTACAAGTGACTACACAGCGAACCAATAGATCCCATCTTAGGATAACGTAGCTCCACAAGATGAGAACTGAACAGCTGTTAGGTTGCAAATAGAAAGGCAAAGGTCTGACTGAACTGAGGCACTATAATATAGTATTATAATTAATTATCTATGACTGACTGACTCTATGAATCACAGACGTTGTGACAAACACTTGCCTAACTACAACGCTGGTCAAACAATCACAGGATGTATATACTGTACTTATTTAGAGTGCTTATTGGGAAGGAATTAGGCATGGAAATAATAGCTACTTTTAATTCATTATCATTGTATGATATTATAAAAAAAAACACAATTATTTAACATGTGATATTTCACTGGCAAATTATTTTTCATGCCTAAGATTACCATAGCGTCATACGTTCCGTATGCTAAAAATTAAGTAATAATTATAATTCATACTTCACAATACAAACATAATAATATATCATATGATAAATCACATGCTATTTGTGATATGTTCCAAGCCTAGAAGGAATCTTAGTATTGATTTTCTACAGTAAACAAGACAATGAGAAGGACTCCAAATGTTTCTTAGTACCTAAGTATTTTTAGAAAATTACGATTATAAGACCTGACTATACAAAGGCGACATTTTTTATTTGTTAAAATTATTTGTCTCTTACCCTGATGAGGTAAATTATTTTGAAAATTTTTGATGTAGATCAATCTCTATTAATGCAACGGCCACTCCTATTTGTCCAATTGTTGAATTTAAATTCCACAGATAGGGATTAGACAGTAAGTGTGTGTGTGTGTGTGTGTGTGGCTATAATCCCCGATAACGATAAAGATATGCAGAACTACTTATAACTTTTAGATAATTTAAATTGCAATACTGTTATCAAGTTGCATGAACACTTTTTAAGACATCAAGTAATAGAAGATTAGAATAGAATAGAAAAATAATTTATTGCCTTATAATTACAAAGTACAGTTCGACTTAGGTACTTATAGATAAAATAAAATTAAAAATAAGGCAAAAGGAGTAAAGTCAGCTTTTGCTACATGCAATAAATAAATATGCATGTAGCGCTGTTTTTCAATTCCTCTCCTCTGGTAGCTGCTCTGTAGCTGGTCACAGAGAGGTTTAGGTGAAAGCGGGACACAGTAAAACATATATTAAAATTAAAAAAGATTATGCACCGAGTGTGTAAAGTACTGGGTGATTCAATGTCATGGGTGACATTGAATCAATGAGCGCAACACAGGATTCTAGATTAACTAACGAGCGAAGAGAGGGAGTTAAGTACTAGAATCCTGAGTGCAAGAGACACTCAAGACAAAGTCAGCTTTATGCACGAGCAGAATACTCTACTTTTCTCACTTTCTGCGAGTAAATAGTAAAAGTTTGGGAACGTGTATAGTGGCATCAGTTTCTTTCGAAGATGACCTCATCGTACGGTACGGATCTCCTTAGTAAAAAAAATCTCACATATTTTGATGTTCCAAATTAAATCTAATTTTTCCCTTAAAGTACCTTATTATCGTTATTCCCGGAGTCATGAGTTTTCAATTTGTAAACCTCAAAATATGTATGGAAATGGTGACCAAGAGTACTCGCGCTAAGAGATCTCATTCGATTTGTTTGAATTTGGTAAAACCTTCACTTTTTTCAGCGAACAGTTCTAGAATCACTTACTTTGGTGGCGCTTGCTTGCTTGCTTCGTTATGGTAACATACTTATAAAGTGCCTTTGACGAGCATGGATTGTTAAAATTGTATATACAAAACTTAATTAGATTAATATGTTCCTAATACAAAATTCCTAGGTGAGTAGGTACCTACAATTAACCTAACTTAATATTTTTTGCCACGATAAGAGTTAGAATTTTCATAACATTATAAACATTATTTTTAAATAAAGCACATGGTTGATGGTAGGTACACTATGTGCCAAGTGCACCATATGTAAAAATAATGATTTTATGGTATTTTACTGTGACTGCTCGAATCAAAGCATACCGAATCATTGTCTAATCTATGATAGACTAATTATTCAAAAAAATCCTCAAAACTGTTATCAATACCTACCAAAACTTGGAAATCTCACCATTCATATTTTTCGCTTCATTGTGATTCACACCATTGGGTACGAACGTATTGGGTACGATCATATCGCCGACCTTCGCTGTTCCTCCGCCGTTGAGCACTGGAGTGTCCTACAAATAAAATTAATATTAGTTAAATAAATTCGTAATGAATGTTACCGGGATAGATATTTTTTTATCATACATAGAAAATACTGCAGCTCTATCATGTCTGTGGAAAATATCCAGAACACCCGAGACAAATATTTGCAGATCGTATAACATTTGTCCCTAGGCGGGAATCGTACCCGCTACCTCCTGCGTCACAGGAGGACCTTTGCCCGCCGCGCCACATCGGTCGTCAATAGAGCCACAGATTAGGTAATGAACAGTCACCACTACCGAAACTCAATGTCATGTTGAACGTAAAGCAGTTCTCAGGTTGAAGGTTAATCGATAACGTGAAAAATTTAACTGAAAAAACAAAATGTCGCAGTCATGGAAATCAACAGATGCAACACAGTGGGTAGAGTTAATATATGAAGTTTGCAACAATGATGATGTCTCCCTAGCCGAATTTCGACCACGGCGGCCAGTCTCAACGGAGACTAGCTACTCTAGCTAGGTGCGCAGTATATATTATAGTGCACAAGTGTATGCGCAAACACAGGTGCTCTCTCTAATCTCTCTCATAATCCGATGGGACGGCAGACTGACACGACAGGAGAGAGGTCAGGCGCAGGACTAACGGCTTAACATGCTTTCCAAGGCACGGGAGTATAAACATCGCAAACTTCCTGATTTCGGGCTGCTACTGTGAATTTTTCGTTCTAGAAAAACTCCAATACCTAACAACTATCGACCCCAGCCGGGATTTGAACCCGCAACCTTCCTCTAAATACGTGACTGCGCTAACAAACTGCGCCACGAAATCAAGTACCAGACGAGTCGAAACTCTTTGGGACTTTCTTATGGACTCTAGCGCCGTTAGCTCCACCTCTCCACCTACAGGGGAAACATTGAAGTTTATCCAATCCTGCTCAGTTTTTTAGTTGCTCAATTCTAAGGTTTTTGTTATTATAGTGAACCTACGACCTTCCCGAAGACCCGCCGAAATCCTACATTTTTGGGATATAATTTCTTTGAGATTACCCCGAGTGCGACAGACACTATAATCTTCACTAAGTTCTACGAGCTATTGTATATCCATATAGCTCGTAGAACTGATAACCGTTGGGGAGTAAAGGTATTCTGGAGTGGCGACCACGATGCAATGCGAAACGGAGTGTGGGAAGACCTCCCACTCGATGGACTGACTACATCGTAGCGGTCGCAGGGAGTCGTTGGATGGAGGCGGCTCAGGACCGCTATTCGTGGCGTCGTTTGGGGGAGGCCTATGTTCAGCAGTGGACGTGTACGGGCTGATGATGATGATGGTTCTTGTATGGTCTGTCAGCCGTGTAGACACGCACGCACCAAAGGTCCTGCCAGAAAACCAGCGTTGCTCAACTTTCCGTTGAGCAACATTAAGCTGAGGAAGGACCTTTTTGGTTCACATGCTGGAAGCACTTTGTTAGAATTAATGATATATATTTTTTATCTTGTATCTTATGTGTGTGAAGGTTTTTCTGTGTTTTTTTGTGAACCAATAAACTTATTTTCTTTCATTCTTTCTTTAACCTTTTGACATCGAGGTGACAAAAATAAGGTAATAAAGGTAACAAAAACTACATTATCAGCGGTTGAACAAGCTAACCGCTAGACGAACGAGGCAGCCAACTTGCAACATAAGCAGTAAGGTAGGTCTAGGTAGAGCATCCTATTGCTTTACCCAGTTAGCCTATTATTTAGTCACGCAATCTGCCGGTTGGTACATAAATAGGAACCGGTTTTGTATTGTGATATTTTCAATCTTTATTTACATTACACAGAACAACTAAAAGTACTTTTTTATAGTATAGGTGTTTGACCACAATCTCACCTGATGGAAAGTGATGATGTGGCCGATGTTGTATCACGATGGTCTAGAAGACACCTGTTCACTCTTGTCTTTTTTACCCTTCTTAACCGACTTCGAACAAGTAGGAGGTACTATGTTCGGCTATTGTATATCTTTATATGTGTGTCCGTCGCTTATAGACCGATTTGGATGATTCTTTTACAGTTTTATAATATAGAGGAAGAGATAGAGAAATAACTGATTTCAGATAGTTCAACTCTTAAGAATTTGACCTTTTCTAAGTACACTTAGAAAAGGTAATTATAGTTTCTAAGTGTAAAGTCATTTATTGTATTTACGGAAATAAAGAATTTTTGAGTTTGATTCCGGGGAGAAGTATTTATCCTGAAAAACTTAAAAAGAGTTTAAAACTAAGGGATCCAATTTTTTTTTAAATCAATCATATTATAATGTATGATACAAATTTATATTATATAGGTGTAATTTGGATTTCTGTCGGTTTTTAGTTTTTTCATAGAATTAAACTTTATAATTATTAGGTATTATGCTAGGTATGTATAATTTGGATAGTGGTGTAAGTATAATTTATTCATGATAGTTTCTTATTGTTACAAGGTCGCTGATTGGCAGAACGGGTGATAATCGACAAAACGTTGGTAGTTGCAAAAGAAAACGACGGTTGATTGATTTTTCTAGCTGGTACCGTCAGCGCAGTAAGTTATTGTGGCCAATGAGATAGGCCGATGTGACGTAGAAATAGATGGTAGCTACGACGATGACGTGCTGTTCAGTGCGCTTTGTCTAAGTCTTACCTATTTCGGCTTTAGATAAATACATGCAGGCCGCGCCTTCACCCGCGTTTTATCGGTACAAAAAAATAGCCTATAGTATGTTATTCCAGGTCCCAAACTATACCCATTACTCAGCCTAATCAGTTCAGTAGATTTTGCGTGAGAGTAACAAACATCCATACATATACCATACTTACAAACTGAAATATGTATATAATATTACCTAGTAGGATTTTAAAGATGAGAAGTTTCCAAATCGGCTTAAAAATGAATATTTGGAAGTACAATATTATACATAGTAGGTACCTCTTATTTTATACCTAGGTATTATTATAGCTAGGTATTTAAAAATAATGTCAATGAATTAGTAATAGCTGAAAAAGGGTGCGATTCTAATTGTTAGTTTTTCCTTAATAATATATTTAGGCGTAACTTTGCGGAAAGCCGCTGCAAAATATTGTAATGAAAAATATTAAGTAACAATTCCGCGTAAAACCTTCTCGGATAAGATCCAACAAAATGCATTCGCGTGCGTGTAAAGTTGGAGGGTGAGAGACTTGGCAATTTTATATTGCGAAAGTCTGTGTTTATCTTCTCTGATTGCGCGGTGCGGTGAACGCGACTATATTTTGTTGGATCTTAGCAGATATGGTGTTACGCGGAATTGTTACTACGTAATTTTCATTCTAATATTTTGTAGTTTTTCACCGAACTTTTGCCGGTGTCATGGAAATTGGAACGCTTACCGGTGTTGCAGTATGAAGGGTGTGACGTACGTACCTGCATAAATTTGCTCTAAATGGTGTCTTTCGTGGTCCGTCGCGACAGAATTGGAGGATTATAATAAAATAAAGGGTAAGTACTGGGCCGTGACTGTCTGCGCCTAAAGAATCGACCCCTCAACCTGCGGATGTCGTAGGAACTGACTAAGGAAACCTACCAGAAGAAGGGCAGTAGCTTATTTTTAATACCTCCACTGCGATCACCGAATCGCCTGCCAAGCGTAGTGAACACGGAAAAACCCTCCTTGTTTTGGGAAAGCATGTCCAGCAGTGGACATTGTTTCCCGATTTGTGCTGGTAAGGAGGGCCGGCATCTTCTCTAGGTTCTAACTAATATCTATTTCGTATCGCAGCAACTGTTATCTTATTTATAGTTTTTTGATAGCGCGATTACCTGTGCGTAGTCAATTTATGAATTACTTATTTATAATCATTATTTATGATTTACTTAATCCGGTCATAAAAATAAATATTAACAAATTACGTAACACCTTTGAAACGATTGTAAAAACACTTTTGATAATTATTATTTACCTCAGTAGATAATTTTTATATAGGACAGTTATAGATTAGGTACCTATCTATCTACCAAAAAGTTGGGTGTGGCGTAAACAATTATAAATCATTTTCCTACGGCGGCGTATTAAAGTTTAGAAAAAAAAAATGTACCCAGTAAAAGTCATGGTTTTCGAGTTACTGGACATTTTCGAAATGTTCTATTACTTTTAATACCATTTTCCATCTTTTCGATGCCATGGTCACAAACCAAGGAATTTCTCTCATTCTGTGTGTCTCATTCGTTTATTGATAACGTTCAAATGTTCCATGTCATATTCTTAATTCTAATTAAATTAACAATAGCGTTGTATAAATGCTAAAATAATAAATGTGGAAATGATATAAATTGAATCATAATTAAATTAATACAATAAATAATGTCAAAAAGTTCATTGAATTTATAGTGACATGATGACGTGAGTGACTGTTTCAACAATCTTGGAAATTTGTGTGTCAAAGGAACAGTGTCCTGTCCCCCTACCCATGGGTAAAGGATTATCCGCTCTCTACGCCACATCCTGTTTAATTTGATTAGACTACCAAAATATCAAAAAACTTAAATTTAAGTACGTAAATAGAAAAAAAACGAAGTTGATCTTGGAGGCCACTAGGGCATTTCTGAGCTCGGCTTAAATAAATAATGCCGGACTATCCACACAGCATCATCTAGCCCCAAGCTAAGCAGAGCTTATGTTATTCGTATTTTATGATTACTAGATGACTGATATTATGTGGGTCTTAATACAAAATAATATATAGATAAATATTTTTATCATACGTAGAAAATATCCAGAACACCCCATACAAATATTTGCAGATGGTACAAACATCCCAAGGCGGGAATCGAACCCGAAACCTCCTGCGTCGCAGGCGGACTTTCGCCCGCCGCGCCACATCGCGCATCGGTCGTCAAATTAAAGTTTTTTTTTTATAATAAGTAGGTACCTACCTACATATTATCAGATTGTCACCAAAGGTTTTATTTTGTTGATATTGTGTAAAAATAGATAGGGCCGCTAGTGAAATCATCATCATCATCACTATCTACCGCAAAGTTCCCCAAATATAATGTCAAATGATATATGGCGGACTTTGCGGTAGATAGTGAGACTTCAGCGCATTAATGATATTTCTTATCACATCACTATGAAATCATACCTAAACTTAATTAAAGATTTTAACTAGTCGTACAAAACAACAGAATTGACATCATTAGAAAAGGTTCGTTTCGTAAAGCAAATAAACAACCTCGTATGAGTTTTAAGGTCCTGTTGCCAAATTGCGTGTCTAATGTGAACATGCCGCTGACTGTACCCTACAAAAATTAAACGTTAAATTATATTTATTGCATAATTACAAAGATAGGTACAGTGTAATTAATGTAGCAATGTAATTTGCCCCATATGGTCGTGCAGTTTATTAGTCTATAATTATTAATATTAGGGGCCTATTAGGTACTATTACCCCCAAGCTGTGAAGATGTTTTGTCTTGTGACATTTACCTACTCTACCAAACTAGAGTATGTTCAAAAAATGCTCTGTTTTCCGGATAGACAGAGAGAGAGAGAGAGCTGTAGCTATAAATAATTTTTAAACATATCTTGCAGCTTTTTTTTATATGTACATGCCTTGGCTCTAGTTTTGAAGAACAATGATTTCTTTATTTATTATTGGTGCATTGCATATGTACAGTCAACGACAAAAGTCGCTGAATTGGGTCAATGTTCGAAAAAAGTTGTATAGTTTAATTGTTTCGACAAATTTCAGCAATTTTTGTAATTGACTGTACCGACTTCCTAATCGATAATTCTATAGTGCACCTAGTACCTACCCACCTAGCAACCTTTCAAAATACTACACGTAGGAAAATATTAAATACATAGGTAAAAGGGTAACCTATCATTTTGACTTACAAAAATTCACGGAAAACTTCCAAACTGTAGTCTTCCCCAGAATGTAGAGCAAACTTTTTCACACAGATGAGGTAGATGGCACACAGTCCTGATAATGTGATGAAGGCAACAACGCACGCGGACGTGTGAACCGGCAGGTCGTTATCTCAGCGGAAAGTGACGGCCGCGATCACTCGAGCCCTGCAGCCAACTGGCGACTTGCCTAGCAGCCGTGGCGTGATACTACGTTTCAAGTATAAAGTTCAACTAGCAAGATTCAATAACAGGTTAATATTTTCGCGCGCTAGAATTTTGAAAGTGGCTTACGACTATCGCTCGCCAATAGTGATCATCGTCTGCGTGTGGGGGTAAATGAGGTTGTAGAAAGTTGTGGCACGAGTGGCACCTACCGTGACTGGTCTGGACTCTTCCATGGCTATGCAGAAAGGTGCAAGGTATGTTTGAGAACGCGCTGACTGAACTCCTTGTCAGAATGTTCGCACGTTTCACAGCAGGTTTTAGATAAAACACTTCGGCAAATCGAAGTTGACTGGCTGATATCAATCAACTTTATTTCTTTTATTGAATGTGGAGGGTTATCTTATCTAGCAAAAACAGCATAAGCGTCGGTGTTTGTCGGTGATAAGTAGTACTACCTGCCTACCTAAAGTTATACATTTTCAAGTTTAATTTACCAGGTAAAGAAAAAGTGCGCGGATGCACCCAAAGGAGATACAGTGTTCTAACCAAGTAGGGATGTGTATTGTATACTATGAATAGGTATACACACACAGTGTTTCAGACACTTTGTGACTTAAAGATACACGGCGTCGGCGATGAGCGTGTTAAATAAACAAATATTGAAATCAGAAATTTATGGAAACCTACCTATGCAAATTTATTTATGATTTCATTTATATTTCACACTCAGAATATTTTATGCTCAGATCAGGAAAATACTTTCAACGTTTTATTTTCATAAATTCTAATGCCTAGTGGTTGGTCAAATTAAAACCAACGAAGCTGCTACGTCGTCGTCCCATCTTTCGGAGAAAACCACGTAGGTAGGAATCAGAATCAGAATCAATAACTTTATTTCTTTAGGCTTACAAAATAAGCACTTAGACAAGTCAAGTTGTATACTATAAACATAGTTATTATTATCAAATAAGAAATAAGGTGTTATTGATATTCTCTTCACTTCAATTTTTTGTCCGGTATACCATGGGTATACCTACCTACCTACTACCTACTTACCTAACCTACCCAAAATAATGATACAGCGTATTCGTTCATTTACGTACCCGAAGACATTTTACGAGATGATCTAGTTAGAGCATTGTTCTAACATGAATATTGTTACTTCAGCTTCAGTACCTAACAACCTGCGTCATTGTGAATTTTTCAGCTCACAAAATTATTTTTCGTTACAGCGTCATCTAGTAAGGAAGGTGGAACTATTTAGCGATTTTTATACTAGTCACACTGCTCGTTCCAAGAAAACCAGATTGCTCCTCCGGGAGCGTCTCTTGGTTACGTCATTGTCCAGTTGCCAGTTTATTTTAACAACACGTAGAAATTGGGAAACAAATGTGTTAATAAGGGTCAATTGGAAAATCAATAAAAAAAATATAAATCGTTAATTATGTTATCAGTCAAAACAGCGTTAGATAAACACGAGTCAATCTGTTAAATAATTGGTGCACACAAAATCACATAGTTTTTTCAGATTTATGCAGGTAAGGAGATCGGGGAGTTACGATTTTACGCTACTGGTAACACCAGGAAACAGATTCGTCTTCTTTCTCATTCGCCGATGGCGATGATCACGTAAATAAGAGACACCCGCGTGACATGTCATTTCCGAAGAGCGATAAGTATTTATTATAATCTGTGGTCGATCCGTTCCCTTCTCTTCGTCTTTTGTCGAACGAAACGATAAAGCAAAACGTCAATACAATACAACCAGACAGTCAACCAAAATTTGCAATTTTCCCTAAAAATATTTCACTGTTTATTCATTTACAAAATCTTACCGATTAGATGTTACAATGAATCGAAGCGAGGGATTGGTGCAGCGAAGAAACGTTGTACGAGACAGCAGCGCGGATGGAGGATTGAGAGAAAATCAAGACTTTGATGATAAGAAAAATGATAAAAGCTATGATGATGACGGCGATTCAAAGGAAACAAGATTGACTCTCATGGAAGAAGTGCTACTTCTAGGGCTGAAGGACAAAGAGGTATGTGCCAACAGTCAAACACTGGATTGAATGTGCGTTGTGTTGTGAAATCATCTGATCGTCGGTCGTGACTGGTTTATCCTACGTTTACATGTTTCAGGGCTACACATCATTTTGGAACGATTGTATATCAAGTGGTTTGCGAGGATGTATTCTTATTGAGCTGGGGTTGAGGGGCCGTGTTGAGTTGGAAAAAGCGGGCATGCGGAGAAAAGGGCTACTGTCCAGAAAAGTTATTCTTAAATCAGGTTAGCTGTAAAAGTTTTCTATAGACAATGCTAAAAGTTATTCCATGTTTGTTTATTGTTGTTTTACTATTATAAATTGGCTGGTCTGAATACCTAGTGTTATGTATATATACTAGAGACTGGTTGCAGGGCACAAAAAAAATTAAGTGCATTGAAATAAGATAGAGCCAGCTCTACCTACACTATCAGTCAGATCAGCAGAACATAAACTTCTTGGATTAATAACTTCAAGCTGCTATAAAAAAGAAATCTTATTATTAATGTATCTCACAGATACCCCAACCGGTGATGTTTTACTAGATGAAGCTCTGAAACACATGAAGGATACTGAGCCACCTGAGTCTGTACAAAGTTGGATAGAATACCTGAGTGGTGAGTTACCTTTCTCCTCCCTTCCTCATCAGCACACAGACTTCTCCAAACAAAGAGAGGATTTACCTGTATCACATCTCTGTGCATACAGATTACTGATCACAGTGGAGGTATTAAGAATACACGGAAGTAACCTGTTGCTCTTCCTCTGGTAGGTCTCGAAGTCAGCTCAAGTAAAGAGTATCCTTCGCTATCCATTAAATGCCTAATGAACACTCTTCAACAAACCATCCATACTACTATCGGCACTATTACTTTATACATCCTGATTAAATATACAAGATGCGGACGTAGACATCACCGGCTTTTTGCCTATCACACTGCAAATGCAGCACACTCAAACTATTGAATAAGTTTCTGCTTGATAGCCTAGCTTCTATTCATATGTATCTAAGATTTGTACTTAAGTTTTAATTCGTTTTTTTACCCTAGATAGTAAGCATTTTGGTGTAAACCGAGTAGTGCACAATTGGAACCGGCTTCCTGAAGAAGAAGTTGTAATAGCTTGGTCTGTTATTAGCTTCAAAAAAATTAATTCGATCACTGGTTACGAATGAACAAACTCACCACTATAAGAGACAAACTAGTGAAGTGAAGAATTTTAAAGCAATGTGATATAGATATTATCAGCTCTCAGCTGCTCGTCTATAATTAAATAATAATAAACTGTACCGGACTATCAACTTTTCATAAATAAATGTGTCCTTGTGACTCTTTATAATCCCACAAGACACAATTATAAAAATATTCTATACAAATGCCGTTTGAATGTTGTTTGAAATTCAACTGAAGTACTTCATATTTTACATAGACCTGTGCCATTCTGCTGATAAAGCACTGTAAGCAATATGGAAAATTATCTAAGATCAGTTTGTGTTTTAACTATTTAATGAGGCATTACTCATGGAAATAAAAACAACTGGTTTCAATCATCATTTACCCAAATTTAAGTCAATGACCTTGATGATAAAGTGCTATTACAGAAAAAGTTGAGGTCCATGACAGTGAAATATTGAGTTTCTAGTGAGGATGCTAGGCTAACAGATATGTTTGCAATAAATTGATACAGCATTATTTCTTCCAGGTGAAACATGGAACCCATTGAAGTTAAAATATCAGCTGAAAAATGTTCGGGAACGGCTTGCCAAAAATCTGGTTGAAAAAGGTGTCCTTACTACTGAAAAACAGAATTTCCTTCTATTTGATATGACTACACACCCTCTGACAGACAATGTTATAAAATGCAGGCTGGTAAAGAAGGTAAATTAGTTTCATACTGTAACAAAAACTATTCAAAACACTTGATCAAAACAAATGGCTTAAGTAGTAGGCATCTTATTGGAAGTCGATATACTATGAATATTAATTGTTTTATTTAATATTGTCATAACTTTGATATTGAAAACAAAACCTTGTTGGCATCCTTTCACTAAGTAAATACATACCTACACTGCAACATAAATACTTTATGACTTAGTCATGCAAGAACATAAAATTATTTAAGTTTGGTTAGTTCCAGCTAGCTGAATAGATAAAATTTATGTGTAGTGTTTTGCACTGCAGGAAATCAAGTAATGTTTATTAATTCAAATTTTAAACTAAATACAAATAAGAAATGAAGTGTATTATTTGATTCGGTTCACAAGTAATTTGTCATTAGCCTAAACAAATATTTCTGTAAAATTTCAGGTGCAAGAGGCAGCTTTGCGCCGGTCCATCACAGACGTCGCTCACGCGGACAAGCGTTCCCTTGCGCTCCTGATGCTAGCACATTCAGCCGACGTTTTGGAGAACGCTTTCGCTCCACTGTCCGACGAGGATTACGAGCTCGCCACACGCCGCGTGCGCGCTCTCCTCGACCTCGACTTCGAAGCCGAGGCCATTAGGCCCGATGCTTGTGAGATCATGTGGGCAGTCTTCGCAGCCTTCACCAAATAGCGGTAACTCATGCTATCTTGCCATCGAGATAGAGGTAACTGGATCCATGTAATTCCTTTCATGAACTCTCATCAATGAATTTAAAGATGTCGATTCTGTTCGGAATTTTCTAAGGCTACTATCAACAATCAAGGTTCGGCAAGAAGCGGCAATTCCCTTGACCGACGGCTACAAGCGGCTGTAGTTCTTCAAAAATACAGAATTTAAATGCTACGATCTAGCTTTATAACATACTGCTCAGTATCGACATCGGTTTTATATTGTATATGATCTATTTGAATTGAAATTATTGCAAGTAACTAAATACAATAGGAATGCAATATTGATTTGATGGTACTGTGAAATTATTGTTAGCAATTTGAAAAATATTGTACAAATCATAATCTATTATTTGACTTAAGTTGTGATAAAGCACGTTAAAATATCGCGTTTTACTAATAGACTGAACAGTAGAACTACGATAGCGTCAGTTTGAATTAATTCTTATCTGTAAATGATAAATACCACTATTATCATTCCCACAATACACATTTACAGTATTATAAATTGTTTCATTTGTTTGAGTTTATAAAACTTCAATACAAACACTTTAGCAATGAGTGTGTATTTCTGAATCATGAAACAGTTAAGATTTAAAATGATACCTTACGTTCAACGTTTTGTGCACAGTTTGTGTATACTCTTATTAAAATAACAAATAGTTTTAACTATTTAAGTAATAAAAACATAAATTGTTGCACAAACTACATAACTGAGAATCATTACCTATTCAAATTTGATAACACATAGCGTAAACACGACGTTATATTGCGAGAAATTCTAATCGTACGTATTATGTGAAAAAAAAATCTTCCATTTTATCATTAGTTAAGTTTTATCAGAATTATTGAAAGTGGTACAGTGTATTTATTTTCATTTTACCTAGTATTTTTATGGTATTTATTTTTATTTTTATAATATTCATACTCAAACGATAATGTTTCATATTACAATTCTTGGTTAAAATTTAAATGTGTGTTCATAAGTGAGTATGAGGACATTATCTGTATTATGAAATCTGTGACGCAGTAATGTGTAGTAGGTAAATTATATATTATTCCTAGATAACAATGGTGCGGTTGATTAACTAAGGGTGGTGTACTTGTACAATGTTTCTTGGCTTAATGGCTCTGCGTCTGATCGACACAATTCTGCTTATGTCATAAACCTTACTGAAATATAAGGTGGTGTACTTCTGAAACGCAATGCTTCGATTACCTATTGAATTCAAATAATTAGCTGTCGTCGTCGGTTATATTATATTTCACATTTCTATACTATACCAGATTTAACGGGGAAGTTAACTCTAGCCAGGAGAAAATCCTTCGCGCCTATTAAAATAAATTTATATTGAGTAAAACCATAGGTCACGAACGTAAAATAGTAGACACGATATAAAAAGATTTCTGTTAATTACAACCTAATAGCCGAATTTTCGATGGCAAAAACACCACCCTGAGTGTTATCAATGTTATCATACTCGTAAATGTCTGTTTTATGAATAGAATTATATTATAACATAAGTAGAAAATACATCATTTTGTTGTACGTATGATTTTATATATCTTTATTATGTCTATAAACCGAGTGAAATAACGTCACGCTGACGATCGGCACTGACGTTTGGCTTAACACGGTGAGGTGTTGGTCAGTGCATTTCTATCAGCGCGATATCGGAACGCACATTGGCAGCAGACGCGCTTTCTCTTAGTCGACGCCGCTATTCAGCACTCAGTAATCAAATCACTCGCTTGGCTAACTAAATTATCGTTTAATCCCCGAATACTTTAACGCAACTCACATTTTAGCACGTGAAACCAGTTTTTTTTACATTCTTTCATTGAACACTAATGAAAAAAGCGACTTGACACGTGCGTAAGGCCCGGACTCCACCAAAGTGGAGGTAATAACCAATAGAACGTCGTTAGGCATACATCTAGTCTCCACTCGGCTTCAATGGATACAATCGAGCTGAGATTTATTACAAATTTTTACGGCGTGATCGAAGCGGAGACGTTAGCTGTCTCGCCGAGAATGAGCTGAGCGGCGGCGGTACCTAGAAAGCGGAGATGTGAACTGTGTCTCGCAAGCTGGTGATGGCACGCAGCGGAGGCGAGAAGAGATATGAGCGGCTGTGCATTAATTTCAACAAACATCCAACGCTCGCCTCTCGTAGCTTAGTTCCGGTCTTGCCAGCACACATCTCCGCCCCAGTCTAGCCTAGTACGCAGCTTTGGTAGATACACCAGTTGTAAAACGTATTTTCTCGTCTCCGCTTCGGACATCTCCGCACATTTCCGCTTTAATTTTTTCACTTCATTTATTTTATTTTACAAATGGACTTACAGTTAAAACAGAAGAGTTTAACAGAACTTTGGTGGAGTCCGGGCCAACATCTGAGTTGTGTTCGATAATTCGAGGGCTAGCATACCGTACTCGAGTAAGTTTGCGAGGCATCCACAGCTGAGTGGAGTTAAGAGTCGAGGTTCTAATATGGGAGTCAGTGTCACTACGATAGTTTTTAGTGCTTGTTGAATGATTAGCTGGTCGATTCAGATGTATGTTTGTCGGGAGTGTTTTCACCGCTTATTGGCTGCATTTTATTTAAAAATAAAAGAATGAACCAATGACGGGCGAAAATAAGTATAGTACTCGTATAATTTACACGATAATAATATTACAGATGCCTCCAAATTGTTAAAGTAAGTACAACTCACGATAACATCTAAATCGACCTGCTGCGCCGCTGATGGTCAGCGTAACTGTAAACTCAGTCATAAAATCAGGTGATGTGAGACGAGGCGTCAAACTGTTTCCACCTAAGTACTAGGCTAGTTAATTTTTCTTGACGATCTTGACGAGACCGATGTGGCGCGGCGAGCGAAGGTCCTCTTGCGACGCAGGAGGTTGCGGGTTCGATCTCGCCTTGAGACAGGTGTTTGTACGATCTGCTAATATTTGTTTCGGGTTTTCTGGGTATTTTCTATGTTATCTATCTATTTATGTATGTATGTATTATGTGTATCAGTAAAGTACCCATAACACAAGCTCTGCTTAGCTAGGGGCTAGATGATGCTGTGTGGATTGTCCAACATTATGCTTTATTTTTACTAAATTCTTGTTTATGTTGTAGACGTAAGATATATAAATTAACTTAAAGTAATTTTAGTTTATTTCATAATATATATTACATAGTTATACTACATTATTTAAGCTTCTTTAAAATTGAGTTAGTCAAGGATTTTGTAGTTATACTATCATTTAGTTAAAACAACTATGAAATAGGCTTACATTTCATCCAGTTCTTTCTTTCAAATTAGACCACTTTAAACAATTTTGATGAAAAACTAAAGCTATTTCATAGATGTTTATAATATTTAAGGTTTTAGCTCATATTTTATCTTTATCTCGACTGTTACTTATGCTGCAGAAATAAACTAAATCGGTTATATTCATTTTGTACATAAAAAGTGGCTATACATATTTGGCTTGTACATAAATGACGCGCACCAATGCCGGAACACAAAGATTTGAATGTGATTGAAAATGTATAAAATCAATTTATAAATCGATGTATCATACACATCAATTTGTAGTACTACAATTACTCAAATATATTCTTTGGAAATATGTTGCTTTTCCATTGCACGATACCTGATTTATAAGTAGACTCGAACCGCAGAAAGACAATTTAGGAACGAAATTGTTATTGTTGGGGCATACGATTTTTTTATTATACAACCCATTATTACTTATACAGCCCAGTCGAATTACCTCAAAAAAGGGGGTTAACCCGGGAAATCTTTTAATCCCCCGTGGTACTCGATCCGTTGCGTCATCCGCCATCTTGATTTTAAGGGTCAATTTGTTTATTGAATAACTCGTTTATGTTTAGAATTAAATTTCCTACAATTTTGGTACTTCTATTTTTTTTTCTAGGATCAAGAATTATCGGGTTAAAAAAAATCAAGAAGAACAGTCAAATTTTAATTCACATTTATTATAAATATTCTCAAATTTCACACAGTAATCGTAAGTGGATAGGTAAGTCTTTTATCTCTTCCAAGCTAATTTAATCAATACTTCAGTTCACGTTCAAACTATTCATAGATAGAACATAATATTGAACTATTGAATAGATTGCTTCCACATTTTTGACATTTTATAAAGTGGGCAAAAGCCCGTTACATAATTTATACGGGGTTATTACTTCTACAAATTAAATAATTCTAAAGTTTTGACGTTTGGATGCAGTTTCGTTTACGACCTCTCACGACAAAACTACTGAACGAAACGGCCTAAAATTTTGCATAGGTTGAAATAACATATTAGTCGCGGGCAGAGTCTAGTAAGTAAATAGAGTTTGGAGAGTTACATTATATTTACATGGCCAAGTCAACGACTTTGATACATTCAAGACTACTTCGATGACTGTACAGGTTATTGTTAATTCACTGACACTGCGTGAACTTGAGGTTCTACCCAATAGCCATGTATATAGTTCAGAGTATTTAATGTTTTTTATCATTATCATAAAAGCTAAGAACACACCAATACCTATTCCACTTGCTTTTCAATCTCTTTTGAAATCTCACAGCCATTATACTCTATAAACACTAGAATTAATACTAGTACGATTAAGCGTATTTATTTTTAACTTGATATATTTTAGGTATTATAATATTCTATACAATAATTACATCAAAATAATTAAATCAGTAATAAATAGTGCAATAAATTTAGTGACCGTTTTCAAGCTCTTGGCTGTGTGGTTTGTTGTTTAGGAATTTAAAATTAACTAGTACAATACAAACACATGAAAGTAGAATCGAAGAACCTAAAATATCTATATTCAATGTAAGTGACATTGGCAGTAATAAATGTATTCTTCAAGGGTTTCAATGAACTATTAGGTAATTTAGCGAAGTGTTTTATTTAAGTTTAAACTTATTTTTTCTAGTTTTTTTATAGAAGTATCATTAAGGGGCTCCCTGACCCAAACAGCGCCGCCACCTATTTTATCGTATTATTATGATGAACGAAGGAATTTTCAAAAATCCCTTGGCCCGTTTGTGATACCTATCATAAACTTTTTTTTAAATGCCTCTAATAGTTTTATTTTGTGTAATTTATAAAGAGATGAGAAAACCGAGTTTGGTTGCCAAAAAGTGCAACTTCGCATCTCTTCCTAAGTATATAGCTTAGGAAGAGATGACAAAATAAAACTATGTGGCGCTAGTTTGGGTCAGGGAACCACCTTAAGAGAACCCTTTATTTTAAATTATTTTTGTAGATTTAGGTACTGATATATTCGACTAGGATAAAAAATGCATATATACAATAAAAAAGATTTTCTGCTGCTTTAACCGCGTATCCAGATTGAAATCCACCCCACTTGTTTATAAAACTAATTAAGACCAATAAACGGTGCGAATTCATTAATAATAGTAACATTCAAACTCAGTATCATTCTTCCTCCCTTTTGCGCCATTATGATCTTTGATGTTTTAAGTTCACTTTTGAATGATTAAAGCTTCAGCTCACTTTAACAAACAACTAAAGAAAAACCGTCTCATCTCATAACTTTTCGCCGGTTATCTTGGTGCTTACATACTATCATCATCGCCATTGGATTCTGAGCTCTAACTACCTATAAATTCAGTATCATTTCCATAACACACTACAGGAGATACTTACACTCCTGGCTCTAGACAGTCTCATAAACTGGACATGAGGCCATTTGATTATAATTCTTCCTCTTCGTATAAATTCAGTATCATGTCCGTGCACTGATAGTGTTCGATGCTTGGGAGTCCTCAGTGGGAGGCCGAGGTCTCCGGACCCGCGAGTCACCAGGCCTCCGTGTAACGGATGTCGTATTCTTTGAGCTGGGGCAGCCTTTGGCGAAGGTTGTCGAACGCCTCTGCTGATAGCTTGGTGCTGTTAAGGTTCAGCTGGCGAAGGTTTTGTAAGCCTGTAAAATATTATACGTATTTAAAATTCTAAGTACCAACAGACTGATTACACTAATGATTACGTTATAAGCACCCATCCTATATTGACATTTGAAAGTCATTTCTATGGCCTTCGCCATACGGTTGCAATTTAAGAAGGGCATTCAAGGGGCTTTAAAAAGTCAATATGGGATGGGTAGTTTTAGCGTAATCAGACTGCAGTGCCATTATAATCGACAGAGAGGATTTTTTTTACATCGAACTGCATTAAATCATCTGGACATGAAATATATGAATGATGTAATGAAGTTCGATTTAAAAAATAAATATTATTTTCGACCAAAATATGCCTTTTTGTAATCGTGTTTTCTAATTCGTTTCTTACAAGTACAGTACCTGAGAGCAGATGTTTGATTACCGTCTTAGCACTCTATTATTTATTGATCAAACTATTCTCCAAAATAAGGTTTACACAAGCACTAATGAATTCTATTTAAAGTTGTTACCTGAAAGTGCCTCGATGCCCTTGTCCGAGACCTGCGTCTCGCATAGGTTGAGGACCTGCAGACGAGGGAGGTGCTCGCCTATGAGCTGCAGACCGCTGTCACCGAACTTAGTCGCCCATAGGTTCAAGTAGCGAAGGGACGGCAGCTGCAGACAAATTTTTATTTAAATAAATAAATAATGCTGGACAATCCACACAGCATCATCTAGCCCCAAGGTAAGCAAAGCTTGTGTTTTGGGTACTAGATCACTGACATAGATAATACAATATATTACATAGATATATATTGTTTATTAAGCATTGAAAATACCCTGAATCCCCGAGACAAATATTTGCAGATCTTACAAACATTTGTCCCAAGGCGGGAATCGAACCCAACCGCAACCTCTTGCGTCGTAGGCGGACCTTCGCCCGCTCGCCGATTTAGATCAGTTTTATCTGATCTAAATCGGCGAGCGGGCAACCTCCAGCTTTATTTTTAAGACTAATTGTCCTAATCGCCCAGTCGCCATTATCTTTATTTCATTATGACTGATTACTATTATAAAAATCTTTGTTACATCGGCGTTCGTCAATCTAGATTGTCATAGGTGGTTCAGAAAATATGAATTCCAGAGACAGGGGTCGACGCACACTTGTTAGATCATTGATAAGGATGGTTAATTTTAGTCACCATTGCTAATCTCTCCCTTATCAATACGTATCACATTTTACTCATCAAATTCGACTAATTGTTGAATCAAGAAACTAGACGTCACCGAAACCGGGTGACTGATACTGATTGGTGTTCCGTACCATTCGCAGCAAGCATGATATTTTTGCATAGAAATGTCCAGATAATAAGCAAACTTATGATTGTTGCGCTTACGACGCTCTGCTCTGTCCCGCTCCTATGAACGCGAAATCCTATGCCTATCCTTTTCACAAAATGGCGTATCTCCCTCTTATCTCTACCTTTACTCTATGGACATTTAATAGACTTATTTAATAGGTAGAGGAACCTACAATTTTTGAAATATTAACTTTGCACCACATCACTTGATTTCTGATAACTTCACAAAAAATGGCAATGTTACCTTTATGAGATGATGCGCGCATTCACTGGTGACACTCGTGAATGCGAGAGAGAGGCACTCCAGGTTTCCCAGGGCTCCTTTCTTCAGCAGATTCGCTACGTCCGCGTCTGTAGCCCTCACTGGTAGCGCCAGGCGGCGCGGACCACCTTCCGCTTGCTGTTAACAAATTTTGTAATGGAAATAAAGTTATACTCTTTCACTTTTGAGTCAGATAAAACGTTAAACTGTACCTACCTACCTCGAATTATTACTTTGTGTTAGGTATGTATTTACTATGTTGGTAAGTAACATACTTACAATCGGTACATAATACGTGTGTGTGCCTTATCAAAAACGTGATTAATATTTAAGATTATGCACGTTAATTAATATTTAAGAGATCCACTGGAATTGTGCTTAGAAATGTGATTTGTTATACTCATTAGAGTGGAGTTTATGAACTAAGTATATAATATTGTTCTCTCTCCTTTGTTAATCCCCGTAATATGAATAAAGTATAAAGTCAATGTTTAAACTTATTCATATTTATACTACGGGGACTTACCCCCGAATATAAACGCAACTCAGATTTATGCACTTCTCAACTCTCAAGTAACCGAATTTTTGGCAGATTTTCAAACAATCGGTGTGGTGAGTTTTAGTAATAATCGAAGGTTCTATAACTCACCAATTTCTCTAAATGATTTTGCCTTTCGCACAGTTCTTTGTAATACTGCTGCCCTAAATCGGAACCTTGCAGGGTGGCTATGATCTCCAGCTGGGTTTGCTCGTCCTTCGTCACCTCCCATTCGAGCATTAAGCTTAGGGCCTCCAGTCCGGCTGGCTGTGAAAAGTAATATTTCACTCACTTATTATACCTTCTAAGTCAAATTTACCAATATGTGTATTAAGATAAGTATAAATAACGCATAGTGGTCTACGTTCCCAATTGAAAAGGCAATGTGCAGGACATAGTTTAATTAGTTCATTAGTTAATGGATAAACGGCAAATTTGATTAGAGATAATTGTGCTATGGGGAATCGGACTGGTTTCTGAGTTCCCTACGACTGAACCAAATAAGCATAGAAGGTGTGCCATGAGTCCGGGTTGAGTCGTTACCTCAGTTGTGTCGAAGGAACTCAAAAGTACCTACGACACAACCAGTGGAGCATAGTAGTTGTGCCTTGCCTTTGGTCCGGAAGGAAAGTGGAGGTCTAGCATACGAAGTCGGAAATCAGGGAGACCCAAAGAACCTACGTTAATGGTGATTATGGCAGACCTTATAGATGTTATTGTTTTATATTAATGTTATCAGTTTATGTTTTCATACATAAATGTATTGATTTGCATTTAAAAAATCTGGGAACCTATACACTAGCCAAACTTGATGTGGAATGTTTGTAAAAAACCAGGACGAAGCAGGTATAGTTGAATTTAGAGCTATGGACTGTAAATCAGAATAACAGAGGAGTAGAACCTAAGTAGGTATATTCGTACCTAATGACTCGAGACTAATCTAAGGAACGTGCATAACATTTCCTGAACGAAAATACATTGATGTAATGAACTTAGACTTAAATAGAAACTTACGTGTTCCGTCAGAGCGACCAGTATGAAGTCTGTCAGTTGTTTACTCATGCCCTGGAGGAAGCTTTTCCTTTTATAGCAACATTTCAGTAGCATTTCCAGCTGTAAGAAAAAAATTAACTGTAAATTACACGCAAAAGTTTGATGGATGTTTAGATGTTTGAATGTCTGCTAACTCTTCACATTAAAACTACTGAACATTAATTTTTTATTAAGCACAATTTAAACATTTATTAACGCTAAAATGACAAAATAATAATCTTTAACTTGAAACTTACTACGAGCGTAAGTTATTATAAAAGAAATAACCAACGAAATTTTCGTGAAATAGATTGACTTTGACCTGATAGATATCGAGCAGTGGTATCATTGCTATCCTCTCCGTTTGAGTAGGTACCTAATTTCTTTATAGTTTACTTATTGCGAAGTTTATTTTAGTTAGACCTTGATTTTTTTTATTGGTGATTGTCAAGCGATTGGCCTCCATCTCATTTGAAAGTTAAGAAATACCTACTAAGAATGTTTTCACTAAAAACGTAATTATTTACATGTCGGATGATTATTTAAAAATACCTATAGTTGTAGGCATTAGTAGCATTAGATAAGTAAATACAATATAATGGAGTATCCGGTAGGGAGTTCCCATGAATTTGATTCGTTCACATCACGGAATTTCCCAGTTTCTTCTTTTTAGTTTTCCGCAATACAGGCTTTGCCTATTGTGGGGACCACCGGAAATCTGTACGTGAATTGTTATTTAGTATTTTTTTTACATGTTCATCCTTTTTGCCTACATGATTGTTATGATGACCTACAACCGTAGAACCCCAATTTATTCAAAAGATGAAAACCTACGCGCGTTAACAAAATCCAAGTTTAATTTAACTTACGTTGAACTTTACCACGAAGAGGTAAAAATAGAGCACGCTCGTGAACAAGTGTCAGTTCTATTTTACCTTATAGCAATAACTAGCTCTATGTATGTTCTCATTTTAAGTGAATTATTATAATTTTTATTCCGAATTTATTAGTTGACGCTCTAGCGTCTAAATTCTCGTCTCAATGAGAATAACGTTTCCCATCATTTTACTTTACCCACAATAAGTCACAGAACAAGACTACAGATTTATACAAAAGGTCTGCTTAGCTCGAAGCTAGATCATGCTGTATGAATTAAAAATAAATAAATAATGCTGACCAATCCACACAGCATCACCTAGACCAAAGTAAGCAGAACTTGTGTTATGGGTTCTAGATTAGTGATATAGGTACTTATAACATTACATACTACCTACATACATACGAGTATATCGATTGATATTTTTTGTATGTTTTGTTTGCACTATTTATATTATTATGTGAAAACCGATGTGGCGGGCGGAGGACGCAGTTGGTTGCGGGTTCGATTACCGCCCTCGGACAAATGTTTGTACGAACTGAAAATATTTGTCCCCGGGTATTCTGGGTATTGTCTAGGTATATTAAAAAATTATCTCTCCATGTAATATATTCTACAGTCATCTTGTACCCATAACACAAGCTCTGCTTAGCTTGGCTAGATGATACTGTGTGGATTGTCCAGCATTATTTATTTTTAACCGACTTCAAAAGAAGGAGGTTATCAACTCGTCTGTATGTTTTTTTTGTATGTATGTTACGCGATATCTCCGCCAATTATGGACTGATTTTGAAAATTCTTTCTCTATTATATAGAATACGATCCCGAAGGGGTCCCATAAAATTTGCATCCCCAGGGGATTAGTATTTATTCCGCAAAACTTAAAATAAGTGTAAAAGTAAGGGAATTTGAAGTCTGTTTATCGTTTTTTAAAACACGCCATATTATTCATACGTACCATATTGCCCCAAAGTTCACACAAGTGTGCATGCGGCAGCGCCAACGACGGTTCCGATGGTGCAGCAACCTTCAGCCAAGACGGCGGCGACAGGCGAGCAGCCCTGGCCGCTGTCACGCACGCGTGAGCCGCACAGCGTGGGTCCTTGGCCAAGGCAGTCAGCATCCTTGAGAGTCTACTCGCAACTCTTGGGCAGGCGAGAGCGTTTGGGCAGAAAGGTACCGGTTGGATCACTGCGCCCACTATAACTAGCCAGTCTTCGTATTCGCACCTGAAAAATAACGTTATTGAACCCTGAACGAAACAAGCTTCTTGAAACGTTCTGGTAAAAGTAAAATTTTAAGAGCACGCTATGACTTTTGTACTGAAGAACAAATTCTTTATTTATTATTATTGTTTGTGTTATTTGTTGTGTTGTTTGTTGTGTTGTTTGTTTGGAAATTTCTTTATGAATGTATGACTTTGTTTATGTAGGTACTAAAGAAAATTAACACGAAATCTTAAAACTACACAACATTTAGGTAGAAGTATAGGCAGAAGTTTCCTATCTTTGACCTTTTTCTTCATTAACTTGGCATTTATGACTTGTTTACTCACATATGGGCCAGTATATCCGCGAAGCACAGCACCTCGTCCTCCGCATCGCTGCACTGATGGGGTGTGGTGCTCGTCCGGTAGTGGTCATCCAGTGCTGCCAACGCCACGGCTGCCAGGTTGGGCGCCGCCCGTGGGTGCGGGCAGGTGGCGCGGTTGCCGTGCGTGATCTCCACGAAACGACGTACCAGGGAGGAACCGGAGTTATGCGCGCTCAAAGCACTGTTTATAAAAAAGACACATTCTAAATTTCAATAAGGTAGTACTTTTATTGTTGAGTGTCTAGCTAGATGCTCATGATGATGAAGTCGAGGTTGTGCTGCGACGCGCCCTTTTCTGTTGCTCCATTGAGGATCGAAGGACGATTGCAAGCGCGATGAGGCGCGGCGGGTAATGGTCCGCCTGCGACGCAGGAGGTTGCGGGTTCGGTTCCTGCCTTAAGACAAATGTTTGTACGATCAGCAAATATTTGTTCCGGGTGTATTGGGTATTTTCTATGTATAATAAAAAATATATATCTATATATGTATTGTATTATGTATAGTATATCAGTCATCTAGTAGGTACCCATAACACAAGCTCTGCTTAGCTTGGCTTGGGGCTAAATGATGCTGTGTGGATTTTCCAACATTATTTAAATTTTTATTATTGAAACCAGGCAGTAAAAACGTTCGTTTAGATTGTGTTAGGTGAGATAGGTAGAATAGTTAGGTGGTACTTAGTCTGTTATAAATTATACTGCGCGTGGTTGTCCGTAAAATGGAACCTTCGATGGGACTTGATATAATAGGGGGAAGTCCCCTAGAGGAGGACATCTAAGGTTTTGTGTAGCCTTCTTAAAATAAAAAAAATTAGATTCGAATAAAATATATTTATTTTTTAATAAAGTAAGTCATTGAAGTTTAAAATCAAAATAAATTAACAAAAATGCGATCTCTACATAAACATTACTTGATACTTCAAAATTGGTCAGATTTTTTTTTATCATTTCAAGTGTGCCACTTGTACCGGACGGAATTAACTTCAGACACAAATCATACATCGTAGGCCTCTGAATATCCATGGATATCTCCACAAGCTTCGTTAGCCCACTCAGCTGCTGGAGCTGCAACAACTCGGCAGCTGGAGCATTGTATCCGATTTTCGTCATGCAAACTACGCAAATATTTCGTATATTATATATTTATTTTGTGGCTTCCTGAGCGAGCTGCCTATGCAAGGCTTATTTCGTATATATAGAGTTAGTCTCTATTTTCTTTGCTTTCCATGGTTCAGTAACAATTTTTTTATCACGCAGATTGCTTTTCCGTATTTTATAGCGTTCATAGCGCAGCAAAGTTTCCCTCACAGTCATTTCTCTAGTTTATCTGGTCTATTGCATATGCTCTCCCGGGTCTCTTTCAATCGTTTTTGAATCGAAACTCTTGCGACTTTCCTAGATAGTACGCTTGTTCGAAGCTAGGTACCATCTGGCGTTACAGGACTTCCCCCTATAGGCTCGTTTGGCGCTTAATTAATGTGTCTCAGCTTCATGTGAAACTAAGTCGTCGGTTTCGTAACGAAACGACGAATGTGAAGGTAGGTACCTCTGGGAGATAAAAGAGAAAACCCATTAGTACCTATAGAGCTGCCTGTGCAGCTCAACCTCACGACTTTCGAATAAAATCGAAAGCTACTCCAACATCACAACATAAACACAATGTATTGTTGTTTTGTTCAACATTTCTGTGCCTAAATTAGAATTGTATATTTTGGTAACATGACTAGTTCTACAACATTACGATGCGATGGATAGTGCAGCAATCATCATTAACACAAATAGCAGTAATCTAAGGTCGATCAAGAACAGAGTAGTTGGAAGAATTCGAAAGATTTTGGGTGTCTATCGTATTGGCTAGTACTTAACTGCGTATTTACTAACATCGTTATTTTTAGGACTGAGTGCCCATGATGTGCTATAATAATAGTTATTTCATTCATTAAGAAACCGAAAATGTCAAGCTACCCACTCAATAGGCATTTTTTAGATCTTCAATCGCAAATTTTTGCACTGAGTACCCATAATTTGAAAGATGAAAGAATGAAAATTATTTATTAGATACATTTGCACAATTTGATAATTATATAAATACACGTTATTTTTTATAAATACTCGTTATTTAGTTTATTTAGAAACAAAAAACTGTAGAGCTACCCACTCGCCTATCCTATCCTATGCCTATTGAGGCATTTACTTCAAAACTTTCGATGTAGTACTAGCACGCTAGCTAACTGTTGTTATGTTACTCTGCACTTAGTTATTACTAAGTACTTAGCTAAATTTTTATCGCCCGATAAAAAGTAGGCTGACGGTCATAGAAAGAAAATGAACAATGTTGATTCACGATTGTACTTTGTTCGTATTTTTTACGAGTAGGATAGATCATAAAACTAATGACCTTACTTTATTGGTATCCAAGTAATGACGTCAGTAAAACGGAACCCGATGTTATTGACTCCATGTTTATGTATGTATTGTAATAAACTGCATATACTTAAGGTGCTCTACAGAAAACAGAAGCTTTGGACAGAAGTCTGTCTGAGTAAGTCTAGTCTAGTCTCTAGCCTATCTTTGCAGGCTCCTTAGAGCTAGTTTCGTGTGTCTTACAAAATCACTTGTTCACTCAATGCGAGTAACCTAGAGTTAATAAGTCCGCGGTCATTAAAACGTGACCATTAAATTGATGTAATCTATCTATCGTGTGCCTAACGTCCTTCACACACATTCGTCAAATCGTGTTAGAATTCGTTTAATGACGACGACTTCATTAGTACAAATTGCTCGGTCAAGAATATCAAGATTGTCGAAACTTGAAGGTGACATAAAATACAACGTCATGACGATTTGGATTTCGGGTCGACCACCCAGAATAATTTAGGTACGAGCTATTTAAATGATATCTAATGATAGGTACAAACGGCCGTTTTACCAAGTATAACAGAGTAAAGTTTATAAATAGGGGTTGCCTGAAAAAGATCATAGCGATAAGGTTTTTGACTCGCGCGATTCTCTGCCTCGCTGTCTAAATGGTCATTTACCTTGTGTGGTGCAGATACAATTGCTTAGGAGTAATCAATGTAATAAATGACGAGTTACCTGATGTAATCTCTAACCAGTCGTCTGGCGTTGGGTGCTCTAGCAAAGTCTACATTCCGTGTGAGGACTCTGCGAACGGGCGGGGCGAGGGCGGGTAGCGGCGCAGCCCTAGGTCTTCGGCGGCAGAGCCGCGCGAGCAAACCACAGAGCTCACCGTTGATGCATCTCTCTGCTAGCAATGGCGCTGAAGCACTGGTCACATTTTCCGCCCACTCCTCCCAATCTGTATTGTGCTTGTTCTGAGAATCAAAAAAAATTAAATTTTGTACATATCTTAGATCTTCTATGTGTTGCCGGTATGATACCTGCCTACTCGTAAGAATACCGATTTAAATACTTAGATTCGTCATGAAAAAACAAATGTTAAATCGGTTTCGTATTTTCCAATTTAGATTTATACTCCGATTTAAATCCAAGATATTTTATGTCAACAAACGAACAAATGAATGAAAACTTAATAAAAACTGATAACAATAGCAGAAAACAGCAAAGGTATAACTAAAAACTAAAATAAAAACTTCAACAACGCATAATCAAGCTGCTAAAAATTTTAAAATTTGAATTCGAAAAAGAACGAGATAATGAATTCAATGAAAAATGAAAACTTTCAAAACCAATATTGTTTTGATCTTCAGTGTTTGCTTCGATGATATCAATGTCGTTAAATATTTTCCACCAATATTCCTTGGGTTTTGTAATAATAACCTTTGTATGAACATACATATACAAAAATTATCCAGGTTTTTGAATCGGAGTATAGGTACCTTAACGTTTTACCTTTACCTTAACCTTTATGTTTCAGAAAATACGAAATGCCTATCGTCGCTGGAAACTAAGAGAGACTACTTTAAAAGAACCTCCTCTTACAAGTCTGTTAAACCAGGAATTGAGATGTTTGATTGATGACTGAACCCAGATTAAAAGCTTCTACTAAAAGTCGTTGGAGATTGCCTAAATTGTAAAGCGATTTTCCCACTTTCAATTTCGGATGAACCCATCATCTGTTGAGTGAATATCTGGCACCAGAGCCAGATATTCACTCAACTTTCTGGACTTCAATATGTGGGTAGACCTAGTGACATGGCGTCGCTACTGTGAATAAATTGATTGTTTTTAAAACACTAAAAACCGCGGGGGATGAGACGTTGGTGTTCTTTCAACACGAACTCGGTTCGTAGTTAACCCGCTTACATTCATAATGAACTAAAAACCGACTTCGTATACCTTAGTTTTTAATTGATTTTTCAGTTTTGCGGGATAAATACTTATCCCTCAGCAATATTTTTTATGCGACCACCTCGAGATTATCCTATATTATGCAACTGCAAAAGAATCATCCAAATCGGTCCATAAGTGACGGAGAAATCGACGAACACACAAAAGAAACACAGCCGAACATAAAACCTCCTCCTTTTTTAGAAGTCGATTAAAAACGGATTTTGTTTGGGTACAAATACAAACGAAGCAATGATAAAAGCCGGTGTAAAAATTCACGTAACTACAATTGCGTTGTTCTACTTACAGTCATAAAATTATTATGACATGCATGCAAGAGGCAAAGCAGAAATAAATTTCCATAATATGCTTATTTTAAATATTCTAGATTGAGTTTCAAATATCGATTATTTTACTCTCCCCTTATACCTGCGATAACCGGTAACTAGTTTTCCTATTTTTTGTTAATTATTTTCCGTAGCTACAAATAGCACGTAAAATCGCATTGACGTCATTGAGTCTGATTTCGCAAATTATAATTTGCTTCCTGCGCTTATCAATTTAGGTATGATTCAAACACAAATAGCATGTGTGAAATGTTACTGATAAGAAGAGAAAAGTAATTTTGTATGAATGGTTTGTTGAAGCATTTGATGATTAACTATTTGTATCATTATCTGTTAGACAAAAGATTGTTAGGCTTAGAAAAATACATTCTTCTCTATCAGACAAAAAATCTGTATCCGATGCTTCGTTAAAAAAGCTTATGGCGTCTGTTTCGGGTCTATCAAATTTGTAATCAATATTTATCGTATAGGATTTCAAATACCTAAATTAAAAATCTGTTTTAAGTATTCATGTATAAATGAAAATTACATTCAAATATAATAGAAAGAAATTAGAACTAGTATTAACATCGATACCTATATATGTATGTATTTATCTCGATGAGTATTAACAATTGTAACAATTTCTTTTTGTCTAGTCCAGGTAACTACAACCAAAGTTTATTTCGTACCTTGGTACAGTTGACTGGATCACTGTACCACCGTTAAAAAGTCAAAGTGGTTGTTTATTAATTACTTTGGAGCCGCCAGCTGTCTCAGAAGTATGATCAGTCCTACGTCAGAATCCCTATATTAGAACATCACGAACTTATTGTTAAGCCCTCTTTTGGAATTGGATATTTGTGAGAACGTTAAAACGTGGATAAGTTTTATTTGATCCTCAAACCTAATAAACTTACAATGCTTGTTATTGTTGACATCTCGAGTTGCCAAAATGATTAATTTACCTGCTTACCTCAGATAGCAAAGCTGTGAGGATTTCCAGGGGAGCCTGGGTGACGCTCTCGTCTTGCAGCGGTGTCGTCATCACAAAGTCCACCATATTCTGGAAAAACAAAAGCACAAATTCTGATCAATGTTTACGTCATAAATAGAACATAAACATATTGAACACAAACACACAATTTCACTATAAAATATCATGACTTATTGACGACCGATGTGGCGCGGGTTCGATCTCGCCTTGGGACAAATGTTTGTATGATCTACAAATATTTTCTAGGTATTTATACTTTAAAAAATAAATATTTATACTCCGATTTAGAATTCAATATATTTTATGTTAACAAAGACAAATTTTATGATACGATACGATATTTATGAATGAAAAGATAACGAAAATTTAAAACTAACAAAAACAACAAAGTAACATCAAATTTCTCAGTAAAAACTAAAACAAAAACTTCTATCTGGCAAGACTGTAGCAAAAAATAATAATTGAGTACGAAAAGGAACGAAAAATCAATTAAATCTAATTCTGTCTGTGCTTTGCTTCGATGATACTAACGTCATTAAATATTTTCCTAGAATATTCCTTGGGTTTTTGAAAGACCTTTGTTGAATAGGAGTATGATATGTAATGTATTGTATGATGTTTATCATTGATCTTGTACACTTAACACAAGCTAGGCTTAGCTTAGGTCTAGATAAAGCTGTGTGAATTGTCCAACATTATTTATTTATTTTATGACTGTCTGTATAAAGGACTCAAACGCCATTTACCTCAAGTTGTTTTAAAACAACTTCCTTCCGTACGCTCTTCGTGAGAAAATTGCGGTATCTTATGATGTTTCTCTGGAACAAGGATACATTGTTAGATTTATCGTTAAACTTACTTTAGTAGCTGAAAATAATGTTTTTTTTTGTTTAGAATGAATAAATTGTTTTTCTTCAAACGAAGATAAACACAATCCAGACACATTATAAATAAAAAAAAACAAATCCGTTCTTCTGTTTGTGAGCTAAGTACCCAAATTATATTCCTCTCTATTATCTTTGCAACTAACATCCTGATCCGTTCATCTAAACTTTTGCTTTTACCTTTTAATATGATTTGAACATGAAAAACAATGAAAATGAATACTCACTTTCCATATTATAGAGAAGTACCACTGGTCCCTTGTATATGCGTCGTTTGCCTGAAACAAAAAGAAGAAAGTTATTAATTGTACGAACTTACCGACAAAACAGTTTTTAATATATGAAAAACTTTTACAAAAAAGCTTTTAGATCATCTAGGACGAAAGTGCTGGGAAGACAAATCCGACCAATCCATACTCGACGTGGTTTAGTTGTTTCGTTTATGAGTTCCTATGGCCACCTTCGGTCTCCACCATCAGACCAGCTCAATGGTACCATGACATTGCATTGTTACCGAACTTATATAAGTATGACACATTTCAGCTCAATAGCCAGGCAAAAACGCCCGGCTATTGAGCTGCATGAGCATGAGGATAACTGGTCTAATAGCCCGGCTACACGCTCAAACATTTGTGCATTCTGATTGCACAAACACAGTTTACGCAAGCAAGATAAGCCGGCCACACGCTCCATCTTGCTTTCGCACACCGGCTTGCGCAAGCAAGATGGAGCGTGTGGCCGGTTTATCTTGCTTGCGCAAATTATGTTTGTGCAAGTTGTATGCACAAATGGTTGAGCGTGTAGCCGGGCTATAAAATTCAGTTACAAGATTTGTCCCGCACAAACTAACTGAGCAAGTAGAATAAAAGTTTTACTACTAATACTCATCTTTTACTACGCTTTTGCTACTGAATTTTAACCCTTTGACAGAGGCAATGGAGTCCCAGTTTTAAATTAAGTACAGTTTTTTTTTTTGCGATTACAATTCCACAATTAAATTTTAAGAGCTCATGTGTTTACTGATTCCAAAATTTTATTTAATGAGGAAAAAACCTGTTCGTAATTTTATAATATTTTACGAACCTGAAGCAGCAGTGAGCCGTTCGGCATCACAATCCGGAGGCAGTACTTCCTGGCAGGGTCCCAGCGCGTTATGCAATACACTTCGTGCATAGAGCTGTACGGGATAGGCTGCTCCAGTGGACCTGAAGGCTGCAAGTAAACGAATCCACATTTTACGACGATATTGATAACTCGTAATATTCCACGAAAAAAATATGTATAACTTTCATTATAACGTTTTATACATATTTCCTTATAATTTAATTTTAAGTCTCGCTTTTGCGGTCTACCTAAAAGAAAATTATTCGTTAAATATCTAAATGATTTTATATATTACGGGTGTATGAATTTGCGTGATTCGGACATTTTTTGGAATTTTCTATGACTTTCCTTAACTAACAAATCGATAAAAACCTATGTACGTTAGTTACCAAAGGGCAATTACGTCTGTATATTTTTCTATAAAATCTGTAGGTATTTATGTAGGTCGGTACAATAAAAACGCTGTTGCATATGTAGGACGATCTTTCGTACATAATTTTATTTCTTAGCAAATCAAATATTTAAGGAAGTTATAAAAATTTACAAACTAGGTATCATTTGAATACAATAACATTTTTTAACTTATATTTCTAAATACATTATGTTAGTCGTTATATGTATACAATTAGGTAGGTACGTAGGTATAGTGGCGTTATTATTAAATATAATACCAACTATAAGAATATAAAACACAATAAAACTAAAAATACCTAGAGTAAATAACAAGCTTCTATAGGTAAATAAAAACAGGAGTCGTTAGCTTCGCGCACAAGTGTGGGCGTCTTAGATTATTGCATCAACTATTCCTATTTAATACAACTACAGCCCACGGCAGATTCTACTTTTTCCAAAGAATTAAAATAGTAGAAGCGTAAAATTGGCCTTTATTCTACGTCAGTGGTGAAAAAATTGATGAGCGCTCACAGCAATAAACTCATAACGATTGATTGCTTGCCTAACACGAATGAAGCACTTCACTGATAGACATGGGTGTGCCACATCATGAGCTAAATGTCGTCAATCAATAAAGCTAATCAATTAATCAACCGCAAGAAAAACTACTTGTTTCTTAAACGCTGATTAAGGATAATACCTAAATAACTAGCTGTTTACAAAAAATGCTAGCTCAACCTGGCAAAAGATAAAAACAATAACGAAATACTTAGGGGATAGGTATCATATGGAGACAACGCTACGTTAGTTAAAGTAAGTTACATAACAAATGAAACAAAATCTTAAGGTTGAACGAGTTGGTCGCGCGAACTCGTCGGTAGGCCAGGCCTACGTATGCTATTTCACGCGACAAAGTATGCGATGAGTAGTGTAGGATGAGATGCACAATGATTGATTGATTGATTTTCGACCACGAAAAAAAAGTGAAAAGACTTTTAGCACAGCACAAGGGTTATTGTAGAAAAACTAATGAGTGTATCTTTTCAAAATAAATTTATTTCAACTTTTGCATAACTAAACTATGTCGATACTGGATTCATTTTAGAGTTTTCTGTCCCCGTACATTATTTATTTACGCCCAAACTTGGGCTAAAATCAGTGTTGAAATGCGAAAGTTTAGAAGCTTTAAATGTATACTTTTTTACGCATTTGGTTCCATACAAACATAGATAATGACGAGATAAATTGATATTATCCTTAGTTTTGGTTGCTCAACATCCAACAGTGGAGTAGTTACCCTTCCACGTTTGTATGGAAAGATGAGCGACTCGTACGTCGTCCTAAAGTAGCTAAAACATGCTAAAACCAATGAGATAAATAGTAACTGTAATACTTCGGTGGCCATGAGAGTACCTGAGAGTACATGAGAGTACCTATAAAATATTTTAATCCCTGCTGGAATTGTCGCATTCGTAAACTAGACGAGCCCGTTAGCCACTTGACTATGAATAAAACTTTACGATGCAAAACGGGTTAAGAAGCTATTTCCGTCACAAATTCGATGAAGGAAATTAGGTTAACGATAGCACATGGTGAAAGGGGCGGGGTGCCTTACAAAGAACGGTGATGACGTCACAAAGTGCATTGCCCGCAGCGTGTGACGTGGGCCCTCATCCTACCTGCGGAGCTGACTCAGCCCTGCCTGCACCATCGCCAGACTTTCTCTTCCGGGTTCCATACCCTTGTGTATTTCATTAAATACCTTTATTTAAACTACCATTTCGTTCCTCAAGCAAGGCAGACTTGTATTGTGCCATCACTTGTGTTCAAATTATACTTAATCGACGCACGACGCATTTTCTAAGAATGTAACTGTCTGAAATTTAATATGTACAGAAACTGAAAATTTATTGTCTGTAATTGTCTAAAAATTAAGATTTTTAAAACAATAGACTCGTGTATAATTAAAAAAAAAACACGTTTTCAGGTAGGTACTCATAAAACCAGTACAAAGTAGGTAGATAATAATTCAGGAGTGCAGGCATATCACGTTCTACATTCTGATAAATTAATTCTATTGACGTCAAACTAATTTTATTAGAGTTCATTTTGCCGGTGTAGGTAGGACCTTATATAATACCTGTTTATGCGAGTATGATACTGCGAAGCATGCATGGACGACCGAGATGTCGGCGGCGATGATTCGCCTGCGACGCAGGAGGTGGCTGGTTCGATTCCCGCCTTGGACCGAATTTTTATACAATCTGCATATATTCGTTCCGGATGTTCTGGGTATTTTCATCTAGTACCCGTAACATGATGCTGTATTGTATTTTATTGTACAGCAAATTTTATTTAAACTATCACCACCATCATAGTTTCTACTATAGGTACGTTGTACCTATACTACGTTGTTTCCTATTTTTAGAACAGAGGGTAGATAATAATGAGTACATTACGATGAATTGGCTGGCACGTGATGGGTATGATTAGCTAACTAGTTCGTTGTGACACGTACGCGTTTGGTGAACCTCATCAAATGTCTATCTTATACCTTGTACATATCATAGTTTCCGTTATTATAACTTAAAATTATATTCAAATACTTCTATAAATCATAGCACAAAATCAATGATAAGTGCGGTTTGCCTCAAGGCTCCAAAGCTTTCAGCTTTTTGTAATAGTACATTCCTCCAAGGCTCAAGGGTTTTCCTTGGCACCTAATGTGCTTAGGTAATATTTTTTATTGGAGAAATTCATAACGACCTACTAAAACAATATTTTAAAAGATGAACATCAACAAAATTTATCTTATTTGATTAAAATGTCCAAAATCCGAAATGCCTTTGCTGTGCCTAAAGTTAGCCAGTTTGTAGCCAGTAGGTATTTTTTACAAGCTTTTATTCTACTTGCCCTGATAGTATGTGTGGGACAAACCTGTCAATGCAACTGAATTTTAGACCGTTAGTTATCCTCATCTGATTAAGCTGAGGCACTTATGTAAGTTGTTGTCAATGCAATGTAGGAGACAGAAGGTGATCACTCCTCAACAAAAGGACGTAACCCCGTCGAGTTCATTAGATTTGTATTCCCAAGCAATTTGATCCTAGATGATTGATTATAAAAGCATGTTTTTTAATATATACAAAAATATTAAAGATTCGAGATTTTACGCCATCTGCTACACTTTAAAGGAGGTAAGTCCGTACCTCGTGGGCAGGTGTGTCACTGTATAGAATACTAATAGGTTACCTTACGTCAAAGAATAAGTGCGTGCGTATCTTAGGTAAGTGGTCTAACCCTGACGTATTCTTAGTAACACGTGCCAAGAAAGCCTAGAGTTAAATAAATAAAGTTGGACAATCCACACAGCATCATCTAGCCCCAACCTAAGCAGAGCTTGTGTTATGGATGACTGATATATTTAATATAATAATTACAAAGATAGATATTTTTATTATACATAGGAAATATTTAGAACACCCGTACCAAATATGTGCAGATCGTACAAACATTTGTCCAAAGCCGAGATTACCTATTTTATGGATTTTATTTTTAACCGACTTCAAAAGATTTGTCTATAGACAACGACAAAGATTTATTGATAGGATATAAATTCGTCTGTATTTTTTTTGTATGTATGTTACGCGATATCTCCGCCAATTAAGGACTGATTTTCGAAATTCTTTCTCTATACAGTGTGAGTCTGCATAAGGTGCACAAACTGAAATGAGGGAAACTACGCCCTATTTTATCGACGGAAAACGTGTTTTTTTTTTTTTTCTTTAAATTATTTTTTATAGCGTTTTTAAACATTTTTTTCGCTAATCGGACCCCCATGTAAACAAAACGGTGTAACTTATAAACTAAACGATCAATTACTATGAAACAAACTCAGCAGTTAATGGAAATAACAGGAGCTCCTCACTGAATAAACATTGTGAAAAAAACAACCCTCAATTAAAAGCTATGATGTAGTATAGAAAACAATCCCAAAAAAAGGGAATACATTTTTTATCCTAGGATTAGTATTTATCCCGCATTAAAATAAGTGTAAATTAAGTGTAAAAGTAAGGGATTTGAAGTTGGTTTATCGTTTTTTAAAACATGACATATGTATTATTTCTTTTTTATTTAATAGTGCAGTATAAAATTAGGGAAAAACTGAAATACCTAGCCTACTGCCTACACGCCAAACCTGTTGTTTGTTTTGTTTATTTCTTCAGTCAACTCATTTCAAACTTATGTACTCGGAAGTGGCAAAGCAGCCTAACAAAAGTGTTTGTTACTCTCAAGTTTTTCTTTGTGTAATTTCCGAAGTTGGTAAAGTCTTTACCAAGAATTATTGTGACTGCTGGGGTCGAAGATGTTCGGAGACTTGAAGCATTTTGGTATTGAGTCAGTATGGGTTTTCCATTTCAAATACAATGGACGCATAGTATGGGTAATTAAATTGACGTCTTCAGCTCAAGACAAACCTTTAAAAAATATTTATTATGTAGGTACATTACCTACAAGGTGGCTTGGCCAATACCAAAACTATGAGAGTTAGGAAAAATATGGAAATGAGTCATGGGCTCAATTTATGAGAAAATAAAAACTGCATACTCAGATTTTTAAACGACTTCAAAAAAGGAGGATTTTCTCAATTCGACTGTATGATTTTTTTGTATGTATGTTACGCGATCTTTCCGCCAATTTATGGGCCGATTTTGAAAATTATTTCACTATTGTATAAAAAATAATCCCAAGGTAGTGTCCCATATTTTTTTTTGCGCAAAACTTACAAACTGTTTAAAAGTAAGGGACTTAAATTGGGTTATTAGGTTTTTGAAAACAATCAAATTATCACAATCACTGAAAAAACTGTTTCCATGGCAACGGGCGTAAATAAGAGGTGGGTTCAGGAATTTGAAGTCGGTATATAGTTTTTTTAAAATACGCCAAATTATTTTACTGCTGCAAGAAATCGAATCTAATTGAGGCAGGTAGATATAAATTTTAGTCACAAAATATAATAATTATCAACGCGACGCGTGACCCGAGAGCTGGTGAGTGTCTGGTGCAGCGCATCAGCATTGCGATACACCCCAGGGCAATGCAGCCAGCAGCGTCTTGGGGATGCTTCCGACTGCTATTGATATGGATCAGTGTAGATTGTTTGCAACATTCACCAGTTTGCTCAATTGTTTCAATTGTAAATACAATTTCTAATTTATCTCTATTCTTTTATTGTAACTTATCTATTTTTTTTGTTATAAGGCCTCTTGATTAAACTACCATCATCAACGGCCTTTGCCATTCCACTACAGGATAGGCCAAAAAACTACTTTCCGTAAATTATAATTAAATAAATGATGCTGGACCACACAGCATCATCTAGCCCCAAGCTATACAGAGCTTGTGTGACGGGTACTATTGATTATGACTGATAAGTAGGTAATATAATACTTTACTTTACGGTATTTTTATTATACATAGAAAATACCCAGAACAGCCGGCACAGATATTTACAGATCGTACAAACCTTTGTCCAAAGGCGGGACCCGCAACCTCCTGCGTCGCAGGCGGACCTTCGCCCGCCGCGACATCGGTCGTCAATTAAATGCTTTTTTCTTATTGCTGTTCCACAATCATAAATAACATAATTATTATCACAGCGTTATGTTCCTCGTACGCATGAGGTCAGTTTATATTTTATCTATCGATTTATCATCTTGACTGACGTGCGCAAACTTTAGTGTTTAGTCTCTGTTTAGTAGGGTTGAAGCGTATTTATCGTCACTGATATAGAATATTGGCGGTATATCACAGTGACAGAAACTTAATATAACTGTGACTGTCACACAGGTAGTGCCAGTGTCACGGGTGCACGATATTACTTTGTTGTTATTTTATTAGGTACCTACGCAATAAATCGCTTTAGCTAGATAATATCCCTTCTATATTCTCTCTTTGATAATATCACTTAGTCAGAATGAGACACACCTCGTATTTTATACTTGGAAATTTGAAATGTATACCGCAATGTAGAAGAAAATACTGTTTAAATTTAGTCGGTTTATCAACATGCTACTGCTACTTAGTCATCGATACAATAAATATATTATTCAATCAGTAAAACAATGAATTTGTACGTGATTGGTAGAAATACTAGCTCGTATTTTATCACAGGTATTTGTCACAGATATTTTGAAGTCACAGTAACGTAAGTCACAGGTGTCGGATTTTGCCTAGTATAACCCAAGACTGTTTAGTCTATCTGCAGTCGACCCCTGACATTAGCGCAGAACTAGTGTCTGGTGGTATAAACGTCTATAGCTTTTCGGTCGATATCTTAGCCTCTTATCTCATTGTACATAGATAGATAGAAAATTCCTTATTGCACACTTAATGGTAAAAACAAAAATAAAAAAAACAACTTTAAAACTAAGTTAAAAGTGGCGGTCTTATTGCTCAAGAGCGATCTCTACTAGACAACCGTCGATGGATAGGATCGTTGGATAGTACTAGGGGACTATATGTACATACATAGATCTATACTCCGATTAAAAAACCTGGATATTTTTGTATACAAAGGAGTTACAAAACCCAAGGAATATTGGTGGAAAATATTTAACGACATTGATATCATCGAAGTAAAGCACAGAAGGTCGAAACAATTTATGGTTTTGAAAGCTTTCATTTATTATTTAATTGATCTCTCGTTCGTTTTCGAATTAAGTAAATACATATAAGCATTTTTGCTACACATGTGAGACTATGTATTGTTGAAGTTTGTGTTTTAGTTCTTAGTGATAACTTTGCTGTTGCCTTTTTGTTTATGTTATTGTTATCAGTTTTAGTTATTCATTCATAAAATGTCTTTGTTGACATAAAATATCTTGGATTCTAAATTGGAGTATAAATTTAGTTAAATCTATACTCAAATGCTCATGAGAGATTTGCTAAATCATCCACATTAGCATCATAAATAATATACAACATAACATACCACATTATACATGAAACTATTGGTATAGGTGGTTATATCTATAGTTTCATGTCCATCCAAAGGTAGCCTGGAAGAAATCGATCTTAGCGATAAGGCCGCCTATTGTGCAACTATTCCTGTGTTTGTGTTTTCCTGTTCTATTTTTCTATATCTTGTTGTGCAATAAAGAGTAGGTATTTGTATTCCTCCTTCCTTATAAATAGGAAACCAAGTTTGTATAATATATAATGGACGTTTGTTATTTTTTCACGCAAAAACTACTGAATGGATTTCAATTAAACTTTACAATAATATAGCTTATACATCAGAATAACATATAGGCTATTTTTTATAAAGATCCTAGCTGGTGCCCGCGACTTCGTCTGCGCAGGATTATTATATGGTGGGATATTCTTCTCAGTCCTCGCGGGCGTAGCCGCGGGCGGGTCAGCTAGTATTTTATACATAGGTATACAGTACCTTCAACTTACGAGCCTTTAATTCATACTCTCGCGAAATGAGTACCTATCTAAGTAGGTACCTATATTTATTTTTTAGTTTCAACGAGAAAATTATAGAGCTTTTCCGTTGGTTTTCTTGTAAAAATATAAAATTAAGTTTAATGTGCCCACCGACCCACCGACTGTAGTTTAGGTATACATATCTAAACTACAGTCGGTGGGTACGGATGCTGTGTCACGTCACGCACACGAAAATGCACATCCCATAACATAACTATGCATTGTAAATTTATATATGTATCTGATGGGCCTTTTTAGAACTCAACTCGATGTAGTATGTTTGTAAACAAACAGCGACACATATAACTAAAACTTGGTTGGAGTCGAGTAACAGATATAAAGAATCTCAAATCGAGTTGTAATGTAAATTGCGTATAAAAGGACGCGGTAACAAAAGGAATTATTGGGGGTTACCGGCGAGGCGCCCTCTGCGCCCGCCAAAAGCCCGGTAACGCTGTCATGGCCATCTGCGGTCAACAGCATTATAATCCATTCGAAAAAAAAAAGGAATTTTTGGGTATGTGGTGTATAATTTTAGGTTTAGAAATTATAACTCTTAGTACCTAATCAGTAAACACACAAACACCTAGAAATTAAACAATTATTTAAATTAAAACCTATTCGATGGTTACTCGGCTGACTCACTAATAACACTCCTTTACAGACCTCTGTGGTCTACATAGTGTTATTATTATAAGTTTCCAATGTAACACTATTTTAAGTCGGTAAATAAAGAAATAAAAAAGGTACCTATATTTACAAACATTCTACATCGAGTAAGGCTAGTGTATAAGTGCCCATATTTTGAGGGATATGATAATTTTAAATAATACATAGTCATAGTTTTTATCCCGGAAAAGCGTGAGCGAAACTAGTATTATTATAAATCAGTATCAACTATTGTATAAATCAGTATAGAGTTCCTCACGCGTGTAAAACTACGATTAGCGCAGTATTTGGGATGCTGAGCTGAGATGTTTTCGCCTGCCCATGACGTCAAACAACTGTTTTGTGTACACCAAAAGTCGTTAAACACGAATGTAAACATTTATGTTTTCTTTCATTCAGATAATATTATGGTCTAGTCAGCGAAATGCCGGAACATATTTGTTTATGCGTTATTAAGTTATTATGTAATACGACTTTTATGACGCACGTGACAGGGGTCTGCTATCTGCACAAAATTAGCTCAGTCGCAATTTTATTAGGTTAGACTTCGCACCTCGATACAAAGTATCTTTATAGATGAAAGGAAATCCCTGAAACAAGATATTTTATTGTCTTTATAAACTGAAAAATAATGAAAAAAATGCTGGCATTTTCGCACAGCGTCATCAAAAAGTAAGCAAACCAAAACTCTTCGTTTTGATTTGCTTGCTTTATGATTACGATTTTAGACATGTTATGTATGACACACTTATTTAATGTGAAAATTAAATAAGCCTTCTCCTATTTGAACTGAACTCTCAAAAAATTAAATATTGTTTCGTCCTGGATTCAAATTGGATTAGGATGGATGACCGATAACAGGAAAAAATTGCAAGCTCTAGGGGAGGCCTTTGCGGGAACGCAAGACAATCTACATAAATATCGGTGTAAATTTTGAGTAAAGTAATAAATGTTTTTTCACTTCTCTTGCTCAAAAAGTGTATCATAATAGTGTAGCTTAGCGGGCCTAAAACTCGAGTTTAATACCTCGGGCTAAAAAGTATTTTTTCTTTTAAATTTTTGTCTAAAATCATCAGCCCGTACAAAGCATTCGTTCTCTTACATAAAAACTCGACTTCTTGGTGCTCCGTCAATCTTTTTTTTTGAAAATAGAACCGTCTTGGTGATGTTTTATGAAGGTTGATTCTTCCCTTTACGGTAGAATGCGAACTGTTTCGTTGCGGGTTAAATAGAGATTTACAAAAAAGGATCTCTAGAATTTTCTTCATTCCAAATTACAAACTTTTACGTTTAACTTCTGACTTTTACTTCCAAATTGTGAACGTGAAAATTGTCATCAAGTGATAGCGAAGATGCTAATATGCAAATGGAAGAAAAGGGCAAAGAAATAATTATGAATCTGTTGCCGTCAAAATCACGTGGAATATATTTAAAGAGTTACGAAAATTTTATGAAATGGAGAGATGAGAAACGTGTGGATTCTTTTACAGAAGGGGTTTTTCTCACTTATTTTGATGAGTTATCGAAAAAATTCAAATCATCGACTCTTTGGAGCACATATTCAATGTTAAGAAAGACCTTACAAACGAAACACGACGTCGATATTAAAAAAATATGTAAATTTAACGGCTTTACTGAAGAAATTGTCCACTGGATACAAGGCAAAACAATCTAAAGTCTTGACACGAAATCGAAACATTTTTAAATAACGCTCCAAATAAACAATGCTTGGCAACAAAGGTAACCTACTTATGTACTCTACTCAAACTAAATAAATAGATACCTACCTACATACCTAAATTATGTATCTAGGTTATTACGATTATTAACGCACTTATTTTTTTGTTCAACAGGTTGCTTTAATTTATGGAATCAGCGGTGCATGCAGAGGAATAGAACTTGCCAATATAACGCTAGAAGACGTAGAAACGGATACAAACCTACAAGCTGTGAGTTTGCCGAACACGAAAACAAACAAAGAGCGTAAATTTGTCATCAGTGGAGAATACCTTAATATAGTTAAAGCCTATCAGGAGTTACGTCCCACTGATGTTTCAACGAGAAGATTTTTTCTAAATTATCAAAATGGTACATGCACATGGCAAGTCATAGGCAAAAATAAATTTGGTAACATGCCTAAAGATATTGCCACTTATCTAAATTTACCAAATCCGGAACTCTACACGGGCCATTGTTTCCGCAGAACATCCGCGACTCTGTTGGCGGACTCTGGTACGAATATAACGACATTAAAACGGCACGGTGGATGGAGGTCCGATCAAGTGGCTGTAGGTTATAAAGAGGACTCTATACAAAACAAGTATCACGTCACGCAGCGTATTACAGAAGGAATCAATATTCTACCAAACATTACAGAACCCCAAGCATCTACATCGCGGGATTGGATGAATATGTCAACTCAGCTGAAGCCGCACTCAGATCTTAATAATGCAGGAAACTCAAGCATGAGTCGAGTCTCTCCAACGTTTACTCCACAACAATCAACTCAAAATATTATCACATTCCAATCACAGAGAACCGAAATAAAATTGCCCGGGAAAAACATATCACTAAACATTCAAAATTGCTCTAACGGCACATTTAATTTTTAATAAAATTTCTGAAAATTGTCTCATTTTGAATTGTTTTATTTTCTCGCAATCGAAGTGAAAAGTAGAGTGTTTTGTGTTATTATAACTCGGTCTTGTCATACTCCCTCGCTACGCTCGGGAGTATAACAACCTCGTGTATAATGGGATGGTTTAGTCCCTTGTAAAACAATCTACTATTTTTATGTAAATTTTCTTTAGTTACATGTATATTTTAAGATTTCCACTCATATCGTTAAGTCATATCGTTAAGTAAGATTGTTAAATAAAAACTGTTATTTTAAAAAATTCATCGTTTTATAAATGTAACAGAGTTTCGATTTTTCAACTTATTACCTATAAAAAATATGAACTCAAATCGAGTTCAGATTTTTTTACGAAACCACTTACCTTATTTAAGTATCAGCGGTTTGCGGTTTCATTGGTTTTATGCCATCACTAAATGGACTACGTGGTATACTTAAATCTATTCGGATGTAACATCTCGTGCAATTTTGGTAGAAATACACTTATGTAAGTTATTGTAACCATAAATTATTTAGCAGACAAGTTAGACGATATAAAATGAAAAATCAAGGTAGTCTGGAAGAGATCGCTCTTAGCGATAAGGCCACCCTTGTGCAACTATGTTATCTATATTTTCCTGTATATTTATATTTTCTTGGTGTGCAATAAGAATTATGTTCTGTACGACCATTATGTATCTGTCTCTAAACAGTAGCTAATTACAAATTAACTTTTTTTTTATTTTTCAATGATTTTTGTACAATTTTTTTTGTTCTTTTTGTTTATTGATGATTTTATTATCTGGGGACAATAAGGTGATCTTATAAAAACTGTACCTACTTATTACCAAGATAGTACCAAAAGTTCAGCTCAACCACAATAATAAAGTTTGGCTGAAATTGACGACGTTTTTGTCACTAAATTTAACATCGTCTTAGATTCGTTGTTTCTTTCTTACCAGGTGATTGCCTCGTAAGACAATTTTCCTTTAGCTCAAAAAGGTCTAAAAATCCACCCTGTATACATACATATGCATGTATGTATACTAGATGGGAGGAAGACATCACAAAATTGACTAATAAAGACTGGATGGCAGAAGCCATCGACAGAGACCAATGGAGAAGTCTGGAGAAGGCCTTCATCCTTACACGAGGGGTTCATGCATGAATTTCATATACTTAATAGATTATTTTACTAAATTGCTACATTAAATGTGAAAATTATATATACATAGTATGTACACACAATTATACATAATGTACAGTAAATTAATTAATCTTGAACTTAGAAAAAAAATATAAGGAATGGCAACGAAATAAAAGGCAATTTTATACATATATACCTACTGGTAGTATATACTTACCTACTGTTATAGGAACTACTAGGATTTGAGGTTGTTTTATTATAGTAAATAAACTATTTACAGGAAGCGTTTTCCGCTAGGTCTAAAGTCTTGCTCTTATCTTTTTCAACTAATGAGGACGTCTGTTTCTTCTGTTCTGAATCTGTGGTTTGCTTGTTGTTGTTTTGCATTATATCTACTAGGTATACAGTGAACTAACTAACCCTTCCGCAATTTTACTCGTGTGGACTTTAGAAATACCCGTTTCCTTGCAAAATGAACGCCTGAAACATAGGATTACCTAGTTCAGGCATAATTGTTACACTTAGCTTTATTTATTTATTAAGTGCAGTCATGCTTTTCTATGTACGAGTTTCTTTGAATAAATTTTATTTATTATTTATTTATTTATTAAAATATCATCGCCAACTCTACTCATTTTCAAAGAATGTTTTGATCACGTTTCAATTTTCAATACATACATTCACACGCACACACAGAAATCTCGTAACTTAACACGTCTTTTTTTTGATTAAGAAAATATACATACATATATCGTCCAGATCTTTTGGGTCTCCAAAAGAAGCAGAACTTGTTATTTATTTCAGAACCCATCCAGCATTCGCCAAGTCACCGGCTGCAGCTTTTAACAGTTGACTTTACGTGTACGTCAGGCGTCCGCAGTCTGCACCATAGCGCGATTACCCAGTCCATCGACCCATCACAACAACCTAGTTTTTTAATTCCTTTCATTTTCCTTTGTAATAATCTTCACCTGGCGGATATCATCTTCGGGTGTATCATAATTCATAATATAATATTGTGCACCTCATATAGGTCACATCTAGCCCCAAGCATAGGAATAAATATGCCCCAACCTAAGCAGAGCTTGTGTTATGGCCTATGGGTACTAGATGACTGATATACATAATACATTACATACATAGAATATTTTTTATCATACAGGAAATAGAACCAGAACACCCTAGACAAATATTTGTAGATCGTACAAACATTTGTCCCAAGGCGGGAATCGAACCCGCAAGCTCCTGCGTCGCTGGCTTTAATACTAAGGTAGGTACTACTACGGTTGGCAATCTAGTTTAGTAAAATTAGATGTCAGTCGGTTAGTAAAGTAGGTACTTATCGTAAAATCTAGTTCAAGAGATTAGGATAGCATTATCTGGGCAAACAACTCGAAATAAACAAATATGCCCTATTTATTGTGAAAGCCGAGAGATAAATGTAGATGAAAACTTTAGGCAAAAATAAGGTAGAACGGACATAAAATAAATATTTTCTCGTTCCCAAGTCTGTGATTTTCCGCAATGTTAAACGATACCGACAGACAAGAGGATAATTATTCATTAAAGTTTTGAAAATTTATTAGAAGTAAATGTTTTATCGAGGATGGACCCAATTAAGAATGTTTATTATGAAACAAAGCTACACGGAAAATACTAATGTCTTTAGCGGCAGTTTACTAGACCCCGTGCATACATATTTATGGTTCTTACCTATGCACTGAAAATAGTTAAATGCTTAGGTATTAGAAAAATAACGTAAAACTATAAAGTGTTCACAAATGCGTCGAAGTTAATACAATTTTATAAACCTTTATCGATGCTTATCTGTGAATTAGTCATAGTTTTCTTTGGAATTTCGCAATTGTTTTCTTTTCAATGGTTGTTTTTCAAGCAAATGGTTGCCACATTCCTCAGGTTTTTCCAGATTAAGTATTCCGAATATTCTAGGTATGATATTTTTACACGCAAAGTAAATAACTTGCAAACTGTCTTGTCATATTTTTGTCATCTGTTCAAATAGAAATGAAATAAAACCGATTGACTTTTTTTTTAATGACTCCCTGTTTTTGCAGCAACGTACTCGGCTACTGATAAGGATCAATCTTTGCAAAGACAGGTGCTTTATTGAAAACAGAAATGGCTATTTTTTACAATTTTATTTTGTATACACCAAACGTCAATGCGATCATTATAAATATATTTTCTAACAACTGGTGAGCTTGCCGATCATTTTTTTAATTGAGAGGTTCATGAGTAAAGGCTCGCACAAAATGTCCGTCTTTTTGTGCGAGAAAATATTTTAGGCACTGTGAAATCAGCCCTTTACTCATAAACCTCTCAATTAAGAATGTTTATTATGAAACAATACTACGCGGGATATGCATGGACGAAGAAGACAAAGAACTCACATCTATTTTAGTCAAATCAGCAAGTCACTATGTATGTACATACGTCTTATTTACCTATACGAACATGCGTGTGTGAAATATTTTTATCTACAACTATCTATACGTATATCATCTAGTATTATATTGTATTTATTTCAACCGTAGGTACACATGATACACTTGACGTCGTTAATTCTAGGTACATATTTTATAATATTCACAAACTTTTCACATAGGAAACACCATATGGGATTGTATAAAGAAAAAACAGACAGACACGACTCTTTTCGTGCTTGAAATTCACAAAGTAACAGAGCTTTAAAAGCCCAAAAATTAAATAAAAATATTTTTCCAAAATAAAGTAAATAATCATTAAATTATACAGCAACACTTTGACATAAGTACTTTTTATATCAAAGTGCTCTGTATTTTTATGTGACAGTGCCGAGTACCCATAATATAAGATTTGCTTAGCTTGGGGCTAGATAATGCTGTTTGAAGTGTCCAGCAGTAAGCATTTTTTATATTCAATTAAAATAGCCACTTCGTATTAGGAAGGGAGGTATAAAAATATGCGCGTGGGAATGTTTTTATTCTACGCAAGAAGCGGCGTAAGACTTTCTACATTTAGGATTTTTCTACTTTGTAGGACTTTCTACAAACCCGACGACAAATGTATTTTGTCTTTGGAATCGGTATGGAGAGAGATTAAGTTTGTTACATAAAAGCCGGTGCGCGTTGAAATCTTTTTCTTCCTACGCAGGTCCAGCAGCGTAGCACCGTAGCATGTGCTACGACCTTCTACGACATCATTTCTATTGGGAAGGTAGGGGAAAACTTAGGGAAAATTAAGATGGTTGAAACTCTTAAAAGTATTATAGAAAAAGAACTCGTTTTTATAAATATTTTGAAACCTACCTTGGTTTATATAAACGAGTTACTACATATTTCTTATAATTTCAGTGATATGAGAAATTTTACATAATGTACAAAAATGGGCGTCGAAATCTTTTGTTTGCTACGCGGGTTCAGCGTAGCATCGTAGCAGAGGCTATGAAGTTCTATAATAAAATATGTTTTTATAGAACTTCATAGCCTCTGCTACGATGCTGCCAGGTTATCTGGCAGAGATCGCTCTTGAGCGATAAGACCGCCCATTGTCACTTATGTTGTTTTTGTCTCATTTGTAAACTGTTTTCTAGTTTTAAGTGTGTAATAAAAGTATTTTGTATCTTTCTATGTTTATCATCATGGAGGAAGTAAGATATATCGGAGGACTGAGCAAAAGAACTCACCCACATAATAGTGATGTCAGCAATTCTTTAGGTATGTCTTTTGTCTAGAGATGTTGGGAGTTTTGCCTACGACGCAGGAGGTTGCAGTTTCGATTCCCGTCTCGGTACAAAATATTTGTACGATTTACAGATATTTACTTTGGGGCTAGTTGATGCTGTGTGGATTTTCCAGCATTATTTATTTTTGATATTTTCGCGCAATTGTCCTGATTCTCCAAAATTGTATTGCATTTCATGTTTTATTGCAGCACAAATAGTCATAACTGCTATCTAGTCAAATCAAGATGTCTTAAAGCTTCTAACCCATTGTTGTAACTACCTAGGTAGTGACGTCAAAGTCAGGTAGATACACTCAAATTGTAAACAGCGTGACCAACTGATCATTACGAGTAACACGATTAAAAACGTAAATAAATACCTATGACACGATTTAATGACTAATTGTTCAGCGTAAAATCTTGTACATTAGTACAAGATGTTACGCTGAACAACAAGAATTATCCTGTTTGTTGAAAATTGATGAAACTCTGTAACAGATGAAACACTTTTTTCAAAGTTAATACTGTTCTGTCTAACAAAGTTTTTAAGGTGAGTATAGACTAGAGCATCTGCTAGAGTATTACAATATAATGTAACTTTCTTACATATGGTATAATAATGACAAATGCTCAGTTATTAAACCATTTCCATGTAGTTTAGGTAATGTTCTTGCGAATGTTTGACGCTGTGTTTGACGTTAAGCTCACGAGACGCGCCGAGTGAGCATTCAAATACCTGTAAGAGCTCAAACACACAGCATCCGTTTTACTGGATCCGTTTATTTCCCGTGATGGCGTATGTCGTTGTAGGAGCGAGTTCACACACCTGACGGTATTCCGAATCCAGTAAACAATTTTTCCATTGGCTATAAATCCGTAAAAAACGGTCCGGTAACAAGCGTTTACAGGATCCGGAATATTGTCAAGTGTTCCAACAACTAAATACGCCATCACGGGAAAATAAACGGATCCTGTAAAATGGATGCCGTGTGTATGATCCCTAATATTTCTTTCTACGAGTACCTTGCGTACATTTTCCCTCGGCTCGCGCACCTCACTCTCCGCCGTGCCCCATCAGTCGCGCTCATGCCTTTGCTCGATAAAATTTTACACCAAAACTCTTGTTGGTTTCTAAAATCCGGTTGTAACAAAACATTGAGCTTCATGTTCGAAGTGTGTTCGAGTAAATTTAAAAACAGCGAATGCTCGATGTTCTGTTACTAGAAAATGCTCTAGTCTATACTCACCTTTCGTTTATTTACAAATGTTAAATACTAACTTTCATTGCGGTTAAGCAAAGCGAAAAAAGTATATGAAAAACTGAATTGTTTTGTTAGAAAAAAAAACTATAATTTTATGGATTTACTGCCCAGCCTCAACGGTGCGTTCTAAAAGGGCGCGCCTCTGCTCTATATAAGTATATAATATACAATACAATAACTCTATTAGCAGACAACAATCGTCAATAAACAAACAACACACAGACAAACACACAGTACAAAAAGGATATTATAAAATCAAAGTAGTATGTAAATCTAAATTATAATTAGTTTTACCCAGTGGTGAAGAATGGGACAATCGTATTGCTTCGCAACCTCCACACGTGCGTCATAGGCACTGAATGTATTTAACACTTACTTAGCGATAAATCTTTCCAAGTGTAAGCTTTCTCCTGTTGTTATTTATTCATATTTTATTATCGTTAAGTTCTTTTCAATAAGTAGTCAACTTACTTTGTATAATGCTATTTATAGTATACCTGTCTGTGGAAATTTTTAATTAGCCACCAGCAAATATTCGCTGGTCTGTCCAGGCATATAATACCTTATATTTTTACCTGTATTTTCTAAACCTAGCTGTAAGTTTTCTCAATATTTTGTAAATAAATAAATATAGTATCGAGTCTGGTATAGTACACCATATCGTGGTTGTTAATAAGGTCAACTTAAAATAGACATACCATTACAGGAAAGGCGTCTTCGCCAATTGTGTACAACAACAATCTTCAGAAATACCTACACACAAAAATAAATATACAGTAAAATTAAATTATTTTCTATTTAAAAATATATTGTACATAACATTTATTAAAATATAGTAGGTGACTAGGTTCTTATGTAAGTATTTTTTGATTGGTTGGTATTATGTACCCAGCTGGATTGTATTTTTATCTCAAACCCCTCTATGAATTATACGTGTAAAGTCAATAATAAAATAAAACCGGCCAAGTGCAAGTCGACTCGCACACGGAGGGTTCCGTCTCATACATAACTACCGCGCCCGACGTTGCTTAACTTAGGTGATCGGTAGTAAACTTGGTATACACGCTGACCCCTTAGTTATTAAATTTATTTAATTTTTATGTGTTATTTTATTATAGTGGCAATAGTTATACACACCCTGTTAAATGTTCAACTGTCTACCTTTTACGGTACAAGAGATACAGCCTTGACAAAAGGAAAGCAAAAATAAAGAAAAAATCAAGTTTCTTATATGGCTCTTGTAGGGGGCTCCCCTTTTAATTTTAATATTTACTTTTTTATTATTTGTTGATAAATCCACCAGAGAAATACATACTCTGTTTTCTTTTTCGACAGTCTATCTTTTACGGTTTATGAGATACAGCCTGCTAAAGGGCGGACGGACAGACAGACAGACGGATAGACAACGGAGGTATAATAATAGGATCCCGTTTTCACCCTTAGGGTACGGAACCCTACAAAGTCTGAATCAGATCATCATGCTTAAGGGGGCTCCGTGAAACATTTCCCAAAGCTGCCCTCACCGTTTTAAACATTTCTCTAAAACTAATCTAATATTAGTAATGAAACTACCCAACAACTAAATCACAAAATATGACCAATATACACTTTAAAATATTTCATTTTACAGTATTTTGTGTAGTTTTGTAATGAATCACTCCAGTAAATACAAAAAATGAGCGCGGGTGTTTTAACTCTCACAGGAAACAGAATACACCGAATGAATTAAGAAACATGAAAATCATATCATCTGCTTCAATATCATATCATCATCATCAGCCCGAAGTCAGCTATGAATGCATAGCGTACTTAATATCAACACTGTCACTTAGCCGTGAAGGCCATTTATTAGCTTTTTTATTGCTAGGTTCTTCTAATTTACTTTGTTCTCCCACTCGATGGAACAACATTATAGCGGTCGCAGGGAGTCGTTGAATGGTGGCGGGTCAGGGCCGCTATTCGTGGCGTCGTCGTTTGGCCTATGTCCAGCAGTGGACGTGCATGGGCTAATGATGATGAAATGACTTTACGAAATCTACCTGTAAACAACTTATGAAAACAAAAAATAATAAGATACAGTGTCGTTTCACCGATAAACCTCCCTTAGCACTAAGCAATAACTAAAAGTAGTTTGTTTGCTTTTTGTAGACGGATTTTTTGGGGGGTTTAGTTTTAATTTAGATTTACAATTTATGGCAAATAAGATTGGATTCAGCCTACCTAACTAACATTACATATCACTAAAGAATTTACTGCTAAGCGGGGCGCCGCCGGCCGCGCCGTGCCGAATGCACACTCGTGCAGTGCAGGTAAATATTATCATTGTCTTTACACACTTTATTGAGTTTGGTGCACGCTCTAATAATAAACGAGTTCTGTCTATTAGTGTTAGAAGATTGAACATTTAAGGGCGGGGTTATATCGCACACGCTTAGGGGGAACGTTCAGGTTAATTTTACCGAGTAACTCTGGACAGTTAAGAGAATTGTTTAATATTTTTAAGAGAAATGTTGTGTCGGATATGGCGCGTCTAGTATATTGATAGTTCAAAAGTTGGAAACGTTTGCAATTATATAATTAACTATTGGAACGAATAGGGATATGAAGTTGCAACACAAGAATTTGATGAATTTCTCTTGGATTCGCTCCATTCGTAAAATATAGATGTCATATTTGAAACAAATCGGACAGCATTGGGAATTTTCCACGGAGCCCCCTTAACTATATTTAATTTCAGATGTGAACAATTGACCTCATATAATCAGAGGTGAACATGCTAATAGTCAAATGATAGGCTTGTCCTCAACGCCCCAGTTAAGAGTACCTAACAGGGGAAATACAAAATACAACTTCCTAACAGTTCACTGTGAATGGCAATCCCTGTTGGTCTTTTCCCATTGTAAATAAAGGAAACATTTTTTTATCTCTTTTGCAAATGAATGGATATAATTTTTAGGCACACTTCGTAAAGCGAATTTTTATAGTATTAAATTTGACTTGTCTAAGTGCTTATTTTGTAAGCCTAAAGAAATAAAGTTATTGATTCTGATTCTGATTCCGAATTAGGTACAGAAAACAGGAAAAAGAATTAGGCTACCGTCTCGTCCCTTCGTATTAGCATTCTATAAGTTCATGCACATATATGTATGTAAAGGTTCCACGGTTGTCTGGTCGAGATCGCTCTCGAGCGATAAGACCGCCACTTGTAACTTGGTTTTAAAATTGTCTTTTTTTGTATTTCTGTTTCTTATCAATAAGTGTGCAATAAAGAATTTTCTATCTATCTTCTATCTATAGTTTTTTTTTTAAACAAAAAACCGAACGGAGTCATTTACATTTAGGTACACAGTTTTTTAAGTTTTGTGAGAAGTACATATATCTAGTTGCCCCTCGGGAATAAAAAATATATAAATAGAATCATTAAATTGGTAAAGATTTATAAAAACCTTCGACGATTAACGAATAAATTGACGAACATGCATAAAAAACATACACACAACCAGGGACGAGGGAAATTCTCGGACGTAGTCGCAGTAACAAATAAAATGAAGCACTCGATAGTCAGTCTACCCTCTGTACGTACGCTACACACTCACACATTGATATCAATAGTCAGCCCATCGTCCGCCATTACGGCTTTAGACACCAACAGATTTACATCATTGTACAAAATGAAAAATGCCTTCTTGTGTTGTCAAATGTTGCCGAAATCACAGTCGTTTCGTCAACAAGAAACACGGGATCACATTTCACAGGTCAATTTCCTAGTTCATCAACTTATCTCTTCGATTTGACGCACTATTATTATCAACAGAAAAATCACAATAAAATGACAAATTTTGCCAGTGCTGCCAACATGTAGACATAAAAATTTCCCGGTAAATTGGGAAACAAATTGAATCCTCATATTTATTAACCTTAAATTATTATTGAGGTAGGATACAACTACATACATACATACGCCATCACGACTGTGTCGGGTCGTGTAAAACGGATGCTGCATAATTTGTCGGTCTAGTATTTTTACGGGATCTGATATACTGTATTCTGTGTATCTTAACTAATCATTAATTATTATTTCAAATTGCATTCATAAATAATTATTAGGACAAGGATCTTAAAAACATGAAAATAATTGGTATTTTTTTCTTCAGTTGGCAACTCTCTATAACACTCACACTAAGTGACAGTCCGCCATTGCTGTGAATCACTTTTGATTCGATAGAATTCCGTCCGAAAATTTTACTCGTCGATGCACACAACAGAATCTACACATTCTCAACCTTTTTTCGAAGTTGACTAAAAATACCCTATACCAGCACAAAGAAACTCACCGTTTTCGAGACGATTTGGTACTCCTGCAGACAGAGCACATGCGCCTCCCACTTCCTCATGAACTTGGCTGCGAGGATCTTGTCCACCACGGTCCTCGTGTGCTGGAAGCAGCAGACCCTGAGGCTTCCTTCCGTGGCAAGCTTGTATCTCGGACCAGGGGGTGGCATGGGGGTCCCCATGGAGCCGGATTCCAGACTGGCTGTGTCGGCGCAGCATTCTGGGCTTGAACCCTGGAAGATTCATGCTATCAGTACAAGTTATCTACGTACTTTCCAGACTAGCTAATTAGAAAAGTAAATTTCTGTTGTTTTATAATGGATCCTCTAACCAATAGCTCAGAATCTAAGATATAGCTGATCTCAAGCGTTTCTACGCGAACATAATATTAATTTTTAAATGCATTATGATTTGTGTAATGTCTTTATCGACAATCCACACAGCTTCATCTAGCCCCAAGCTAAGCAGAGCTCGTGTTATGGGTAGGATGACTGATATACATATGTACATAATACATTTTTTTTTGTTAAACATAGAAAATACCCAGAACGCCCGGAACAAGTATTTGCAGATCGTACAAACATTTGTATCAGGGCGGGAATCGAACCCGCAACCTCCTGCGTAGGCGCATTGCCCGCCGCGCCACATCGGTCGTCAAAAAATAGGTAGGTATCTTACCTTGTTTCTATAACCATAAAAACAAGGTAGGATGGTTATAGGAGACGAAATATTTGCAAAGCGTAACTAACACAGAGTCAACATCATTATTTTACCGCCGCTTAAGGCGGTTTCCTGACCCAAACTAGCGCCAACACCTATTTAATCGTATTATTACGTTAAACAAAGGAATTTTCAAATATCCCTTGGCCAGTTTGTGATACCTGTCATAAGTTTTTTTATTGAATGCCTCTGTTTTATTTTGTATAGTATAACTTAGGGAGAGATGCAAAGTTGCAGTTGGCCACCAAACTCTGTTTCGCATCTCCTCCTAAGCTTTACAATATAAAATTATTACAGAGGCATTAAAAATAAGTTATGATAATCAAATAAATAATCAAATAATCATTTATTTCGTCGATTTCAGGAATAACACGTCACATTTGTTTTAATTACGTACAGTCACATAATACAATAATAAAAAATTCAAATAATTCAATGACTAAATCAAATTAAATGTCAATAACAACAGAAAAGTCAATAAAAATATAAAAGATCAATAAAAACAACAATATACGGAGTATCTACAGCTAGATAATTATGTACATTCAGTCACTTTTACAGGCTAGGAATTCCCCATAGCTGTAAAAGCTGTTGTCAGTGAGCCAGTGCTTTAGCCTGTTTTTAAAGCATGTCAGACTAGTTGCCTTTGTGATAATTTCTGGAAGACTGTTATATACTGTCGGTCCCATTATGCGCGTTAACTTCCCAGACTTCGCGAGGGTACGCGGTAGGGTGGTCAGCTTGTCCGCTCGCCGAGTATTATACCTGTGTCCGTCGCTATTCCTAGTAAACAATTCCAAGTTGTTTCTCACATACACCGATACCTGGAATATCACAATGCATGGAACGGTAAGTATTTTCAGCTCTTTGAAGTAAGGTTTTGCGGAGACGTCCTGTGGTAGTAAGATAATAGAAGCGTGCCATACGTGCAATGGTGAACCATTGCACGTATGGCACGCTTCTGCATGCGGAAGGCGCGCTGCCAGTCGGCCACTCGCCCCCACAGTTCAGCTCCATACTGCAATAGTGAGTGAACAGTCGCATAGTAACAGGAGCGTACCACGTGCCTTGGCAGGAATCTCGCCAGTCGGCTAAGTGCGTAGCACGCCCCACCAAGTTTTCCGCACACTTTATCAATGTGAGACTCCCACGTGAGACTCCTGTCAAGCTCAAAACCCAAAAACGTGGTTTGAGCTACCTGTCTAATAACTGTCCCACCAGCGACAACCGATAGGGCTCTAGGGAGGCGACCAGACAGGCAGACGTGCATTAAGTGCGTCTTTGAGATGTTCAAGACAAGCCCGTTTGCTTTGAACCACTCGGCAAGTGTGGACGCGGTGAGGTTAAGATTATGCTCTAAGGCGTCCACTGTTTCACCAGAGACTACGGCGACCACGTCATCGGCATACATAAAGATTTCCGCAGTGCTCACAGCCTCCGGAAGATCGTTAAGTAGCATGGAAAACAAGATATTCGAAACCGCAGACCCCTGAGCTACACCCATGGTTGTTGTTAGAGGACAAGATCGAATATTTTCATTATCTCCAACAACTACCTGCGACCTAGATTTTAGCAGGCTAGATAGTAATGTGAGCGCGTTACCTCGTACTCCATAGTGTTCCAGCTTAGCCGCGAGCACCGTGTGGTCGGCTACATCGAACGCCTTCGAGAGGTCGCAGCAGATAAGAGCTACCTGCTGTTTCCTCTCTCTCTCTAGCATCTAGGACGTTTTGTACGACTTGTCGTGCCAACGATGTAGTTGATCGGCCTTCCCGATACGCGTACTGCCTGTCTGATAGTGCCTCAGTTTCAATCAGGTAAGTCGTGAGTCGCGAGCTTATACCGTTCTCCATAACTTTGGATATTGCAGGTATTATGGACACCGGCCTGTACGAGTCCATGCTAGCCCTACTACCCTTCCCTTTATAGATCGGTGTCACCTTACTTAGCTTAAGGCACGTCGGTAGTTCACGAGCACGCAGGCACTCGTTGAATAGTCAAGCCAAAATCGGCGCCAGCGGACCGGCCGCCGCGCCGTCGCGATCAGTTTCATCGAGATACCATACGCATCGGTTCGATACGTATCGTATCACAAACAAAGCCAAGAGATTTTTGAAAATTTCTTTGTTTAACTTAATAATACGATAAAATAGATGGCGCCGCTGATTTGGGTCGGGGTAGCCCCTTAAGTTAGCTTCCCTGACATTTCCCCAAGTGGAACTCTGAAGTACCTTTGAGTTTTTTATAGACCATCTAAATCTGCAGATCTACACAAGCCTGAATAAGCTATTTGTGGATTGTGACTGCTACCGGTACAATTTACGAAATGTTTACTTGACGTCATTCACGTCCTTGTGATGCCTTATTAGCTACCACTAGTTTGTTAATGAGTTCATTGGATAACGGTTACCTAAATCATTATTCTATTATATTTTAACATATTCAACGGCTGTTGTTTGTCGTTAGTTCACTGAAAGCGGCTTACGAGCAATGTTTTGATGATGGATCGCGATTGGGCAGTCTGACAATTCGACTAACAACTGCGGATTGATCGAGTGCCCCGTAAATAGAAGCAAGGTAGAACAACAATGGAAATAGAACTAGGAAATAATAGAACAACAGTGGAAAAGGAACTAGGAAATATAGATGTTTTAACTAAAAATATACATATATATTATCATCCGTCTATTCATAATGTTCAGTATCATTGCTAATTATAATCAACTAGCTGTTCCCCGCGGTTTCGACCGCGTTAAATTCGTAAACATCTTCGTAAGCCGCAAAAGCCGTAAATCTCACATGGGAATTGATGTTTTACCAGGATAAAAAGTAGCTTATGTTACTCTCCATCCTTTGAACTGTGTGCCAAAAATCAAGTCGATTGGTTGTTTAGTTAGGGCGTGAAGGAAGGACAAACGAACACACTTTCGCATTTATAATATTAAGTTAGGATTATAAAATCTTTTTTCAAAAATACTTTCTCTTGCCATATGGACGTTAACAAGAGATTTAATCATTGATTGATTACAGAGATTACCGGCAACCGGTTGTGTGTGTCATATTTATTTTGATAGTCCTTTATCTGAAAGCCTCGACTAAGAAAGCGAATATCATACTTAAGTATACAGGATGTCACGTAACATGTTTACTTAGCTGAAACAGTGTGATTCTGGACCCCAAGGGGATAAACTATTTATATAAAAAATAGTTTTTTTCTGAAGTTAAATATATTTTTCTTCCTCTTCGTGTTCTTTTCACTATTGAATTATTAAACATATAAAATATTTACCAAATATTTTTTTTCTTGTAGCAATGTTTTCCTACGAATTCATGACCAAGTAATTGTTTGTCTTTTATCATAAAATTATGCCAATCTTACCTCAACAAAAACACGCAAACACTCACCATAATTTTTATAACTTATTTAGTAGCTAACCATTTCAAAATTTGAGTAATTAACACTTCAATCTCCCACACACCATTGCGTGCCGGCCGTGATCCATAAAATGAACGAATACTTCCTCAAACGTTTGTTATAATGGAATAAAATAAACAAACAATTCCGAAGAATAAATAAGTTGAAAGAGTTATTCGCTGTTTAAGTAGGTAAGCTTCTGCGATAATGTGAAAGTAAGCTTGTAATGTGACCCGATGCAACGGTCACCGATTTACGTCAATAAAATGCATTAGCTGCGACACGCCGGATTTATGACTTCAATATTGCGTAGATGACTATGGCAAATGTCGTTTGGAGGGTGACGAATAATCGTTTTATCCTTTCTTAGTTGTATTTAAAATCCAAAACTGCATGTCAATCTTCGTGAAACCTACAAACTTTATAAAAATGACAACTTCTTAGAAATTTTATTTGCTTGTGAACATTTGCTGGAAGGTACGTACCGTAATATTTTCAGCAAATCTTTAAACTAGTAACTTTTCAAAATTTGGTTAATGCAGTTTTGCTTATTTTTAAAAATAATGGAACATTACCTTTTATTAAACTATCTCTAATATTTCTGATACTTGCCCTCCATATCCCATGGGCGTGGTGCACACCCTATGTAGGTATTATTTCTTGTTCTGTTTGAAGAAATAGCGAAAGGTTCTTTATCAATATCACTATTTTGCACACACCTTTATAAAACCCAGCTCTCTGAAAATAGATACCCAAAAATGCGATGATCGAATTTAGCAAGCACAGCAATTCGAACCACCTCGAAAGACGTTCCCAAATGCAGAGGATCTTTATTGTAGAAGTGAGATGCAATGTTTACGTCACTCTATACCAGCAAGCAGGTCATTTTCGACTGTTGAACCGCGTGACCCACATAGTGGTTGTTCGATGACGTCTTTCTGAAAATTTGGGTCACGGGGCCGTAAGGTGCGACGGAGAAGCGACCCGGATAGCCGGCGGATCGAGCACCGCTATCTTCCCGCCTCCGAAGCGAGATGTGAGCATGGATCTTGGAGGATAGCTGTAGCCAGCAGATACATATTCAGCTCAGATGTTTGCAAATACGTGTCACGAAAAAGTACCTAATTGATGCAGAATGAGCGATCTTTCCCGGACTGGATAATGTATTAGACTTGGAAATTCAAGAATAACACCAAATATTGATTTAAAAAGAATGACGAACACGTTTTTGTGTTGAAAAATAGTTTAAATAGACATTCAAACTATTTTTCAACACAAAAACTAGGGTACGAGGCATTACGTTATTAGGACCTAATGCCTCGTACCCTAGTTAGTATTATATGATGTCCTCCTAGTCGAATCTTCAGCCACGGCGACCATTCTCAACGAAGATAAGACAAATGTGTAGGACATAATTCCCCGCCTTGGGACAAATCTAGTTAAACATTATTAATCTTTTACTTACAAAGAAATCTTATTTTAATTGGTAATGGTTTTGTTGGGCTAAACTTACAAAATTGAGAACAAGTAAGAAAAACGACAAAATTACGGTAGTAACAAATTATTTCTCACCAAAAGTCGAACATCGAAAACAATGGCTGGTTGGCATGTTACATGGATATGGCGTATCTAGATGTACCTACCTAAGTGACAAATGTTTGTATGATCTGCAAATATTTGTTCCGGGTGTTCTGGGTATTTCTATGTATAATAAAAAATATACTATATCTATGTAATGTATTGTATTATGTACCTATATCAGTCATCTAGTACCCATAACACAAGCTCTGCTTAGCTTGAGGCTAGATGTCGCTGTGTTGATTGTCTAGCATTATTCATTACCTTATAATTAAAGTGCAAAAATGTGCGCAAACGCAGACCGTACACGCTTAGCAAGTTTATACAAATTCGGAAAGTAGTATTGCGAAACGGAACAATTTTCTGTGTGCTAGGTACTTTTGTCCGCATGATGAGTAATGGAGAAATCTCAACTCTTTGGAAAGTTACACAACAACATGTGACTCGAAATCCATCACTGTAACCTGGATATTAGTAGGTCGTTAGCTTTAAAGTTAATTTCATTAAATAATTTCAAGTTAAATTCCTCAATTTCCTAAAGTGAGTTTAGTCCAGAGTTAACTTTAATAAAAAAAGACCATAAAGATTGTTTTTTTTTTATTAAAGTTCTTGACAGAAGTTTTCATTCATTAGTAACGCCTACTACTATCATAGACTAATTGTGTTTTATTTGTCTATGCTACTATGCTACTATACTACAACAGACGAAGCATAGAAAAAATCAGCCGCTCCTCTTTCGTTTAGTGATGATAATGATAACAGTAATTAAAAATCACCAAAATTATGTATTTACCGAATTATACCTGAGCCATAGATTACAAAACACGTATTACATATTTTTTAAATTATGACCGGGATTACCTAATTAAATATTTGATAATACGGAGTTGTATCGTCATGCCCTCACAAATACATAGAATAACTACTTATAGTGAAGGTCTGACTTTCTTCTCTTGACAATATTATGGCCATTATGTATCATGAGACGTTCGTGCATCGGTGACGTCATAAACAGACCCTGCTAGTATTGTAGCGTTTTAGAGAGCGAAATTGAAATTGCAAATGCTTCTTCGAAATCCAGTTTTTGTTTACAGAAATATGATTCTGTATTTATTAGATGTCTAAAAACATCACGGAGTTGGTACCTAGTTTCTTTAAATCAGTTGGTAGTTGGAACTTACTAAGTAGGTAAGTACATAGATGTTTATTCATAAAAGATAAACGGTACCTACATACAGAGCTTCCACACGGAGTCACAGAGAGTATTGACGTAAGTAAGTGATAAAGACAAGATTCCCAATAGGAACGATGCCACGTAGGGGCGCCGAAGACGCGTGAGGACCACGATGTCACTGCGTGTTTTATACTTATAACCATTTCCACTCCACCAAATGAATCGCTTTACCATAACTATGGTATTTTTTTTTATTTATTTATTCATACACAAATCACATAACAATCGAATTATATATAAACTGAAAGTACTTTTAAAATTTTGATCTAGATGGAAATCAATCATGTGAACATAGAAAATATATTGCATGCAGTAGATTTAAATTACCTTAAGACGTAAAGAAGAGAAAGACATTAACAAACATTTTACTGAATTGATAATATAACAAGAATCTTTTTGTGCACCGCTTAAATCTAAAATGATTGTTATCAAAAATATCTATGTTATTGGATTTAGCTACTTCGTTATACAAAAAACGACACATTCTTTGTAGGGGAATATTGTGGGTATCGTCCACTCTACACCAATGACACATTTAGGATTTGATGAAAGAAACTACAGATGAAGGGAGGCATTTCGAAAGTATCAAGATTGGAACCATTCTATCAATCTATCAATCTCTCAAATAGCATCGCACGCACTATCTAGAGTTTTTTCATCTATGGACGAATCTGCGACGAAACTGTCACTGTCATAGTAAAGCGATTGGGTAGCAGAAAGTGCAGATGCTATCTCGACCATGAACCGTCTTCGTCATAGAAGTCACCATGCTACCCTACATTCAGATAGAAAGGTTGTGTCGACTTGACAGATTGTATTCTCTTTGAGACAAATAGCGCGTGAACTAAGATGACCCTTTTTGGATAAAAATAAATCAAAAATTACCTAGATAATTAGTTGTGATGGTAATAAACTAACATTAAATGGAGTGTACTAAGTCAAAAGGGATCCAAAGGGATATCAATATCAATTGCAGCTGCAATTCAATTTTGTAAAGACAAATTTGAACTGCAGCTGCAATTGATATACCTATGCGTTGCGATGTTAAAAATATCAATAACAGATATATATTTAATTTTTATTTTGAGAAAATAAGTGTCTAGTATTTTTTTACTATTTTTCCTGTTTTCTATGGGGTTCTATGGGGTTGTACATTTGCCACAAAGTAAATTCGTCACGAAAAAAGTATGTGTAAATTCGTCACAATTCTATTTTATTAATTTTTGTTATTTTAAATTCGTCACATAGCATTTTCCCTAGAGACAGCGGAAAAATCAAACAATAAGTAGAATAAAACAAAACAAATGCTTTGACACTCATAGCTAGGATTAAATGAAACTCAAAATAAAACGTTATTAATTTTTATTAATCAGAATTAAAAAAAATTGCCTTATAAAAATCACAGTTGACAGGTTGCTGATTTGCCAATAACATCAGAAATATAATCTAAACCACCCCTGAAAGTTTGGTTCGTTTTATTTTTGTTCCACCCGTAGGATGAGTGGAATGAGGTAGGTTATGGAAATAGTTATTTTTCCCCGAAATAGAGTGGAGTGAGGGAGTGAGATTCAATCTCGTCACGTTACCCGTGTCGAGAATCAAACTATGATAATTCCTATAGGTAGGTTAGACCGGACCCGTTTTACCTAAGTTTTTTGGAATTATAATAAGTTCACTTAGTAGGAAACAAGATTTAAAAAAAGGTTTTGGTATGTACCTACCTCAGGACCGCTATTCGTGGCGTCGTCGTTTGGGGGTAGCCGGGTAGGCCTATGTTTAGCAGTGGACGTATACGGGCTGATGATGATGATTTACCTAAAGAGATTTTTGTTCTTCTACGAGTTTTCTCAACGTGACTACGTCACTCCCGTAGACAAAAATTACATATCAACACACACCAAAAGAAAAAGCTAATGAATTCGTACACTCGAACAAAAACCGCTTGAATGCTGAATTAAATGTTATTTTCTAAAGAGATAAAATGCTACGTACCTAATATACCTAATCGTATAGGTACATACGTACTTAATGTTACGCGTATTGACGTCAACAACTTGATTTGAGCAGATCCAAATATTATACAATAAATAGACTCGACTACACTCGACTACCTACTTTATGGTAGAATTTATGAATTTCGCATAATACTAGCTTAAGCATTATTTTAATCATATCTAAAATGAACATTTTTGTTTTATAAGAAAATAAACATCTTTAAACCGAATTTCCTTTAGTTCGAATATAACCAGTTACTACACAGACAAACCTATTAAGATTTATGAATCTAAATTGGATTAAATGTACCGACCTCCAAACGTAACAAACCGAATTCGTTTCTACGTTCGGTTTCCGTTGTTATAACAGGAACCTTCTGTTGGTACCTTCAGAGGCAGAGGTGTATATAGTACAGATAATTAGTTTATGATAATACCTACCTACATATTTATTGCTCACTGTTCAACAATAATAAATCCACACAGCATCATCAAGCTCCAAGCTAAGCAGAGCTTGTGATACCCATAACAGAAGATGCATACATACATAGATATTGTATTGCATTACATACATAATGCAATACATACATACATAGATATTTTTTATTATACATAAGTACATGGTAAATATTCAGATTCCTCGGAACAACAATTTGCAGATCGTACAAGTATTTGTCCTAATGCGGGAATCGAAGCCGCAACAACCTGCATCCCAGGCAGACCTTCGTCTGCCGCGTGACATGGCTCGTCGTTGTCGAATAAATTATTGTAGAACCGCCCGCGGCTTCGCCCGGGTTTTATTGGGATAAAAATAGCCTATAATGTTATTCCAGGTCCCAAAATATACCCATACCAAATTTCAGCCAGTTTTTGCGTGAAAGAGTAATAAATATCCATACATCCGTCCTTACAAACTTTGACATTTATAATATTAGTAGGATAGGAAGTAGGTTATGATGATAGAAGTTACCGTACTGTAGCGTATTACTTTACAATGTGGTTGGTTACAGCAAAACCGCGTAAACCAACTGTATCGGTGCACATGTAATTCGCGATATGATCGTATATCAACGGCATGTTTAATTTCAACATTCGTCGAGAAATGTAAATACATCTGTTTGTTCTTTGATTAGATAAATACAACGATATAACTAGGTACCTATGTTGTATCAAGCTCCTAGGCAATGACCTTCTGAAGTTTTACTCCAGCGAAGTATCGTTTTGGTATTGTAACTGACTGGACATGGACAGATGGCTTCTATTTGACTGAACTAAAGATACCTACTTTAAAATACTACGCCCTTAACCTTCGCAGGTATTTACCCACATCATCTACTAACTCGTAGTGGCGTGGGTAGATTTAATATTTTTAGATAAATGTTCTGACATTTTTAATGACAACATTTATCAAAAATAACAGCTTCCAACTAATATTAAATGCGAAAGTTAGTAATGTGAAGATTTGTGTTTGCACGTAGGAACAAAACGCCAAAACTACTGGAGGCTGAAATATTTCACGCGCAGGTAGTTCTGAACAATCTGAACAGAACTTGGCATAACATTTGTTCCTAGGTTATGTACCTAATAATTTTATATAAATGTAAAACGTGTGCGAAGTCGCGGGTAAAAGCTATACTTACCTAGTTTATGCATTGATATTTAGGCATTGATTGAGTGAAATAGCATTGTCAATGGTTGTCAAAAACTATTTGAGGGTACTTACAAAATAATCTACAGAGCTTTGATCTGCAAGACTGGGTGACTGCAGACAGCCGGGCGACGGCGGCGCCGTGGCGGCCGCTGGTGGTGGCGCCAACGACAGCAGCTCGCCAGCCGATGCTGACATGCTGCCCACCAGCGCCAGGCTGCGCAGCCGGTCCGCAAGGTCCGTGTGCCCACCGTTGTACTCCTTACGCACGTTCCCATCTTTCTCATCGCTTTTGCTAAGGTTGTCGATGATCCTGGGGCGGCGCAGTTTGCGCGACGCCGCGCGCCATCGCCGCAGACGGCATGCCGCGTTGTTCAGAACTTCCTGCGTTTCCCGATACTGCAGCTGCTCGTCGTCTGACTGCACCACCTCCACCGGCTCATCGATAAAAGGCAGCGTCTCTACGGGAACGAGATTTTCTTCTACTTTCGCGATAGGACCTTGCAGGAAGTCCCTTAGGGCGAATGCTAATTTTTGGTCTGTGTTAAGCCCTTTTGGAGATTTGACTTTATTTTCTTCTACGTATAAATTGTCATTACTCTTATCGTCTTTTTTCTTGCTGGCGTCGTTTTCATTAGAATTGAGATCTACGTTTATTTCTCGATTGAACGAAGGCATTTTCGAGTTGAAAGAAAGCAAGTAACCCTGTTTTGTGTTTACGGTGCATGCGATTTGCTTCTTTTTGTGGACCAGAATTGAACTTCGTTTCTAGCACTCGACCACCAATAAAACTCACTGCACATTTTTTATCAATACCGTGATAATAAAGACACTATCAACGTCCGATGGCATCTGCATGAGCTGTTTATATTTAATCGATGGATTTGATATGCACTAGAATCAAACTACACCTACTCCTTGTATTGATCACTCACTCAACTGCGTTAAAAGTGCACCGATTGAATTGCATTATAAATTTTACACGAATTTTAGATGCATGATTGAGTACCCGCCACAGTAATGGTTCTACAGATTTACTACTAACTGCATTCACAGTCGTCCTCGAACCACACGAGCTGTGTGCGCAAACCGAACAGAGCACTACACTGGCCGGCGCTATCATGCGCTATACATACGACATTCTCGTTTTCTTGTTTGTATTGACGTATTCGGCGTGCGCAAACGTAGCCTACCCGTGCTGTCTCTAGTGGGGAGCGGGCGAACTAATACAGCAGCGTCATCTGTGTTCTGATTGTGTCATTAAATAATTTAAGGACGAGTGGAGTTTACTGAGTTGGTTTATATGTGTTAGTTCAGAGCATTATTTGTAGGTGGCACGATAACACAATGATAGTTGCCTTGAGTGATTAGTGTAAAAAAAATATCGTTAATCCTTTGGTTCAGGCTGCTTGATCATAGGCGCCAGCAATATAAGTTTGCCAAAACCATATTTTTTGAAAAATTAATGCTAGGTAATTCGTATTGGACGACAAGTAGGTCGATTGCGAGTTTGAGGTATAAACCTCTTTCAGCCCACAAAGAATTTGAGGTTTAACGTTTTTTAGTAGAAGTTGCCTCCTTCGCTGGGTAAAAAAATCCACTCTAGATTTTTTTTTTGTTGGGGACCATAGTATAGTGTCACTAAATCCTAACTTTATGACTATAGATGTTTGTTCCTCTTTGACGCAAAAACTACTGAACTGATTGCGCTGAAATTTGGTATGGGTATAGTTTGGGACCTGGAATAACATTTAGGCTATTTTTTAACCCGATAAAACACGGGCAAAGGTACGTACACCAGCTGAAGCATATGTAAATTCTCAGTCTACGACTAGAATAGAATAAGAAAATCATATTGTAATAATTTTTTCATTGCTGCTCTATGATAGTTGTACCAAATATCAAATATCAAAGTGCTATATTTCCTTTAGACCTTAAAGGACTCTTGGACACGTCACAATACTAAAATTACATAAGTAAAACAGAGAAATAAAGTGATCTTTGATTTTTTGTTCACTTCAATCTTATAAAGGTAAAGTAAAGAAGCGAACAAGAAACCTTTACCTAGTTAGGTTGTTAGTTTTCGAGTTGGAGCAAAAGTCGTCCCATGCTTTTTTATCCTCAAGATAATCTGATATTTTGTAATAAGCCTTTTTACAAAGGATATGTTTGATAGTTTGTTTGAATTTATTTATCGATAATTTTTGCAACTCACTCGGAGTTTTGTTGTAGAAGCGTATAAAATACACTAATTTTGTGCAGCCTAATTTTGGGCAAAGCGAGTTAATTCTTATTTCTAGTACTTATTTAAATTACAGTACAAGTGCTCGTAAGACGGTATATCTCAATTCAGGAAAGATCTGAAATAATATTCTTCCTCAACTGGTCATTCTAAATAATGGCCTTCAGGTTTGCTGTTTTCTGATTCAACCACAGTACCTATAAATAGTGCTCATCCCTTGTCCTTGCGGGGATGAATAATCTGGTTCACGTCGACAAACGACAGACTTACAATTTAAATCTAATTAAATGAAAAAAAATATTTGGGATTTTTCCTAAGTCGGTATGAAATCAAATATAAAAACCAAATAATTTTTAACTAGCAATTGCCCGCGGTTCCTCGGCTTAGGTCTATGACGATATCTATGCAATGTTGCGACCCGATTCCTTGAGATAACTTTGTATCTATTCTTGGCGTGAAGATGGAAACATCCATAGAGTAAAAACTCGCTGCTGTCTCAGTAAATATCCACCCATATTTTTGCATTTATGATGTGTATGTATGTGGTAGGTACTGAGTATCTGCTGCCTACTGAGTATGTAAATTATTCAGATGAATCAGCCCAACAGTTTAGAGCTCCATAAATTGTGTTTTCCGTTTAAATTCCTATAATTATCGGGTCAGGGTGAGATAAAATTGTATCACTCATTCAAATGACAACGGATTAGTGAGCCAGATTCTCGATGATTGCTACAATTTGACGCTATATTACGATGATGGGCATAGCACCATGAAGGTTGAACCGCTTAGGGAAATACCATTATTCAAACAACATTATTTAATACTTAGCTCACCATCACATCAATCTGAACCCCGCATGCCAAAGGCTAGAGCAGTCTGATTTAATATTTCTCCGAATAAGAATGTGCCTATGGCTTTTGACCGCGTGCTTGGGGCTTCTACCGGGAAACCCGGCTCCAATTGTCGTGGTTCCCGCCGTGCCAGCTCCGATAGTCGTGCCCACCACTGCCGCAACTACGACAACGGCTGCTGCGACTACGGCGGCACCAACCATTGCGCCAACCGTGGCACCGACCGTGGCCCCAACCATTGCACCGACCGTGGCCCCAACCATTGCACCGACCGTGGCCCCAACCATGGCACCGACCATGGCCCCAACTATGGCACCGACCATGGCCCCAACTATGGCACCGACCATGGCCCCAACCATGGCACCGACCATGGCCCCAACCGTGGCACCGACCGTGGCTTCCACCGTGGTATCAACCGCAGCACCGACGACTGCCTCGACCGCAGCGCCAACTGTAGCGCCAACCACAGTGCCTAACACAGGTGGGCTGTCTGAGCTGTCTGATCTCATACTTTGTAACAACCCTGACGTGGTATGTATATTTAATCCCGATGAAATCGATTCAGGCTCGCTCGCGATCGACCCCCGCCTCGCGACCACACCCGCCGCCTTACGACTTCCGCCCATCACCGGGTACAGTGCACAGTTACCATCTTACGACAATGCTGTTCGATTTCCGAGAGAGAAGAGAAATGTTGACTTTACCTTCGACCCTGTTATCAGAATGATAAGTGAGAAACACCAGGTTCAGAAAAGACAAGCTTGCCAATGTGTGCCTACGGGGACCTGTGTGAAGCCAACAACAAACTACGGCGCCGGCATGATTGATGTGAGGATTGTCACTCCGGTAAGTCATCATAATCTTTTCTGGGTTTTATCCATATCGCAGCATAAACGTGGAAACCACTAGCGTTATTCCTTTGTTTCAGACAGCACAATGCCCGACAGGTCAGGAGTATTGCTGCACCGGTACCACCACAACCGCAGTCGCTTGTGGAACGCTGCAGATAGTACCAAGTACCGGTGTGACACCAACTGGTGGACAAGCAAACTTTGGAGAATTTCCTTGGCAGGTATTTCCTCGAGACTCAGAAATACAATTTGGAGAAGAAAATGCCATGGAATTATTGCAATATGCCGTTTTACTTGTCTAAACTAATGTGTTCGTTATTTTAATTCGTTTACAGGCACTCATATTGACAAAGCAGAACGACTATCTTGCAGGAGGAGTATTGATCGACTCATTGAATGTTATAACAGTAACACACAGACTTGTAAACTACGTGTAAGTAAAGATAAAATCTTATTTACAATTTAAATCATCAGCAGCTCAATAATTGAGTTATATTATGCCTTCAGCGTTTCAGGAACTGCTCCAAACGTAAAGGTGCGCTTAGGTGAATGGGACGCTGGCGGCACTTACGAGCCAGTTGCTTTCCAGGAGTACACAGTGAAGAAAGTATTCACTCATCCATCTTACAACCCTAACACACTGCAATATGATATTACCGTGCTGAGGCTTTCCAGTGCAGTGCCGTTTACACCGACTGCTGGCTCTGTGAATACGATAAATAGGGCGTGCTTGCCTCCCTCTGCGACTACGGCATATACCGGACAAAGGTAAAATACTTATTATGAAAATTCTATTATACTCAAGAGTGAAGAAACAACGACATGATATTCTAGAAGACGTAGAGTATCGTAGCGAATTCTCGTGCTACCAATTCAGCTACGAAACTCTACGAATCGCTACGCTACGGGACGCTACGCCAGGCATAGCACGTTTAAGGATTTACTGAACCTTGCAAATTTTTGCAGATGTACGGTGGCTGGTTGGGGTAAAAACATGTTTGGCTTACAAGGGCAGTACCAGCAGATCCTGAAGAGAGTGGACGTCCCAATCATGGCCCCAGCGACTTGCCAAACGCAAATGCAAACTGCGCGCTTAGGCGCTACGTTCGTACTTGATACAACTTCTTTTGTTTGTGCCGGTGGTGAAGCTAGCAAAGATTCTTGCACTGTAAGTATGCTAATTATCTAGCTCTATTTAAGTAGGCTGAATCATACTATTTAACAGCTATTTAATTACCAACTCTACAGTTTTAAGCACTAGGTATCTAAACCAAAAGTAAATCTTGTTAAGCTTAATATTAGAAGAAAAGTACGTCAGCTATTGACGTGAGTCGCGGAAAATGTTTTGATACATAGAATTATAAGGCTCAGAATAGCAGTTGCCACGAAACGAGGTACATCCAAGAAAATACGCCGGTACCGGCGAATTTTGAAAGTCGAACCGTTAGTACATCAAATGGCGCGGAAAGGAACTTTCACATAAAAATATTAGAATGGTGTATTGTGCGGTATAAGGGTGTTCAAACGCTACTGATAAGAAAAATAACACTAGTAAAGTTTCATTTCACTGGTAAGTACAATATATTAAATTTGTAATTTAGCATTAAACAGTCATCAAAGCTCATAAATAAATTGAAAATTTTTGTCCACCATTTTCGTGAAAATGTTGCTATGCTCGCGGAAAAAAATACCCCGATTTTGTTACTTAGTTTATGATAGAGAAATAAATCCACACTGGATATGAACATGCTGGGGTGAACTTTCGTCCGAATGATACATAGTGCTTTATTTAGATCTACAAGGGAAAATCGTCGTTTAGGAATCTTCAAAATCACTCAACGATATTTTGAGAATATTCAAATTGTAAACTCAAATTGAAAATTGGTATCAATAAATACTTTGAATTAATCTGTGGCCGCAAGAGCGCTTTTCTCTAATTGATTCTTTTTTAATTTTTTAATTTTTAATGAAATTAATTAGGCACATTAGAATTATCACACACCTGTTAGTTAAAACAAGAAAATTACCCAACTTTTTAGGGAAAATACCATTCACTGGCAACATTCAATCATATGATTGTGTGAGTGACATCACTGTATTTACGTGCTGTCAAAATACACATAGATCGGTTTTTGGCTACACAAATTGACAAATTGTTGAATGACACTATCCCTCTGCTGAGATAGCAGCGAGTTTTTACAATTACAAAATTCTTTATTGTACACCACGAAGAAAACATTAAAAATAGACATTACATAAAACATGTACAATGGGCGGCCTTATCGCTTCGAAGCGATCTCTTCCAGGCAACCTTTTACTCTATGTTTTGATAGAATTAAGATATTTTTAAAGAGGATATTTATATCTCGTAGCGTGGTATCCAAATAAGAAGAAATCTGTCAATGCATGGTCTTGGTTTAGGCCGATTTGCACTTGATTTGATAATCTGGCTAAAATTTGTTCAAAATTTCTTCAGATGTTTGGCCACTATTCACATTACCTTTTCAATGGTCTTTGTGGAATCTACACACCAAAGTCATATTACATAGCCCGTCGAGTTGGTGCTACACATTTGCCAAACCCGATGTGGAATGTTTGTTAACAAACTACGACAAAAAAACTAAAACTCACTTGCTTGGCATCAAGTTTTAGTTATAAAATAGCTGTAAGCAATATTTATTGAAGGAAGGATCTCAAATTGGCATGTAATGTAAAGTTCGTATAAAAAGACGCGGCAACAGAGTTAATTTTAGGTTAATTATGAGCGGATTGTTTACAAATACTCGAGTTTGGCTAGTGTATAGGTGATATTGCAAGCAGCGGACGTTTTTTACCAATTTGACGGCGGTGACTTTGGTGCGGTCTGCACACCAATCCATTAAATTAGAGAAGGGAAATATCCGCTCTACAGCTTTAGGCACCAAATAATCTAAACGCTAATCTTGTTTGCCTATTGTTTGTACCTACTTAGAAGGAAAATGCGTCAATGTGGTAAACCGAGGAAAATGTTTTGTTTTTTACATTATGTTATTTAAAGCAGATAAAAACAAATAATCTCGTAGATATACCTACTTATTGAAGTACCTATCCAAAAAGAAATCTTTTATAGCATGCTTCTTGCGGACTGTGTGATAGTTACCTTTTTGAATGACGTATTATGTATGTGCTCAAATTAAATAGGTTTAAAATATTTACGAATGTTAACACCTGTCTTGTTTGCAGTAGTGGTTTAGCCCGTACGACTTTTTTTATTTACTGAACCTCGCAAATATTTAGTACCTACGTTTAGAAAATTTTCAGTTCAAAGCCATCTAGGTCGAACAGGTAATTGGAGGCGCTTGGATGAGGTCTAGCGAATCAAGAAATGCATAGCGTAGACGAAATGACGATATTGATGTTGTTTGAAGGTTTTTGTATGGAGAAGTGGCCCTAACAGTTGCAGCCACTTAGTTTTAGCACGTTTTTGGTTCAAAATCGCGGCGCACAATGAAAGTTATATGTACATTATATGTTATTTGGATGGATAGAGGACACTCTGACACTGGACAAATAAAAAATGTCATTAAACGAATGTCCTAAAGTATCAGGTTTCTGACATATTCACAGATGGAAATAACTTAAACATCTTTTTTCATATTTGAATATTTCAGAAAACTGGCGCTTTAGTACATTATGTTGTATGAAATTTTTATATATGTACCTACTAGCTGACCCGGCAAACGTTGTTTTTCCATCGACCACTGAGTGTTGAAGATTATTACAGTACTAACTATTATCGCTATTAAAAAAATGGGGTTTGGTGGTAGAAAGGTGAAAATCGAGGGTTATATGTATTTTTTATGACAAATCATATAAAAACAAAAACAAGTGGGGCAGGCTACCCAGGCACTTAGGGGTATAAAAAATAGTTAACGACCTATTTAGTGGACCTAGACCTATAGCTATGCATATATATCATTTTATTTCTATACTCAGACCTACAGACAGAATATACACTAAAAAAAATCGGAGGAGTTTGATTAGAAACAATGTAACACGAGATTTTTATACATACATATAAAAATGTCTTCTACCCAAATATATATATATATATATATATATTTAGTGCGCCGCGATTTTAGAAACTTCCATTAGTGGCTGATGTTAGGGCCAAAGTCTTCAAGTTCAAACCCCTTTATCCGATATCCGAATTAAGAAATAGTATAGAATAGACGAAAGACCGATACGATGATGATGAAAATTGATCAGAGACGTTGTTTCTTTTTTCAGGGCGACGGTGGGTCAGGACTGGTGTGCCAAGTGAATGGTCAGTGGGTGGTGGTGGGCCTCGTGTCGTGGGGCCTCGGCTGCGCCAACGCGAACGTCTCAGCCGCTTACGTCAATATCGCTGGCCTGCTGCCTTGGATACAACAGCAAGTTGCTGCTGCGGCTTAGATAATTATGTGTGTGGTATGGTGGTGTTCTTTGAAAGATATCGGACGTTAAGGTGCTATGTAAAAAATACATAAATTTTCGGAAACGAATACGTCGAGCTACCTACGAAAGTTAGCGATTGGCTGCTCCGATACTAATGAGAAAGTGACGATGCTAATTTTGCTAAAAGCGAAATCGCAAATAAACAAAAAATATTTTATTCTAAATCTACGAAATATTTTGAAATTCTATCTTTAAAAAATAATTCGATCGAGAAAAATTTCACCAATCATGTTTGTGATCTATAATTAATTTAGTAAAAACTTTCAAATTTTAAATTCTAGTTTTGGATAAACTGAACTCCCCACTGTTTTCGAGAAAATTCACAGTGACAAAAACTAAATATATTTGTGACTGTCTCACAGGCAGTGCCAGTTTCACGAATGCACGATATTAAATCGCTGTTATTTTATTAGGTACCTACGCAATAAATCGCTTCGGCTTGATAATATCGCTTCTATATTCTCTCTTTGATAATATCACTAAGTCAGAATGAGACACACCTAGTATTTTATACTTGGAAATTTGAAATGTATACCGCATGTAACAAAGTTGTTACATTACGTTAAACACATACAATTCAAGAGGATTTTTCGTTACGTAGCGGTACTATTGCTGGAATAAATATATTATTTAATCAGTAAAACAATCAATTTGTACGTCATTGGTAGAAATACTAACTAGTAATTTGTCACAGATATTTTGAAGTCACAGTTACGTAAGTCACAGGTATCGGATTTTGCCTAGTATAACTCAAGACTATGTCAAATATAGGTATCATGATTCTAGGTCAACAGGAAGCACAATAGTTTTTGGTCTATGGCGAGAAAAAAAATATTTTTTTTTGTTAATAAACAACAAATTACCTATTTCCGGATTGTTCTTTTCATTTGTGCTGTAAGACCTGTGTCTTGCCAAATTTCATGGATCTAGGTTAAAGGGTCCTATAAATTTTGTGTGCATGTTATTCCCTCGGAAATTTCAAAATATGTGAGCATAAACTGTTGTAACTTTAGATTGCGTTCATTTAGAATTTCGATTAATATCAAGGCTCCAAGAATTTCCGCCTTGAGTAGCCTCTATACTTCCATGCGTTCCTGAGAAAAGGGAGTTGACAGACAGACAGAAGGACAACAAAGTGATCCTATAAGGGTTCCTTTTTTCTTTTGAGGTACGGAACCCTAAAAATAAATAAATTACACAAACCGAGATGTCCAAGTACTACTACTACATTCTACTGAAAGCGAAACTTAACAAATGATTCCTCTGATATTTAGTAATATTTACCCATGTTAGGAACGAAGAAAATATCCATCAGTAAAAACTGTGTTAAATTTTCTGCTAGCAGTGCGTAGGTATTGTATTATTAATTAATGATTTATTAAACTTTTCTATCCCTTCTAAATATTGTTTAATTTTCTTAATGGGTACCACGGATAAAAAAAAAACCCAGTACATATTGGTGAAGCTTAGAACTCAATAATTTATTAATTTAACAATTTATACAAATAGCCATGTTATCATTAAAAAACTTATAATTAAAAACAAATTTTCTTAGTAACGGTCTACGTACATGAAATGAGGCGTTCTAAACGCAAAATTTTAACGATTAATATTAACATAACACTGGATTATTTTTTAACTATACAATAGCGAATTCGGACGTAATCTAATATTGCTGCGGAGCATTTGGCAGCCGCTTGAAGGACGATAATGTTCACAAGGCCTCCATCGTAGAACAAAGCTACTGGCCTTACAAATCAATATAACAATATTTACAGACTTACCTATTTAATTTAACATAATGATATTTTATCTACTCAATTAAATTGGCGCATGACCAACCTGTTTGATAAAATTGCGCCTTACTATAAAATTCCATTTACAAATTGACGGTAGCTCATACGTAAGGCGATTTACAGGTTGTAGAAATGAGACAGCCTCAATCTTCATCAGGCTTTTCTTGTTTGACGACGGGCGGGGGAGTAGTCACCGGCTGCGTCACAGGCGGTGGTGATCCAACCTCGATATACTCATCATTACGTTCCTCTTTTATCTCTGGTTCCTGTTTCACCTCCGGCGCCGGAGTGGTAACGTGGGCAGGCTCCGGAGGCGCTAAGGCCGCCCAGGCGTTCGCCGCTCCACGCGCGTAGGCCTCATAGAACGCTCGCTGCGCTATCTCAGCCTCTTCTAAATGCACGAAGGCGTGATTATCTAACTCTGCTCGGAAGAAGAACTTCATACCGCATCGGCCGCAGTCGTACGGCCGCGGTGCTGACGCGTGCTCTGGTAAATGCCGCTGTAGACCAGCAGCGCTGGTGAAAACTGCCGAGCATAGGTAACAAGTAAAAGCCCCTATGCCAGCGAAGGTGTGTTCTATAAGATGGGCTTGTAGCCTCGTGGGTGAGCCAAGGGCCCGGCGACAGAGCCGGCAGTCGTGGTCGGTCGGCGGCGCTGAGCGCGGGGCGGCGTGGCGCGCGTAGCACGCCGAGCATGCGCGCGCACCCTCGCCGCCCTCGCCTTCCGGGAGCGCGCGCAGACAGATTGCACATCTGGAAAGGAAATTATGGTTGAGGTTCAGGAATAGACTTCTTCTTGGAGTAGAATCAGAATTACCCGGGGGTAACAAATCTATGGGACCCTTTCGGGATCATTTTCTAAACTATAATGAAAGAATTTCCAAAATCGGTCCATAATTGGCGGAGATATCGCGTAACATACATACAAAAAAAAAACAGATGAATTGAGAACCTCCTCCTTTTGAAATCGGTTGAAAAAGAATAAATCGATGTAACATCCACATCGACAGACAAGTCTCACCACATGTGAGCCGACGAGTTGCACCGCGGAAGCCTAAGTGCCTATTCAGAAATTGAGAAAGTACCAAGTGAAAATTGTTGAGAAGTGAAAGAAAGATGCCATATTTACTTATATGTACCTACTCTGGTGCAATAGATTTAGAGTTGTTGAAGAGCTGTCTATTACCTTTGCTCTGTGTCGCTGGGTCGCAGGTGGAAGCGCGCGTGCAGCCTAGCCTCAGCCTCGGAGGCGAGCGTCTGGCGGCAGACGACGCAGGGCGCAGGCAGCGCGGGCTGGTGCCGCGCCATATGAGCTAGGAACGACTCCTCGGAGAGAAGCCGCGCGCGACAGCGGGAGCATGTATCCCCGGCTACCACCTGGAGACAAAAGATTAAACCCTTGAGCCTTTTATCACTACCTTATGTAATGAAAACTTTGCTCCACTAATAGGTTACACTAATGAGTTAAGAACTTTTAAATGATAGATACTTTACATACATAGTAGATACCTGAGTATCTGCTGCCAGGATGGCTGTTGACTGGTTTCCACGCTGTGACAATTGTCACAAAACGCACCGGCAAAACGGCACGGTGTGGATGGATCTTGAGACTGCATTTGTTAAACCTTACCTTGCAGTGCGTCAGTTTGTGCTCAGCTAACACTGCCGCAGAGGGCAGGATCTCGTCGCATATGAGACACTTGTGCCTCGCGGCCGCGGCGCCCGAGTGAGCTCTAGTGTGAGCCTCTAACTCCGCCCTGGACCTTGATAACAGAACAAATTAATCAGCAACTTTCTGGGCAAGCGTTCCCAGATAAGTCCTATCATCGATTCCTATCAGACGAGAAGAGGCCAAACGCAAGTCTTCATATAAAAAAATCCCTCCCCCCCCCTTTATGGGAGACCATCCACTCGATGGACCGACGACATTGTAGCGGTCGCAGGGAGTCTACGGATGGAGGCGGCTCAGGACCGCTATTTGTGGCGTCGTGCGGTCCCCCGCACGCCTATGTCCAGCAGTGGACGTATATGGGCTGATGATGATGATGATGATCAAAAAATTTGGAAAAGTCACTAGAGGTAGCATTTTTTTCCAGTTTTTTTTCAATCCCCATAAAATAAAAATTTATAGCTATTCCAATATAATTTCTATGCCACTTTATTATCTATACAAAATTCTACAAAATTATTATACATATTTCATATACGAACTAAGACGGGCAAACTATGATGGTTTCCCAGAAAATGAGAATCGTATGAAACCACCCCACGCGCGGGGTGCCTTCGTATATGGGTTGCACTCAAAGACATTTCGTTGCACTGTTGTAGACAAAGTTGTACCTTGCTCGCTCCCCGCAGTACGCGCACTGTAACGCCACCGCTCCGTTCTTCCTCCTCCGCTCCTCGGCTATAGGCTCGGTGGTGCAAGGGGAACAGGCACCGTCTTCTGTACCATTGTTGTTTTCGACGCGCTTCGGTCTGGTTATCTCGCCGTTGAGCACCTGAAATGGCAGGGTTGGTTTTGTACTTTGTTTTTAGAATTTTATATGGATACGACTAGCATTAGTCTATTTATATGTTTTTTTTATTTATTTTAATGATAAGGCAGGTAGCGGATTAACTTCCCGAGGAAAGTAGGTATGAATTTTATGAGATAATAAGTTTGGTTAGTTTGCGGAAATCCGTTGCAAAAAAAATCTTTTATTTCGGTGGATGTTATCATCAGAGAAGGTTTTGTGCGGAATTGTCACAAACTATTTTACAAGTTTTTTTTTTGTTAATTAAAATTTTTAATTGTTAAACTACGTAACAGAGAAATTTCAGACCAAATGAACTCTATGTACAAGGAGTACATGGTTGAGTAGTAAGGTACCTGTTGGGCCATAGCATGATGCACTTGCATATGCCTCTCCAGCAGATACTGAACTGCGAACGCATCAGTACAGGTCGGCACCGGGCATCTGTAAGCACGGGGGCGCAGCCTCGGGCCTCCCAGCAGGGCCCCGCAGGAGCACCTTGCACCCGCGTGCCGGGACCGCACGTGGGCGACGCCCTCGGCCTCCGAGCGTAGAGCTCCGGCGCCGCTGCCACAGCCTCGGCAAACCCACACTTTATTCTCACCACTGTGTGCTACGGCGAAATGGACCTGGAATAAAGACGATATTTTGGTCATGAAAGCAATGACGTAACTCAAAGCTTAGAGAATTCAATGACAAATGTTTGTACGATCTGCTAATATTTGTTAGGGTGTTCTCATTATTTTCTATTTATAATAAAAAATATCTATAATCATAAAATATATATAATTATACATAAAATATATATAAATATGTATATCAGTTATCTAGTACCTATAACACAAGCTCTGCTTAGCTTGGGGCTAGACAATTCAAAACAACGCCCATTTGGCCTCACCCTAAAAGAAACGAAGGAAGGATGTTTACCTGAATCGCTACTTTAGAGTCAAACACCTCCTTGCAAAGCGAACACCGGTACAGGTGATGAGCATGCAGATCCAATAGATGCTTCTGCAGATCATCTGGAGTCGGGAAGCTTCGCGCGCAGCTGTGGCAAGTGTATTCACAGGACACTGCCAAGTAATGCGCAGTGAGATGACGTTCCGACGCGGCCGCATCAGCAAAGGTAGCACCGCAGTGGACGCATGGAGCAGGACTTGTTCGGGTCAACTCTCCCCCTTCATCGATATGTCCTTTCAAATGCGCGCGGAACGCTTCGAAGTCCGGTAGCGCTGCGTCGCACTGGTTGCACAGAAGTGTGTTAGGCGATAGTGTAGTTTGAGGAGTTCCGGAGCGAGGGCGTTTGACGGGCGGAGCGTCTCCGGAAGCTCTTCGGCTAAGATCGGTCGGGGTCGGCTGCTCCGGAGAGCCACCATTGAGGAGTGCCGAGTGAGAGGCTCGGACGTGTAACTGTAGTTGCTCCATGCTGGTGAAGGTGTCTCGAGTGCAGTACATGCAGGCGAGGAGCGTTGGCGGTGGTTGAGAGGCGACGCGGCGAGGTGGGGTGAGGGCGGCCGCGTCCACGCCGTGGTTGCTGGCCATGTGAGCCTGCAATCGTATAGAAACGTCAACCACCATTTTCTAATAAGGCTGTCTTCGGTTTGACTGCCCGAAATTGAACTACCTATGATTACAAACCCCCAAGGTTGATTTTTTGTAATTTGAACCATTATTACATTTAAACGTCTGGGATAGGTTTTCATCGAACATAGCTAAGTAAATTCACATTTCTAACAAATCACCGCTAAGCTTTTTGGAATCTAAGATACCTCATACATATCTACTCACTAGTACCTAGTACACACTGAATTTACCAGATATTCACTACGCGAACGCATCAGTACAGTTCGGAACCGGGCATCTGTAAGCACAGGGGCGCAGCCTCGGGCCTTCCAGCAGGGCCCTGCATGAACTCCTTGCACCCGCGTGCCGGGACCGCACGTGGGCAATGTCACCAAACATTCACTACACACAGACATTCCCTACGATAGGCACATCAAACCTATAAAAACCCTACTACGCCATAAGAATTTACAAAAAAAAATTACCTGAAAAACTAATGGTTTTTGATCGATGAAGCATTATAAAATCATTTACCTGCAGTAAATCCGGTCTCCGGAAAGCCTCCCCGCATCGCAGGCAACGCATCGACCTCCTTTTGTCAGGCTCTCGCCCCTCCCTATCCCTCTTGTGTCCTTGCATGTGTGACGTCAGAGCGGCTGCGGTGTTGTAGCCGCGATTGCAGACCGTGCATTGGAAGGGCTTTTGGTTGTCGTGGGTTTTCATATGGATTTTTAGATGGTCGCTGAAAGACGACAATATACTTTTAGTCAAGCTAATTCATTCGTTGTAGAAAGGATTAGAAAGTATGAGATATCATCTGATGAGCAATACCCATTATATCCACAGCCTATACCTACTAGTCCATATTGGTGGACGCAGGCCTTCCTCTGCATCATAAGCGCTTTATTGGATTTTGTCATATAGGATGGGGTAATGCCCTTAATCTCTATGCTGGCCATGCGTGTTGGGGATCTCAGTTCGGTGTTAGAATTATTTTGTCGTGGCTGATTATATCTATCTAGTATAACATCCTTAATCCGATTCTAAATTCTCACTAGAAAGTGATTAGTATTCCCGATTGAGGTACACGTTCTTAAGTCCTCTTTGTGATGTGCAGCTTCAATTTGTCATACGACATAAGCACTTACATATAGCACCGACCAAACAGTATTAACAAAGGCGCTTTTCACACTCACTACAGTAGAGACCATCGCCCAAACAGTCCGTAATGGCCGCGCACCGGTTTAGGTACGGGCCATTATTTCATTTTTGTGAGACCCTCGACACCATTTGTCAGTGCATCATCTCTTTTCACTTGACGGGCGTTCGTTGGACGGACAAATTGAAGGGAATTAGTCACATGGACGGAGTGAGGTGACGAAAAAGGTGACGTGTCGCCTCGGAGTGCGAGCTTTGTCCGTGACTTATGGTGATCAATCTTACTGCGGCCATTGTCCTACGTGCACCTCTTCAGAACACACTACACTAAAGTTACTTTAATGACCTCGGATTAAGCACATTATCATTCGTTTTTGTATGAAACACATTCATGTAAACTTTTTTTACAATAGCATCTTGTAAATTGATGCAGTGGCCTCTACGGATCACGATTTTAAATACAAGGACAAACGACTCATTTGCCCTAATCCTCTACGCTCTCCACTGGTTGTTGTTTTATTCATTACTAGCTTCTGCCCGAGACTTTGCACGCGCTTTTCATGTAGCCTATGTCCGTCACCGGGATACAGTTTACATCCCTGCCAAATTTCATTAATTTCCGTTCAGCCGTTCAGGCGTGAAAAGGTAACAGAGACAGAGACAGAACATATTTAATGTTTTTCTCCTCGTCTCTTAGAGCTTTGTCACACACAGCTCATATAGCTGCTCTCACTAGTCGGTGGTATGAAATTGTTCCTTAGAAGTTTGAGAAAGAAAACGCTGTAGGTAGGTACCTACAGCGTTTTCTTTCTCAAACTCTACAAACTTTCCCAAATTCTGTCTCTTGGAAGTCGAACTTACCTCCTTGAAAAGGCAGACTATCAATTAGCACAGCAGTTCTTCCTATCTCCCGTGTGGAGCTTGACGTGCCGGCCAAGCGCGCGCTTGCGCTTGAACTGTGCCAAAGTTTGTCTCTTGAAAATAGAACTTACCTCCTTGAAAAGGCAGACTCGCAATGAGCACAGCGGTACTTCCTGTCTCCCGTGTGGAGCTTCACGTGGCGGTCACGGGAGCGCTTGTGCTTGAAAAGACGCGAGCAAAACTCGCAGCGGAACGGCATTTGGTCCGAGTGTGTCTGTGGACGACATAAAATTTAAAAAAGGTAACAACACACTCTGTTACAAATTATTGGACCCGTTAGCACAGATTAGGTAATGTTACTTCGCCCATAGTAACATACTCTTCCTAAAGCCATTTTATGCAAGTGCATTTTTATAGCATTAAATTCTTGGAAAAAATAAGTACAGTTCACCGTACAAACGAAGAACCGACGTCAAACAATATGTCATCAAATAGTCTTAAATTACACAATAGAGAACAATTTTGTATGGATTGCTTATATAAATGTAACAAAATTAGCTATACAAAAATATACTCTACTCAGAAATATCTCTTATCTGATGTATTGGGAGACCAGAGTCAACAATACGTAGAACCACCGCATTCGAGTACCGCAGTTACTATTAAAACTTAAACATCGAATTAAGGAGTCAGACATTCCAAAAATGTGATAAGGTCGCCATCAAATAACAAACTGTACGGTTCAGTCTTCGTCCTATGGCATGACAGTTAAAATGTAAGTCATACAATGATAGAAACGAAATAACTTCGGGTGCATTGATCACAAAAACCATCGTGAGAACTGTCTTCGAACAATAGGCTGACTACCGTCGCGGCATGAGCCGGACATCTCACAAACTGCCGACGAGAAAAAACCCTAGGGAGCACATCGTGACTCTCTAGTGAGATATCAACCAGAGGTCCAAACCGATCTGATTGGAATCGATAAAGTAATTGACCGAACCAATGTACCTATAAATCCGCTTATCGACAAACCATGACAGTAGTTTCATAGTTAACAATCTTCATAATGCAATTTTATAGAGTGGCCCTGAATGGCAGATAAGCGATCGATCTTTTTATTGTAGAAGTCATTGAGCGTAACGAATCGATACGTGCGCCCGATAGCATTCCTGCGCGGGAGCTCCCTGCTTATCTGTCGATGTGGACTCCCATCTGATCGGTACTGTTCACTGGCCTTACGGATAACATGTTTCGGCTTCTTGTAACGGTTGCAATCCTTTACTCCGTCTTTGTATTGTAGGTATAGTAAGTTTCAAATAGAGGCAAAAGACGATTGTTTGTTTATCCTATAATTCTTACGCCAGCAAAAGCAAACCAAATAAGATCATAATGAGTTTGTGTTTCATAGAAGCTACACCAAATTCATTAAAGGCTATTAAGTGTTATAAGAGAATTATTCATGAGAGGCATAGTGAGGATGTTAATGTTAGTGCTTATGAATAGCAGTTGGCAGCGAGATAATGAGAGTCGTCCGAAGCGTTGGCCTTCGCACCATCTCGTGCCGGAGACCGACCGAGACAATGGACTCCCAAAATTAACGTCTCAACGCTTTTACTAATTGACCACCACGGCGACATTCATTCATTACACCACTAAACAAACGTTAAAAATGATTGACTTTGCTTCAAGTCTTTAGGCAATATGGTAATCGTTTTTCGGACAAACAAAAGATTTTTTAAATGTAGTCAGTTTAGTTATGGAGGCTATTTCGGAGGACTTTGTTGGAGGTGTCAAGTTTTGTGTGTTCATGATTACCTTCGATAATTACTGAGCCAACTATTAGTAAAATGTTAGGTAATTAACTCCAGTACTGACTAGAAAATAATCTACTCTACATTCTAGAGATTAAGAAAATAAACATGAAGCTGGCATCTGTACAGGAGGACACTTCTTATTTACATCACTCCCTTAATTGGAGCGATCGGACCTCGACAGAATTAATAAATTCCAAGCTCCGCAACCAATAAATTCTGCATTAACTACCAGCGCCCAAGCTTTTGATAAAGATATTATGGGAAAGGAGCGTGCTAAAAAATAATAACGATGGATTTGTGCAATAAAATGGCTTTTCTTTGCAATGTCATACCGAGTACATAAATAGTTATTACAGATTAACGATTACTCGTAACGATGAATGTATTTAGCTAAATATTGATTGTTGTCGTCGGAGTGCTTCGTGCGAGAATTCAATAAGCGAGATGAGTTGGTCTCGGCGGGGGCCCGGCTCTGGGTGCACGCGGTGCGGAGCCCTGCTGGCCGCTCGGCCTGCTCACACCACGACACTGCGCACTGCTTATTGTACAACCGCACGCAAATATCATAAACCTTACAAATATTCAAATAGCCTTATACAAACACCGTGAGAGCGGCGAACATTATACTCCTAATGGTATTAAGTTTTCCGAGTAAATCTCACCACGAATATTCCCAACTAGTTTAGGTGAACATGATAGCCAATAAAAGCTCTGAAATGGGCAGACCGCGGCTACCGAGTGACTTTCCCAGGTGCAATAACTGCGGGTTGCGTTCACACTGCCAGGTGCCTCTCGGGGTCAACTACAGGTCTGCCACACTAAAGCCGCGCTCGCTTGTTTTTCTACTCATATCATTTACCCTATCATTATGAATTTACGCAGTGTGTCAACATTATGTTAAGTGGCGGCGGGCAGCGGCAATAAAAGCTTTATTATTGGTCAAATGGACGTTTCTTGGTGCAGGCTCGGTTAAGCAAAAAGTTTTGCCTCGTTGATAATGTGATGAATAATCTTATTATTCCCATGAAAGGTAAGTTCCACGAAACAGTAGCACAACATCGTTGGTGCTCATACTGATACGTAAGTTATTAAGATGATAATCTTATTGCCCGAATGACTTAAATTGTCGAGAGATAACCCATCATCTATTTACAACACAGTGCAATGTTAGGGCGCTCTTATAAGAACATTTTAGTAGGAAACGATCGTCATTATGATTTGCATATCATATGATGATGATATTATAACATAGTATGCATTTTTATAAAGAAATAAACAATTTAATTGCAAGCAGCTTGTGCGTGTGTGGGGAGATGGCTTAACTCAGCTTGTGCTCGGTTCCCGGCAAGACGTCTCGACAGTTTTACGACTGCGATTGCGCCTCTGTTGCCCACTGATTGAGCCCCATCGGCTACAATACATATCGTACGACTTAATTAACTCTGACTGCCGCCGCAAGCCGTAATTAACATGCTATCAATTAAATTTCAGCATTGAAGCACATTCGCCAAAGGATCTATTCTTTATATTTTACGATTTCTCCTCAAGTGAAACAAGCTCGACGGATATATCGCGTGGATTCAGTAATTGATTTATTCCTGTAATGATCGCCTTTCCCAAGCGAGTGCTAGTCGGCATGATGATAAAGCGTGTCAGGCTGGAGCAGGCTAGGCTAGGGAGTTGTTATCGGGCCTATTTCCGGCCGTCACCGCTCTGTCGCGAGTGAGACGCGCTCGACGCGATCATCGCCAGATACATTTGTCGGCGCACACCCGCAATCCGCGACCAACGGCCCGCGATGCGTGTGCTCCGATCCTAATCACTGCCCCAACAGGCTCTGCAATTGCATCGGTACCTATCGAAGATCTTGAATTAAGTAGCGATTCCGAAGCGATTTCCTTTGATTTTCAAGAATTTCATATCGAGATGTGTCCTAATTTGACGGCCGTTAAAGGTGAGAATTCAGGCACTATGCGGGCACGTGTCGATCTAAATCATAGTGCGGGCGTGCCACCAGATGGCAGCGGCAGCATGCAAAGTGATGTTTCTATTCGTCCTATCTCAGCTAGATCTGTCGCAGTGTGTTGTAATCGTAACGCGGCGGAATCAGGGCTTCACAAAGGAGGCGAGATGTACGGCCGCCGTAATGGCCGAGCACGTCACAGCCCTCACGGTGCAAGGCGAATGCGATGCATATCTACGCACCGGCTCTGTAAATGGCCTGTTTTGGGTATCTACTTACTAATGAAGCGAGGGCTTGCATGGCGAAACTGGACTGTGAATTCACAGATATGACGGCCATAACAACCGCATTGTCTGCGCAGTTAGCCAAGTTGTTTATGGTAACTGGTAGACGGCATATGCATTACAGTGGGAAAGCTCTTTGGAGGTTTCGTAAGCTTATGTTTATATTGTGGCTTTCAGATTCTAATCGGGCTTTAGTTGTTTTTGTTGAAGGTATGCGTTCCAAACGTTTATCTAACTATTTATAACGTTTGTTTGAAGATGAAAAATCTGCTGAATGTGCTGAGAGTAAGTACTATTCCTGCTGATAGATAGCACTGAATACGAAGAGTAGGAATGCTTTGCGTCTTCTAGCAGCACCCGAAACAAGCAAGAGTATCGCTATGTACACTAACATTCTAACATTTTGATGTAACTTCCGATAAAACAACCTCAGCCTTATGACTAAACTGGCACTTCGAACCTCTACGCTGATCATCGAAAAAGCGACATAGAGTCGACTTCCAGTGGCGAAAACAGTCAACATGCATCAACCAGCACTAACCTGTTCATGTTTCTTTAGATAAGACAGCCTTGGGAAAGCCTTGTCGCAGAACTGGCACTGGTAAGGTGTGTGTTCCGTAGCGCCGATAGTAAAGGGCGGTTCGGCGTCGGCTTCGGCGGCGTCAGCGGAGGGCGTAGATGCCGGCGACGGGGACGGCTCCGGCGTCGATGACGGCCAGGAGCTTCCCGCCGCGCTGCCCACGCTGCCCAGCGCCTCTGCAAGAATGGACCTCAATAAGAAGTGGATGGACCAGGAGTTTCAGCAAATATACGTCCGCTGTTGAAGATGCCTCCCCCAAGCGAGAGGGGTTATTTAGTTTTTAGTTTAGTCTATAGACCTTCTTTTGCTATAATCACCACGTTTGGCAGTCGGTGATCGCAGTGGAGGTAGAGATAGGTTTATGCCGGGCATTTATAGGGCGTGTTGAGTAAATGCCCAATATATGTACGTCCTTTAATGCCCGATAAATGGGCATTTATCGGGCATAAATTAGGCATTTACTCAATACGCCCTGTAAATACCCGGCATAAACCTATCTCTATGGAGGTATTGAGTAATTCACATACACAGAAGGATACTGCAAACTTTCTTTCTCCCTTAGTCGGCTCTTACAATATTCACGGGCTGAGTTGTAGGAGGTCGAATCTTACGCTGCAATAGCCACGGCCAAGAAGTGGTGTATGAATCCTCAATTTTTAAAGCTGGAACTCGTTTGTTCACGGCTAAGAGGTCATAGGTATGTTAGGTAAATAAAACGAATACGTAACGTAGATATTATCGTAGATAAATAAAATAAATAAGTAGGAATCATGATCCAAATACAGGGTCTGCTCCTCCGGGAGGGACTCTAGGTGACCGCTGTCCAGTTGCCACTTTATTTCAGAAAAACGTAGAAGTTAGAAAACAAATGTGCTATGGGTCAATTGAAAAAATTATAATCATCAATTATGTTTGTTAGATCAGTCAAAACAGCGTTAGTTAAACACTAGTCAATGTAATAAATAATGGGTAAATACAAAACCACATCGTTTTATCAGATTTTATAAAGGTAATGCAAGGAGTTCGGGGAGTTACTATTTTACGCTACTGGTAACACCAGGAAACAGATTCGTCTCCTCATTCCCGATGGCGATGATAACGTAAGCAAGATACACTCACGTGACCATCGTGTCTCAGAAGACCATATCTTATTTTCTTATACCATGGTAGGAATAAGTAGGAGGTATAAGTATTGATAAAGATAAAGATCTTTTATTTGGCAAAACATGTATAAATTACGGTAACAGAGAAAATACAATTTGTGTATCAAAATGATTGACCTCAGTCCGTATGTAAAAATATTCAAGAGAGAGTGGCATGCAATTATGTACTTAAAAACTAAAGTTTATCATTGAAAAAATCGTCAATATTATAATAATAACACTTACAAATTACTAACATTTTCAATTTCTGTCTAAATTGTTGGACATTTAGTTCTTTTAGCTGTGTAGGTAATTTTTGATAAATTTTAGGAGTCATTCCACAGTTAATGTTATGGTTATTCTAACAAGACTTTTCCGCATTAGTGCTGCGTTATCTGGATGTGTTTTTAGCCTATTACCATGACACTATACCATGACATTTGTTACCATGGCACTAGAAACGTCTGCAAAGTTCGCTAAAAGGGGTTTGAACATTTTTAAAATAGTTATGAATTATTTTTTTACAAATGTAATAATGTCCGAAACCTGACGCTTTCGAACATTAATGTTACAGAAAATTTTTAATTTGTATAAGTGTCTTCTATCCCAATATATAACTTTGAAAAAAAGCGTGGTAGACCCACCCTCCTAACAAAAATTTTCAAACCCCTTTCCTAAAGTGTGACAGATCTTAGGAATGACATGGTAACTATAAATACTCATCTTTACGAGAGTGCGAAGAGCAATGCGCTAATTTACGTTAATTGCGTGGCATAAAATATTTTCAATATTCTAAACTGATTCTAAAGAGGTTATTTAGTATTCAGGTTTGTTCGTGATATTGTATGTATCCTACTAATATTATAAATATCAAAGTTTGTGAGTATGTATGGATGTTTGTTCCTCTTTCAAGAAAAAACTACGGAACTGATTGGGCTGGATATGTGTATAGTTTGGAACCTGGAATAACATTATAGGCTATTTTTATCCCGATAAAACGCAGGCGAAGGAGCGGGCAGTAGCCATCAAGCACAAATAACAATTTTATAGCTCGTAGTAATTAAATAAATACCAGACATTTTATATAAGCTAAATCAAATATAGTTGGTTCAATAAATGACAATAGAGATTCTTTACAGGCATTATAAAGTACATTAGAGTTGGCAGACGAAGCCCGGAGCTGGATAAGGCAGTCATAAATATCGGTAAGGCCCCATATTTCGGAGTTAGCGGTTATATTTCTCCCGGAGCACCTCGGAGTGGCGTGAAATGTAAACAAATTGAATAGCACGATGACGAGCAGCATCACGGCAAATGATAACTAATGGACAGCCAGGATAATAAAGATTTGCAGTGAAACTTGGCATATTTTATTTTTATAGGCTTCTGCAGCTGCGTATAGCTGGGCAGTAGTTTGACACGATAAATAGCATATAATCACATGATGTAGATCTTAGGAACTACTTCTTATGGGTCTCTACTATATCTCTACGTACATACATAAAACATTTCCTACGGGGTTTATGATAGGTACTTACCTACTTACTTACTACGTAGAAGAAGAAATTTTAATCTTCTTTAAGTTTCTTCTTCTTCTTTATTTAATCTAATTTTAAGGGTGTGTTACAAAAATGTTCTAGAATAAGAACTTATGAATTCATTTGATTTGTCGAAGCCTTCTAACTAAAAGTAGCTGCGACCTGAGTATATTTCTTTCAATAGAATTTTATTTCCTTACACACCCATCAGCTGGTAATAAGGCACTATTTATATCAATCTCGAGCCCTCCTCGCCCCGGACGTGTGTAATAGCCTTAACTAATGGCCAAAATAACGACAGCCTCGAATCTAGAGTCGTAAAAACAAATAGGAGATGAGAAATAACTTTTCTTCCGTTTTACAAATGTTGTCGAAAGTTTCGCGTTTTATATTAATGTGTAAATTATTACTTTATTATAACTTCGATGACCGATGTGGCGCGGCGGACGATGGTCGACGGCTGGTTGGGGATCGATTCCCACCTCGGGACAATTGTTTGTACGATCTGCAAATATTTGTTCCAGGTATTCTGGTATTTTCTGCATTATGTTTATTTTTCCACGAGCTGAGTTTGAGGGGTCAATTCTTACGTCCGCGACCGCCACGGCTATCGTATAAACTGTATTATTAAAAGATAATTTTATTAAAATTTGTAAAAACTACGAATTTTCGGAAAAGTCTAAGAAAAAAAGATTTATTTAGTAGTACATAAATATTTCTATTTTCTCTGAACAAATTTGATCTCCATCGAATACATTCAGACAACAAACAAATTAAACATCACAATCATGAGTTTTGAACAGATTTTAATTGAGAACTCTCATTTATTGTAATTCGGGAGCTCATTTCAGTATTCTGGGTAAACAAATCTATTTTTTTTCTGCTTTCCGGATAGTTTCCATGATGGAAGTTCGAATGAATATCAAGAATGGATGTCAATGACATCGATTTAAAGATTATTTATTTTCTCAAAGAACATTCATACAATAAGTTCACTTAAATGAGAAAAACTAAATTAATAGGTACCTACTTATAAGTATCTAATTTAATGTATATTTGAGCACGAGTGTACTTACCTGAAAAACACACAGCGTACTTATTAAAAAAAAAGAAACAAAAAAGAACAACATTGACAAAAAACAAGACAACTCAATCTAACAGATGTAGGAACAAAACTAGTTCGGTATTTTCCATAAACCTAGGTAAGGTACCTAATCTCCTTATCAATCAATAGTGAATATATATACCTACGTATCCAAAACCAAACCAGCTTGATAAAGCAAAGTAAAAAAACGTTAACCACACACAGTCTACCCTCATATTCATACATTCAGATAAAACAGAATTCAAGAGTCCCAGATTATTGAACCAGGACGATAGGTGAAGCCGTAGGCAGGCCTTTATCCCGTTAAGCATTATCCTTCTAGGATGCACTGCCGCCGCGGTATAGTCGTAATTAGCAGCGATTGCAGGCAATTCTTCGGGTGACGCTGGCGCCGCTGGCCGTGGGCGGCGGAAGCCCACTTCCTAATTGCGCCGTCTGAGACACCTCAACCGGCGCCTCGCCAATCAACGCCAATCGCTATCTACTTAGACGAGGAGAGGAGCAAATTACCTACTCGTACTGAACACTAAAATTGTCCATAGCAAAACTATAAAGTACTTGGACTCTACTTGGGTCTCTATCGAAGCGCTTCTTGTCGCAATTAGTAGATAGGTTGACTTCGCTCGCTGTGTCTCGTTTGCACCAACGATCCACTTTATAAACGTCATGATAGAGTTTTCACATTAATCCTTATTAATAAAGCTAGGGCAAGGTGAGAGATTGCCTCGTTATAATGTTTCCGAGCAATTTTTTGCTTTATGAGCGCAAGGATGGTGATTTGTCTGAGCACCGTTCACGAAGAACCGTAATAATGTGGGTGCGGGATTCGTATTCAATTGGACTCTGTATTCTGTGATGACATAGGTTTTAGATAGTTGACATAGATACAACTGATTTGATATGTAAATCATAAATACAGCTTTATAGAAGACATGTTGACGACCTCTCTGGGGTAGTCAGCGATGGTCGGCCTGAGATGCAAAAAGGTTGCGGTCTCAATTCCCGCTGCGGGACATATGTTTATGAATGCAAGTATTTGTTTCGGGTCGGGTCGGGGTGTTTTCTGTGTATAATTTAGGTCTGACAAGTACCTAGAGTAATATCAGTACCGTAATAGAAGCTCTGTTATTTTGGGGCGAGATAATGCTGTTGAAATGTCCCGTTTTTTTTTTCAAATCGACCAATAGAACATCGCTGGCCAAGGTTTAAGTGGTGGTTCAGGGTGGGCTTCAGGGCTAAGGTTAGATAAACATTAGCGACCGAAATCAAAATATGACTTTATTTCCATGTCAGTGTTTGATTTTAAGATTTTAAGTGTACCTTTTCTAAGTGTTCATTTATTGTATTTACGGAAATAAAGAAACTTTCACTTTGACTTTGATTAACTCATTCAGTGCCTCGGCGACGCGGGCGATGCGACTCGCAAGGGTGCGCCACCGTTGCAGGACCTGCGTGGTGAACATGTGTTGTGGGGCTTAAAGTGTTAGTTTAAAAAAATTGTGTAATGTAGGATAGCAAAGTAGATAGAGATCTTTCTCTATCTACTTTGCTTTATTCATAACTTTATTGCGACCAAACTTAAAACAATTCAAGGTAGGTACCTACGTATGCAATAAATATTTTGTCGTTTTCAAAGCTCACCTGCAGAACTGACACCCATCACAAGCAGGTGAATTCGGATATCAAAAATGTAATCAGCAATTTATTTGCCAAGTACCTATGGTGGGTACTTGTTTTCAAAATTAATTATCTTACTTTATGTAGGAAGTAAAATGGCGTTAAAACTTGAACAATTACTCGAGAGTAATCGTTATTCCGAGTTATGTCATGAACTTAGACTTACACTACTAGACGGCCCTTATATTTTCCCTTTAAAAATAATCTAGCTATAGGCTAGGGGGAAAATAGTGGGGCATAAGACAGTTTTTTTACATAATGAAAATTGCCAAAGCCCGACAATATGTAGCTGATAAAAATGTCGTAAGTCAGTAGTATTTCGATAACTCAAATAAGAAAATCATCAAAACGCTTTGATACTTCAAGACAATAAAGAGTCCCATACAGTATGTAGAAACGCCTAAAAAACAGCAAAGAGATCCATAATCAAATAAAATAAGATATATTTTTTCATACCAACTTAATCTTTTAACTATAGAGCATATTTTTTATGTCTACCTATTTACCTAATTAGTAACAAAAATAAAGGGCTATGTTTTATCACTCTATGTATGGTTTGTATTTACATAGTAGCACCCAAAAACGCATTTAAGTTTAATGAATGAGGGATCAATCGATTCATTATTCTAGTCATAATGGCATTCATACCAATATCACATCACACTTTATTAATGAGAAAGTTTGTAATATCCTACTAATATTATAAATGTGAAAGTTTGTATGGATGGATGTATGGATATTTATTACTCTTTCACGCAAAAACAACTGAACCGATTATACTGAAATTTGGTATGGGTATAGTTTGGGACCTGGAATAACATATAGGGTATTTTTTTATCCCGATGAAATGCAGGCGAAGGCGTGAGCAGCAGCTAGTTTTGTATAAATTTAGGTTTGCTTTTAGTTTCACCAAACAGTTCCCATGGGTTATAAAACGTTTCCACAGAAACAACGCATGAGAAGCTGCGGGTAGAAACTAGTCCGATCCTACTATAATATTATAAATGACAAAGTTAGTAAGAATGGATGTATGAATGTATATATATTTGTTACTCTTTCACGCAAAACTACTGGAACCGATTAGGCTGAATGTTTCAATAGTTTGGGTCATATAGGCTATTTTATCCCAATAAAACGCGGGCGAAGGCGCGGGCAGCAGCTAGTTACCTATAAATCTTTCTGTCTATCAGGGGCCACGATAGTGTACCAAGTCGAGTAGAAGGCCTTCACAAGAAACCCTTTCATCGCGCCATCTCGATGCACATCTACCGATATCTTTGTTACAAATAAAATAAAGGACCTGAAAATTATTTCAGGCACGTAACTAACGAAGCTAACCGACTCCTCAAAATACTAGTTTATGATCAATTAAGTTTAGGAAGTATTTGTATTAACCCTTAACGTACCGCAATTTCGTCATCACTCGGCCGATCATATAAAGGTTCTAGCAGGCGTACCAATCCCAGAAGTCAGGGCCAAAAAAAGGGCAAAATCTAAAATTATGTTCTTTTTAGCCTTCCATCGTCAAAAAAATCCTTGTTGCTTTCTCGTATTTACTTCTAGCATGCCTACGAACTATGATTTTAAATAAAGTTTCTAATTAGAGAGAAAGTCAAGCAATCCCGACCAGCGCTGGACGACGACGACGCTCACTGTTTTGGTATCTTATCTACACCTACCCACTTTATTTTAATAGGTACTAATTATGTAGATACCTACCTTTTGTCGGGTCACTGTTATTTGTTACCTAACCTACTACGTGTTTGTGATATTTTGTAATCTAGATTATAAACGCCGAAGAACTACCGTAACTTTACCAAGTATTATCTATTTATTTTAGATACCAATGTATACTCATTTTAAGTGAACTTGTTTGTTCTTTTTGAATATAAATAAAGATCCGAACCGAAAATTCTAAAATAACAATATTAGGCTTTGTTCGGATCTGTCTGTCCATAAACGGATTTTAGAAGAGCTTGGCACGGAGATAGTTGACGCATATGTGTAGAAGGACATTTTTTACCCGAAAAAGTGGGTGCAAAGCCGCGGGCGGAAGTTAGATTTGATGGAAGCTATATTTTGTGCAAACAAATTCAATATGACGGACATCCAAAACAAGTAAAGGGTATCTGCAATTTTTCGAAGTTGGATCCTCAAATTCTTAACGCAATCACTGCGCGCCTATCGCTGCTGCCGATAGACATCTGTGTCGTGGGACATGAAAGTGTGAGTTTAGTTTAATTACTTACGTATTTGCCAAATACGAGTGCTGAGAACAGGCAAATATTTTTGCACTATAAGTTTTATAATTGCGCTTGCGCCTTTTAAACTTAAGAAGAGGCGTTCTAGGGGTATCCAACCAAGCGTGATTTGCTTTTGATAAGTATAAATAATTCCTGAAATACTTAGAAGTAAAACCACAATTCAATTCCTAAATGCTTAAATTAATAGAGCATTATAATATATTTTTGGATGTAATAGAAACTCACGAGTGTTAGGTATTAGGTGGTTTGGGGCCTATATCCAGCAGTGACCTATGCTAGGCCACTGCTGGACATAACTGTAGATGGTAACTATGAATAGGTACTCTACAAATACATATATGTACATGAAATCATACCTTTTATATCGTCAGCGATAACGTCGTGGTTCTCTTTGTTAGCCTGTATCTTCTCAATGAGGTGCTCCAGCCGACTGCTGTTTCCCTTGAATAGCATGATCATGTCCGCACTCCAGAGCCCCGGCCCGCTGTCTCCGCACTTTGACACACGTCGCCTGATTGCCGCAGGTGCATCGGTTCCAGTTATTTCCGACTTTTTTTGCGGGCTTACTGCGCGTGCAAATTAATGTCGGACAGGTGCCGCTAATTGAAGGGGCGCCCGTCGCGGCTGCGCTTCCTTCACGGCAATTATTCGGGTGCCTGCTGCGGATCTGTTTAATTAAGGCTGTGCGCGCACCTTGGCACAGGTGTTGGTCGGACGGGTCAGTGCAGCGGTGCGCCGGGAGCGGCGAGTGAGGCGCGACTGCGGACTGCGGCGCGCGAGCCTCCGATGGGCGAGTGCTAGCACCCCGCCCGGCACCCTGCCCCGCCCGCCGCCAGCCCCGCCCACGTCACCCGCGCGCCACTCCTACAACAGGCACCCACTACCGACAACTACTAACAACTAACTTCGCTCAACCGACTTGCCATCAAACAACACAAATACTTCTTTGGGCGCAGAGAATCGGCATAACCCACTCAATAAAATATTACTTTAATTCGAAATATTCTTATAATTTATTAGACGTAAGTGTATATCTCAGACAGGAAAATCTTAAAAAAAATAACACATCAAGGAAGCCCAACAGATGAAAAACAAAAGACTTGTTTTACTTTTGTCAAAAGTAATAAGAGTGGAGCAAAGCTATCATCGGCTGTTTTCACTCATCAATCTTACATGTTCGTAAAATGATGCATGGAAAGGAAATGGCAATGCTTTTGGGTTCATTGAATCCCCAGCGTAATCACTCGTCAATTACCATTTGGAGCAGCCGGAGAGCCGGCTTTGCATACGTGAATAATATCTATCGAGGAATAAATGAATCGAATGACAGGTGGATGATGCTAAAAGCTTGTCAGACTTTGAGCGGCGTGTGGAAAACTGTTTGAATTTTCCCCGTTCCACCCACGGGCGTGGGCGCGGCCAATGGGCGCCGCCGCCACCCCTCGCGCCCCGCACTCCGCAGCGCTTCACTAAGCTTCACTAAATACAATGCAGCACAGTCTTTTAAGCCTCGTCTTTTTCTAACTTCACAAAGAAAGCCTGGTTAACGTTGTCATAATTCTCTACGGTCTGATGATCGATAGGTACCTCTGTTTCGTAATGTCGCTTCTTTACCTACCTACTTCCTTTGTTTCATCTTGTTTACTTAACATTCTGGAGAGTATTTTTAAGAGATTTGGTTGGATTACAATATGATTTGGTAGGATCGCGGTCACCCGTTGTCCGGCGATAGGTCCTAAGGGGCCGATAGCGGTTGTGCGGCGCTACCTTTTAGTTATGAATATATTAGCGGGATTACACCAACAACACCGGCTGCTGTAATTTTGAGGATAAACTGAGAAAGTATCTGCATTAAGTGTCCCCATGTGGTCTGAATTTTATCGAGAAAATAACTGGTCGATACCTTGCGTAAAAAGAGAAAATACCAAACAACTTCAGCTTCTATTGGAGCCATTTCATTTTAGAGATGTCTGTATGAGGCCTAAAGATACATTATACACATTAACATTTAAATTATAGGTATCACAAGTGTAGGTAACGAACGGGAGCACATTAACTTGACAAATAATTGAACATTAAACATTCAGGATACTTTCAGTGGATTGACACGCTGTCGGGACCGGGCGCCGACGCGACGCCCATCCGATACAAAAGGGTTTAGCATTAATATTTAAAAGGGGCGCACCTCGAGTGACGTACCCGATTAGTCTGTCAGCCTCCAAACCTGGGAATGAATAAAGTATTACGAAAAAGTGCTTCTTATCTCCGTTTGCGACGCAGCAATGTCCGTCATGATGAGGGTCCGAATGGCTTTACTCGGTCTATTTCAGCAAAAACTGCCCGAAGTGTCATCGTCGCATCGTTCACATACATATGTATTTTAAGTATGAAAATGATATGAAATGTGCCTCTTATTTTTACTGAGATAAGAACCATAATCCACAACTTAGCGTTATTTGGTTGAAATGTTTCGTAGACTCTAGGTAATATTAAGTCAAAGGTACCAATTAAAACATCTGTAAATTTTTTTAAATAGTTTTTATTTTCTAAATTAGTCATTCATTTGAGACTAGCGCAATTGGTTCCATCTGCCCAATTTTATTTTCATGAAATTGAGCCTATTTGAAAAAAACCTTAACTCATAATTTTGTAAGAACGAGAGTGATTCGTAAGGAAGGTTTAAGTATATAATTTGTCAAGGTTTTGTGTAAATTGGTTGAACTATAACGATAATTGTTGGAAGTATCGGAAAAATTCAATAAGACGCCTAGGATCTTTCACCAAAAACGCTGCCTAATCCCTTTGAGATATAACAAAACAATTCAAGGTAGGATATTCCTCTTTTATATATGTACAAAAAAGTCCGCGATGACATACTATACTATACTATACATCTGTCTAATATTTCTTCTATCTTTATTCTAAACAAAGTCCACGCGGGTGTACCCGCGGGCGGATCAGCTAGTTGTACTTATAATTATGTGTTCAGATCGCGTAAATTTACAAATTAATTTTATCTCAATGAGCAAATACGGCTTACACATAAGTATCAGTATCGCTATTTAGATTTCTAATTACTGTAACAAGTAGATAGCTCACGCCCCGAGTTCGTGATCACTTCGACACAGCTCCCCTGATTATTTGATGAGACATGCGACGGCACCAAGACGTTAATGTTCAACCCTTGATTTGGACGGTGTACACACACTATTGTTGGCTTTATTGATAATTCAGTGCTACTTGGAACAAATTGGAACTGAAGTGAACCATGCATGAATATGTTGAGGTGAATCCTTAGGTACTTTACTTCTCGCGTTTCAGATATTCAAGCTTTGCAAGAGCAGTTTTTTAGTTGGTAAGTAATACATAATACTAATACGAAAAACTCCGAGTGCTTTCCTTCCTCCCTCCATGGTATAATTTGACGACCGATGTGGCGCAGCGGGCGATGGTCCGCCTGCGACGCAGGAGTTTGTGGGTTCGATTTAGACCTTGGGAGAGATGTTTGTACGATCCGCAAATATTTGTTTCGGGTGTTCTGGATATTTCTATGTATAATAAAAAAGATTTATCTATGGAATGTAGTATTGTGTTATGTATACCTATCAGTCATCTAGTACCCATAACACAAGCTCTGCATAGCTTGGGATAGATGATAGATGATGCTCTGTGGATTGACAACGATAAGGATATTGTAAGGGTTAAGTAAGTAGGTAGGTATATTTTATTGCTATAGGAGTGTAACAATTCCGAGATCACTAAAATATTATGTCAAAACAAATTCTTATAAAAATAAAGAATGTATTAATCCTCCACCCACAAACATGAATAATCTTATCTTGGAGCAAAAAACGTACCTACACCTTAATTTTTAAATATTTATTTCCCATGACGAAGTTGCATTGTCAATAAACACCCAATTTTTTGCCTTTACCTGCTCGTCCCGAGGGTGACAGGCACACGTCTGTTCACGTCCTAATAAATCAGTCAGAGACATGATTCCATTGCTTATTATGTCTTTATCAAACCTTTTGACGATGTTCTGCTTTTTAACCTGTATTATAAAAACGTAATCATGACAAATGTTATTTACATATTTCGAAACACAGGTAAGGAAAAGACAAATACAGATGTATGTACAATGGGCGGCCTTATCGCTATGACCGATTTCTGCTATGCATCAGTTAGATTTCTAAGTGCATCCTCGTTAGTCTACTGCTGAACGTGAATAAGCAAGGAGGGAGTTACCATAATCACTACGCTTGGCAGGCGGATTGATGACAGCAGTGTAGGTGTTAAAAATACACAAAAGGAAGGTGCCCTACCTCTGGTAGGTTCCCTTAGTCGGCTTCTACGACATCCACGGACTGAGGTGGTGCGGTCGATTTTAATGCTGTGACTGTCACAACTAAGCTCGGCCTACCTTAACATTATTTCAAACAAAATCTTAAAACAGCATCGTTACGTAAACGTAACCCTTCTCAAGGGTAAAAAACAGTCTTCCAACCTCATCTGTGACCTTCCCCTACACTCACAGACTAATGAGCGTAAAATGAAGGCCACACAGGAAAAACAAATCGATGGGCTATCGTTTTTGTAAGATCGCACTATGAGATAAACAGGGTGGTCCGTCGCGTCACCACCCTATAAGAAGGGTTCTTACGTGAAATTGTCTCAATAAAAACGTTTTATGGCAATATCACAACAGTATATAAATTCACTAAAAAAGATTAGAATGAAAAATAATTAGAAAAAATAAGAAGAAAAAAAAACTAATGCAAATGGCATTCGATTTTTTAAAATGATTTTTGTGGGAATTCATTTTGTTGGATCTTATCAGAGAGAGTACGTGGAGTTGTTATAAATATTTTTCATCCTAATGTTTTGCAATGGGCTTCGGCAATGTAACGGCAGAATCTATGATTTAAATTAACAACTTTTATTATGAATTAGAATATTAACCACCTTATGTCTGTAGCTTCGCACATGCTTTTCCTAGATAAAAAGTAGCTATGTCTTTCCCCGGGAAAATATCTACCGCCCTCCCTGCTAAATTTCATTAAAATGATTCAGCCATTTATCTGTGAAAATATATTATATCAAGGATCTGTGACAAATTTATCAAAAATTTAAGATACCCACAGAATTTTAATTGACTGTATGTATGTTTTTTATGCATGTTCGTCGATTTTTCCATCAATTACGGACATCGTTATTGTACATATAGAGAATGACCCCGAGGTGGTTAACATTTTTTTATTCCCAAGGGATTATTAGTATTTATCCCCAAAAATTAAAAAAAATGTAAAATTAAGGGTGTTTAGTTTTTCAAAACGATCAAATTACGTCTTCATGTTAAGATTTTGACTATAATATGTTATAGCTCGGCTACACGCTCAGAGATTTGTACAAACATGCATGCACAAACACAGTTTGCGCAAGCAAGATGGAGCGTGTGGCCGGGCTCATCTTGCTGGTTTGTGCAATCATGCATGCACAAATATTTGAGCGTGTAGCCGGGCTATTAGAACCCCAATTCTGTGATTATAACCGAGTGAGACCAACGCGGCCACGTAAATCTAAGTAATAACACAACCCGACAAAATGCGACCGTGCCTTAGATACCATCTACTCAGTCGTAAGTGTAAACTCATATTTAGTGAAACGATTATGTGCCACTTTACCCGCGTCGTTTCACCCTCGACAAAGGAATTGGACAGAAGCTGGGGCAATAGCATTAAAGGTAAACGAATTATAGAAATAGTTCGAAAATTGTCTCATGTTTTTGCTGTCTTTATAAAGGAAGCAGTTTATCGGTGCTTGTTTCACCAGATAAATTTTTCGATATTCGATAACAAACCGTGTTTAGTTGTAAGAAAAGGTATAAAAGAAAATTTATAAACTTTATTCGAGTACGGTCTGTTTGGGCCAAAAAATTGCCAAAGATGGATTTGAAAACAGTTTTTTGTTTTTTCGCAATTAAAACAGCAAATCTGCCAAACGTATGTGTGCCGAACCGTGTGGACGAACATCGAGAAAACCTACTAGGTAAAGGAAAATCAATGTTTCTAATTCGTTTTCGTGAAAAACCAACTCATATGTCGCTTGCATAAGATTAGCGTTTACTCGAAAACTAATCAGATACTTCGATTTCAAAGTTTCTGTCCCTGCTTTTGCGCACCTGCTCCGTATCACGTGTTAGTGGCTGCAAGTGTCAAATGAAGCTTGTCGTGGGTCGCGCCGGGGGTAGATAGCGAGGTCACGTACCGCGGCGATGGTATCCCAGACGCGGCGGCTTGTATGCGCGACTTCTCACACGAAATGGGTCAATTACGACGTGGGAGTGAGCCATACGTGACCGTAACGCCGATGGACTGATACGGCGGTGCTACGTTTCACGCCTTTACTGGCTAATGCGTAAGCATCGTGACTGCTGTATCTACAAATTGTAGGAAATACTTAGAACACTTTATTTAGAGGCGAAAGTTTGTGAGCTGTGAGATGTTTGGGTGAAAATAACGCCAACGCCTTTCGGTAGGACAGGTAGTTTGCAAAAGCTGTAACTTTTTAAATATTCTATGTACCTATATCCGAAGAATAACATGAAGACGTGCCTTGTAAGTAAAGAGCTACTTAATTCTATTTACCTAGCGATGTGTCAATCACTAATCCATTACTGTATAACTTGCTGGGGAAGTGCAGCAAAAACCTATCTTATAAAAGTTGAAAGAGCACAACAACGCTCTGTACTAAAAGTCATGTATAGAAAACCGTATAGGCACCCAACAATACAATTATATAAGGAATGTGGAGTCCTTAGTGTACGACAACTATTTATTCTTCACACTACTACGAACACTAATAAACTCGGAAAATTACTCAACACTAGTTACAAAAAGAGTCTTTAAAATACGTACACCACCAGTAAACTCGTCCTTTGCTCACCGCTTTGGTCAGCATATACGGTCATATGTGTATAACAAGGTAGTGAAAACATGTAATATTAAAAATATGTCAGTCCGTGAACCTAAAAAAAGTGTATTCAACTGGCTTGACTGTAAATTACAATGACACTGAAGATATTCTCAATAACTGTTTTAACTTTCTTCTTTCTTTCTTTTTTTATCTTTGTCTCCATAGATTACTCTTTATGTCACACCGAGTCAAGTTTCACGTTTGTATTAAGCATCAGCCTGGACCTCACGACACAGGCTCGGCTCTAGTGTGAGATCCATAGATAAAATCATAGTCTCAAAGCCCTCAGCAATGATTTTTTTTAGTTTATATTAGGCCACAATAAAATTTATGTACCTATCCTAAAATAGACATACTTATAATGTTAACTATACCATACTATATAATCTGTAACTATACCTAAATGTGTGTATTTAAACTGTAACATTCTTTGCTGTAAATAAATATATTTTTATGTTTTTTTTATGTTTAAGCCTTTTGTCCGGGCAAAACGTGTGACAAACCGTGAGTAGTTAGTGATTAGTTAGTAGCGTTTATGATTAGGTAGTAAGTACTAAGTACTACTATTGTCAAGTAGTTATATTCAGCTGCGAAAATAGGTGTAGGCTGACAAGTTTTCAATTTCAGAAATAGTAAGTGTATAGTAATTATGATAATTTATATATCACATCCTGTAATTTTCTTTGAATAATTCCTGTATACATATCTGAGCAGCTGACTGTACTTATACTAATATGTAGTGATTAAATACTCCTTTCGTATTTTGTACACAAAAGAAAGCCAACGTTGAATTCGTCCCCTCAACAATAAAATTGGGCGTGAGTACCAAATCACTTCCACTTCGGAAACAATAGGTTTCCAATGGCTTCCGGACTTCAACGATGTTTGGATTTATGACTTCTGCCATTTATTTTATTGACCAAACTTTCGAGCATATTTTGTAAAATAATAAAATGAATAAGCTAGCCTTTGTCACCGCTAACGTACCAGCTATTATCGACCCGAATAGTCTGTTACGGGACGATGGTAAGAGGCCCGACGTATGACAATTTAGTCCTATTGGAGTTGGGGAGGTCCATTGTGTGGTATGCGTCGACACACTTGCACCTTACCATCTTCCGAGGACATTCATGAGCCTACGCATTTGTTCCGCTTGGAGTCGAAACCGTACATACGTGGGGTACCGAGGCTCCCCAGGATTTTCAAAAATTCTCTAAGCATCGGGTCGAAGCAACACGTGACCCGGGAGCTGGTGAGTATCTGGGGCAGGGCAGCGCATCAGCATTGACATACAGCTGGGCAATGAAGCCAGCGCTAGCGTCTTGGGGATGCTTTCCACTGGTATTGATATGCATCAGTTGAGCTACACGTAGATTGTTTAACAGTCTGTAGTTATCTAAATTGTTTCAATTGTAAATATTAGTTCTAATTTGTGTTTATTATTTGATTATAATACTCTTTATTAATAAATACAGTATGTCACTCACTACAATAATACAGGACATTTTCTTGCCTCAAAGTAAGCAGAGCTTGTGTTATGATTACCTACTACCAGATAACCTACCAGATACCCTAATACCAGATTGAAACATTTCTTTGTCAAAAATGAAAGGTTTTAAATAAAATAAAAGGTAAATAAAATCACATAATCTATATACATATAAGAGAAAACTGGATGACTCATCAAGAGATCTCTGAAACTACAAGAGCTAGGAAGCTGACATTTTTCACGAAGATTCTTTTTAGGACGTAAGCTAAGAACGGGTTTTTGCAAATTTGAAACTGTTTGCCCGTCAAATTTAAAGCGTAGAAATATTACTTAAAATAAACGCCACGTATTTTAAGGTTTTTGGAAATTCGCACCCCAAAGGTTAATTAATGGTGTGGAGTCAAAGTATAATTAAAACGATTTATCTATGTAATATATTTTATTCAGTATATCAGTCATCTAGTACCCATAACACAAGCTCTGCTTAGCTTGGGGCTAGATGATGCTGTGTGAATTGTCTAATAGCATTATTTATTTATTTAAAGTTGAGCCACTCGCTGATTTATCAAGAAATCTGAGGAACTAGAAAAGCTACAGGTCTGAAATTTTGTTTTTAGTTTACATGGAAACCAACATTACTTGGGGTATTACTAAAGTCCACGCGAATGAAATCGCGGGTCAGCAAGTAACTTTACAGTACAAAAGTACTTAGCATATACCTTCCTATTGCCCGAGCATTTCAGCAAAAAGTTTTTATATCTCAGTGTTTTTGTGTGAGTAATCCGTGGGAATTGGTTCAGCAAACCCCAGGGCATGAGCGTGAGCGTGGTGGAACCTTTGGGTGGAACGAAGCGACAACCACGGCTTGGTGACACTAGCGCAGCGCCTACCACGAGGTCGATTAGCGTTACCAGCTAGGATGACCAGGCTATTCAATAATTTGGGACTTTTTTTGGGGTCTGCTTGTAAGTAAATGTATTACAATTGTTGAGCGTGAATAAAAAACAGGGAAATTATAATATTAAATATTTATTATTTGAATTAGAAAGGTTCCATGCAATTAAACCAACCCAAACTTAGTATCTGTTACTGTATTTTTAATGTTGAATACTTGAATAGTCAGTTGTGAATTGCAAAATAATGCATCTTTAGCCTAAGAAGATAAAGGTTTTTTTGTTCGTTTCTGTACTTTGCCTTTAAAATTTTGAAGTGAACAAAAAAATGATCACTTTATTTCCTAGTTTTACTTATGTAATTTGAATTTTGTGACGTGTCCAAGAGTCCTGTAAGGTCTAAAGGAAATAAAACACTTTAATATTTGATATAGGGTCGTCTGGCTATAATGCTATGAAGAATGGTAAATTCATATCACAAATCTGATAATGAGTAATGGGTCATAGCTGTAGCTAGATGATCTACTATAGTAGCTATAAGAAGAATCCGGAAACCACATTTAAACATTGAAATGAGGCTTCCGGAAGTTTTACCAAATCTTTCTAGGTTTCACCTATTAACATCGCTAATTCCTAGTCTTTTGCAGTTGTTTTGTAAGCGGTAAACATTATCTATTTATTTAAACAGGGCATCCAACGTGAATATCACATTAAGGCTAATTATTACACTACCTAGTACAGTATCTTAAGATCTGTGTTTTATCACACTTATGAGACGTTTTTGGAATGGAATGGTATGGATTTTTTTGCTCAACTAAACTAATATTAATTAAACAAACAATAGATAAAGGTAAACTAAAATATGCGTGATCTAAGACATAACGTTTAACGTTAATATATAACGTTTAACAAGATACTTATAACTTAGCTTTGGCATGTACTAAATAGATTGGGTCACATAAAAATCTAATTCTAATAGAAGAAAGAAAGTTACATATCATTGTCACAGTAAGAATATCTGCGACATAATAAAAAGTATCCCAGTCGGCCATGGCGCGGTCGTGATGCGCGATTCGAAAGGCCGTCACGCGGCTTTTTACCAGCTCTTGGTGAGCTATGGCGGGCTGCTGTGACCCTGAGCTCCTCACGCTTGGTGCGACATGCCTTGATTTTGTTATCTAGTTCGTTGTAATATTAATCGAACTTGCAATGTTGAACGATAATGGATCAGTTTCTAAGATTGAATATGTAGCTTACCATGATTCCTATGTGAACTGGATGGCATCATCATCATCATATCAGCCCAAACACGTCCACTGCTGGACATAGGCTCGCCGATGGATGGCATATCTACAAGTTTTTTTAAAGCTAACTAACTTTCGTAGCTTGGCGTCTCTTTTAGCCTATTCAGAATTTTATACCGAACTCAGCTTATTTTGCCTGTTTACAATAATTTAAGAAAGGAACCCTAATTATGATTCTCCGATGAGAGTATAAAACAAATACTTAACCAATAGTGAACTAGCTAACATACATCACCTACAGATTAAGTTAGTACCTACCTATATGGACCATAAGGACCTTTTATTTTATTTTCTGTGAAATTATTTGATATTGTATGAATATCATTAACAACTTAGCATACCTACCTATTTTTACTTGTTAACTACTACTTATACTTATTAAAATTATTGTGTATGCATGAAATCACAATAAATGATATGAATATGAATAATGTAGAATAACGAAAAAAGTGAAAGTAAAGTTAACTTTGCTTTTGACTTTATTGAGTCAATCTTCAAAGGATTTTTTTTTCTGTTGCCAAATAGCCACTAGATCACCGTTTTCGCCAAAGTAGCTAGCAACAAAGTGCGGTAAAGGGGTTTCAGCAGTAGGTACCGGTTAGGTCAATTTGTTCAAGCAGTGGTAAGACTGCGAATCGGCACGTAGTTCCGGCGCAGGTGATGCTGCGGTCGCGCTCCGCCGCCGGCACCTGCGCTACGAACCATCAACAGTTCAACACCTATCTATTAGATACTGATTACTTTATTCAGCAGGTGATAACTTGATTTAGTATGAAAAACAAGTGAAGCTCCTTGATGGCTTTTGATCATAGAGTATCCTTTTGATAGATAGATTAACATAATGTCTACGTCACACGTCTGCGTAGCACTAACACGCGGTCACAGCTTGTGTTAGTGCTACGCAGACGCTATAAAATGCTACGCTACAACTATTCTAGCGACTCAACAACTTTGGCGTAGTTACTGAATCAAATATCAAAGTGCTTTGTTTCCTTTAGACCTTACAGGACTCTTGGACACGTCACAAAATTAAAATTACATAAGTAAAACAGGGAAATAATAAAGTGATCACTTTGATTTTTTGTTCACTTTTTAAGGCAAGGTAAAGAAGCGAACAAGAAACCTTTACCTTGTTAGGTTGTTAGTTTTCGAGTTGGAGTAAAAGTCGTCCCATGCTTTATAATAAATATATATAGCTAGGCTATATTCGCTCAATTCAGCAGGTTTTTTAGTTAATGTATAATATAAAAACAAGAGAGGCTCGTTGATATCTTTTGCATATAAGTTGTATTGCTACGGCGTAGCATACTGCGACGTAGCACAGTGCTACAGCGAGTTTCATCAACCATGTACCATACAGGTTTTTTTTTGGTTGGCTTGAGAAGTCGTTTCATGTTAAATCTTTATTCTACACTAGCTTTACCCCGCGGTTTCACCCGCGTTAAATTCTAATTTCACATTTCTAGCAGGATAAAAAGGTCTTTTTCCCGTGAATCTACCATGGGATTTTAATGTTTAACCAGGCCAAAAAGTAGCCTATGTTACTTTACGTTCTTTTAACTAACTCTGTGCCAAAAATCAAGTCGATTGGTTGCTTAGGGCGTTAAGGGAGGGCAAACAAAGAGCACTTTCGCATATATAATATTAGTTAGGATTCATTCTTGAATACTAGCTTCTGCCCGCGTCTTTTCTTCCGCTACGAAATTCACTCTTAATCTGTCAGTATTTTGGTAGATGACTGGTAACAAACATGTCCACATACTTCACCAAGATTATCTTTTTTATTTTATATTTTAATCATCATCATCTCATCATCAGCCCATACACGTCCACGACATAGGCCTCCCCCGTACGACGCCACAAATAGCGGTCCTGAGCCGCCTCCATCCATCGACTCCCTGCGACCGCTACGATGTCGTCGGTCCATCAAGTGGATGGTCTCCCATGTAGGGGGGGATTTGCCATAATCACCACGCTTGGCAGGCGGATTGGTGATCGCAGTGTTGGTGTTTAAAAATACTCAGAAGGAAGCTGCTGCCCTTCCTCTGGTAGGTTCCCTTAGTCGGCTCTTACGACATCAACGGGTTGAGTTGGAGGGGTCGATATTCGTACGCCGCGGGCCCACGGCCAATATATTTAATATTTAATAATATATTTTAATGAATCGGTTTAATTATTATATTCCAAGCTATGCTGACATCAATAATCCGACAAATAGATCCCTTACAATTTTCTTACAGACATTAGCATGAAGAAGTTGGAAGGACCCTAGCACCGGAACGTCCAATTGTCTCACAGTGGCCCTCCAAGTCCGTAATGTCCGGTACCGGCCCATGCGTGTCCGGCAGTGGTCCGAATGTCCGGTTGCCGCTGCCTGCACTTTACATTCGCTAGATGGACTTCCGGTCCAAGGAGATACAAGTACCGACGTTGATTTATTAATACAGGAACGCCCGAGCTTTCAAATAATGAGATTTAACTAAGGAGTTTTCAGTTCCAGTTCAGTTTGACAAATTTATACTCACTCTCACAAATTTTAGTCAACATTGTTCTTTTGAGTAACAAAAGAACAATGTAAAATAAATAAAGTTTTCGCACCAAAAAGCGATAGGATCCAATGATTTTTATTTTGCTTTGCTTAGATTTTTTTTTGTTAGACCCCTAAGGTAAGACTGTGTGGACTGTCTGATGTGTTCAGAATTGCTAACAAACATTCGAGTAATCTATACTTATAATAAAACTGTAACAGGTCCAATTCTGTACATTGAAAATATTTTGAAATTTTTTTTTGGATGGCACTCTATTAACGATACTGATGCCAAAAATGATATTTTTTTTCATCATGTCTGTCTGTCTGTCTGTATCTTGGCCGTGCATAGCTCCGAAACTACTGAACGTATTGAAATGAAACTTGGCAGGATTTGAGTTCATACTACCCTTTTGTTTTATCCCGGATTTCAATAGGGTTCCCTTGGGACAGGGGATGAAAGTAAAATTGGTTGGCTGCGCATAGCGCCGAAACTACTGAATGTATTCATACGAAACTTGGCAGGATTTGAGATCATACTATGATGAAAATTAAAGAATACTTTTTATCCCAAATTTCAATAGGGTTCCATTGGGACAGGGGAAGAAAGTAAAATTTTTTGGCTGCGCGTACCGCGCTACTACTTAATGTATTCAAATGAAACTTGGCAGCATTTGAGTTCATACTATGAGGAAGGACAAAGGATACTTTTTATCCCGGATTTCAATAGGGTTCTTTTGGGAGAGGGGATGAAAGTAAAATTTGTTGGCTGCGCATAGCGCAGAAACCACTGAATGTATTCAAATTAAATTTGGCAGGATTTAAGTTCATACTACATGGATACTTTTTATCCTGGATTTCAATAGGGTTCCCTTGGGAGAGGTGGTGAAAGTAAAATTTCTTGGCTGCGCATAGCGCCGAAACTACTGAAGGTATTCAAATTAAATTTAGCATGATTTAAGTTCATATTACAAGAAATGGCATAAAATACATTTTATCCCGGAATTCAGAAGGGTTCCCTTATGAGAGAGGATGGAAGTGAAATTTTGCGCGTTGCAGGATGGCGCACGGGTCAAGGGCGGTAGAGAGCGATATCCCCCACTATAGGGGGCAATGACAGTGGGGGCCCTAGAAGTGGGACCCTGGGGTCCCACTTCCGAATCCGACCGAAATCCTGACGAGACTGGACACTAAAAAAGTTTCTGCAATGCAATTCTACGCCTAGATACATTTTACCAATAAGAAAAGGTCGCATTGCTCACCTACAAAGGTTTCGAGGTTTGTTTAACCGTTTTCTGGTGGACACTTACGCCAAAATTAAAACGAAGCGTTTGGTATACATCAGGACATAACAAATGAGAGAAGACTGGGCACTGAGAATTATGTAAATCTGCGAGACGCCATAAATCAAGATAGAAATTGTGAAGGTTTAGGCCGACTGGTGATTGTTCCTTCCAGTTGTAGAACTGGACAATAGATGTGAAGTGCCCTATTCTACAGTAGGTACTATCAAAAGCTCTTGAAGCGCATACTGTACCTAGGTAAATGTGGAGCTATGTGACGTCCAGTCAATAAAATCTAAGTACTTATATGTAAATCTATACTATACTACACTAATTAAAATAAGTAAGGTTTGTGTGTTTGTAAGGGGTAATCTCTGAATCTACTGAGCCAATTTTGAAAATTCTTTTACCTATTGAATTTGTTTAAACACGCATCGTTTAAAACACGTTATTTGCGAGTTTTATAGACTACTAAAAATGTTTACCGCCCAACGAAGTGGGCACGGGTCATCTAGTACGTAATAAGTTACAGCACGTTCTGTTTATTGTATTACGTTCACCTGCAAGGTTACGTCAAATGTAACTTCATGGAAGATCAAAAGTTAATGAGCAATTTAACCAACAAGCAAGCATCATGACGTCAAATTGGCAGGGCAAAACATACAATTTTAACGCTTTGGAACCATTCAAATTAAAAGCCGCTTCCTACCTAAAGTTACATACCATACAATTTACCTAAATAGTAAAAAAGGTAGCATAAATTAAAATTTCAAGCGACAGTTAACGTGTAAAGGTATATAAGAGTGACGCACGCCTCATAGTTTTGATTATAATTCCAGATATAGACTGTTTTGCTTACCCAAGACGTTGTTTAGATACTCTCGTACGGAACTGAAACTATAAACTAGTTCAAGATGAAGCAAACCCAAGAAACAATAACAACAATAGAAGGGAAGGCAGGAAATGCCGAAGATGTGGCGCGCGCTAAATCACGCACAATGGCTGATAAACAAAGGACCTACGCAGATCCAAGATTCAATTTATAAACATGCCTCCGTCTTATAGTAAACCAGCAGGACAAACGGAGAGCGATGTTTTTAGGGGCATCGTGTCTTTGTAAAACGTTAATTTCCATAGAGTACAGCGGACCTCTATGAAGGTCAGTTTTGTACGTTCTTAGTGTTCTTACCTTTTCTGGCTTCGCGTGGGTATTTAACAAATATTTCTGGACCCCTAATTTATTTGTAAATATAATATAGCCTATGTCACCCGGGGATAGAGTAGCTTCCCAACAGTGAAAGAGTTTTTCAAATCGGTTCAGCCGTTTTGGAGCCTATCCAATGCAAACAATCAAATCTTTCGTCTCTATAATATAAGTATAGGTATAATAATACACGTATGCTCAATAAAAAAATAACTGGTAAGATTTTTTGTTTCGGATAGATAATAAAATAAACATAAGACAACTCCTCGTTTATATAGTATACTAGCTGCTGCCCGCGCCTTCGCCCGCGTTTTATCGGAATAAAAAACCAGCCATTATGTTATTCCAGGTCCCAAACTATACCCATACCAAATTTCAGCCTAATCGGTTCAGTAGCTTTTGCGTGAGAGTAAAATATATCCATACACCCATACATCCATCCATACAAACTTTGACATTTATAATATTAGTAGGATTACCTATATATACTCAGTTGTAAGGCAAATCAACAAACAACCTCCAAAATAATGAGATATTTGTTTCAGTTTCGCTTCATCAAATTGTAAAAAGATCAACAATAAATACTTAATTTAACACAACTAGCTGTCGATTCACAGTGTGAAACATCATCTTCTCACTAGATAAAAGACTAGCTTGATGGATCGCTTATTCCCAGTTGTCCTGTGCACCAAAAATATATTATAACAAGCTGTTCCCCAAGTTTTCACCCGCGTTAAATTCGTAAGCAGCATAAGCAGTATATCTCCCATGGGAATTTCATGTTTCACCAGGACAAAAATTACTCTCCATCATTTCATTTAACTCAAAAATCAAGTCGATTGGTTGCTTAGTTAGGTGTGAAGGAATTACAAACAAGCACACTTTTGCATATATAATATTAGTTAGGATTGCAAAAATAGATTGCCCAAATAGAGGTTGTTAAATAATAGAATATCACTAAGCTCCGTATATTTATTTTCTTTAACGAAATGAAAGAATGCAGTATTTCATAGACTGCTTCTTTTTTAATAGTGATGTGAATCTATCGAAAAATATCAAGACTAACGAGAATTTTGATATTTATTGAGCTGACAGAATACGTTTATATGAATTTTTTTATTCTTCCATTAAGACAAACAAAAAAATAGGTAGGTGGTCGGAGTTTAGTTGGCTTATGATGAAAACTTGAGACAAGGTTTTAAGGGCAAGAAGAGTTCACAATTGATTAGAGGACTACTATTTAGTTTTTACTAGTAGCTTCCCGTGGCTTCGCACGCATTGTTTCCATGGAAACGTTTAAAGGTTGTTTCTATCCGATGGAATTGTTTTATGGGATTAAAAGCCTATGTTTGTGGCTTACGTTGGATTTCAGGCTTAGAACTACTTTTATGTGAAATTTCAGCCCGATCGGTTCGTTCGTTAGCTTAAAGAGGAAACAAACATCCATCCAAACATCCTTACTTTCGCATTTATAATATACTAGCTGACCCGTGCCCACTTTGTTGGGCGGAATACATTCAGTAGTTTCGGCACTATGCGCAGCCAACAAATTTTACTTTCATCCCCTCTCCCAAGGGAACCCTATTGAAATCCAGGATGAAAAGTATTATATATCCTTCCTCTTAGTATGAACTGAAATCCTTCCAAGTTTCATTTGAATACACTCAGTAGTTTCGGCGCTATGCGAGGCCGAAAAATTTCACTTCCATCCCCTCTCCCAAGGGAACCCTGATGAATTTCGGGATAAAAAGTATTTTATGCTTTCTCGTAATATGAACTTAAATTATGCTAAGTTTCATAAGAATACATTCAGTAGTTTCGGCGCTATGCGCAGCCAAGAAATTTTACTTTCATCCCCTCTCCCAAGGGAACCCTATTGAAATCCGGGATAAAAAGTATTCTATATCCTTTCTCTTAGTATGAACTCAAATTCTGCCATGTTTCATTTGAATACATTTGGTAGTTTCGACGCTACGTGCAGCTAAGAAATTTTACTTTCATCCCCTATCCCAAGGGAACCCTACTGAAATTCGGGATAAAAAATACCCTATGTCCTTCCTCGTCGTATGAACTAAAATCTTGCCAAGTTTTATTTCAATACGTTCAGTAGTTTCGGAGTTATGCGCAGCCAAGATACAGACAGACAGACAGACAGAATGACAGACAGAGAGACAGACATGATGGAAAAAAAAACATTTTTGGCATGAGTATCGATAATAGAGTGCCCTCCAAAAAAAATTTCAAAATATCTTCATTGTACAGAATTGGCCCTTTTACAGTTTTATTATAAGTATATGTAGATAGATAGATGTAAGTGTGATAGATACAATCGTTGCCTGCTGTGTTGTAGATAGAAGTAGCAAAGCTTAAATTACTATAGCATTCATCCAGTGTTGGTAGAGTCATCATAAACATTGTTTGATCTGACAACCTATACGAGCCTAGCTAGTCAACGCTCAACATAATATGTTAATGCGCTATCATATTTATATTCGACCGTCACTTGTCTACGTCTAACGACCCCTGATATCTAGGAAAACAGGATTGAAAGGCGATTGGAAGCTTGGAAGTCGATAAAGCCATCACCACTCCATCACCTGTCGGTAACCGATTACCATCGCTGATTCCACCTGCGAACTGTGGTCACAGTACCATTACCTAAATACTATTTGATTGCTCACCATTGGTCGAATCAAAAGCTATTGAAAGGAAATAAAAGAGGTGTTAGAAGAAAAAAAAATCTTAACTTATGCGAATCAATTGGTTATCCATGTCCTTTCTCATAGCTTGATCAAAGGGCTCCATTTCGAAAAAGTAAACGTATATATACTTATTTGATCAAATCATTCTATAACTAGCTGCTACCCGCGACTTCGCCCGCGTTTTATCGGGATAAAAATTTCCTATATGTTATTCCAGGTCCCAAACTATACCCATACCAAATGTCAGCCTAATCAGTTCAGTAGTTTTTGCGTGAAAGAGTAACAAATATCCATACATTCATACATCAATCCATACAAACTTTGACATTTATAATATTAGTAGGATTGCAATTTCGGCAAAGTATTACTGAAATCAATCGTCAGAAGTTAATTCTACAAGGACAATGAATAAACTGCAGACGGATGTGCGTAAAGGTAATCAATTGAGGATAGAAACGTTAAATGCAGCAAGCAATATTGCGGTCTCGATTAGTCGAGAAGCATGTAAATGAACGTGGCACGAGGTGCGCTTGCAACACACAAATCATCGCGTCATCATGTAATCTGTGGACGATTTTATGGGAACACATTATGGTATTTTGTTTGGTGGCTAGAAGTGTTTATTTATAACATAGATGTGAAACTCTTATACATTATGTCTACAGGAAGGTCTTTATATAAGGCTACAACGACATGTCTTTTATAGCTCTAAAAGTTATTGCATGTAAACTAGACCGGATTATTTTGCGTTTTGAGATACCTCCTTAGTAATCAAACATAGGCGCAGAAGAAAACTCTAACCACACACCTTTTTTGAGCCCAAGATCACTTAGTCTTTTTGTGAATTGACCTTAAAAAGTTTCCTGCGTAAATGCGCGTGTATGTATATAGAAATTTTAATTTAATCATCAAATAAATGCAACAACTTATTCGCTTCTATACCAAAGAATCACTGTTATTATCTAATGATAGGTGTCTTTGTAGAGCGAGCCACCAAACGCTCGAGTCACGTTTGCCGCTCACTACTGGAAAATCAGCGTATTCACGTTATGATTGCTCATCAACTACCCTGATTGTGGTTTAGATTACGTCCACAATATTCTCTCTGGGATTGAGTCATTAGGTACTTAGGTTTACAGTGTCTAACTAATGTTGTGGCAGTTTTTGGGCGAGGTAATTCGCTATTTCTGTTAGGTATTTATTTCTATAAATGTCGTGATGTGTGTAAAGGTCGGTTATGTCAGAAACCCCACGCTGGGCATTCGGGTGGTAGGTGTTGGATCTATTCTGCAGGGGGCGCTGCTGCCCGCCCCCCGTAGGATATTACCTTAGTCGCCGCTTACGAAACCCCCATTTTTATATTCTATAGACCTTCGTTTGACCAGTCTCACCTAATGGACGATGAGGCAGATGTTGTATCATGAAGGTCTAGAAGAGACCCTAACTGGCCGGAAAAACATTAGAAAACAGCGAGTTCCGTTCTCCAGCGCGCAGCGGTGCGAATGAGGTTCATCATTCGCACCGCGAGGTAAATCGCTTAGTGCGAGTGGAGGGTATATCTTGATGGTCTTGCACTGTCCGTCTGCTTGTCGTGGAGTGAAAGGGAGATGGTGGGGTCATATCATGAAGTTCCTGGGAGTATTCTCCGAAATGTATACTATAAATATAAAATATCGACAGGCAAGCAACATTGCAGCTACATAATGTTCGATACTTGGACCTTAGTCTCTGAGGAGTTGGTGCAGTGCAAATTCTAAGCCGGCACCACACGGCACGGCCAATCTAATCTTCATGCCCTGGAATATTCGGTTTTGAGGACATAATTCAATTCTGCTATAATTTCATTACTATAATAATTATGCCAAAGTGTTAGTTCATTTAGTCGCTGTTGTGAAAAGAACGGATCTTTTCCCCTAATATGCCAAAGCAACAGCGACTAAATGAACTAACACTATGGCGCAAATTGGTCATGTCTCGCTTCGCCTAAATAATTCACTATAAATAAAGGTGTAATGAAGTAAAGTTCTCGGAATACGGAACTGGTTTTTATGATAATATCTTTAACCTACGCGAGACGAAATGAGTGTGACTCACTCACAACCCATGAGAACTTCGAGAGGTCTTACGAGGTTAGGACTGGCAACAGTCGATGTGATAAAATCGTTCCATGCTAAATGAGACATCGAAGTCGTCTAAACTCTTTGTGGATGTTTCAATGAACGTTCTTGATTGAAAGCTCACTTGAGATGAACGAACATGCAAGTTCATAGAAGATTAGATAATGTTTTATTATTTACTCTGAGTTCAAAAGCAAAGCCATACTCAGATAGAGCAGCTAACTATAGTATCGGTACTTAGTGCTTGCGCGAAAGGTATTATCCTTCGGGAGAAAGAAAAAACTACTGGCTGCTTGTAGAAAATAAAATTATCGTCCTCCTTAAGGCTGCGGAAACCGCCAGTAAGAACATTTTTATTTCTTCTCCCCCTCTCGCCGCTCGTATACGCATAGCTTTTGAGTAGGTACAGAGCGAGCGAGGTCTTTATATAAAATTAATAATTGCATTTTTAAATCCATGAAGTAATGTATATCGAAACTAATTGTGTACCTACCTACTAGAGAGGCGAAGTTTGACATCACATCCTTCTTTCGGGTGGTCGCAACCTCGGACGGGCTCATTTCACGGCCTTTAGCAGTCATTATACCACGAACCCGCCACCGCGGTAGCAAACCGTCTGAATAAACACAATCTCAATACCGTAATCACGGTAATGTCCGTTTAATTCGGCCGGGAATCTAATTGATGTTTAAAGGTCGAGAGCTTTGATCTATAACTGGGATAGCAACTGTTATCGAGTATAATTTTAGCAGGTAAAGTTTTTAAAACTTAGATATTATTAGCACCTTCACTGCGATTACCAATCCGCCTTCGAGGCGCGGTGATTATGGGTAAGACATGTAAACCTGTAGACAAAGAGGTGGGTAATTATTAATACAGAGCTAAAGCCAATGTTAAGATTTTTTCTATCCCCAATTATGACCGGTTGTGATTGTGGGGGCCTCAAAGCGCGGCCTTACCACCTCCGCGGTTTAATAAAATCCTAATAAATACGTTTAGTAAACTGATTATAAATTAATCACGTGTCATTTTATCAAGTTTATCAAGTCAAAAAGTAAGAGAATTAAAATATTTGTATGGAATCCAGGCTCATTGCTTACCAAACTCAGGACTAGTAAAGTCTTGCAAGAGTAAAGTTTAACTTGTGGGTGGTGCGAGTTGGGTGCTGGGTGCCCACGTGGGTGCTGTGGGCGTGACTCACTCCGCCCACTCTGACGCCCATCGAAATACGCCCAGTAACAATGTAAATAAACTTTTAAAAGTTAATAACGTTTTGGTAAGTTACTTATGGGGATCAACCGCTAATGCTTTCTTTCGCGGCCATTCATACCTACCCAATTAAAACTTTTTCATCTCGTACGCTTACCAGGTTGGCTTATAGAAATTACTTGGAATTTTCAAACCAATAAATAAATGTGAAGCTAGATTATTATGAAGACGAATAAAATGATTTCCTAAAATAATTTGATCCCTTTCTCGAATGACTCTACCTAAAAAAACGCAAATCATATTTGAACACGTAGTCGCGATTTCTGTGTTTTCATGTGTGTTGTTATTCTTAAGTTTTTTATGTTACATATGACATATGTTAATAGAATGATAAAGAATCACCTCAAATTATTTTATATAGATCTGGTTGAAGCAATACTTACGAAGTACCCAAACGTCAAAATAAGTCTCCTGGATAAACTCCGACTTCATAACCTCATTTTAGCCGCACCACTAAGTGATGCGTCAATAAAATTATTTAAGTTAGTTTTAGATAAAATTGAGTTTTAAGTATTTTGTTAAAATACGGGACTGACGTAGTCATTCCAATGACTCAAAGTCCCTTAAAAATTAAGAATAAAAAACAAACCTCAGATTCCGGAGACGTCACCACTCTGCGCCAACCTTCGTCTCTAAACCCAGTTCACGCACCCAGTTTCCGCTGAGAACTTAATTCCTCAACATTCCGATAGGTGTCAGTACAAGTTTCAAAGCACCCTTCTCCTAATAGAGGTTTTGGCGAAAGTCGGTAGAGTGCGCTCTATGTTTTGAAAAGTTTTTTTCAGTAGAGCTTCAAACGCTGGGCAGGTAAGAAAATTTGCAGTACGCAAATTATAAATTCCATTCAAGTATGTAGGTAACTAGCTATAAATCCACCATAAAGATAAAGCAATACAATTTAAATACAACGATTATGATCAAGTGACTTCAGTTTGAAGGGGCGAGATTTGCCGGTGGTAGGCAGCGACTGCGGCGAGATGAAGGCGACAAAGATACCATCAGCCTCTTTGCGACACTTGCCGACGCCGCCACGCGCCTTGCATCAAATAACTGATAACCGCTCATCTTTCATTTCATCTGCAAATGCCTAGTTTACTCTAACATTCATTTACTAAAGTGATAATCGCGGCTCCCACGAAACACTCCCATAAAAGTTGAGGTTTCTCAGGCGACCCGTTGGGATTCTGCTACGCATTTCATAACTTTGTTGGTATCGAGTAGACTGCTGTGTTCAGTGTAACAAAATTTGATTGTTTTGTTTATCAGACAGTGTCTTTCCGGTGTTGAAATGATAATTCACCGCACGCAAACGAATCGTCAGTGAAGTTGAAAATCGATGATCATCTGATTTCACGCTGTTGGTGTTCATTGTTGTTAAGATGCGAACCAATTTGGAATTTATAAAATGTAAATATTTAAGTCATTGGTCCATCGTGTGGATGGTCTCCCATGTAGGGGGTTTTGCCATAATCACCACGATTGACAGGCGGATTGCTGATCGTTGTGCTGATCGTTGTGATCGAGTGTTGGTGTTGAAAAATAATCAGTAGGAATCTGCTGCCCTTCCTCTGGTAGGTTTCCTTAGTTGGCTCTTACGACATCCACGGGTTAAGTTGGAGGGGTAGATATTCGTACGCCGCGGCCCCACTGCCAGTTAAGTTGGAGGCGGCTCAAGACCGCTATTTGTGGCGATGTATGAGAGAGGCCTATGTCCAGCAGTGGACGTGTATGGGCTGATATGATGATGATGATGAAATATTTAAGTAATAACCTGATAAAATAGTTTTACTAAGTAGAACTTATAATTTCAGTAGTCCTATTGTGTTTGAAAATAATCATGTGTCTCGGAATAATCTCACGAAAGTCACAAGTTTAAACCACGAATTAACTTTAAAATTGTCTATCAGAAACTTTGGCGAGCTTTCGTATTTGGAGACCAGCATCTCTCTCCATGCATAGTTAAGTGCATCTGTGTCAAATGATGACGCAATATCGGCTTCTCCCCGAGGGACTTGAGATAGGATTAACTTCTTGACTGGTCAGCAGTTGTATACAGAAACTGTGATTATTAAAACCAAGTCATGTTATACTATTTAATCACACCCCTTAAATAAAAGTATCGTCAGCATTACATTTTTGTTAATTTTATATTCCAGTGTCCGCGGTAGAAACTTTTAAATATTAAGTTAAGACTAACTCGTGTTCTTCTCTTATGTCTCAAAAGTCAAAACAAATTATTTAATCCATAGAAGAGGAGCCACTAACGCCCAGGGAGCAAAACTTAACTGGGAGACAATCCTCGCCTGTTTTACTGACTACAGCTATCACAATTTAGACAATATTCTAAGTTTTCCGAGGCTGCGGTTCATGCATAGGTAAAAAGGCTTCTGCGTCGCGTATGGATTCTCTCCCTTGAGTCCCAAGCGTCTTGAGATATTACCGACTTCGCGGCTCTGACGTGCTTTATCTATGAAATTTACATAATACAAGTTCTTTTCTTGTAGGTATCGTTTTTGTAATTTGCCAAAATTATCGTAATTGGCCTGCGAAAGGAAATATAAATGCTACTCACTTATACTATTTAAAAAAGTCTAACATTACGTACGCACTGACAGGTGGCATGCTCAGGGCCTAGCTAAAGCATAAGCGCCAGAGCCTAAGCCCAAAGGCGCTAAGCAAGCTGGAATGTTCACAACCAGTGGCACTGCACGCTTGACTGCTCGCTAGATGTTTTATTTATAATTATCACTAGGCTTAAGTGGTTTGCTTAGCGCCTAGATATAGGAGCCTAGGCGCTAAGCAAACCACTTGTCAGTGCATACGTAGCCTTAAAGTCAAAGGTCATAGTGGGAACTTTTTAGTCATAATCACTGTGCGTTTTCATGCAGTATGGAGGCATATTTTACGTTTGAAACACTTTATCTCAATTTCCTGCCTCATTAATAACTAGCTGACCCGTGCCCACTTCGTTGGGCGGTAAACATTTTTAGTTGTTAATATAATTATATGTATACTCACTCACTCACAAATAACGTGGTTTTCAATAAGTAAAAGAATTTTCAAAATCGGCTCAGTAGATTCAGATATACTACAACCTCACAAACCTTACTTATTTTTATTAATGTAGAATAGTATAGATTTACATATATGTACATGTACATAGCTAGATTTTAGTGACTGGACGTCACACAGCTCCACATTTACCTTGGTATATTATGCGCTTCAAAAGCTTTTGATAGTACCTACTGGTGAATAGGGTACTACACATCTATTGTCCAATTCTAAAACTGGAAGGAAGAATCACTATCAGAGGCCCCCACTTCCGGGGTCCCTATTGCCGGGGTCCCCAATGCCGGGGGACCCACTGCTGGTGCCCCCCACTGCGCGGGACGTTCCCACTGCGGGGCACAGTGGAGGGCCCTCTGCCGGGGCCCCACTGCCAGGGCCCCACTGCCGGGAGCCCCACTGCCAGCGCCCCCCACTGTGGGGGTCTACTGAGTGGGTTCCACTGCAGGGCAATGTGGGGGCCCCACTGCCGTGATCCTACTGCAGGAGCCCACTGCCGGTGCCCCCACTGTACTACTATATATACTGAGGTCCCACTGCGGGGAAATGTGGGGGCTTCACTGCGGGGGGCCAACTGTCGAGGGCCCTACTGCCGGTGCCCTCCACTGCGGGGGCTACTGGGAAAATCCCGTTGCGTGAAGGGCCCCTGGGACTGCTGGGGGTCCCCACTTCCGGGGCCCCCACTGCCTGGAGGCCCACTGCCGGTGCCCCCCACGCAACGCGCTTGTCCGATTTCGGTAGCCGAAATACAAAACCGGTTCAATAACTATATAAAGGTTTTCGTTAAATTAACCTGGGGGCCTACTCGGAAAAAGAAAATCGAAGTTTCTTTTTCGTGTTCGTGCAAAACCAACTCTTATGTCCATTGCATAAGATTAGCGTTTGCACGAAAAAGAATCAGAAACTTCGATTTCGTTTTTAAGAGTACGGGCCCTGTATCGAAATCCATTTGCGCTGATTAACCGTTACAAATGTAGCCGAAAAGAGTCCATGGTACCAAGTTTCATTTGAACTCATTGACGATTTTCGGCGCTATGTGCAACCAAGAAATTTTACATCCATCCCCTCTCCCAAGAGATCCTACCGAATTTCGGGAAAAAAGTATTTAATATCCTTCTTTGTAGTATGAACTAAAATTTGGCCAAGATTCATTTCAATACATTCATTAGTTTCGGCGCCATGTGCTGCCCTAAATTTCACTTCCATCCTCTCTCCCAAGGGAACCCTTCTGAATTCCGGGATAAAAAGTATTTTAGGCCCTTTCTTGTAGTATGAACTCAATTTATATTAATTTCATTTGAATTAATTGAGTAGTTTCGGCGTTATGCGAGGCCGAGAAACTTCACTTCCATCCCCTCTCCCAAGGGAAACCTAATGAATTTCGGGATAAAAAGTATTTTATGCGCTTTCTCGTAATATGAACTTAAATCATGTTAAGTTTCATTTGTATACATTCAGTAGTTTTGGCGCTATGCGCAGCCAAGAAATTTTACTTTCATCCCCTCTCCCAAGAGAACCCTATTGAAATCCCGGATGAAAAGTATCCTATGCCCTTCCTCGTAGTATGAACTCGAATCCTGCCAATATGAACTTAAATCATGTTAAGTTTCATATCAATACATTCGGTAGTTTCAGAGTTATGCGCGGCCAAGATACAGACAGACAGACATGATGGAAAAAAAAATTTTTTGGCATCAGTACGGATAACAGAGAGCCCTCCAAAAAAATTTTCAAAATATCTTTAATGTACAGAATTGGACCTGTTACAGTTTAATTATAAGTATAGATTAGGACTGTAGTATTTAAGTAATTGAATTCATATTCGAGTATCCCACAAATGAGAAAGAAACTCTCAAGTAGATAAGTTCTATTTGTTTGTATCACAGGATACGACAAACTTGACTTGCTTATTATTCTCGAAAGGTGTACGATCGCCCAAGTGAAGCGGTCTGATGAAGTTTAATTGAGCCGAGCCGGCTCGGGACGGCACCTAGATTGGTCCAGGAGCTTGCTCTGCTTCATAATCCGAAAATAATAATATATTTACCAATTTAATTGGATTGTATTCAGTAGGAGGTTTGTTGTTGCTAAGTCAGACGGCTTCTGGACCGCCCGAACCCGCCTATTTTTGTATTATCTTCCGACAATCTCCAAGTGTCGAGCGCATGAATACACGGGTCCCATTCATACGCGCAATTCTCCGTAGAAACAATAAGCGTACCCTTTGCCGCTCCCGGGTGAAAGAGCACAAAATAGGAAAAAAATAACCTGTATTATACTTCTCGGGAACCCTTTATGAGTTGCAAGGGCAATCGAATGCTTAAAACATTGGAAACGAACATGAGCCTGTGGCGGCACAATGCCGAGGGTCGGCGGAGCCCGGAGGCCTAGGTGTCGTGTGTCGCCGTCGCCCACGCCGCCTCCGCCTCCGCACCTCTCGCCAGCGACATACGATATCGCCTTTTTTTCATAATTTCTACACAATGGATATGCTGCAAAGGCATAGGGTGAAGACAATGCGCCCGGAGGTAAAAACCCCTCGGAAACCCTTTATAATCAATTTATTGTCTCAAAATAAAATCGGGTGCAAATTAAAATAAGTATTGGAGGGCATTTGGGCTGCACCGGTGCCGCTAGAGGCTTTCAAAGGCTCCTTTATCTGAGTTTAAAAAACTAGCGATACTTGTACCGGATATTCAAACTAAAGCAAAGGATGTTATGGTGAAGAAAAACCAAAGCGAAACAGCATAGCTTGTTTCCTACTCGGCAAACATAACATTTTGTTAGTTCATTTAATGAGATAAGAGTCGAAAACAACTCGTCAGCGACCGCTAATAAATTGTGGTGGGCTTATCGAGATTGGCGATCCTGTGTAATGTGTGTGTTTGGGTAATCAGATGTGAGCCTTCCAACTTTTAATTCCCCGAGTAGCGCTGGGGGGCGACGGAGGAGGCGAGAGTCCAGCGTCGGCGCCGATATCGCATATAAAAAGGTTGCGGATCGCTCGCTTCTCCATCCGGCGATTGGCTAGGCGGCGCCCGCTGCTCCCCAGGGCCCTATACGGGAAGCGAAATGGGCCCCAGAACACCCATAAGAGAGCGACCCCGCCCGCCACGGCCGAATAATTAGGGCTCTTTGTTTAGATAGCGGCAATTTTATTTGGGAGAGAGCAGGCGCTGGGGACGTCTTCGGCCATTTCGACCGCGCCTGATATTAATAAGAAACGTGTGTGCCGGTTAACAGACTCCAATACATGAAAATGCCTCGCTCGTTTCTATTACCAACAACAAAAGGTTTCATAACCTCGTTCCTAATATTCTTGGTACAAAATATCTAAATGAACGATATTTCTAAAACTAGTGCCTGAAATAAATATATTCTAAATCCATTTTGAATTTCAAAATAAATCTGTCCACGTCATATTTTACGTCAAGAGAGAGAGAACTTATGAAAGTAAGAATTACCAAGACTACAAGTCTCTAGGAAAGAAAGGGGAACTTTGCCATTCACCAGGCAATATCACATAAATAATGCAGCCACCAGAATTGGGATTTTGATTTGTTTTCTTGCAAACTTTTGTTTATCTTTATTTATCACAAATGGAGATCGAATACAAAAGCTCAACGAAATCCTTTACACAAGTTTGTTTTGAAAAGTTTCGTAGTTAATTTTAAAATGCATTACATAATAGGGTAGGTACTTAATGGTGTGGAAAATATTGATTGGATGATCGGAAAGGTGAATAGAAAACTTAATCAATGATGAAAAGGTTTATAGCAATTTAATTAAAAAAGCCTGAAAAAAGTTGAAGTGAAAGGCGAAATGGAACAGTCGTGCATATTGTAGAGGCACATATTGTAGCGAGCAGGACGCGGCCGCGGCGGCGGCGGCAGTCGCCCCACCGGGGCCTCGCCTTTGTCTTGTCCCCGCAAACTTGCCATAAATGTTAATATGGGATCTTCTCACATTTGAATATCTATTTCTTCGCGAGGCCGGTTCGTTAACGTGGCCTTGAATTTTAAATTTTATCGCCGCACAGGGAGCCCCGCAGATGAGGTGCGCGCCTACGTGATCTCCCCCAACAAAATAACCAAAAGAAAACTTCTTTTTGTCTCTTATTTTTTGGTGTAGACTCGCTAGTCGAGAATGATCTATTTGATGAGTCTTGTCTCGTTCGTCTTACGCTGAATGGTATACTTTTACATAAATATAACTTACTAATACTTAGATGTGGACTTTTATAGTTGTAGGTAGGTACTTATGCCAAGGAAAACAATAAGCTTTTAATTACAGATATAAAAATTAAATTTTAAATACCAGGAAGGTTAAAAGGTGTTTACAGTTTATTAAAAAGTAGTAAGGTAATTAAATTTTTGATAGTTTAAAAAATGCTTTTGCTTTTATATTATCTAGGACCAATGTGCTTCAGACGACAAATCCAACGAACCCAAACTGGAAGTGGTTCAGTCGTTTCATTTAGGAGTTCATATGGCCACTTTCGAACTCCATCATCAAACCGCCTCGATGGTACCATGACATTGCTTTGTCACCAAACGTATATAAGTATGCCACAGCTCAATCAGTTGAGGATCACTAGTCAGTTGCAAGATTTGTTCCATACTAATAGAGCAAGTAGAATAAAAGCTTTTTGTTATTATAGTGCTTAAGCCTCACACTGGGGATAATTTCTAAGAAATATTAATAAGATCCCAAAAATTTTTCGACTTCGCTAACGGCGCTTGAGACCGAAGGAAGTCCCAGAGTTTTTCGATTTCTACGTCACATGTCCTCGTGGCGCAATTGGTAGCGCATCCCGTACTGAGGGAGGGTTGCGGGTTCAAGTCCGGTCGAAGTCGAAAAAAAAATGGGATCTTATTAAAATTTCTTAGAGTAAAAGCTTTTAAAAAGGCCATAAGAACATCTATCGATGATTGATTATATCATAAGTTCTTATTTACAGCTTGAATGAACTTACATTTTACAGCTTGAATGAATACTTTGACGCAGTTTATTTATTAGGTAAATATAGAGTAGAGACGTGCTTTATAATCATTTTGAAATTGGTAAACGCATTATTTTCAATCCTTAGAATTTTTTTTTATAAGCTTCACTATTATTATAATTAATTCATTGCTCTATTTCTAAATGGTGTAAAATCTGTACGCCTAATGGCAGTGTACAGTGGTCTTAATTTTATGTGTGAACATTCCTGTATTACCTGAGTATCACAAATAAATAAATGAACAAAGAATAGAATAGAATGAATAGAATATAAATTATTTATTTGCCTAAAAATTACCACACAATACATACAATGACTTACGGTTAATTAAACCTAAGTAGACACTTTCATTGCGCAGCAGAGTTAGGGCAGACATGGCCTTCCCTCAGCATTGTGCTGCACGAACACTTGTGTGTCCACCGAGCGCTGGTTTTCAGTGAAGGCCATGCATGGGCTTGGAACGTCACAACCGTCTAGAGTGGTGCGTCTGTATATAATGCGTCTGTATCTTAATAAACGATATTACAACTAATAATAATAAGTACCTATAGCAGAACAAACATAAAACTGCCCCCGTCGTAGTCCGGTCCGGTCCGGTTCGTGGGTGCTACTGTGAACTATGAAGTATGTTTTTGGTTACAATGAATTGCATTTTTTAAACATAATTAGCAAAAGAACACCTCGGTTTTGCAGCAACATACAGATGTATGTTAATTAAAGTCTTGCAACAAAGACCAGAACGACAGACAGCGAATCCCTAGCACACCTACAGATCACTTAATTCCTAGTTCCCCTTAATTACGTACAAGCTTGCTGTCACCTGACACGGTATGCAGTCAGCCTGTTACTCCATTGCTGAAACTATCTCGGCACATGTGACTTCTAATTATGTATGTTCTGGTAGATTGTTGTCTTCTAGCCTTATTTGATACATAACATTACCTATACTAAGTATGTGTGCATAAAGTTATTTTGAATGATTTTTAACAACAGAGAAAGAGATATCCTCTAATCCTACTAATACTATAAACTAGCTGCTGCGCGCGCTTTCGCACGCGTTTTATCGGGTTAAAAAGCCTATATGTTAATCCAGGTCCTAAACTATACCCAAACCAAATTTCATCCTAATCGGTTCAGTAGTTTTTGCGTGAAAGAGTAACAAATATCCATACATCCATACATACAAACTTTGACATTTATAATATTAGTAGTATGTCAAGTTTGTGAGTGATGGATGTTTGTTCCTCTTTCATGCAAAAACTACTGAACTGATTAGGCTGAAATTTGTTATGGGTATATTTTCGGACCTGGAATAACATATAGGCTATTTTATATCCCGATAAAACGCGGGCGAAGGCGCGGGCAGCAGCTAGTGCTATAATAGTGACCAAGTGATTTTTTACCGATGAAACAGAAAAGAGGAGGGTGTTCTATGTTCGGCTGTATGTATGTTTTTTTATGTTCGTTCGTTGATTTCTCCATCTCCATCCAATGGACTGATATTGAAAATTCTTCCGATATTGTATGGAAAATAATCCCAAAGTGATTGCAAAAAAAAATATTCATAAAAAATGTACATAATTAGTAATTTGAAGTCGGTTTTAACAAGAGAGAACCGTGATATTTGAGATTTTGAAAAAAGATATTTAAAAATCTTCAAATTCGTTAAATTACTCTATTTACAAGATTGCTTGATATGTTAATCGTCATAAATGTTATTATAATTATAAAATATCACGTCCTTGTACCCACACGATAGTGAACGGAAAGTTAGCTAAGAGCATTTTAATGGAATCACCGCACCCCCCGTCTGACCCTCAATTATTGAAAATGCATTTGAATGCTTTTCCACTCCACGCGGTACGACACCAGGTGACATTTGAAACTCTGTGAGACTTACTTTTAAAAACTTTTGATAATTACCTGTACCTAATTTTACAAAGTTCTTAGTACCAGCAGCGACTGAATAAATAAATAAATAAATAATGCTGGACAATTCACACAGCATTATCTAGCCCCAAGCTAAGCAGAGCTTGTGTTATGGGTACTAGATAACTGATATAGAACTGTATCGTACTGATGATTGAGATTTTCTTTAGCCTAAAAATTATCAGCAAACATCCACTTCATAACATTTAAATCTCCAGTTCGTCCCGCCCACTATAAATGCCCTCGCCCGCGCCCTAGCCATAGCCACATCGCAAATGCACATTTTAAACTGCACCTGATTGCAGAGTCGTGTATCTACTATCCGCGGCTAAAAGTCCTGCTGTCGCTTTATTTTAGCCGGCAATTCAACAGCTCCGGTTATAACTCCTAGTGGACGTCAATCGGAATAATAATTATTATCCGTTTGGATTCTATTATTGTATTATTTCCTGGAGCTTTGTGCATTCAGTGTTACGTTGACTTCAGTAAACCAGAGAGTGGTGGTGTCCTATACTTATAGGTTCTCTTTTATATATATACGAGTACAAGTCTTACTTAGTAAGAAGGACAAATTAATAAAGAAAGCTACAATCTAAGTCTTCCAACAAGGCTAAGACGGCTGCCATACTTACATGAGATTGATGGAGTTTCTTTTTATTATAATCACCTACCAATTGAATCCATTTCTCGGGCATATTTATAGTCGATTTCCAATCCAGATAGATTATACTGGTAAGTACCAACCCGATCCTGTCATTAATATAACAGCTATTTTTAAGAAATTTAATTTTTTTGCTATTATAGTGCGCAAGCCTCACACTGCACAGCTATTTTAAGCTTTTGCTCTGAAAAACCTTCTTACAGCTTCGTTAAACCTTCTTACAGCTTCGTTAAAATCCTACATTTGAATCAAATAGGTACCTAGCTTCTCGAAATACTGCGCCCGACCCGCTAAGTGACGAACGATGTAAACAATTTCAGTCGTCCATTTTAATTGTAAGTTGGGCGGCCGCAATGCAATTTTAGCCATCGTATTTTCCAGTACCCATTCGAAAACCTCGGCATTTAAAAACGTAGGGAGAGGATTCTATTAACCTTAATTCTTTTAACTAAAGTTTTTATCCTTCTATAGATATCTAATTTAGGTAGATATTTACCAGTTAAGTCACAAGACGCTGGCGTAAGCACGTTTTTTACGAGCGAAGGTATTTGATTTTGTATCTTATTGCTCTTTCCTATTCGCGTAGTTCTATCTAAAATAACCTTGTAGTCACCGTCCATTGAAAATTTGTTATATAAATAATAACAATACGATTTTTATATATTGTGTTATATGCTACTCTCTTGGTAACTGTTATAGGCACTTACTTTTAATATTTTGAAGGCGCGAAAACGTGTTTCAGTGCGCCACTGCCACTCGTCGCCGGTTGAGTACCGTCTGGAGGGAAACTACGATTCCTCCGAGTTAGGTATCTGCTCCTCAACTTTATGTTCATTTTATCTTTTCGGCGGTATTGCGAGGCCGGGACTTCGGCAAAGGCCCTCCTGGGCTCCGTTAAGCGGCCCTACCACCTCGAACTTGAGCACTTTTTACACTTTCCACTATCAAATATTAATATGAGTGTTCTTTTTGTCTTGTCATTGAAGGTTACTGAGGTGGCACGGACCGAAATATAGCAGTCATATAATACTACGGCATAATTTCAGTAATATTACATATATGTGTTGGTAAAGTAATGTTTTTGTACTCACCCGACTCGAAGCTATCCATGCTTTCTGTTTTGACATCTGCGATATCTGAAAAATTACAAAATAATTATACACTGGTACAAACTGTTGGTCTCGTCACGGTTTAATAGCGCTTGGCTAAAGTAAATAGTAAGTTAATGCGAGGGAGGTTTTCCGCAGGTGTAAAACGGTGTAAAAATCTAAAAATCGAATTCTGCGCATCAAGGTGAGCGCTATTAAACCATGACGCGACCTGTACCTACTGTTGAATTTTTATTGGAGCTTGAAAAAACAATGCGATTCTATTGTACGAAAAAGGATTTTCACCGGTCGAACGCTCTACCTAAATCAACACCCACGACATAATTGTATTTGGAAAGAGAAAAGTTTCCAAAAGTGTTATCACCCTTTCTTCCCAACGACCGCAGTCCGCCTGCGAAGGCCTATCAGCCCGAGGCGGGAACTCTGTGGTAAGGCGCTCTAATCTACTTTTCAAACGAACCCGACACTTTTCCATCCGTTCCAATTTGCATCACGCCGAACCCCACGTTTTAAATTCGGATAGGTGATCCAGTTTAAACTTTTAGTCTAATTTAGTAGTTGAGAAGTCCCCTTAAATATTTTGGCACGGTAAAGCATTTCTCTTGTAGCAAATCGTTTCCGTTAGTTAGATTGTTTGCTAATAGTTGCGATTTGAAGGGAGATTCTCGTTCGTTTTTGTCCTGCATGCATGGTTATTATTAGAACATTTACTTATTTATATGGTTTAATATGACATCTAGGCTTGCTAAGCCAAAAAAAAATATGCTAGGGTTAAAGATAAAACAGCTAGGCTTTTATCGAACAAAAATACGGCGATTTTATCGAATAAACATTCAGGTGAAATATAAATGGCAAAGGTATGCCCGGAATCCGTGATTCCGAAAAATGCTGTATTCAATAGTAAAACAGTCTTCAAAAACTGTCATTGCGCAGTATCGGTAGCAGAATTCCACAGGGCACGGATATTCGGAATATTCGGACTAGTAAAATATGGAGAAGATGATTGTGTAGTTCAGTTGCATGAGTCGGCGGATAACGACGTCCCTTGGGAGGCTCTACGCACCTGGGAATACGCCAATGACGTTGATTCTCTGGACATGGTTGTCGCTCTTGTCAGTCAATCGTGTACATAAACTTACAAGATTCTACCTGCGGCTTTGCTCGTAGTTTTTGGAATAAAAAGTAGCGTAAATATTTCCGTGTAGTATTTCAGCCCGATCCATTCAGTAGTTTTGGCGTTGTCTTTGGCCAAACATCTTCATAACGACACAAACTTTTGCCTTTTTAATATTAGTGAAAAGTATCTTATAACATTATTTATTTATGTTGCCGCTGCTACTGCCCGCTTTTTATTGGGATAAAAATAGCCTATATGTTATTAAAGGCCCCAAACTATACTCACACCAAATTTCAGCCTAAACGGTTCAGTAGTTTTTGCGTGAAAGAGTAACAAATATCCATACAAACTTTCACATTTGTCTTATATCTTTAAACGAGCAATTCTTGTGTATATATCTATACTTATAATAAAACTGTGAAGATTTAGGACGACTGGTGATTCTTCCTTCCAGTTTTAGAACTGGACAATAGATGTGTAGTGCCCTATTCTCCAGTAGGTACTATCAAAAGCTTTTGAAGCGCATAATATACCTAGGTAAATGTGGAGCTGTGTGACGTCCAGTCAATAAAATCTAAGTATTTTTAAATCTATACTATACTACACTAATAAAAATAAGTAAGGTTTGTGTGGTTGTAGGGGGTAAGCTTTGAATCTACTGAGCCAATTTTGAAAATTCTTTTACCTATTGAATTTGTTTAAACACGCATCGTTTAAACCACGTTATTTGCGAGTTTTATAGACTACTAAAAATGTTTACCGCCCAACGAAGTGGGCACGGGTCAGTTAGTATATATATATATATATATATATATATAATAATAATAAGCAAGCCACCGTCTGCCGCTTATAACAGTATTGAGAGTATGTTTATGGCAGGCGTCCATAGTTTCCCCCATAGCCCAATTACCCAGTCCATCCATTCACCACAATAACATGGCTTTTTATGTTATTTTCATTTTCCTTTGCAATAGTCTCTACACCTGGCGGATATAATCTTAGGGTGTATCATATTGTGCAACCAAGGATGATACCCGCTATGTGTAGCTCTCGCCTTTAGATTAATTCTCATAAAGAGCCTCTGTGCTGTTGGCTTCGGCTCCACGCATGCCTCCCAAAGGACCGGGTCACTATATGGCCCGGGATCATGGAAATAATAATATATATATATATATATAATCTAAATTTCGGAAACGGCTGCAACGATTTTCATGAAATTTAGTATACAGGGGGTTTCGGGGGCGATGAATCGATCTAGCTAGGATTCATTTTTAGAAAATGTCGTTTTATTCGTGTTTTCAATAATCAACTTTATCGATAGGGCACTCCCATAGACAATATTTCGACGCTACAAAGCCTTCATCTAACATGTATTTTTTTTATTTCAAGCAGCTTTTATTAATTTAATGGATATACTGGGATATGACGTTAAACGTGTTACTCTGTCTATCTCAGTCCGGCTGCCGGCGACGCCCGCGAGCTCGACTGAGATAGACTGAGTATATTGTCGCGACCTTGAGCCGGTCCGGGGCCGAAGTATCCCCTCTACGTATGTTCTTGTCTACTCATATGCTTTACTCTAAGAGTTGTTCATCAACCCTTAGAAAATATTGCTTCATTTAGTGTGACTTTATCAATCATTCATGAGGAAACTTTATTTATTTGCTTTTGTTTTAGAATTCTAATCCCACAAGCCTCTATGATCAGATTCCCATTATCAGTTTGGATACTAACCTAACTTATACCCATACCCTCAAGTAAGTTCATAAACTGATACGGAAATCCTCATCTCCGCAAGGGGTCAGTGGATAACCACCTATTAAGGTGGCAGCCGAAGAGGCATGCATCATTAACGACCTTAGGCGCCGCTCACACCCGATTGGATCCCGTGAATTAGTAACCGCTGTTGAATACGGCAGAATTAAAATGGAAATGACACCTTTTAGAAAGTAAGTATATGTACAAATGTACATTATGAGATATACGGATTATGAGAGTGAGGGAATAAAGAGTGCACCTGTGTTTGCGCACACACTTGTGCACTATAATATTCCCTGCGAATCTGGCTAGTCTCCATTGCGATTGGCCACCGTTATGATATATGTAGGTTGGGTAGGTATATCAGTGCAGCGATTTTGAAATCCTTGTTAGAAAGCACTGAAATAATGGTAGATTAATGTCCTCCGGTGTCCGAATTTCAACCACGGTGGCCAATCGCAACGGAGACTAACCAGATGCGCATGACATACACAAGTGTGTGCGCAAACACAGGTGCACTCTCTATTCCCTAACTCTCATAATCTGACGAGGCAGTCAAGTGGTAGATACTAGGTACAGTATGGCCGAACCTCTCATAGAGGTCTCTGGCACATTAGTTCCTACTTTTCCAGTTTACGATTCTGTCCAGTTTTGTCATGAATGCAATTTTTCTGTAGAGATACTGATAAGTACCTAAATCTATTCAAAGAGGAAAATTTATCTTCTTTCTAATAAAGTATCTAAAGGTTCCCATTATTACAATACAATATCGATTCAAGGTTATCTGGTAGAGATCGCTCTTGAGCGATAAAACCTACTGTTGTCACTTCATTCTTTGTTGATAATTATTTCTAGTTATTTAATTTAAGTTGCAATAAAGTATTTTCTATTTATCTCTCTACAATAAGGATCAATTATACATAACTCCCGACAGCAAATAAACACCAACCAAACATTCACAAAGGCGATATTGTACTACAACATTTTATTTGCAATGTTCTACCTACAATATGTAGGTGAACTACATAATGCTATTTACCATATCATGTCCAGGTGAGACGAGTGCGAGGATATTAAATACGTCCCCTGGGCGGGCGGGCCGGTGAGGCTCTAAGGCTGTAGATTTCCCAGGGGGGCACGTTAATTTTCTGCCGCCTTGAGCATACTGTACCCAAGGGGCGTACTACCTTCCGCGAACCCATTCAGAGACTATGATGCCGGGAAGTTGCGACTTTTGGATACATTCAGCCAATTTTAAAGGGTTTTGGAACCAACATTGATATTTTATGGGAATGTAAGATGTAGAGTTTAATGAGAAACGTTTGGAGAAAAGATTGGAAAGCCAATAATAAGTTACTTTACATACCTATACATACCTACGAAGTTATTGAGGATTTAAAAAGGGTTAGATAAGATATTAAAATTTATGAGACTCATCAAAATAATCCCTTATATTTTTGTATCTATCTACGGGCAGTCATAGTCATTATTTATAGTTGGTATCTGAAAAAGATTCGAGCTTATTGCCAAATGATATCATGCGTCACATTTTAAAAGTAGTCAACAAGTTATTCGCGAGTTGGCAGCCCCTCTAAAGGTGTTATTCTGGCAACGCCGCGGACTGATGCCGATATGCCTCTCAAGAGAAAACTTTTTCACAGGATAAAAATAACGAAACACGCTCTATGACTAACAGAAAGCCGAGACACCCCTAGGACTTAGCACTTTTTGCTTCCGTTGCCTATGATGCTGAAGCAGGCTCTTTGTTATAACAAGAAAGGAAAACTAGCCGTAATCTAGTTGTGGTATTGTATCGATCGAGTTTGTTGTAGAGCAAAATTACTATCAATAGGTTCAGTAGAATTATATTAATGCGTCTGTTACCGATTTGTTATGACATTGTTGTCAACGAGACTCCGAAAAAAATTTATATTTGATGCTGTTTTTACTCAGCCTTATTAGCTCCAAAGAGAGTAGCTTGGGATATTGGAATTTGCTACCAGATCACACGCTCTAGAATCTAGATGTACTCTACTGTTATCATGTACTCTACCATTATCTAGATTATTAGACAGAAAACCCAGATGTGAAACAAAAATTTGCAGATCAACCAAACATTTTTCCGGGGGCGGGGATTGAACCTGCTACCTTTCGAATTTTAGGTAGAGGCATGCCCAGGATTTAAAATTGCCTATAAGTCATCGAAGTGAGAAAAAGCACTCATTATATGTCTGCTAAATACTTAAAACTCCGTAACTGATAAAATAAATATATTCCCTTCATAAAGCAATGTGTAATTTTTCGTACTGTGCTCTGTCGCTGGTTGTTAGGGCAGCGCGCGCGAGTGTTGCGCAAACGTACGAGTATTCTCCATGGGAGGGGGGCTATGGGCCGAAGTTGGGCGCGCGGGCTGCGTCCCACGGGAGCCCCGCACAGGGACCGCACTCTAAGCTAACTTCATTGCTGTCTATTATTATTACCTAGGAACAATGCTGGTAAAGAACTTAAGCCTGAAGCGTGGCTATCATAACTCAACGGCACGATTACATCAATGATGCGGTTTTGCTAATGCTTGGCTGCCAGACAGATGTCGCTCAATTCCGCACCGACAATAGTATGTAAGAAATTCAATGTTGTGCTCTTTTAATTAATATTAACATGTATCTAAACTCGCATTACTTATATTTACAAAGGCAAAACAAACATGTATTATTTAAATGTGCTAGTGGTTTCTTTTACACTTCTTCCAGCAGTGGACAAAAAAATTAAGTGAAGATAAAATCAATAACACCACATTTCTTATTTGATAATAATTTGTATAAAGTATAAAATTTGACTTATCTAAGTCCTTACTTTTAAAGCCTAAAGAAATAAAGTTATTGAAATCTGAAATCATTAATCGAAAATGACAATGATGATGTTTGATAGAATATGCAAGTTAAATACTTATAACGTATATTGAGCATCATGAGAAAGAGAAACACGACAAAAAGCTTTGTTTGTCCTTGGATCACCAAGTAAACTGAAGCTCATTGATTAACCTTTAGCAAGTCAAAAGATATTCTGTAGTATCTGGAACACTCCCAATACAAATTCTTGCTTCAATTATCCAATTAACGAAGGTCCAAGTAAATTCGAATATCTCAATCGGTTGTTTGCTAGTTACCCGCGTAAACAATGCGAGCGATGTGGCCGCGGCGGCGGCGGCGGCGTCGCCGTCACGGGTCAGGTAATTAAATGCCTGTGTTGGATGGCGACGAATAGCTATGGGCATGGCTATAATAGCTATGGCCATGGATATTGGCGGTGCTATCACGGGTGCGGAATGTCGCACGGAGGTGGCTGGTACGCACGGGTGCGGAATGTTCGGTACCGCCCGCCGCCGTCAACAATGCTGAATTGTTGCCGAACTTACCCGATGGACCAATCTGGATGCATACTTCAGCGGCATTTCTGAGTTTTCAGGTAGAAAGCGAAAATCTGAATTCTTGCTTCCTAAATAGAAAAGGCGATATAGAGTACCCACGAATAAATAAAATCAAGAGATCTTTTTATACTTTGATAAAGCAACTCAGACCATAATGAGGAAGTTCAAAAGTTTTATGGGAAATATATACTGCTGAATACCTATCATACCCAACTTCTGGCAAGTAAACAAATTATGTCCTCTGAAGTCATACTAAAACTAAACTTTTCGAAAATATGCGAAAAGTATATAGCGAAGTCCGGCTCTGTGTGATCCCAGGTGGCGCGGCCGCAGCGTTTGGAATTATCACATAGTGGAGGAGCGGGCGGCGGGAGGTGGCTCGATACATTCGTCACAGGCCCAGCAGCCATTAGGCATTTAGATATTATCAACAGCCGCGAGGGACTACCCGCGCTCGCGACCTGAGCCCCCGTTGTTTCAATGCAGCTTAATTACTAAAAGTGTTCCTTGCTCGGGGGACGCGATTTTAATCGCGGATGAGGATGTCCATCCTTACCCATTGCCTATGTCTGTTACTTGTCTAATACTCCCCCCCTCGGTCCCCTCTCCCCGCAGTCCCAGGTGGCCTCGCTCCGGCCACACTTCCTTGCGTCCCGAGGGAATCCCCGACCCGCGCACTCACACTCTCACAACACACAGACGTCTGCCTTTGACTGTATTACTCTAAAAATCGTTATTTTGTTAGGAGAGTCTGTTTTCAAACAACATTACTAAATGGGTTTACTTTTCGGGTAGCAGGCGTAGACAGAACAGATATGTAGGTACGTACTACGTTTTCTTTAGGGCACCAATATTCCAGTCTAACTGGCACCCATCAAAGACGTGTGTCTGTATTGCCCACCGATAAATTAACCACTGATTAATAAAAAATGCCCAAGGCTGCTTTAAGAATGCGCATTGAGCGCTTTTTTGTAAAAAGGATAGCAATAGGATTTTGCGTTCATAGGAGCGGGACAGAGCATACCTTTTTGGAAATGCGTAAACGCAAAAAGTGTGTTTTTAACTAATTATAACTTAATAAAACAACAAAAGAAGATTTAAAAGACAACTAAAGAAATAATTCTATGTTTCTTGACAAAACAAAAGGCCAACAAAAAAAGTGTGCTGTTCACAAGATAAATAGCAAAATGTCTGCAAAACATGAATTTAATAAAAAAATCTAGAAAATTTTCATCAATTGTGTTTTTAAAACACGTAATCCAACATGATAAAATTTCAAAGTATCATCTCCCTAAATATGAAGGTGGCAGCTTTTACAGATTCTGAGATAAATAACGATTTCGAACACTAAATTGCGTATGGCTCACTCTTAAAACTGCTTCAGATTATTTTAAAGGGTAACTAGGTATTAGAATTAACAATACAGAATGAACGTGCCGGTATATAAGGCATTGTCCGATGAAGCAATAAGTGAGGGGCGTCATAAACAAGGTTAAATTTACTTTACTACTGGCTAGAATGTAACGTAGACACGTGGAAACCGTCATCTTTACATTCTGCTACTGTTTTTTCAGTAGAGTACAATCTAGGAGTCTTCAAATACCGAGTGAATAAGTTCCTTCTGGGAAAGCGTGCTCCATCTTAGGCCACATTTTCACTTTCCCAAGTGAGATGGTGGTCAAACGCTTTACCATTCATCAATAAAAAATATTATAAAACTAGAAGCGCTGATAAATTTCGTCATCTTATTTCCCCACGAAGCTAATTTCCCTAGTACCTACACAAAAGCACGCCAACAACAGTAGCTCATGATTAACGCAGCCTCCGGGGTCGGCTGAACTGATTGCCGGCCTTCCCAGGGGCTCCACTACATTTTAGTCAGGCCAAATATTTTGTGAACCCTGGAATACCTGGCTGGTAATTAGCTGGTGGTTATAATGGGTTTTAGGCTGGAATTGGGATTGGGAGTTTTAATATCTAATAGAAAGGATGTCTAACAGAGTTCTCTAAAACACCCAATTGCGTATTTTGGAGAAAAAAATATGACTCTAGGAACCAGAAAATTGTGTTTCTCGCTATTTAATAATACCATGAAACACTAGCTTCTGGTTTTTGCCGACAAGCGGTGCCCGTGATATTTGTATAAATTAGACTATGATAGACACTGTTACAATTTCATGATACGTTTTCTGTAGATTTACTCTGCTTCTGATTCTATGTAGATCGGTACCTAACTGTACGCGTGTGTGTGTGTGTGCAATAAATAAACTGAAACTACGAAAACTAAATTGCTGCAGCAAATTTCATAACTCAATGCATAGTACTGACTCCAATACTTTTGAGCTAGACCAAAATACTTAGATAGGGTAAAATAAAAGCAAATTATCTGGATAGATAGTAAGCTAGCATTGCCCGTGAACTCAACTTTTATGATGTTTCAACAAATAAATGAGATTCACACGTGTTGCAATACAATGTGCAAAAAGTTACTCCTATTATTTTGTTACAAACTCAACCAAATAGGTTAGAACCCATCAGATACCTAGTAGCCCTAATAACTGTTGGAAAGAAGATTTGTTTATGCTGGTATTGCTTTTTAGGGTTCCGTACCTCAAAAGAAAAAAGGAATCCTTATAGGATAACTTTGTTGTCTGTCTGTCCGTATGTTGACCCTCTTTTCTCAGGAACGCGTGAAGCTATCGAGGTAATATAAATCAAACTTCTAAGTCAACGCAAACAAAAGTTAGAGCTGTTTATGCCCAATTTTATAATCATGAAATTTGGTGCGAAGCGCGGTTTTATAGCACAAATAAAGAGAAAAATCCGGAAACCGTAAATTTTTAGATAATTCACAAAAAAAAATTGAATTTTGCAAGCGTCCAAAGCCTTCCTACCTACATCCTGTTGACCTAGAATCATAAAATTTGGCAAGAAACAAGTTCTTAAAATAACGGAACACTCGGTGTGCGAGTCCAACTCGCACTTGATGTTTTATTTTTTTTACTCTGGATGCCTGGCTTTGTGACGTCAACGTAGATAATTTCATGGGAAAACACAAGACAATCGCACCAGCTTGTCAAAATTACCCATAGCCAAAACAACTTCCTAGAATTCCTCAAGCTTTCTTTTTAAATTGCTAACTTCATGCTATTTCAACCTTCGCTATGATGTACAGATGGTTCATTCGCATCACACAATGAGTAATTTACACATCCAGGGTGCTTTGTTCCTTTAAATATTCGACGCGTTCATTGTTTTACACGCATACGACTCATTTCTAGGCTTGACAATAGTCAAGTTCCTCAATAACAAAATTCCACAGCATAATAAAATGACGAGTAAAACACCTTAGAAGTGAGCAAAGTATGAGAATATACCTAGCAAATAAATTACAATTTAACAACCCCACAATCCCCATAAAGATTCCGCCGCTGCTAGGTACCGTAAAACCTAAATTATCTGGGTGGCATAAAATTAAAACGTCAACTCCACAAGATGGGCGTTGGATGGACGGTTTTAAAAACTTCTAAAGTCATGAAAGATAAAGCTGTGGCGGTAGATGATAGGGCACCGCAGACAATTTATTTATAATCTCGGGTGCCGAATTGGCTACGAATTAGCATGTAAATATTTGAAGTCCAAGGAGCCTGGTGGAGATTTATCGCGAACGACGGGAGATAAGCGGAACGAGGTCGTAAAGCAGAGCGCAGCCGGCCGAGGGCACACCACACCCTTTGACGAAGTTGTAAAAAGAACGTTAAACCGCAGTAAAAACGCATCGGCCAGAGACTCCTCGTTATTTTAGTAGCCTCCTTATGAATTTCAATGAAGAACACGACATCATAACCGAGCTCCGCTCAGTCTTAAATAGTGGCCTCTTTATACCCGAAATGCGTTAAGTTTTAATACGAATTTAAATTCGTTAATTTCTAGATTTTGGTATTTTACCGCTTTATATTTTTGATGATCATAAATTATAGTGTAATTATTTCTTACCGGCCATATCTTCAACTTCATCTGGCTCCGTTTTAGTCCGACAGTGTTGTTCATCCTCAGCATCTAAAACACAAGAACGTTATCATTGCCATAAACAATTAAGCTTCGTAAGAAATCGTTCAAAATTATTCCTGACACAAATGAAAACAAAGCTCAATACAAGATGCGCTGCATTCTAAAGTACCCAAAATCTGCATTGGCCGTTGATATTTATGCGTGGTACTTGTCCGGTATTTAGCCCGCGAGTGGCTAATCTGACAATAAATGGGTGTGAGCCGGCCTGGCAGTGAATAGTGCCGCGTCCACTGCACCTGACAGTTACTAAGTGCTGGGTGCGGATGAGACCACACCACTGAATTATAACATGCCCGGTGTGATTATCAATTTTCAACGCAGACAGCGATAGGGTTAAACTTGGTTATTCGTAGGCATAACTATATGAATATTTCTTATCACGCAGCAAGATATTTCGTAGTGAATTCCAACTTCTAACCTATGAGTAATTTGTTGCCCCTATTTTTAATTTTTTTGGTCGTACCATTACGTAAATTCGTGTAGCAAAATGTATAGATAATATATTTGTTTGGCAAAATAATAAAATTGTTAGTAAAAATGTAATAAGCAATTTAAAATCAGATCACTTAGGTCAACTAATTAAATTAGAAATTCAAGTAAAAAATAATAACTGTAAAAAGAGAATAACATACATACATACCTGTGACCACAAGTCGATTTGAACGGTTTAAATTGGATTGGGATTGTAAACCATCACCTAATTACTCTCATAACAACCCAAATGACTCCTATTGCAGTTTTTTTACCAAATTCACCAATGCATTTAATTCTATATTCACATCCAAATCGACCATGGTCTCAGAAAAACTTAACTTTAGTGAGTGGGCAACAGTGGGTATACATAAGAGTAGACAAAAATTGTATGAACTGTATAGTGAAAAACAATACAATTTTAGCCTGGAGTTCGAAGACAAAGAAAAAAATTACTCAAAAATATTTAGAAAAGTTTGTCAAGTAGCAAAATCAAATTATATTAGCTCAAAAATTAGAAACAGTGAAAATGTAATAAAATCAACGTGGAAAATAATACACACTGAGACTGGAAAGGTCAGTACCTACATTAATGATTACAATTTAAAGATTAATGATTGCTCCGTCAAAAATGACGTTGAAGTAGCCCAAGCATTTGATGACATTCCAATCTCTACTACAAAGTGTCTGAACTCTTGTCAATTAATCGCTGAGTCTTTACTAAAAGAAAATGTACCTGCATGCGAAAATAAATTTAACTTCCATCATGTCGATGAAAAAGATATTAAAAAAGCATTTAAACTTTTAAATATAAAGAAAACTGCAGATCTCTGGGGCATTTCCGTTAGAATTATTAAACCATTGATTGATACTATTGCACCAGATCTAGCTTTTATTTTCAATGAATCTATTGATTGTGGCGTTTTTCCTGATCTGATGAAACATAGTAAGATAATCCCACTATTTAAATCGGGTAGTAGGTCTGACCCCACTAACTTTAGACCGATATCAGTACTGCCTACATTCAGCAAAGTTTTTGAAAAACTTATTTTACATCAATTGCTTGGGCATTTCAATGGCAATGACCTGCTACATCGTAAGCAATTCGGTTTTACTCAACTACTGATGCCGGTGTAGAGTTGGTATCGCATATTTTTGATGCTTGGGAGAAGTCTCAAGATGCTTTAGATGTTTTTTGCGACTTGTCAAAAGCATTCGATTGTGTACACCATGGAACATTAATCAGGAAACTACATCACTATGGAATAAATGACACCTCTTTGGATATTCTTACTTCTTACTTGAGTGACAGGATACAAAGAGTTGACATTAATGGGAAACGGTCTTCGGGATCTGTAGTTACAATGGGTGTACCGCAGGGATCTATCCTCGGTCCTTTCTTATTTTTGGTTTATAGTAACGACCTGCCTGATCTCGTTAAAAATAATCACGAGATTGTATTGTTTGCTGATGATACTTCTTTAATTTTCAAGATGATTAGACAAAACACAAATTATGACGATGTAAACAATGCAATATCAAAAATAGTCCATTAGTTTAGTGTCAATAATCTTTTACTTAACGAAAACAAAACTAAATGTATTAGATTTATTCTACCAAATGTAAAACAAGTAAATGCTGATATAAACGTAAAAGGAGAAACTTTAGACATTGTAGACAGTACCGTATTCTTAGGAATAACTTTAGACAGTAAACTTGAATGGGGCCCACAGATAGATAAACTATCGAAGAGACTTAGTTCTGCAGCATATGCAGTCAAAAAAATCCGTCATCTTACAGACGTTGATACTTCTAGACTTGTCTATTTCAGCTACTTCCATAGTATTATGTCTTATGGCATATTACTGTGGGGAACGCTGCAGATATTAATACCGTATTTGTGCTGCAGAAGAGGGCTGTTCGTGATATCTATAACATAGGTCCTAGAGAATCCCTGCGTGATAAATTCAAAGAAATAAATATAATGACTGTACCATGTCAATATATTTATGAAAACTTATTGTACACTCATAGAAATATCGATCGATTCCCTAAAAATTGCGACATACATAATGTAAATACTAGAAATAAGAACAAACTCGCTTTGCCCCAAACTCGGCTGCACAAGATTAGTGTATCTTTTAAAGGGCAATGTATACGCTTCTACAACAAAACTCCGAGTGAGTTGCAAAAATTATCAATAAATAAATTCAAACAAACTATCAAACATATCCTTTGTAAAAAGGCTTATTACAAAATATCAGATTATCTAGAGGATAAAAAAGCATGGGACGACTTTTGCTCCAACTCGAAAACTAACAACCTAACAAGGTAAAGGTTTCTTGTTCGCTTCTTTACTTTACCTTAAAAAGATTGAAGCAAAAAATCAAAGTGATCACTTTATTATTTACATAAGTAAAACAGGGATTACTTATGTAATTTTAAGTTTGTGACGTGTCCAAGAGTCCTGTAAGGTCTAAAGGAAATAAAGCACTTTGATATTTGATATACATATATTTGATGGACTGAATGGACCATAGAACATTTTGCTAACTAACACAAAAATGTTCTCTACTTCGGTATGTATAATATCATCATCTTCATCATCATCATCATCAGCCCATAGATGTCCACTGCTGTACATAGGCCTCTCCCGTATGACGCCACAAATAGCGGTCCTGAGCTGCCTCCATCCATCGACTCCCTGCGACCGCTACGATAACGTCGGTCCATCGAGTGGATGGTCTCCCATGTAGGGGGGATTTGCCATGTATAATATTTGCAGTGCAAATTCGAACTATGGAGTCGCTTCGCTACTATCCAAGCTACGGAGCGGAGTGACGCTTAATCAGAGAGCATTCGCAAGCAGACTAGACATACGCTCGGCACAACCGCATAGTCGACGTCGCACCACACTGCACGAATAAAGAGAAAAGCGCGGTCTGATATTCCAAAAGAAAAAAGGATTATTAGGATATAGATTTAAAAAGCTTGATCGGACATCAATCCTAATTCCTAACTAATATTATAAATGCGAAAATGTGTTAATATATTTTTCCTTCCTTCACGCCTTATCTAAGCAAACAAACGACTTTATTTTTGGCATAGAGTTAGTGGAAAGGATGGAGAGTATCAAAGGCCTGGTAAAACATCATAAATTCTCATGGGAGATTAACTTTTTTTATTTATTTATTTATATTTGAAACTAATTAAACGCAGGTAAAACCGCGGGGAACAGCTAGTAGAGAAATAATGTAGCAATTTGATGAAAAAAGTTAAACGCTACGAGTGCTACGGATGTGCTACGAGAGCTACAATGTGCTACGAAAGTTCTACAAAAAATTATTTTTTACTATGTAATCTTATCTTATACTATCTTCTGCCGTTTTTCCGGAATAAAAAGTAGCTATAGCGAGGGAATATATTAATGCAAAATTTCAGCCCACGCCGTTCAGTAGTTTAAGAGGTAACAAACATCCAAACTTTTGCATTCATAATAATAATACTGTGAATAAAGCTGGGATAAAACAAACGTTGGTATTCTTCAACACAAACTAGGTTCATAGTTTACCCGCTTATATAACTAACAACCGATGTCCGCGCCGCGGCGGGCGAATGTCCGCCTGCGACGCAAGAGGTTGCGGTTTCGATTCCCGCCTTGAGACAAATGTTTGTACGATCTGCAAATATTTGTTGCGGGTGTTCTAGGTATTTTCTATGTAGGTATACTAAAAAATATCTATATGCTATGTATTGTATTATGTAGACATCGTAGCGGTCGCAGGGAGTCGATGGATGGAGGCGGCTCGGGACCGCTATTTGTGGCCTATGTCCGTCCAGCAGTGGACATGTATGGGCTGATATGATGATGATTGTATTATGTATATCAGTTATCTAGTATAACACGCTCTGCTTAGCTTAGAGCTAGATGATGATGTGTGGATAGTCCAACATTATCTATTTATAACTGTGAATAAGAGTGATGACGAAGATAAGATTAGTCATTTCGTAACAGCTTAGGTAGTTTCATCTTTTCATAAACTAAGTTCGAACCAATCAAAATTCGTAGCAAACAATACACACAGCTCAACTCGTCCTATCTACCCCATTTGCTCTCTGCCCTGCACCCATGCACGATGCGATGTCGTACGTCATCCGTTATCATCGACCGTGTGTCAGCGTCAGCCCCCGTCTGCGTCCTCGTTTCAAATGGTCAGTTTTATAGTGAGCATGGCGTTTGAGATTTCCAAGCACTATTCAGATGCGAGCTTGAATTTACTCGTAGGTATTTAGATTGGTTGCAACAGCCTGCAGTAAACGCAATTGTTTCAATTGTAAATTTAATTTGTTTATATTATTTGATTGTTATTTTCTTTGTCAATAAAAACATATTTTAAATTGAGTAGATATTTAGATTTATCTAGGTACTTAAACTCCGTTTCGAAAATCTGAACATCCCATAATCACCACGCTGGAAGATCGGATTGGTGATCGGAGGTGTTGGATAATACAAAGAAGGAAACTTCGGTCCTTCCTATTATAGTTTTTTTATTATAGCCAATAGACCTTGGTTTGACCACAATCTCACCTCATGGAAAGTGACGATGTGGCCGACGGTGTGTCACGAAGGTCTAGAAGACACCTATTCACTCTGGCCTGGAAGAGACCCAGATTGTATAATTAGCCGGAAAAACAGAAGCAAGCAGCGAGTTCCATTACTTAGCGGTGCGAATGATGAAGGTGGAGGAAAACCGCTATATACGAGTGTATGATATAACCACTTAGGAAGTGAAGTGGAAGGGATATGGTGGGATCAGGTCAGTAAGTTCCTGGTAGCATTCTCCGAAATGTTATCCTATATAAAAGATCGAGAGACAAGCAACCTTGCGGCAGTGTTCGAGACTCTGGGCCATAGAGTCCTTTAGTCGGTTCTTACGACATCCTCGTAAGAACGACTCAGCCCGTAGTAAGAGGGGTACATTCTTACGGCACAACCGGTACGGCTGATTGCTATTCTGATGCACGTTATGTTACGCATCATACGCATGGAAAGTGCTTGTCTTGTACATTCAATCAGAATGATAAAGAACGATAAAAGGGCTGGTTGATAAAAGGAATGATTGAATGAAGTTTACAAATGCTAAGTACCTACATACAATTGTAAAGATGCCTCATCAATATTTGAGCGTTGACTGAGATAACCGTTCAAATAATATCTTAACGCCAATGTAGACAGAGCGACTTTAGTTGAAGAAACTGTCAACTTTAAATATTATACGTATTAAGAAGTTTTTCGAAAAAAAAAATTGCAACAGCTAGTTGCGAGTTGCCAGTTGCCGCAAAAGTTGCTCTACATAGCGCCTTACATATTTATACAATACATTAATAGCTATAAAATTAGTATACACTATTAGCTATAAAATTAAAGTGTATCTCTCTTTCTCAGATGGGAATTTATTAAACACACATTATGAATGTGACCTAGTTAACTCCGCTTACGTCCATAATGTATTCATCAAACTATGATAGTTTTTGTACTAAAATATATAGAAATTTTTACCTTCAGCCTTGCCATCATTCACAGCTTCTTCGAGCATTCTCTCGTTTGAGTCTGAATCATCATCATCATCAGGTCCCTCGAAGTCTTCTCTATTTCCATCGTCTGCATTTTCACCATTCTCGTCAGCCCACTCTTCTTCGTCAGCTAAAAAAATATAATTTACTTAATGAATTGGCGAAGGCACAGCTAAACCATATGAAAAAAAGTATGGGAGACTGTACCCAACCCACTCAAAATATATAAATAAATCAAGCGTCCCAACATCAATCCAAGCAGAAAGTAAAGTAGGTAGGTACCTCTCTGTTACACAGTCTATAACTTTTGCGGTAGTCAGCCCACAATTGTAATCTATACATTGTTATGTTCCTAATAAAGATTTTTGTATTTTGTTTATGCATTTTCAACTAAAGTTAGTTACAGCGGTAGTAATCTATGGTTATTGTATTCTCTTTTGATATTAGTATTCATCCTTAGACAATGTAACCCGCTGCGAATATTTATCTTAAGGTACAAAGTCATAACCAGTGATTTTTTGCTTTTTTTAAAGGTTTTATATTTTTGTTGAAAATTACACACTGAAAATTTAACTAATTAAATCTATTTTGTTAAACCCATAGAGAAATATTTACTCAAGAGTTTTAATCCATTGTAGTACGAACCCAGCACGGTGATTACTCAAAAAACAGTTCCGAAAAAATATTCGTTCAAGAGTTCATTTCATTCTAAGTTTTTTTTTCACCATGGACCAGACATACTTAGCTTCTTTTAACTCCAGGCCTCAAGCAACGTGCTATTCTTCTTCTGTTTGCCTAAACTGACATATTAATAAATACAGAAGCTCCTTCAACCTAAAGCGGCAGTCATTACACTATTATTTTCACAATAATTTTATGGATTTAAGTTCAAGGTGTTATGAACTTTGTGATACTTAGTTGCGTCGTTTTGGAAATATTTTAAATCGTACCTATGGGGAGCCATTGGCTTGGGCTGTGATAATTAATAGCTATTCTACAGTCCAGCAATAAATAACACCACGTTAATGAGCGTTCTAAAACCAATTAGGGTAATGTAAAGTTTTTGTAGGCCAGAAATCACACGACCGACATGCACAAAGAAATTTCTTCGTCCATGTCACACGACATGTTTTCATGTATTTTACCTACAGATTTTACGTATAGGGAGGGGGGTATAGGATTCCTTTAAAACAGTTAAAAATAAGATAGTTTTAATAAGAATTAATTTATTTTAATAATTTACACCTATAGTTTATCGCGGCATACGAATATCGACCCCTCCAACTCAACCCGTGGATGTCGTAAGAGCCGACTAAGGGAACCTACCAGAGGAAGGGCAGCAGCTTCTTTCTGAGTATTTTTCAACACCAACACTGCGATCATCAATCCACCTGCCAAGCGTGGTGATTATAGCAAATCCCCCTACATGGGAAACCATTCACTCGATGGACCGACGACATCGTAGCGGTTGTAGGGAGTCGATGGATGGAGGCGGCTCAGGACCGCTATTTGTGGCGTCGTAGGGGGAGGCCTATGTCCAGCAGTGGACGTGTATGGGCTGATGATGAAGCTGCTTAGATTTTTTTCATCACATTGAATGAATGACTGGAATTGTTAGATTGACCCAACTTTTTGGCTAAAATGATAGACTATAAAGCGAGTTTAAATCAGCTATATAGTGTGACATACTTAATTAGTAGGCGAGGGTGCGGTTGGCGTGATTGTGCCGCCGCGCCCTGCAAACAATACGGATTCTACAATTAAACAATTCACTGATTGTACTTTACTTTGTGTTAGACGTAGGGACGAGGAATATAAGTAGGTATTCTCTGTGGTATTTAAAAGTTAGTTTTTAATATTGTTGAGCTTCTGTCTTGTATAAGCATATAGGGTGTCCCGAAATGAGTGAATAACCTTTAAATATGTATGTAGTAGCTTTTAACGCCATTCAGACAAAGAAACAAAAATCAAGAAAAGTTCATCCGTTTGTAAGTTATGTAATTTTTTATAAATTAAGAACATTAGGTACCATACCACTGTTCATATTTTTGTGCGCCCTACCCACTATTTAAGTACCTAATAACTTCAGGTTTTTATGAAAGGAATTAGAATAGTGGTCCTTAAAGATAGAGCCTAGACATCTTCAAGGATGGAATTCAATTATGCAAATTTTTTATTGAAAAGTTTGAATGACTAACAAAAATAAACGAAATTATAAACCTCAGTGCCCAAGTAATTAAAAATATATATATATATATATATATGTTTCAAAATGATTCTAAAATGCAATTGCACTTTGATATTGTATACATTAATTTACTGAGATATGGTCATTCATGTATCGAAGGTAGTATTGTAACTAAAAACCAAATTAAACAAACACGTCATTAAACATATTTTTTTCAAATACATTTTGCCTCACACGAGAGCACATCTCGTGTGTGGCAAAATGTTTTCCTCACAGTTGATAATTATTTTAAGTTTTAATAGTAAATGGGATTTAATAGGCCATGCTCGTCACTGAAAGTTCATTTAAAATACATTGAAAATTAGGAAAGAGGTTTGAACTTCGTTCCTTCGACCGTCGATAAAAAGGGATGACTTTGTTCGTGGTTCGATTCGAAATAAACCCGGTTAGACTTTTCTTGATTTTAGTTTTTGTATCTAATTCCGTTAAATAAATAATAATAACAAATAATGCCTAGGTAATATATATTTTTTTAAATATTTTTTGTTTTTGTTTATCTACCATCATTAATAATATGAATACTAGCTGCTGCCCGCGCCTTCGCCCGCGTTTTATAGGGATAAAAAATAGCCTATATGTTATTCCAGGTCCCAAGCTATACCCATACCGAATTTCAGCCTAATCGGTTCAGTAGTTTTTGCGTGAAAGAGTAACAAATATCTATACATTCATGCATCTATACATCCATACATCCATCCATACAAACTTTCACATTTATAATATTAGTAGGATTCCCTAACTACCCTGTTCTCGATTCTACACACCATTTTCGGGGTAAAAAAATCAGTCATATACCTAATGTTATTCCAGACGTAAAACGTCTTAGCACCACCTTCATATGTATATGCGCTTAAATACCATCCAAAGGTGATGTTCTCGCACGAACACACATCTTCACAAACTTTTGCTGTATACATACAGTTAGACCGAGCTTTACCTTTGTTGGAAACTTAAAATTCTACTAAAAAAACTAATATTATAAAGGCAAAAGTTTGTGAAGATGTGTGTTCGTGCGAGAACATCATGTTTGGAAATGTACTTATCTTCAAGTCGGTATACCGACTTGAAGATAAGTATATTTTTGAGTTTTTATTAATGCAGTGCAGAAGCGGCCCTTGTTACCACACGTCTATACACTAGCCAAACTCGATGTGAAATGTTTGTAAACAAACCATGACGCAAAAACTAAAACACGATTGGCGTTGAGGTTCAGAGAATCTCAAATCGACAAGTAATGTAAATTGCGTAGGTATAAAAAGACGTGGCAACACCATTGTACAATAAATATTGTACATAGAATTTGGCTTGAATGTAGGTAAGCATATCACACAAGGGAGTTACACAGTAATGCAACAGCAATTTCTATGAAAATAAGCGGGTAGTCTTGAGGCCAGAGAGCCATTGGCATCGTCGCAAGATAGCCCATCATAACTCGGGCCGCAATGTGCCGCCCGGGACGCATTCAGCACCAACCGCTCCACAATACGGCAGCCGCGATGCCAATTCAATTTTCTTACTGACCATATTGCTTGCTTAGGTTTGCAGTTAAGGGAAAACAGCGCTACATTGGATGTCGAGTCGAGAGTGCCTTTCAAGGCATCAAATCGATGTAGAGGCCAACTGGAAAATCGAAACGGCGCACCACGGTGGCGAAAAGCAAACCAACTCTCTTACCATAAGTACAAAATGTTGCATAGGTACCTTGTCAGTAAAAAAGAGTATCAACGTGTATCTTAATTTCTATTAATTGTTACATAAAACCTAGTAGCTAAGAGATCCTATTGTTGTCCAATTCAATAAATAATAATGCTCTAACGACTTTTAGTTTACTTTTTTTGATATTGAATGAAAATTTCTCGATTTCCCGAGAATTCCTGGGAAATTTTAATCGAGAATTCTTGAGAGAATATCAACCTGTACCTTAATTTCTATTCATTGTTAGTTCCATCACCAATAATACGTTAGAAACGACCAATTCCTCCGGCAGCACTAAACGCTAGGTACTAACTTTGATTAAGGACCAAGCGGATAAGCACAGAGGCATAATAACGCTAACCCCATCTCGGCTAAGTCATTGTAGTTTCTGTATCCTTGGAAACTGTAATTTTAATGTGTTAGGAGGACGAGAGGGAATAGTGGGGGGTCCCGGCGCACGGGTCCGATGCTGGCCGGTCGAGCCCGTCGTTACATAATGTTCCTGAATAAATGAACAATTGACATGGTTGCCTGCCTATAATCCATACGCTGGACAGTCGGACAGTCGTAACTTCACACGCATTAAAAAATACAGTGTACACTACAGTAAAAAAAAAATGAAATATAAGTACTTAATGTTTAAAAAAGGTCAAAGATTCCGTTATCGTATATAATTTTAAATGAGCAATAAACTGGGCCTTATCTAACAAGTTTAAAGAACACTCCGGATTCAAAGGTTTTCTCCCCATCTACCTATCAATTAAAAGTCGAACGTCTCAGCAGCATTTTCCTTAGAGACAGAGTTGAGAGGGGTATGCGCGGGGCGAGGCGGGAGTAGGACTGGATCTCCCAGGGGAGCAGGCGGCACGCGGCTGCCTGGGCCAGGTCCCGAGGGACCTCGTGGGCGGCGGGTGAGGACTCGCATCCACTGGGACGGTACTACCCACCTTCCCACCACGACAAGGACGCCCGTCATGTTTTTAAGCACTGTTATACGACAGTGGAAAATTACAGAATCTAATGCGAATCTTGCGGGTTTATAGAACTTGTTACGGATTCAGACGCGGTGCGGATTTAATTGTCAACTTTCGGTTAGTAGCACGAAGCTGTTTTAAAGCATTTAATTTTTTTTGTGTTTACGCTACTTAAGCCACAGATTAGGTAATGTTACTTTAAGCGTCATGTGTTTTCCAATATGATTCAGCATTCATCATCATCAGTTCTGTTATTGTAGTACTAACCTAGTGATGAGTATCTGGTCCGTAGGTACCTAATATTTCTTGGACGTCATATTTTTGAGAAATCCATTAGTTTATATAGGTAATTTCTTTACTTTCTTGATATAATTTGCATGAGGTAGCATATAGAATGGCATACGGATTCACATCACGCATTCACACACAATTAGGAATTCAGGAATAATCAAATTCCTAAAAGACTACTTAACCAGAATTTAATCAATAAATACATAAATAAACTAAATAAATAATGCTGGCAGCATCATCTAGCCTCAAGCTAAGCAGAGCATGTGTTTAGGGTTAATGACTGATATACATAATCAATACAAACATGGGTTGTTATTTATTATTATGTAATATATATAATAGAAAATAGCCAGAACAGCCGGATCAAATATTCGCAGATCGTACAAACATTTGTTCCAAGGCGGGAATCGAATCCGCAACCTCCTACGCGCCAGAGGCGGATCCTCGCCCGCCGCGCCACATGGGTCGTCGAATTAATGGGTTATCACGAATGCTGATATTTTGCGTCAATGCAAACAAAATATTTCATAAGGAGTATTTTTATAACATCAACCCTCCCTCATGCTGTTGTGGCTCCAAGTTACCGACAATATCTAACTAATAACATACGATAGAAAATCTTCTACTGATTAGACAGAATATTCCCGGTTAGGTATTCTATAAACCTCATGCAAATTGCCATTTCATCATTGCAATCACCACCATACAAATTGCATCGATTAAGCAGCTCTTGTATCTCTGAGAGGTCAACATCAACATAAAACTGTTATGATATGCCTTTAGCGTATTTCCCTGAGGCTCGGTGGGGGTGCACCACCCTTGGGAAATTTGCCGGCGACTCCGCCGGGGCCTCTACAAGTTTTATGGACGCGCAACACCTAGGGCTTTCGCAACGAAGAACTTTCTAGATAATAAGTATCAATAGGATATTCTCACAATGGAATAATAACTTCTATTTATTGAACCAACTAAGGAAAAGGTGTAATCTAAGAACAATGGATACTATATTAGCTGACTCTGGCTAAATCTTTTTTGCTCCCAGGCAGATATAGTTGGCAAGGATAGCACAATTGGTTTGTTTAGGTACAGATTTTTTCAGGTTATCAGAAGAACGTAGCAACCCTAGTTTCTATACCCCGCTCACCCTCTCAGGGCCATCAACTTCTTATCGTTACACATAACGGGCCTTGGTAATAAGTACCGCAAACACATTAATTTCTACTGATTTTTAATTTAGTGTTGCTGCAAGTTATTAATTATATATTTTCAACATTAATTTCAATGAAAAATTAAGAACTACCCAATAGCTCTACATGCTCTTCATTTTAGGGATCTTTTCTCAGAGTTTCTTTGGGATTTGAAGAAAACAAAATTGATGTTGATTTGTTCCGACTGAATTAAAAGTAGCTGGTAGGTAAGTAGGTACTTAGAAATTTGGTTGTCCGAAAGCCCTAAAAAAGAATGTAATTATTTTCTGTTCAAGCGTATATTTATAGCGTATTTTTACGGTCTCCACGGAAGTTCAGCGCTATGATATGATCTGCTCTACCATAGCATATGCTGAATGAAGTCCGATTTTGTCAGTTTTTCTTTTTAATTAAGGTTATATTGCTGTATATTACTCATCTGTTCTGGCAAATAAAAATCTTTTTACTTTTTACTTTACTTTTATTAAAAATTGATATTTATTTACATTACATGCAACTGCGTCTAACAAATCACCGAGCACACGAGTCCAGCAAAAAGTTGACAAACAAATCCAAATTGACTTAACCCTTTTCAAAAGGCTTACAAATACGTCCATCCGAGCTTTTACCGCGAATAAAACATTCATACCGTTTATTGTGATCTTCACACCTCCCCCCATCTCTACAATACTGTAGGTTTTATAATTAAATACACTTGTACTTTTTAGGTACATACTAGTTTCTGCCTGCAGCTACACTAGCGTCGTGCATGAGTAGAGCGCTCTACGATTAAAAGAATAATATAATTATACTAGCTGATCCGGCAAACGTTTTGCCATCGACTACTGAGGGTTGAAGATTAAGACAGTACTAAATAATATCGCTATTAAAAAATGGTGGTTGGTGTTATAAAGGTGAAAATTGAGGGTTATATGTATTTTGTAATGCCAAATACAAAACAAAGTAAAATTTAAAAAATTTACAAATCATATAAATACATTTTTGGGGTGGGCCACCTCGGGGTATAAAAAATAGTAAACGACCTATTTTCAGACCAACCGAATAGACACAAAAAAAAATCATCAAAATCGGTCAAGCCGTTTCGGAGGAGTTTGGTTACAAACGTTGTGACACTAGATTTTTTATATATAAAGATTATTATTACAATAGTAGAGTGCTTTACTATTGAAATAATGGACTGCTGGACCGATTATAATCGGTCCAATTAGCACACAATCCATGTAATTAGTGTATAGATAGATTATACGTCAAATCTAAATGAAAATAAAAAATATAAAAGTAAAAAAAAATATTTTTAATTTTTTACAACAGGAACATGGATTGTGTTCTTCCCTGGAACCGATTATTATTATCGTCATCAAACAGAAGATCTTTGCCGGGTGGCGAATAATCGATGTAATTAACCTTTATAGGTAAATGACATGGATCTTCCCTCTAACCTAGTCAGAAACTGCTGGAAGTGTGTCCCTTCTTATTATGCTGAGTCGAATTTGATAGAGAAGATGTGATGATTAGAGATGAGTCCGGTATTCAATAACTAACTCAGTACCTGTTAGCATGGTCCTAAAATATCTAACGCTATTGTAAAATCCGCATACCGCTAGGGAATAACTGTGCAAAGCGAGCATCGCGCCTAACCGACCGTGAGCCATAACTACCCAACGCTTCAATACCTATACTTACCTAACTATCATCTACGCATAGGTACTAGCGGACCGTTCACCCTTAAAGTTATGTAGCTGCAACAAGTATTTGGTATTTCTAACCAAAGCGGTTAGATGGTATTTCTAACCAAATCGGTTAGATGGTATTTCTAACCAAACCCGTTAGATGGTATTTCTAACCAAATCAGTTAGATGGTATTTCTAACCAAATCGGTTAGATGGTATTTCTAACCAAATCGGTTAGATGGTATTTCTAACCAAATCGGTTAGAAATATATTGGGTAGAAATCAGAACAGGTATAGAGTATTGTAACGTTATTGGGTACCAGTTGATACTAGCGGTATTGAAACAAAATACCCAACTAATAACCGGTAGCCAAAATATCCAATAACTCCCATCCTTAGTGATGATAATGATTGCCGGATAAGCGAGTAATCGACAAAGATTTTCCTCGGCCTATATGAGCATGATTCACAATGTATATTAGGAAGGTACCTAACTTACGTTCTAACCTAAGTACCGTATCTGTCTTCGATCGATCCATTGTCCAAGAAACCAAAAGTATTTGTCCAGTCTCCCTTATTATCGTACATGAGCAGCCTTCCATCCAGGTAATGCGATGTCAGAGTAAACAATTCAAGATACGGCAATTCGTTTTTATTGTCTGCTTGGGACCGAGAAGGATTAACATTTTCACTGGATGTAAAAATTTAATTCCTCCACATGAGGGCCTGGCCGGGTCAAAATTGACGTGTTATTGGGCCCTAGTGAGGCTGGCTCTGTGATGTTATATACGAGGATGGAATCAAAGGGGTATTGGATTAGTCAATACAATAAACAAAAACTTGCCTCAAAAAGTTACCTCATTCCATTCTCATCGATTTTGGTAATGGATTTCAGTTTTCACTTTTTTACACTTTAATCCACAGCCCGGTTGGATTAGTGTCCACTGCTTGAATTTAATATTATGCAGAAACGAGAAAGATTAATGTTATGAAGTCAGTAACAAAGCTACCTTCTATACCCCCTATAGAAGCAAACTTTAATAGGTAGCTGGTGGTAATCAACATTGAAATACCTTGTTCCAACTAGAAATATGTGCTACAAAAGCACAAACAAAGCAAATATTATAGTAGAATACAAGTGAATTAAGAACGTACTTAAGTGTAAGAACTAGAGAGCTGGTATTGCATTAGGTGTCCCTTGCCACCGAGTCGCAGCATCCTCGCGGGTCCTGGGGGACGCATTACGAAAGTAGGTAGACGCCACTAGATCGATACATAAAGTTACATTACAACACACGACATTGTAGTCCATTTTGAGTTAGGTTTTACCTAGACCATCTTCGGCTTGCTTATAAGTGGCAAGGAAAAATTCCCTGTAGGCTGCTTGATCTTAGGAAAAATCCATAAAGATTATTTCTTGCCAGCTTGCTTAATTTAGGATCCTCTTTAAAAGATTTTTTTTCGTGATGAATCCTTTATGGTAGATGGTTAAGTCAAATATCAAATCTAACCCGCTTTCAGGTTTTTTGTAAAATCGCAAGGTCCGCCTGACACAGAAAATCTCAGGTTTTATTCCCGCCTAAGGAGAAAAAATTGTATCCTATGATGATTTGCTATACGAACCAAAAATAATAATTGTTATTTAGGTATGTACTTTTGCGAAGTGCCTAATCATTTAGACATGCTATAGGTGTATGAAGATTAAAATTTACTCCTTCAAATACAACAAATCATCGAAAACAAAAAACATGAATATGCCCTATTTATCATCCCTATATCCCCATTACGCTCGCAGAGAAAACGAAAAAATATTGCTGGACAATTCACACGTTATCATCTAGCCCAAACTGCAGAGCTTGTGTTATGGGTAAAAGTATCTACTAAATTTTGTATTGCTAGCAAGCCAAGCCGCAACGCAACCGCAGCCAGCCACTGACAAAATGCTGAAGGCTTTCCACTTCGCAGAGCATTAATCAACCACATAATTATGAATCTGCCTACCTAGGATTATCATCCCTCTACTTAGAATTATCATCCCTCTACCTAGAATTATCATCCCTCTACCTAAAATTATCATCCCTCTATCTAGGGTTTTCATCTCTATACCAACGAGTAGTATTCCTCTACCTAGGATTATTATCCTTCTACCTAGGATTATCATGCCCTTATCGTAACCTATTATATAAGAACATATCGATTACCTACCTATAATACGATTTCATTTGAACCACAGTATACGCCACAGAATTTTAGGAGGGTAGGTTGTTTTTGAGCGTATCTATCGTAAGGAGAGACACTTTTCTTTCTAGGTTTTTTACGGTTTTTTCTACTGCAGTTTATCTATATGGTTGGCTGGAACTCTACTCTTTATTACTCAGGTAGTTATGTATACCAACGGCATAACCGATTTTGGTGAATGAAGTATCAAGACAAAAAACTCCAAGACACTCGTCGTTCTTAGCTACGATACTTTCTGAAGGCCTTGGCCATTTCACGAAAAAAGTGAAAAAGCGGGCACAGAGGCGGGTTTTTTATAGTTTTCAATTAATTAATTATATTATTCTTGTTTACACACTGAATCGTGGAAACTAACGTTTATTATTATTGTGCAAATTAATAACTTAACATAACTTAGGTACTGATTCAAAATTTTTGAAGCACATTTAATTAAACAATTGGTAAATCTAAAATGGTTAGTAGATACTTTAGATGTAAAGTAATTTGGTATGGTAATTTTCCATTTATGTACCTATAATTTAATTCAAGTAGTGAGTGACTGTACCTAGGTATTATAAATAAGTACTTAATGACATTATAGTCAGGATTTCAGCAACGATACTAAACATATTTTTTGCAAAAAAGGACATAATATACGAGACTTTCATTGCTGGAATCGGTAGGTAACAAAATGGTAAGTAGGTTACGTTCTTGGAAACATACATATATGATAAATAAAAAACAACTCACGTTTCAGAGATCTCGGTTTAGCTTGTTTTCTTCTAGACATGCTCAACACTGAACCACACAACGTAAAATAAAACAAAAATCATGAATACACACTTTTTTCCAGAACTCCGTTCGAAGTTTGAAATAAAGTTTATCGTAAAAGTAGGGAGAGTTCGGCATACGCACGTGCCCAACCGTGGCGCACCCCGTGCCAACTGAGCTCACTGGCGCCCAACAAGTGGCAATAACATTGGTAACCTTACGCGCAAACTCGTAAGAACCATGTTACCGGCACTTTGCCTTTGGATCATGAAGACGGTAGGTATTCGGGTAGCAATTGTAATAATAAACATATACTTAGAACTACCTGCAGGGCTATTCTAATTGAATTCCCGGGAAAATCAAGTATTTTCTGCGTGGAGTGTGAGCGGAGTGAGTCTATAAGATCAGAGCTAAGTGATTTCATAACATATCCAATCCATTTCATAAATATCCAAATTATTTTAGCCGCACCACTGAGTGATGCGACTGATAAATTATTTAGGGTTTAGATTTAATTTAGTATTAAGTACTAATTTGTTAAAATGCGGAACTGACTTAGTCATACCAATGACTCAAAGTCCATAACAAATGAAGAATCAAAAATATTATTGTCTGCGTTTCTCGTAAATTGTAAACTATTTATTATGAACACATATTACAACAAACTTCGATGTAAATTTGTTAGATAAAATGTAAATTTTTTGTGTTATATATCTAATATTACCTAATGCTCTATAACTAGCATTCAATCAAAAATGTTTTAACATACCTACCTAGATATAGAGAAAATGGTTTAGGTACACTTTGCGGGAATCTATCTACTTTCCCGTTAGTTTTATTTCTTGAAGAACACGGAAAATATTAATACCTGAACATGAATTTCGCGCGAATCATGTCAAAGTGAGAGTCCTCGAATCGAAAACCGCTATTCCGATCGAAATAAAATACCCCTGCTGCTGGGAGGTAATTAGTAAGAAATAGATTAGGTACTCAGCTAGACCGCTTCTAGTGAAGCGGTCTAGTTTTTTTTGTTTAAACCCGTTATTATTCTTAAGTTCCAAAGTGCTTGGGAAAACAAAATCTAACGAACCCAAACTGGACGGGGTTAGGTAAGTAGGTACGTCGCATCGTCGTCGTTTTGTTTAGGAGTACCTAGGGCCACCTTCTGTTTCCATCATCAGACCAGCTCTATGGTAGGCACCTTATCATTGCATTGCCACCAAACTTACATACTTATGCATGCCGAATTTCAACATAATCGGTTGAAGGATAACTCTGTAATTCAGTTGGCAGACTTGTACCACACATACATACATACATACATAGGTACCTACATCATACTAGAATATTAATAACAGGGCAAACATGCAAAAAAGGAAAATATTACTCATAATCTTATGGTACCTAGTAATTCAGAAAACGGCCTGGCCAATCTCGTGGTTGCGCGACGAGTGTATTTGAAACAAGGTTTGAAATGACTAATGGTCGGCTATAACTTGTGAACGGCTTTACATAACGATTTCATTCATCTTTTTTCAATGTTTTGTAATACATCGTAGAAGGTTCTTACGAAATCTAAGAACTATATAGTATATACCATAATTATATACTTTTTTATTGGAACCTTTGCCCCAGCAGCGTTCTAATAGTCTAATAGTAGATTGTTTTACAAGGGACTAAACCATCCCATTATATACGAGGTTGTTATACTCCCGAGCGTAGCGAGGTAGCATGGCCAGACCGAGTTATAATGGGTGGTTTTGGCCCGAGTAAAACACTCTATTTTTCACTTCGATTGCGAGAAATTAAAACAATTCAAAATTAGACAATTTTCAGAAATTTTATTAAAAATTAAATGTGCAGTTAGAGCAATTTTGAATGTTTAGTGATATGTTTTTCCCGGGCAATTTTATTTCGGTTCTCTGTGATTGGGATGTGATAATATTTTGAGTTGATTGTTGTGGAGTAAAAGTTGGAGAGACTCGACTCATGCTTGAGTTTCCTGCATTATTAAGATCTGAGTGAGGCTTCAGCTGAGTTGACATATTCATCCAATCCCGCGATGTAGATGCTTGCGGTTCTGTAATGTTTGGTAGAATATTGATTCCTTCTGTAATCCGCTGGGTGACGTGATACTTGTTTTGTATAGAGTCCTCTATATAACCTTCAGCCACTTAATCGGACCTCCATCCACCGTGCCGTTTTAATGTCGTTATTATATTCGCACCAGAGTCCGCCAACAGAGTCGCGGATGTTCTGCGGAAATAATGGCCCGTGTAGAGTTCCAGATTTGGTAAATTTAGATAAGTGGCAATATCTTTAGGCATTTTACGAAATTTATTTTTGCCTATGACTTGCCTTGTGCATTTACCATTTTGATAATTTAGAAAAAATCTTCTCGATGAAACATTAGTTGGACGTTACTCCTGATAGGCTTTAACTATATTAAGGTATTCTCCACTGATGACAAATTTACCAAAACCGCCCCGGGTACCAGCCCACGCTACGCGCCGCCGCAACTGGCTGGCTGCACAGCACCATCGTGCATCGCGTCGTTTTCGTCGTCGTCGCCGTCACAAGCAGCGCTGTAGCGCCCTCTAATGTAATGAGGCGTTCACGCTCACGTTTCGCGTTCAGAAAATAGTTCGAAAAAACTGAAAAGAGGGCGCTTTTTTACGTGGGCAAAGACCGTGGGTGCGCAACATAGATAAATTATACATACACTTTCTTTCTACGTTGTCTTCTTCATAATTAATTCGTGGGACTTTGCCGTGCCAAATAATTATAATGTCACTGCCACTTTGGAATAATGTCATACAATAGTAACTTGTCACTTAGCTTTTGGCAGTGCAAAAGAATGACATTCATCTCATTCATTTGTCACTTCGTCACTTCTCTTCTTGTCAGTTACAGTTAGCTTTAGGGATTTGCAAATGAAAAAAAAAAATCGATATATATTGTCTCGATATATCCATAGTAAAATTATCGAAATTTCGATATTTTTGGCCATCATCATTGTGCTGGCAAAAGTGGCAAAACGAACTGTGTAGCGGGCCATAGATCAATGCAACTAACCCCAAGCTACGGAACGTAGGCTAGTAGGATCTTTGACCCCAAGAAGAAGGAACCCCTTGGAGTCGAGACCCAAGGTCCGTGGGGTACCGAGGCTTTACGGGTTCTCAAAAAATTTTCTGCGCGCCTGGTCGAAGCGAAGCGTGACCCGAGAGCTGGTGAGTATCTAGCGCAGCGCAATAGCATTGCCATACAGCGAGGCAATGCAGCCAGCGTCTTGGGGACGCTTCCAACTGGTATTGATATGGACCAGTTCAGCTATCTGTAGATTGTTTGCAACAGTCTGCAATTAGCTCAATTGTTTAAATTGTAAATACTAGTTTAATTTGTTTATATTATGTGATTGTTATTTTCTTTGTCAAAGAAGAAGGAAGGAAGACCTGCATCGTCTTCTTTTTTAATATATCGACCACAACTTTGACACTCACAGTCAAATATAGGTAATCAGTGCTACCAACACAAAATAAATAGGAATGTGTTGCCCCTTGTTCACATTTATCGATATCAATGAATAAGCTGCCCTACTATATAAATAATTGGTGACCGGAAATAGAGTGTACAATTAAAGAATATCGATTTTGATATAAATTTTGATACCCTGAAATAAATATCGAAAATCGATATATCGCTTTTAAAAATATCGACTAATTATATCGATTAATTTCTGAAAAAATATCGATATTTTCTACCGATCCCTAGTTAGCTTGAATAACAAAGAAGTCAAGCAAGTCCGTCCGCAAAAATTTGCGCAAAAATACCTACAACATCAGAGATTAGATTACAAAATATCAGTCAAAGAATAATTTGAGTCAGAGAATACTTTTTGATAAATATAATTCTGAAGACCTAAATAAAATAATAACAGAAGGAACATGGATCTACCGTATGAGGTAAATCTTTCTTTTTTGGAGGTGTCCGTATAATTTTCCTCATACTCACAAAATTAGCACTTTATTTATTTTCTTTGTTTGCAATTTTCATTATTTTTTTCACGTGATTGTTTGAGCTAGTACAAAGTTTATCTACGCTAAGTTATCAGTGTTCTCAAAGGCAGAATCTATGAAAGAATACATACTTTTACTCCAACAGAACAGAAATTGTTGAAACATGATTTAGGTAAATAAATAATTAGTGGTGGATGTTTCACAGAGAATCCAAATGAAGAAGATACCTAAGTCAAAAATTTCAGATTTCTTCATTTATTTAGTCACAAAATAAGCACTCGGACAAGTCAAATTTTATACTATTTTTAAACAGCTTTATAAAGTGTCTCATCTGTAGAATAAAGTCTGATCTGTAGAGTAATAACTCTATGGATGAGTCGATATAGTAATTATTATCAAATAAGAAATACTGTGATATTGATTTTCTCTTCACCTCAATTTTTTGTTCACTAGTGGAAGGGCTCTCATAATTTTTTGTTGTATATAATCTAGATACAGTCATTCCTGTTTCAGGTATTAGTATATCTCTTCAAATACTTGCCCAATTCTGACAGAAAAGCTGCGAGCGAGACTTGTCTATCATGGTATACAGCAGCCAACGACCACAGCTTCTTGAAAAACAGAGTGGCTGTATTTTATAAGTCACCTATAAATGATGACAATTCATCTCCTATCCAGATATTTGAAAATTCACCAGTTACTCACTACAACTACAATTTTAGTGAAGTAGAGATTTCAAACAAACTAAATGGATTTTGGGAGCAGATGGGAGAGCATATTCGGAGTCTTACATTAAGAAACTGTGATATTTGTGAAAAAGTATTTGCATTTATACTTCATAAATGTACAAACTTAGAAATCTTAAACATACAAAGTTGCCGAGAACTCTTTATGTCAGGAAGACTGCTAGAAGGTAAAACAGAAGGCCTGCTTCTAAAACGTCTTGAACAACTGAGGAGCTTGAGCTTGTCTGGTAACCAGTACCTGACAGATGCACTATTCAACAGATTTATATCAGCAGCTCCTGAGTTACAGCTTCTCAATTTGTCTGCTTGTTCCCTGCAATTCCATCTTGGATTAGTTAAGAAGTTTTACCCTCCAGGCTCTGATATATATCTAAATCCATCGGAGAGTGTTCTTACTTTTCATTTTGTCATGCAATTTATAACAGCTAGAGCTGAACACATCAAGCATCTGTTATTTTCTAATACTCTGATTGATGGGGCAGCACTCAAATCATTGTCAGAGACAAAAGGCCTAAGATTACAATCAATAGCACTACACTCTTGTGATCAACTTACCAACACAGGCATCATGGCATTAACAACATACCAGATATCTCTAAAGGAGCTAGACATAGGCCTTTGTTCCAGGGTTACAGATTCCTCTTTAGTGCACATTTGTAATAATCTAGTCAATTTAGAATACCTTAATATCCAAAGATGTAGAGCTGTCACAGATTTGGGAATAACAGAAATTGCCAAACTGAAAAAACTGAAGTCCCTTAACATATCTCAATGTGACCAGATCACAAAAGAGGGATTACAAAATGGAATCTGTGCTGAGAAGAACCATACACTTGAAGAATTGGACATACATTCCATGAACTTGGATGAAACAGGACTTATAATGGTTTCAGAACAGCTACCAAAGCTCCATCTCTTAGACCTCAGTTTCTGCTTCAATGCAGTAACGGACACATCTATCCAAGTTGTATTCAAGAATCAGTTGCAGCTTCATACATTGAGGATTAGTCATTGTGATAAAGTGTCAGATGCTGGGCTCACTGGTATGGGCAAGGTACAAGCAGAAAGGGATGAAGGTCCTGTACTGTCAGCCTATGATGAAGTCCCCACTTCTCAAAAGATACACCTGGGATCCAGGGCTGAAGAGGAGATAGTGCGCGACGCGCGCCGTAAACGCGATGTAATGCTGATGTGCGAGAAATTATCTGTGGATACCTATTCTGGATACTCACTATCACTCATTAGAGGCCTTAGAGAATTGGATATAAGTGGTTGTAACAGAATAACGGACGTAAGCTTGACCTATGCATTTAATTTCAAGGAACTTATGAATTTGAATCTGAGTAGATGCCAGCAGATAACCCACGAGGGAATTAGCTCCCTAGTCAAGAACTGCCCTAGCATTGAGTACTTGAATTTGATTGACTGTTACAATCTAAAAGATGAGGCTATACAAATAATTGTGCAAGGTTTGAGAAGATTATCACAGTTGGAACTCAGGGTAAGATACAGTTGAGAACATTTTTCCTAGAATAAATTTTATGACCAATTAATTAGAGTTCCTTCCTCAAGTAACCCTGATAATTTCGCCATGACTCCATATGTCATTCCATCCATCTATCATCAAATTGTTTTGTATCCCAAATCCCATGTTGTGGTTTTTTAACTGGGCATTTTCAGTTACATAACCCTGTAAGGGTGTTGCAACATTCTGAGTTATGATGGGATTTAGAGATTTAGTAAAAATATTGCGTTACCATTCAATTGGTTTATCATAAATAGGAAATACCTACCCAATAGATACCTAAGAGTGGGTAAACACAGTTGTTGTTTTGTGAAGAATTATCAGTCGCCGCCGCCGCCAAAGCCAAACGCCATGAACACCTCTCTTTTTCCAGGGTTGTAACCAGCTCACTGACAAGACAATTGATGCAGTTAAAAGTCATTGTAAGAAGTTGAAGTATTTGGACGTGCAGGGATGTCGTAATATTTCACCAGAGCTTGCCTGCTCAATTGGAAACCTGCCGACACTGCACACAGTGCTAATGTCAAAGCCAGGACCTTACATAGCAGAGGGTGTTAAGAACAGATCCCCAGCCCCAGCCTTTCTGCCTTCATTGATGAGAAAATTACGCTTACACTAGATTACTTTTATTTATTTCTAGATTATACTTCTTATTCATCACTTGGTTATGAATCAAAGATAAACTTGCACTAGTCTCTTAAAAACATTCTTTAATGGGCAGGAAGAGATAGGTAGGTACCTACTTTATTAAATGGTTATGTCCTTTCTCGCAGCACGCGACGGCAAGTTGACCATTACCAAGGTTAACCACTATTCCATATTACGAAGCTGCTTTGTGCATTTTAATCTTAAATACTCTACGTCGGCCAAAACTTTATGCAATTCCCAAATCGCTTTTAATGTGTGACTTAACTGATTATTTATGAAATATCCGTTCCTTCACGCGGAACGGGTAATGAAGCTCCGGAAAACCGGAGACATCTTCAAATAACATAGGCACCTGCTTAATCGATTATCTGGTAGGTTGGTAAATAATTTAAAACTATTAGGTATGAAAATAATAAGTAGGTACCTAACCTACTAGTCTCTGCCCTGTTTCGCACGCGCTTTTCAAGTAGCATAAGTCCATCCCCGGGATACCGTTTACCTCCCTGACAGATATCATTAAGATCAATTCAGCCGGTTAGGCGTTAAAAGGTAAAAGCCAGAATTGAAAATAACTACTAATTAAACTGTAGGTTGGTATAAGCTAGTATAGTATTATAAAATCTGTGGTGTAGGTAGGTAAAAATTTGAAATTTTGTTTCGGGCGAAGACTATGTCAACAAAGTGGATGATGAATAACATGGTCCTTATCAGGTAGAAGATAAGGACCAAGTTATTGTTTCCACGTTCGTCCTTGTCAAACATCCAATGTGGATTGAATATGATTGATTAATTCGGTGACTTCTTTTTCTACGTTGATACGCCATCGTATGATCAGCCAGCAAGGACATTGGCCAGTAACCTTGGGGTCAATGTTAAATGTGAATGTAGCATTTAGAAGTATCCATTACTGTGATAACATTCATTATTATTTAAGTTATATACATTTTAAAAAAGTTAGTGACTTTAATAATTCCTCATTATTTATTTCATTAGTTTATGGTTACTAATAAATAAAACCAAATGTTAACATTATTATAATCTTTTATTACATAGAATTTAAAAAATCTTAGCATGTTTTACAATAAAATCTTCTTACATTATAGGGTAGGTAGTTTCTGTATTATATCTTACTATGTAGACTTTGTTCAATGTTTATTACAATAGCTTTTTTGGAAATAGGTACATATATAGAATTGTGCAGGTGCCTGATGCAAATATACATGTATAAAAATTACCAGACAATACTTATACCTATAGATAAAATCTAAACATAGCTTCAAAAGAATATTTTCAGTTGATACATAAAGGAACAACTCTTAATATGCAAAACTATGTACTTACGTCGTTACCTATGTTTTTTTTATTTGATAAATAAGTAGCAGATAGGTACACTTACACAACTTCAACGTTTAGCGCTTAGCTGATGGTGATAACAAATAATAATTGAAATAAAATAGGCAAGAAAATTAGAATTTTATAAAGCCATTGAAAAAGATGCAAGTTCTCAGTATAGTATTTTACTAATAACAAATAAGTTTGTCCAAAAGTTATTTAACTACACCAGAACTACATATGTTGTAAGGCACCAATAATTATTACAGCTCGCGATTTTGAATCTAATCAATGCCTACCTATGATGATTAATATTTGGAATACTCAACTAATTAATTTTGGTTTTTATAAACATAAATTTTTCATTTCACTGATCATATGTAGTACCTACCAAATTCAAAATATGACAAAAAGGTACTTGAAGATTTACACCATAGATACTGTCATAAACAAAAAAGACTTGTTTTAAACACTTTGCGACTTACCAAATTGTTTAAAACAAAGTAGCATTAACTCATAATATCTACAAATATACAATTTACATAAATACAAATCATAGATACACTGTAAGTATACTTTGAGTAAACTGACACTAGAGTACGTTCACAGGTTTATCGCAGACTCGTCACGTCATATAATACGCTCACTAGTTTTCCTTAGAGTTGTCTCAAGGGCTTTCTTCATGGCTTCAGAGAGTAGGGCGGAGGACTCAGTTGGACCTGGGGGGTGTGAAGCGTGGACCCGCTGGGAATGGGTGACATGCACCCATCCTGAGAGTTATCACACTCCAAATCTGGTATGCTAATATCCTCAAAGTCTGGAATATTTCCTGTATACGAGATTAGCTGATTGTCTTCCACTGAAATTTGCCCAAAAACATTAAATCAACTGAAGGTTAATTCACAGCGGCAATTAATCCTAGTGTTATTTATAACATCTATATCACACTTAATCTTGCATTGCTAACATACAATAAATCTAACACCGCTCACTATGTACCGTAATACATTATCTCTGTAGCTACCTACCTAATTTAAATCAAAACATGCAAAAATTTTGCTTATCACCACCGATCAAAGTTTTTTACTTAGATTGATGCTTATCACATAGCTTAATGCCTACAAGTCTAATTCCACACAAATCTAAATCAAACTCGCAAAAAATGCACATAAAAGCTAGGTAAAAATTACCTTCCAGGGTAACACTTGGATTAATAAACCAACATTGATACGTAGTTTTACGTAAAATAAATGCGCCACGAAAAATACAAATCATAAACAGACTAAATAAAAATAATACTTAAATTACAATCTCACATAGGTGGATAAAGGACACATTTTCAACCAGGTAAGAAAAAAAACTTTGTTCAAAAAAAAGGTAAGCAAAGCTGCTGGGAAAATATGCGTTATAGGACTGGCTATAGGACAGTAAAATAAATACCATCATCTTTGTCGTCTGTACACAGTTGCATCTTGTCATCGCCGCTACTGTTAAACCCACCCTTCTGCTTCTTGCCTTTTTGAGACAACATAAATATTTATATATTATACATAAATTAATTAATTAGAACAATTTAGTTATATTTTGAGAAAACTTTAGGTCGAGTTTTGACGATTGGCTGGTGGGTGGTTGGAACAGCTATCAAGAGAATGTGTATTTTGTTCAGAAGTGAATTCTAATTTGGGTTTCTGTGGAATTATTGTCCTATTAGAATAAAAACATCGTTACATAAATTGTTTACAAGTCAAATGTCACTACAAACCATAGAAAACAATAAATCCCTAGAACCAGGTAGTGCTAAAACCATAAGATTCCTACTTTAACGGTAAAAAAATAGTTCCCTTTTGGTAGCAGCAACTATATAAATAAGACTTCGCTTTACTTTACATATAAATTTTTACGCATTTTATGCTTTATCTTACTGTAAATCTGCTATTAAGATCAGTTTTTTTTTTTAATTTAACTTTTTGAAACATCTGATACAATAACATTCTACATTAATCACTAATTAACACAGACCTGACCCGCAGATAATTTATATAACTTTACTCGACTATTTTAAACCCTTTACCAAACGTCCGTCATGTTGCACAACGCACACAGCGTTGCAAAAATTTCTTGTAGGTGATGTAACAGGCTACTGTGTAGTTGACGCTTCGTCGTTACCAATCAGCCAATCAAAGTCAATCATCGGATACTGTTTGGTCGTATCTACAATTAACATGAACTTGAAACAACTGACAAACACCACAATACAACATACCTTCCGAGTTAGTTGGCTCGATGGGCAGATTTTCACAGCTCGTATTTTTGTTTGTTTTGTGTTATACGACCAACCATTGCTGGTAATGTGATGATTATGGGCAATAGTTACAGTTTTAAAAAATTGAAATAAATGTTAAATAATTTGACAGATAAACATCAAAAAATCTGTGAAATTTATCAGAAAGAAAGTTGTTATTTCAAAATTAAATAATATATTTATTTAAGTAAATAAAATATAGCACAAAATATTGCCCATAAAACTGCACTTTGTTCAAAAATGTTAATAACAAAAGCTCTCCCATCTTAAGATAAAAGGCAAAATACTATTCAACGATATCTCAAGATGAGAGGGGTTTATAAATAAATAAGGAGATAATATAAAAACGAAAACATTAATGATTACATACTTGCATATCAAAGATAAGACAACTTACCATTGTTTGTCTTGTTAGCTCTCTCATCCACAGGGTTATTGAATGATAGACCATAGAATGGATCTTCACCGCCAAAAAGCTGGAAAGAGCAAACAAAACTCTTTATATCCCAACTATTAGGATATTGTAAGCTTAAGTTAGTACCTACTAACGACATAGAACAATCAAACCAAATAAGTACAAGCAGCGCCAAATTCTATATAATAGTAGTTCTAGTAATTCTGTTTAATAATAATAAATAGCGTTGACTGTACTGACTAAATCCATATCTATTTCAATTAGATTATTTAGTGGGTTTACTTAAAACTCAAGCCGTAAGCTTTAACAAAGACAAGAGCTACCAATATCATTTTTAAGTCAACATGGCATGTACCTAACCACTGTAATATAATAAGTCGCACAATACAAGAATATTACAGAAAAATAAAGGTTCTCGAATGGCAGGAATTGTCTTGTCTATGTCGATTATAGCAATTTTAGTTACGTAATCTAATGGTGAATGATGATGAAGAGACATCTGAGATCCTAATCTTCCATCCGCATTCTATGGACAAAGAAGCATTCGTTTTAATATTTTATAATTATTTGCTCTACTAAAAGAGCCATGAAACTAAGGGCCCGCGTGGTTGGCTTGGCACCACCCAGGTTATCCCGCGGGTGTCGTTAGAGGTGACTAAGGAATATCCACCAGGGGGTGGGCAGCAGCATAACAGATCCACCACCGAACTGCGATCTAAACCGCATACCCAGTGGCAGGATTATGGTAATAATGGGGATTGAGTGGGTAATCCTTATGATAGAGCCATTAAGGCGATTATCAGGGAGATGCCTATGTCCAGCAAAGGACTAGGATGCTGCAGATGGAAATAAGGGCTAGGCTAATACCTACCTACTTACGTCAAAAAATCGAAATAACACCCGGCAATTCTACGTCACAGTAAATTATAACCCTTTAATAATGAGTCATCAAACCCCTTACATCACAAACAATATCGAGTTGCTATAATAAAAATATCAACTTCAATAACCGGCTTGATACGATATGATGTTTTATCAATAAACACGAAGTGCCTAATACTACATATACCTACTGTGTAGTATTCTGTGTTTTACAAACCGGCATAGCTACAAGTAGGTACGGCCAGGCACACGGCTCCACACGCGGTGTCAACACGTTGGCTGCAACGTGACTTGGCGCAGAGCTACCAACCTGCCCGACCCAATTTATCGATGTTTACATCGTCAATAGTGATAGTGATATAACGTTTGTGCTGCACACAGATCCCATTGCCTCGCTGTTTGTGTGCGTGTTTTTATGTGTGCATTGCACATTGCACTATGGTTGTGTTTGAGTACAATATGGATTTAACTAGTAGTTTTTAATGCTTATCGATTTATTAAGGTGAATGTGTAAAAGACTTTCATAATAGCTGAACTATTTACATACCCCCATCAATGTATTCGTGTCAAGGGAGTAGGAGTCAGTCCTTAGCAGTTCCCTTAGTGATTCCAAATCTGTTTGCATTGACTCCAAATGATCATCAATTTCATTCCTGGAAAATAGAAAACAAAATTATTAAATCTATTACAGGCACTGATACTGAATTGTACTTTGTAATTGGCATCAATTCTACAATTTTAATACATACTTAACTAAAGAACATACATAGTTTTAATATGTTAAAAAAAAAATTAGTAATTTAATTACTAACAATTGACAATGCAAATATTATAAAGGGGTTAATTTTTTATACCATACCGGTCAGAGTATATTAATATGAAAATAACTTTCAATAGTGTCCTAATCAATATTTATAGATCAAACACATTGCAAGGTCTTCTCATATTATTCAAAATAATAATATAGATTTACACATACTTGTTTGGACTTGTTCCATAGAGGGAAGAGAAATCCTCCCGTTTGTTGATGTTATCTCTCCTATTCCTGAATTTTGAAATCACATATATTTGTTTATTAGAACACCAGGCCAGCTGCTTTCCCTCGTAATAGATTTAGAATAATAGTGTAGTGTAGAACTAGGTACTAACACTAAACATCTTACCAAAATTAAAACTACTGATGAAAAATCAATTAATAACGAATTTTGCATTACATGAACAGCTGTCTTAGTATCCACTAAACCAAAATAAACAATGAGCTGTTTGAGAACCTCCTCTTTTTTTGAAGTCAGTCAAAAGTATTTTTAAATAAAATAGTGTATAATTTAAATAGACTATAAAGTACATACCTAGTTAACCTTGACACATTATTAGGGCTCAAAGTTGCAAGAGTCATGTTATTCCAGTCAATTTCATCCTGGAGCTCAGTCTTTATGTCAGCCAAATTCAGGTTCAGACCCTCGTCTCGTCTCTTTCTGTGTTTGGGAGATTCAGGTTTCTCCAACTTAATATTTATTCCTCCAAGCATTTTATCTTTTGTGTTAGTGACTTCAGCTTCTGCTGCTAAATTGTGAAGAACATCTGTAATTTCATCGCTGGCTGGTATGCCAGCATCACTAACAGAGTCATCACTTGCAAATATATCTGCTGGTAGCTTAGGATCTGCTGGTGGGTTCATTAGGCTAAAGCTAGACAGTGAGGGCATTGTTCTTGTAGCTGCAAATTTGCCTTTGGATTTTACTTTTGATGTGGTAGGTAAGACTGTGGCATTGCTTGTGCTGTCAATTGGAGACATGCCCGGGACCTGTTGTGGTTGCGGTGAGGGTGTTGACACAATTGGCAACTCCTCAGATGTTGCTTTATTCGTTCTGGTCCCTGGGTATACAAGTCTTGCAGCTGGAATGAGTAAATTTTACTTAGACACAAATACTACATTCAAGAGAAATGAGCAAATTATGATAAAGCAACCGACTTAACTGTTAGATCTGATTGGAAAGTACAAAAACTCTGCAAATAAAGTTGTATATTTAAAAAAAATTGCATCAAAAAATTTAATTGTATTAAATATATCAATCTAAGAAGAGTGAGCCAAAACTAATTGTTGCATGTTGACAGGGTTTTTATGTATTGTGTACCAACTACTACTACCTTCACTGAATGTCCACTGTATGCATAAAATCGCAAAAATATGAATTATGAAAATATAGATACCTATGTCATGATCATCGCCATCCTCCATAGTGACATGATAATATATTTGAGCAGTTGGGTCACTTGGGCTTTGAGCAGTAACGGTGGTGGTTGGTACCACATATTCCTCAGCCACCAAGTGATCTTGGGAGATGTCATTGTGTAAATCATCATGTATCAATTCATGAATGGTTGGTCCATCCTCCTGAAATAAAAAAATTAGACTGTTAGGTACTTATACAAGGATAAATAATTGGGACAAGCAAAAAAAAACCATACAGCAAATATATTTTTGCTCTGTAGTTTGCACTTGCTCTTTCAACCACAATAGATGAAGAAGTGTTCAGTTTTGTTGCAATAAATGTGAATAAATATGGCAAAAACATTAGTTATTCCTCACCATGTTTTCATCATTCATTTCATCTGAAACCTCCTTATCCAATTTGATATTCTTCAATTTGCCAGGATATAAGCCATCAGTGCCTGAATTATGAGCTGCATTGTTAATCATCAACTGGTAAGGTCTCTTGACCCCAACATTGTTGGTGCTGGGATTGGAACTTCTGCCAGGTTGCACAAGATTGCATAAGAATTGAATAAGCTGAAAGTAATGAGAAATTATTGTTCTAACATAACACTTTAAAATACCATGGGTTTAATACTCTACCAGCCTACCAATAGGTACATGTTTTACTACTCTTGAGTATTTTATACAAACAGGCTTGTAATGGATTTTTATTTATATTAGATATACATTTTACTTACATCAATAACCTATTAAGTATTGTTTCTGTAACTTGGGGAATAAAAAACTACCACAACATGGAAGAAAGCTAAAACATATAAGTCATGTTTTGTATTATGGTGTAACCCCATTGATAATAATTCCGATACCTGTTTTCTTTCAAATAAATATTGGGTAACAAGGTTGGTTAATCGTTTTTAGCTTACATTGTTTACAATCTGCTGTTGTTTGATGTGTTTCTGCCTGAGGATAGCCACTTCCCTCCACAGAGCTTCGTTTTCTTGTTTCACTGCACTAAACTTTGCATCCAGGCTCTCTTGTTTACCTTTCATAGATTTAACATCAGATAAAACCTTATTCATGAGTTCAAGTTTGACCAGTTTATCACCACTCTCGTTGCTAGCCACAATAGACTTAGGATTCGCAATTTTTCTCTTGATGTGCTCTAAGAGGTATGGATGACCTTTCATAAAGCAGGGGTGTGAGAATTCAATCTCATCTTTCTCATATCTGAGGCCTCCATTCTCTACGGAGGTGATCTTGTGAAAGCCGTACATGTTTAATTGCCTGATAAAACTGGCCATGTTGTTGTGTTTATAATATAGAGGGAGAAGGTCCCTGGCAAAGTCTGCTTGATTTTTTATAACAAATGTTTTCCCCCCCTAGAAAATAAAACAATTAATTTAATATGTAGTTCATGCATGGAATAACTGAAAATTAAATAAAAAAATCTACTAACATTTCACACAGAGAAAAGTTTTACAAATTCACTTGAATGCCATTGAAATTCGAATTGAACTACTGAGCCACAGATAATTTTCATCAGAAAGGCAAAGGAAAGTTAAAATTTTCCATCTGGTGTGAACTGTTTTGATAACATCACATCACAAGAACAGCTGATTTCGGAATTCAGAGAGGAGTCAAATACAATAGAACTACGTATGTTTAAATAATACGTACGAACAAAAGAATATTTTCAAAAAAGTAACTTAAAATTATTTAGTTTACAGCTGTAGTGGTAGCCCTAATGTAGCGCATGGTACAAAACGTGACTTGTATTTATTTATTTATCATACGAGTTTCTCAGATAGATACAAATTGAAGCTTAAATTTGCAGGTCATTTTCCTATTAGCCATTAGAATACAATGATTGATTTAATTCAGTATAATACATTGAAGACATTTTATAGGACGGAAAACTAATTAATAAAGGAAAACAATCGTGTAAAGCTCGCAAATGTACTCAGTACTCACAGGACTCCATGATATCAAGTGATTGTTTTCAGAATCATTCACTAATTTCCACAGTTTTCCAAGAAAAGCGGGAACGCTTGCCCCTATTTCTACAACAGAGCGCATTTTAAGGCAGTAAACGGTCACCGAATAATAAAACTTGCAAATGTTATTTCACAGAATTATTTCAGAACGGTTGTCAAAAAATTACGTCGCCATTTTGTAGAATGCACAGTGTGCATTCTACAAAATGGCGATGTATTGGTGTGCATTGCACACCAATACACACACCTAGCGAGAGGGAGACACACTTACACAGATGCACTAGGGACGCTACAAAAACAGATGATACGATTATGCTTGTTAATATCGACATTTTTTATTCGATGTATCGATATTTTTAGCCGATATTTTTTGATCTACTATTATTACTATATTGTAATTTCAGATATATTTTTTGAAACTCCCCTTTCATTTCGGAGGAGGGCGTTGTTGTCATCTGCGACACAGTTTTTGACATATCGATACAAAATAACCGAAATCGAAAATAGTATCAAAAACTATTATTTTTTTATAAAATATGTGGCGAATAGGCAGACGGGCGCCTATGGACACTTACAACACAATAGGCTTGTTCTTGCTCGGTCAGTAAAGAGATCGCTCTGTCCTAGTACAATCGTACTAAAGTACTAGTTCGGACTTCTAGTACTACTAGTACCCCACTCGGCAAAACTTTCGGGTCGTTTTAATCACAAAAGGGCACTTATTTTAATGCTCCAAAATACGCAATCGATTGTTTTGTGTCAGAAACTAGATTGGATACTATTTACATTTACTGAATATAAATTAAAATATTATTTCACCAAATATACACGAAAGCGGACGAAATATACGTTTACCGACGAAATATCGAAATGCCATGCTCCTTCCTTGATCGCAACATAAATAATATAAGTAGATACTCATAAATATTACACTTACAAAAGTTGCAAACATAAAATACTAACTGCGCAATTTGATCTCTATCTTCAAACAAATAAAGTTTCTCATTCTATACCTCTCCGTCTCTTTTACTACCGGGGATTATGCGCTGTCTATCTCTGTTCTATCTTATTCGTTCCTTTGAGACAAGTTACTACTGAACTAGAGAACTAGATGCATATCTCCGTCTCTCTTACTACCGCGGAATATGCGCTGTCTCTATCTCTGTTCTCCCTTAATTATTCCCTTGTCTTCTAGTTCCGTCTGACAAGGAATCACGGAATGTAACAGTGAACTAAAAGAAACATTGTACTAGGGAACGAGTAATCGAAATGCATTCTCAAACAGTTATTTTTATTCTTGTTATTAGATTTTAAAATTTATGACATAGAAAATAGTGATTCAGACGCCAACTTTTTTAGTGGTTTCGAGATTTCGTGACTGAAGAGCAAGTGAACTACAAGGAACTAGTTGAGCTGAATCGTTCTTACTAGTTCACTGGTCGGAACTAATTCATTTTAGTTCATTAGGAAGATTATTTTGAGACTGAACCATTGGGTTGGGAACATCATCTGATACTGTCAGTAGACGTTCTTTATAAATTTTTAAAACAAAAGCAAATAAAAAAAGTCTAACCCGCGTCGGATACTTTATAATCGAAAAATATAGAAATAATTTAATACAACTCCCGACTGTGAGGAATTGATAAAACAGCAATCATCATTACATATTCAAATATTTATTATAGTTTATAATTTTTTTCTGACCGACCCATTATTACGATAATATATTATTTAAAATAATAATAAATTAATGAAGTTAACACCTTACTTTAGATTAACATTGAGTTAACTATTGTTATCGTGTATTTCTTTTTCAATAAATATTTTCATTTCATTTCATAATTACTGAGCTGGGCTGAAATAAATACATTATTAGTATAGTCATCATCATCATCATCATCAGCCCGTATACGTCCACTGCTGAAAATTGGCGAATAGATTATTCGTATAACACCACTTAATATTACAGATACATCGATATTCGATATTAAATTTTTAATATATCGCGGTCATATTTGTGTAAATATCGATGTATCGATATATCGATATTTTTTCATTTTTGACATCCCTATCATCCGCAGCAGCACAGGTATGTCTATTTTATTACTGTTATGTTACCAAATCACCTGAAATATTACATCTAATCATATTCATTCTGGTGTTTTTTTTTCAATCCTAATATCCAAAATCTAGCGACATTTTACCTCGCATTTTACGCTACATCTAGTGACAAGATAATTTTCGAGGTGGCAGCACTGCTTGCAGTGTACTGAGCAGTGTACAAGTCATAGTGCATCTTTACTGCATTGCATTTTTGGCATTATTTTTGGGCAATTATGACGTGACTAGGCAGGCGCAGCTAGATCATGTCTGTGCGTGTCATAGAGAAAAAAGTAGGTAGAGGTAGCAAGAGTCATTTCCGGTCTTATATCTACATATGTATCACCATAGTTTCATGTATCTTTGTCTATCCCTCGGAGTCAAGCTATGAGTATAAGAGATAGCTGGGTACGTATAGCTATACTGCACTGTCAGTGTCAATTGTGTCAGCTTGTAACTGATTTCAAAGTTGTGGTAAAACTGATGAACTTTATTGAAATTCTAAGAAATGACTGCGATTTAACTAAAACTTTGTTGAAAAAGTGAAAATATGTCGTGTTCTGCCGTGTTCTGTCCTTCAAGAAGCACAAGAGATGAAGTAAAAGTCCCGGATTTGTCATTACATGCGTAAGTTTTTCGCTCGAACCTGAAATTATTTTCACGCGGTTTTTTCGGAAGTTTTCGTTCTAAAAGTTAGGTAATTTGATTTTAGTTAAAATATAATTTTTTGTAGGTATTTACTTTGTTTATAGTTTTCTTTTATTAAGGCACAAACGATACAATATCCTTAAAATTAATAGTATATAAATATCTATGTATAAATGAATCAAAATGCCAATGCCACTTATATAAACATTATTTACAAAAAACAACAACGTTAAATCAACCATGCGGGCAAGCCGCGCGCATTTAGCTATATAATAATATTATAATGTGTTACGATATTTATTGCCCCTATTTTTATAAATTTAGTAAAATTATATTCTTAGTCTTACAAAATGACATCGACACCGATGTAAAAATTTGAGCAAAAACAACATATAAATACCTTATTACAAATTTACGCAAAATAAGTCCTTATAGCTAATCCATTAGACTCCCTGAATGAACGATGTTTCACACCCGTGACTATAAGTTCAAAGTGTCAATTAGCGCTCTAGACTTTACACACAGGAATTGGAAGAATGAGCAAAAAAATTAAGATTTTATAGCGGCACTTGCCCGAAATCACCAATAAAACTAAGGCAACGGAAAGCGTGGCGTACACTAACCCTTTTTTTAGATTTTTGCATCGCGTGAGTGGAGCAAAAACATGGCCAAAAAATATTTTTTTTGTGGAGCCCCCATTAATTTTAATATTTATTTTGATAGTATGTTATTATAGCGGCAAATCAAATACATACTGAAAAATACAAGTGTCTGTGTCTGTGTGCTAGTACTAGGATCCCGTTGGTATCTTTTGTTTACTGAACCCTAAAAAAGTGCGTAGCTTTTCTATAAAATGTGTTTTGTTTTTCGAAACTCGTTTTCGATTGGTAGAATCATCTACATTCAATTAATGTGGCATACTCGGTTCGCGATTCCGACACGCACATGGCCAAAATCAGCATCAGCATCAGGTAATGTGTCAAAAAACGGTATCAGCAATAACCCTGGTTGAAAGTACTAAAACGTGCCTGTTAAATATGGGACGAATCAGGATGAAATCGGCATTCAAATGTATTTTCCTGATTCGGCCCAGTTTGGGCCGATGCCAGTTCGGCTCGGCAGCAAAGTCACGTCCCTAGTCATGCACACTATTACAAATATGCAACTGCACACGAATAAAAACGGACATGCGTAAAACTGAAAGGCGGAGTCCATAAAATTCTTGGTCCTAGAGGTAGAGGTAGCGTCATTTCCGGTCGCAATCACCTTAATAATAATTATAATGTATCTTTGTCTCTCCCTCGGAGCCAAGCTATGAGTAAAAGAGATAGCTGGTGTACTGCACTGTCAGTGTCAATGGTCAGCTTGGAACTGACACTACACTACACTAATCTACAGTAATCAAAAAAGTAGTAAATACAATTTTAGAATTATTAGAATTCAAAGCGCAGCTCATTTGGCTGCATTAAGAAAGCTTCCTTCTGGACCATGGAGGTAAAATAATTTACGCAATTAAAGTATTTCGGTACCTACCGTTTCCAAGTGCCGTTTTTGGTCAACCCTTATTTCTACAACTTTCTATTTGCAGATTGAAATTCTGAGCACTTCTGGCTCCAAGCCTTTGGGAAAGATCCAAGTGACAGAGAGTTCGACGATAGAAAACGTGAAAGAGAAAATTCATCAGAATATAAAAAAATCTCTGTACCCAGATCGTCAAGCCATCAAGTTAGAAGCTAAAGGAAAAACATTGAAAGATGAAGACACTCTAAAATCCTTGAAATTAGAAAATGGTAGTAAACTGTATGTGAAAGATCTTGGACCACAGATTTCATGGAAAAATGTATTCCTGACTGAGTATGCCGGACCAGTGTTTGTTTATCTGTGGGTGTACCAGAGGCCTTGGGTTCTCTATGGGGAGCAAGCTTCAGCTCCTGAAGGTGTAGCTACGTAAGATATAGTTAAAATTTTAAACAATAATGCAAATAATATTAAGTCTCTTCACATTTTTAACTTCTTGTAACTGAAAGCTCAAAGATACATTAACTTTCAGAGTGGCTGCTGTGTGTTGGTCAGTGCACTACATCAAACGTATCCTTGAGACATTGTTTGTGCATCGTTTCTCCCACGGAACAATGCCACTAAGGAATCTGTTCAAGAACTGCTCTTACTACTGGCTGTTCACCCTGTATGTGGCATACCACATCAACCACCCTCTGTACACAGCTCCTTGCAATGTTTGCTTCTATGTAGGACTTGGAGGGTTTGTGGTAAGCATCAGTATCAATTTTGTATAAATTATAAAACCTGCCACACATGGTTAATACTTGATAAAGATATTTTTGTTGATACTTAATCATTATTTACTTCAATTATAGTAACATGATCAAAGTTCAACGAAGTACCTACCTACATTGAGGTTACTTCCTTATTGTATTGGTTTTCTTTAATTTATTGTACTTATTTGGCTCTAAAAACAGGCTAAATGCAATATACTCTCATCCATCTCAGCTTATTTAATACCTATGCATGTTGTGAGAATCAATCCAATGTTTGTAATTTTTTACATTGTTTATAATGAATTTATTCACAAAACCACAAGTTAAGCCCCCTTTACATTAAAACATGCTAAGGCCAACTTTTTACTATTGCCAGGTGTGTTTATTTCCAGCAAAACACCTTCCCAAAATATTGGGAATTAAATAATAATAAATACCTACTAAAGTGCCCATTTATTAAGTGAAGTATAAGAAGAAAACTTGTACATATAAACTTATCAAGCCTTTTTTGAAGTAAGATTTATTATGTTCTAGCTTTGTGAGCTTGGCAACCTAAGTATTCATATTTTGCTGAAGAACCTTCGCCCTCCTGGCACTAAAGTGAGGAAAGTGCCGGTCCCTGATGGGAACCCCTTCTCTCAACTGTTCAACTTTGTCTCCTGCCCCAACTACACCTATGAGTTTGGATCATGGATGTTCTTCACGATCATGACCAAATGCATTCCAGGTATGTTAGATTTCATAAAATTAATTCTACATATATGGTTGAAGTAGTTATTGTATTCTTCAATTTGACCTCTTAGAGATTTGAGTGTATCAATCTGATATCTGAAAATAGTCTTTTGCAAAAGCCCCTTTACAATATACATAATAGATATGCAAAATTATAAATGGATGTTTGGTACTTTTTCACGCCTAAACTATTTTAATTTAATTTTCTTTATCCAGGAAAGCTAACTACTTCAAAATGTATATTGAACGGGCTGAAATTTTGCATGAATGTTAGTCTAGATCGGGCATAACACATACCTAGGCTACTTTTTATTCCATAAATCAGTTCCCACGGGATAGGAAAAACTTTTTAAAAAAAAAAAAAGTTTTCCATAGAAACAATACGTACAAAGGCACAGGCAGACACTTGACCATAAAAGCAAAAAAACCCTATTTATTACCTTTATTGTTGTTATTGAATACATATGGTGGCTAGGGTGTAATTTTTTGTGAAAATAGTTTCAAATTAGCTTTGTCTGTAGCTTGTTCAAACTACGATAAATAATTCGAAACCTTGCATGGATCGATTCGTTCGTAATGAATGACAAGCAAGAATTTATTGCTTCTAAGTTATTTGCATAATCACCTGTGCGCTAATTTATACAAAGTAACGCTGGTTTATTGTTACGACACTTTCGGAACTGGTATTCTGTTCAATTGAATATTGAACTAATCTAATTAAGGACATTTACGATTTAGACTTTCGTACCTACTTTCTTTATGGCGATCCCCGAATCAAAATCTTATTTAAATAAATGCAGCTTGGACAGGAAAATAACAATAACCTTTAAATGACGAATGGAATATTACCTAGTATCGCATGACTGTACTGTCTACATTCAATAAATATTGAACAATACGCTACTCTTCTCGTGATAATTATGCTGAGAGGTCCTAACAACCAAAAACAAAAAAAGTAAAAGTGGAAGAGTTTGACGTAGATATAGCTGGAACTTGACATATTTTCTCATAATTTCAGCGGGTATCTTCGCTGCTGCCGGTCTCTACCAGATGTCAGTGTGGGCGATCGGGAAACACCGCAACTACAAGAAAGAATTCTCCAACTACCCCAAGGGACGTAAAGCTATTCTACCATTCATTCTGTAAACTCGCACTCTTATCGGTACGTCTGCTCTTTTTATTAAGACCTTGATAACGCATACTCAACTTAAGTATCATGCACGAAGTGTCTTGCTTATAAAAGTGTATACAGGCAGATAGGTCAAGGTCGTTGTCGAATCTTTAAATTTCTTTAATTGATTCAGTTTTTAATAACTAGCCATATAAGCGATGTTGACGTAATTTGGCTATAATGTTTATTTAAACACAAGCTATAAAACACACTACGGCACAGTAGTATAAAAATTACCTACTTCATAGAAACATCTACTTAACTGTCTTCTTTGGTTCTCAGCATTGATGGACTTAATAAACATGATAATCAATTATTCGTAGGTAATTATTTTTCATTTATCTAATGGTATAATATGGAATGTATGTATAATTTTGTTAATCGTAATTGATGCTATAATTAATTTGGGATATGGTTTATTTATTGGGAATGAGTTATGTATGGCGATAGGTAGCTAAGATATCGCAAAACGTATACCCCCTTATTCATAATGGTCTGCTAACTTAAAACAACTGCTAAGCAGTGTTATTTCTCAATCTGACTTATGTCAATAGAAGAAGACAGAGTGAGAATTAGCAATGCTTTAAGTTAGCAGACTATTATGAATAAAGCGGATAGTTTGTATACAATATTACTTTATTTAGGATGTAATGCAATACATATTTCCATAAACTCTGTCAAGAGGCATTTAAGTTTTGAATATACGTTTTTCTATAAAATATATTATTTTATTTGTCATGTTTCCTGTAAAGCTTTTATTACCTAGTAATTCCTACAAAAGATTTTATTTTTTGTACACCAACAGATGTAGGATCGCCATAAAATTATGTCATATTCATGTTCTTTGCGAATTAATGTAGAGGTCTGAAATAGTAAAATAACCTATTACGAAAAATATTTATTTAAAAGAAATACATTTCTAATTGAAACTAGGTGTAGTTATGGCTGGTGTTTGTAAAAAAATCGGACAATGAGCAGCTTCTCTAGGTAAGTTTGAGGTATAATGCCTGAAAACTTTAGTCGAAGTTGTCAATTAAAATGTAATTGCCCGATTATCTTTTTAGAACACTGCCTCAGTAAATAACTGATTATTCATCATTCTCTGGTTCGGACGACGACGGTAGATTAGCCGCTTCTTCGATGCAACGTACTTTCCCCAGCAGGCGTTGGTTTTCATCTTTGAGTGCGTAGATTATGTCGTCTCGTTCCTGTTGGATAGAATATTTTTATTGTGTATGTATATTTTATATTTTAATGTTTCTATTGTTAGGAATTATTAATTAACGGAGTAGGTAGAAATTACAGGAGGAAGAAGAAGTAGCAGAGGTTCGACTGAAATCAAACGGCTTAAGGTGGAACGCAACGCTACTTTTTTCGGATTGTGTTTTAGACATTTATTTAGCTAGCAGATAAGTTTTGCGACCATTTGCTATGAACCCATGCTAAAACGAATTTCTAATCAACTTTCGTTCGTAGTTTGTTTTTTATTTTATTGATAATACAAAATCCACAGCCCTTAAATACTACTTATTCTTATATTATATACAAAACTTACGGCCAAAAAACGGATTTACATTTTATAGACTATGATTTATTGTGTAAGAGATTATGTAGTATGTACTAAAATCAACATAATGTCGATAGACTCCAGCAGAACGACAATTGATTCAGTCATTGGTTTTAGCATGGGTGCAAAGTGCAAATGACATAAGCGCGCAAAACTTCTTAGCGGTCGTTCATTAATCACGTGATGTTTATTTAGCAACTTTTGCTCTTGAGGTGTTAGACTACTACCTCATGATATCTCACTTAGTCTATTTGAGATATTTCGTTCGTGATTTTTCCGAACATCCGCGCCCCCCCTTTCAAGCCTCACGTGATTTAATGGACGACCCCCTTATCTACAACACTTGTAGAACCTAGAAAATAATAAAAACCTTGACAGGGATATCATGCATACTTAAAGAATGGGATTGAGAAAAATGTCATTTCTCATGCTATCTTGCTCAGATCGAATTTGAACTGAGCAGTAGCGTGAGTCTGGCCGGAATTTGGTAACGAGACGTGATCTAGATGTCTCCTTCTTCCATACAATTTGGTACAGCGCCTCTATCGTGCGTACGTGGAACTACGCTTTCGATCGCTTCACGTTACTAACGTGAGGAGACGTCCAAATCTCTAGGAAAATGACAGAATTGCGAGTCCGAATGATGCTGACGTTACTAACGTAAAGATTTACTTATTTATATTTAAAATAGTATAAAACCGAGATATTATTTATACTTCTAAAGTATAAATAATATCTCAAAATGTTTATCATATTTTTAGTAGCAAGAATTGACGTGAAAATATTTTTTCTCTATGGTCAATCACAAAATAATATTGTGTAAAATGTTGCATTTTTCATAGTAAAAATGAGAAAATAAATTGCTACGCTTGATTTCAAATGAAGATTTAGTATAGTTTATTATATATATTATTTTTGCATTATTTTAACGCTGCTAGTTTTCTATGAATTACCTTATTTTAGAGTTTGTTGAATTAGCTTTAAAATAATTCGTAGATGCTACAATCTTACATGGTGGATCCTCCACACATGATCTATGCCTACCCTAATTACAATAGACTGTTTTATTACTTAGATTTTTATTTTTGTCGTTATAACAGCATGTAGCTAAAATAATTTTTTTAAGAATTCTTAGGTTACTACATTGGTACCTAAACAAATACCTACACTACCTACCTGTGACCCATGTTTAGTGATAAATCGATTTGTGGTATGTACCTTGCTTTTGCCGGAGTGTTATAAAGTGATAAATAATACGTAAGCACGTAAAATAAGGCGGAAATAATATTTTTGAAGAATCGCGACTCTAAAGCCATCTATTAGTAATGCAACTACAACTACCCCTTAGGTTCATAGACCGTGAAGTTCTTTATTTTACCAAAAAATGGCGCTAAAATCGCTTATTTATTTTGTTATTATAACATGTAGGAATACTGATAAAATAAAATAACTTTGAATTTATGGGCAACTCATTTTGTTATACAATAAAATAAGCAAATAAATGTCATATTCCAGCCTTTGAGTCGTCAGGTGGTGAACATCAGTGGTTCGTAAATGAGGTGCGTTTCATATATGAACCTTTTCCTAACGTCTCTGCTCGATTGCTACTCGACACGTCCACGATAGCTACCGGACTACCAACAGTCGAGACGTCGAGTCGAGGCGAGGCGTCGACGCCACGATCACGCCTTGCCAGACTTGGCCCTCAGGACAGCATGAGAGATGAAATCATTCTCAATCCCATTCTATAAATACGCAGGTTATATGAGTAATGCTTCTATGGGTGTTCTTATCCCAGGGATCTGCTAAACGTATAGTATTTAAATGTAACCATAGCGTAACCCATCTAGTTGTGCAGATAGGGCTCAATTTACTATCATAATATTCAAAAATTCCCTTCTATTCCCTTTCATTTACCTTGACCCTAAGTCTGCAACCGTATGCAAGTGCATTAGCATCTCTCCATCTGCCCAAGAGAAAAATATTGAAGATAATTCTCACCCCGATCTTATTCTTGAACTTTTCATCCAGTTTTTCCCGATCTTCAGTGACATGCTTCAGCTTAGCGCGGGCAGTCGCCGGCGGAATGTACCTCGCAGAGAGCCCTAGGATGGACTCCATTTGGAAGCATCTAGACCGCGTGGACTTTAGCTCGACGCGCAACTTGTTTATCTCTCCTAGGAGAGCGCAGTTCTCCTGTAAAATATTTATGTTTGAGATTATTTACAGAGAATGTTGCCCGGAACTTTGTTCGATTGATCTTTTAATAATTTGTAGTAGCTTTCGTAACGTTTCTTCAATTGGGTAATTCTTGCTAGTTAATGAACTTGCTTAGGTAGGTACTACTATTCCATTGCATAAAACATCGTTTCCTGATTGAAGTCTCTTCTTCCCGGATTTTACGTAAAACCAATCATATCCGTCTTTCGATTTACAGTTCAATAAAGTGCCAAGTTTATAAGCAATTTTTTTTCACCGAGTTAATTTTTTCTTCTGTGCTCTTGAACATATTGCACCATTTTTCCTCAAAAAACGAATTCAATACCATACAAATAGTAATTTCATCTTCATAGCTATAAATTTTAGGTTGTTGTTGCTTTACCTATTGATTCTTTCTACTTGAATAGGTGTTGAAATAGACCCTTTTTAAATAAACCTAAAGCGTCAGGAAAAATGAAGAATGAACGGCATAAACCCGTAAATTAAAGGCTTACAGCGGTAGCGAATAATATAGCGGAAATTTAGCTCGGTTTCGCGCAGTATTTCGCCTGGTAAGTACTTTAGTGACGATTTCGATTTGACGATAGTATCAAGACGAAATCGTACTCAGGGTTCTGATCGCGTAACTTATTATAACTTACGTCCATAATCTTGTTGATATCGTTCTTGGAGCCGCCCAGTGCCTTGGACAGCTGTACTTTGAGCGATGCTAGCTGCTTCTCGAGGTGATCTCTCTGCCGGTTGAACTCGCGTATCGCTTCGTCCTCGGCCACGCGACTGCGCACGAAGTCTATGTCTTCTATGTATTTGTGGAATAGGCTCTGGGAAGAGAAGGAAAAAATACTGCTGTAACTGATAAATAAGGAATTGCGCAGACGAGGTACTTTATCCTTCAAATTTATTCCTTTAGAACTGAAGTGTTTATCGCATACGATGATTACGACGGAGTAACCTCTTGTCCTACCTAGATGAGTGTCGAAGTAGGTGAGCGACAAACGGGACACTATGCGAAAAGCCTACTTTCATGAAATCCTAATAAAAATGTGGGCGTCGCGTCGCGTTTGTACCTAAGACAAGTGGTTAAAGTACCGACAGACCGGAAGCCACACGGCAGAAACCTTCCTTTGCGCAGGCCTAAATCATCATATCAGCCAAAAAACCATTGCGCGATCTAGGCATCCCCAAAATCAATTGATACTTAATAGACCAATTTATAGATGAACATAATGTTTTTGATTCACGGTTCAAGGAAGGAACCTTTGATTTGTATCTACCTACTTAGGTACATTGAAGAGTCAAAGAAGGCAACTTGAACCTAGTTTTAGACGACATCGACGCAATAGTCCTGTTTAATTAGCCCAAGTTAAACTATTTGATAATATCTCACCTTTACATTGAGCTTCAGTTTCATTGGATCTTGGAAGTTGCCAGTCATATTATGCAGGTCTATTTTGATTTTCTTCAAGGTATTCTTCAGCATCATATTCTTTTCGGCTTCAGTTAAGTAGTCTTTCTTAGCGGACCCTAATTTTTCGTTCAGCTGACTGATTTTGAGTTCTGGAATTTTGTTAAGATATGTGCTTTCTAAGTATCAATTGTTATAATTATAACATCGGTTTAAAGCTTGTTTAGTCGAGCTACTTTCTAAGTTGAGTTATGATTTTGTAAGCTATCTTAAGCGAGACTTAAAGAATGGGATTCAGATGTCATCGCTCAGATCGGATTTGAACTGACAAGTAAACCTACCCAAGTGCCCGAAAAAGATGAATCTTGGTATACTAGTAACATTCAAAAATATTAGACACGTGTTTTTGTTTAGCGGCCCTAACTCACTTTTAAGGATAAAAACTACCCCTGCAAAACCACCAAGTTCCAAGGGTTAGCTTTTGGTTAGGTACTGGTGGTATTAAGGGGAAAGGTGGGTGGTTTGTTGTAGGTTTACACACTTGGGTAGGTTTACTTATTAGCAGGATAGCATGAGAGATGAAGTAAATTATCTCAATTGAGAAATAATTCTGTAAGCGATCTACAAGTATGATGCACGTATGAATGATGGGTATAATCTAGGTGGACATGCAATATAAATTAACAAACATCGACATATGCTAAAAAAAATACAAAAACAAAAAAAAATACGAGTTCTATTTTGACCTGACTTTGCAAAGTTGCCAAATTTTCAGATGAATCTACCTACATGAGGAAAAAAATTACAACTGAACGTAAAAATTACCGCGAAATGCTCTTTGTTTTAGAAGGCACTCCAGTGATACTTCCAACTCGAGAATGCGAACTTTTTTCGCTTTTATATCGCGATCTAACGGATCGATCTGTCGAATTCAGAAAATGTGTTAAAACAGCTGTAACTTTTTTCTTCACTACAAATAAAAAACGCAGCTCTAGAGGTGTTAACGTTAATAGAGCATTTTTGTTGCCCCGCGTCAAGCCACCAACTAACAAACTGGAAAATTCAACGAAATACGAGAAATATAAAATATAGAATAGAGTGTACTCATGAAACTATTTCTTTAGCACAGAATTGGAAATCTATCCTGTTAAAATCGTACCGAGTTCATGTTTGAATTTCAACAGCTTCAGTTCCTCATTTTCCATATCGTCAATCTGATGTTTCAACAAACGGATCATCGATTCCTTTGGCTCAATCTAAACGCAATATCATCTTAGTTAACATACCCCTCTTACCTAGTTAAATTTTTAAAGGTATTTTATATACATACGTTGAAATAAATTAAAATTAGTATGTAATGCCGAAAAAACTAACGTAAAATGTTCGTTCATGTCTTTTCAATCTCAATCAATGAATTAACCTATAGCCCAATCCATCATCATTACAGTCCTCTTTGTAACCGACTGCTTGATATTAGGCCTCCTACAATTTTTTTCAGCCTCTGTTCTGTGTCTTTCGCTTTCAATTGTGCAACGTGACTTGTATTATTGCATCTTAAATGAAAAATATCCACATAAAATATAGTTCTTATTTCTAGTTGAAATAGGAACAATTTTTTGACGTTTTTAAATTTTTTAACTTAATTTACCTGATTCTTCAACTCGGTAATTTTAAAGTTCAACACGAACTTGTACTTTTCTAATTCCTGCTTCTTTCTCTTCAGTTCGTAGATTCGCTTCTCTTTTTCCTGGATCGTGCCGTCCCTTTCTGATATTTCCTTTTTCAAGTCTGCCACATCTCTTTCTAATGTTGATATTACTTTCTGGAACTGCTTGTGTTCGGCTAAAAGTTAACATAAAAACTAAATCTTAATCAGTTCATCCGTTTCGCGATCGTCCATGGTTTCGCAAAACAGACTGCTGACTTAACTGACTACGATGCCACACATACATATTTAAATCCAAAGGAAAAAGTAGGTAATCATCCTCTCAAATAATAAATCAATCGGTAAAATTTGCGGAGTGAATCATCTTTGTGAATTGACCCAGCAGATATCATTAACACATTGAGTGCCAATGACGCACATGCTGAACAGGAGCTTGAAAAGAAGTCTGTGCGCCGTTGCAGGTCGCAACGCAACCCACTAGAGCTAGACATTGAAAGTTAATTTTCAATTGAAATTGAATGCGTTATTTACACTCGAGCCATTTCTCAAGTTACATTTGTAAACAACTCACAAATCATAAATGCTCTTTTTGCGTCAAGTTTCACTAATAGGTATAATTGACAACACTAGTGTAGAGCGCTTAATCTACAAGTACGGTAGAGTGAGGACGTTTTAACCGTGTCTTGGTTAAAACATCGCGTTTTTCCACCATCTTTTTTGATTATTCATTCATTGCTCAATACAACTAATGAATGTGATTGAAACTGGATATATAACTATAATAGTTTTGAATACATAAGCGCGTTTCAATCAACCTCACTAGGTGTGTTAATTGTCCCACTATGGGGTCAGTTGAAGCACTTTTTCCTTTCATTTTTATGTGGATAATGTAGCTAAACGAATGATCCTAGAGCTACCGAATAGACTTTATTTAGTAGCCAGAAGGAACTCCATCACATACACTCAAAGTCATTTCAACCAAGAAGCCTGTCAAAAATGTCAAAAATTCTAAAACAAGAAAATTATTTAAGTATACGGTCATGATTATAAACGTTGCACAGCTTTACCATACATATTTTGAGTCTGGCAAATTAAGTATAGATTCAAAAAATTAAAAGACATCCCAAAAATTCGCTGATTCAAGTTCCACCGAATTCGAAATGTTTTGGGATATCATTTAATTTCTTTAAGATTCCTCAAGTGCGAGAGTACAAACACTATAATAACATAAACCTTAAGTATAGATTAGCTCACCTTTCAGTTGTGCCACTTGATGTTTAAACTCATCGATTTCCTTATGGGCGCTGATGAGTTTTTTCTTCATCAGCCCTGTCTCCCCTTTTAGCCGTACATTGGCATCCTTCTCCTCTTTAAGCTGCGCTTCGTACCCTGTCCTGATCTCTATTATCTCTCTATCGGCATCTTCTTCTATCGAGGCTTTTATCGTTTCGTGTTCTCTTGACTCCAAGTCCGCTTGTTCTTGGAGCTAGAAAATAGCTTCGCGTAAGTTTAGGTGTGCAGTGCATTAGCCCACTCGAATTAGGATTTGACCCGGAAATAATTTTAATTACCAATTTTCCTTCGGTATTCGTTGGGGGTCTGGCCTAGGCTTTGTGACCTTTCACCATCATCTCATTTGATGTGAAGTGGTGATGTAGCCGACGTTACTACATCACCACTTCACATCAAATGAGATGATGGTGAAAGGAAAGTATCGAACTTCTCATACATAAATAGTACCAATAAAAAAGACGCTTTCCTCGTCTTTTTTCTATCCTTTACTTCTTCTAAACCAAGCAATGTATTTTCATACGGTTTTCACCAATAGACGGAGTGATTCTAGAAGGGTTATATGACTGGGAGCTCTGCTGGTGTGTAAGGCAAGTTTTATGGAAACCATGTATTACGGTTTAGCTTACTTCGCACGTGCAAGCCGGATCGGATTGCTAGTTAAATATAAAAAGAGAGTGGCGTGGTTATACGTACTTCTTGCAGTACAAGGTCCTTTTCGTCCAGCTTAGCTTCAAACATGTCGTTCATTTCTCTGAGGGCCGTCCGCTTGCTATCCGCTAAATTTTCCAGTCTCAGCTCGTAATCAGTCCTCATTCTCGCGGTTTTATCTTCAAGGCTCTAAAACATTACATAAGCCTGATAATTGTACGAAACCACAAGCCACTTACTTGACTTGTTAAAATATTACTTAGCATGTAGGTATGTGTGTGGAACAAAAACTCCGAACCAGTCTCCGCATATAATACATCCGCCGCGCTTGAGTATATCGGGGTAAGATCGGTCCGTCCATCCAGGTCCGATCTTTCCTTTAGTTTTCAAAATTTTATTATAACTATAGTCATCATTATCTCTGTCATCTTTACGTTTAGAGAATTGACAAAAACTCTGATTTATAGATCTATCTTTTACTCAAAACTTTATTTATTTATTGTGTAGTCCAGCATTTTTCCGCAATATTTTCTAACATCCTAATGGTTTTCTAAAAAACCATCCCATCTAACCCCAATATACTCCACATAATTCATGTACTTACCTGGTGTTTACCAAAAATATAATCGAGTAATTACATTTTGAGGTTTTTGACAGAAGTTTTCATGCATTAAACGTGAAAGGGTAACTTTCACGACGAAACAGAGGGCACTCGGGAAAGGAAAATCTGTGGATGTTTCTGATTCGTTTTCTTGCAAAACCAACTCTAATGTCGCCTGCATAAGATTAGTATTTGCACGAAAACGAATCAAAAAATTCGATTTTGTTTTTACGAGTAGCTACGAGCCCTGCAAATTATCTTTTGGGGCATAGCATGGTAAGTAGGCTCTTCTTCTCCATCCCAGGATTGCCTGGAAAAAATCGCTCTCAGCGATAAGGCCGCCTTTTGTACTGTTCATTTTTGTTTAGATATAAGATCTTTTATTAATGTATTTATTTTCTAGTACAATAAAGTGTTCATTCATTCATTCAGTAGGTACATGAAGTACATAAACTTAACCTATTTTTACTTATAATTACGTTAAGCATAAGAATTTTCAAATATCCAATGTTTGTGATGGATATTTTACAAGTAGTGTCGTAAGCTTTTTTTTAATCCCTCGAATCGTTTGGTTTCTTATAATTTAGAAAGAGTTCGGTTCGGTGGCCAGCAAGAGCAACTTCGCTATTCTGCATAAATGAATTAAAGAAAACTATTTTATAGGCATTAAAGAAATGCTTATGATCGGTATCATAAATTGTACAATTGGATATTTAAAAATTCCTTTGATTTTCGTATGTAAATCGTATAAGAAAAGGCAGCGGCGCTAGTTTGAGTCACACAACACCCCCTACATGGGAGACCATCCATTCGATGGACCGATGACATCGTAGCGGTCGCAGGGATCGATGGATGGAGGCGGCTCAGGACCGCTATTTGTGGCGTCGTATGGGGGAGGCCTATGTCCAGCAGTGGTCGTGTATGGGTTGATATGATGATGATGAAATATTTAAGTAATAACCAGATAGAATAGTTTTACTAAGTAGAACTTATAATTTCAGTAGTCCTATTGTCAACAGCCATAATATAGCTGAAATTGGCAGGGACGCTACAAAACATAGCTACCTCACAAATGGAGATGGAAAAGAAAGTTGGTGCCTACATATTTTTCCGTTTACCTAAGTCTTTGGTTGCATTGCGCTATGTCTGGTAATCTTTCACTAAAACGACAATCTTCTCATTACAATGTACCAATGCTAAGAAATTTCCTTCGGTTCAATTTCAATGTGCCTTGACCTTTATGTATACATAATGTAAATCACACGTAGGTAGGTAAGGTAATAGGTACATATTTGAAGAATTGAAACTGACAATATTAAAATTTTATGTAGAAGTAGTTACTTAACAGCACAGATAGGTATTTAACAGTTTAACTTGCCTATACTCGTTTCTACAATCCTATAAATTTTTTGTAAACAAAATTTACAAAATCAAAGAAACATTGGCGGAAAATATTTCACGACTCTCTGGTATCATCACGGTATTAGAGCAAATTGTAGAAGTTCGAAACAATTATTGGTTTCGTCAGCATTAATTCATAATTTCATTCGTTCCTCGCTCCTTTTCGAACTCGAATTTGGAAATATTTCGCTGCGTGTGTGCAATTATGCGTTGTTGTTTAGGTTTTAGTGATTAGCTTGATATTACCTCGTTGTCTTTTTGTTATTAGGATCAGTTTTTAGAAGTTAAATTTTATTTACCTTGTGTTTATTGACATAAAATATCCAGGTTAGCACCTAGTAGGTACATATATGTATGTATAGTTTTAATATCAACATTTCCTTACCTGATATCTGTCATACTCGCTAATAAGTCTGACATTGAAGTCCGCCTCTAGCGCTTGCAGTGTCCTCTCGTGCCCAGACCGCAGCTTCTGAATGTCTTGCTGTATCATGCCTATTTCGTGTGTATGCTCGTTCTCCATACCCTGGAGTAAAACCAAAGGATTATGCACTATACAATTCACTTGTAGTTTATTTACTAACTAAAGGAACAGCAGCAAAATAACACGTCAATCAGATCTTACGGGAAGCTTCTATGTAGGACGAAAAAAAACAAATGTAAGTTATGTTTATTTGAATAATACATAATACTCAGTCAACAGTATTTGCAGTTAGTCAATGTAGGTATTGACAATCTTCATGGAATCTTGTATGAACTTTGATCTCATTACAGATTCCAAGGCTTTACGGTAAGCGTAATTCAGATGGTTATGAAAGATTTACCTCATTTTTCTCCTTGAGTTCTTCAATAGCCGCGCAGTATCCTTCGTGCACCTCTTTCAACTTCTCAGCCTGGGTCGCCTCCGCTTGTCGCAGTTGATACGTATGCTCCGTTTCCAACTCACTCATACGTGTACTCAGCAACTGTTAAAAGTAAGCTACTATGTAAATTTAAATATAGAATGTATTAGCAAAGATTTTACAGAGTTTTGTACACAGTATTAATGTACCCTGTCGGATAGGGTATGGCATGATCCAAAAAAACATTATACCATGGGGTATGGTAATAGAACATAACAGGACATAAGATAAAAACATAATTAATAAGTATTTTGTATCGGAAATCTTTTGAAATCTGGGGGCCTACTCGGAAAAGGTAAATCGAAGTTTCTTTTTCGTTTTCGCGCAAAACCAACTCTTATGTCGCTTGCATAAGATTAGCGTTTGCACGAAAAATTATCAGAAACTTCGATTTCGTTTTTACGAGTACGGGCCCTGATATTAAGTAGGTCTGTCTGGCTGTAAAGACCGTCTGTTCCGACGGCATATCTAGTTTTATCTATAGTCCAAAGTATCCTTAGGTTATTTGTTTTTATATGTGTGGGTAGGTACTTAGGGAGAGTTTGAGGTCGTACATCTTTAGGATATAATTAAAATTCGTAAAAAATATCCTTTCTCAAATCAAAAGCTTTAATCAATCAACTTAGCTTGGGGCTAGATGTTGTGTGCCAACATTATTTATTTATTTATTCATCAAGAACGATTGATGCAGTTGTTGGAAAACATGTGTTATTGTTATGCTAGGTTTTCTGCAGCAATTACAGTAATCTATGATTTCATATATATAAATAAAAATTGTGACTCAGACAGGAGACAAGTCTCAGGGTCATAATTGTAATGTATATAGGTACGTATCTGTATGGGAGGTACATTATATCAGAAAATCTATGCTGTCCAGATAATTAATTATTTATTAAATAGAATGCATTTGTATTTATTTGAATAGATACTTATTTGCTGTTAAGATTAAATTATTGATAATTGACTGACTGTAAATATGTGAGAGGCAATCCTTCAAGGCTAACGACTATTGAAAGTGAAGTAGGCAGAATGCACTTCAGTTGTGGGTGAATAAATTTTTAAGGCAACCCTTTTGTGTCCCTATTGTTTATGTCTATGTTCCGCTGAGATACCAGAGGAAAATCAAAAATTTTGCTATATACTATAAAAACCATGAAACTACCATGTTAGCAGATAATTTATGTTTACGTTAACATTAAAACATGCATATTTTAAACTGAAATACAGATTTTATCGTTTTTTCCATGACAGGAACACAAAAATGTTGCCAACAGGTGTCGCTTCTGAATAGGGGCCGAATTCTGCTAATTGTTTTACTACGATAATGGCATCGTCAGAGAATCGTCCAAAGATGAAAGAAACTCTAGATGCCTGATGGGTCCTGCGGTGCTATTGGCACGGAGAGATTGATAGTATGGTTTCAACCTTGAGACGTTTTGACACGCGTCCCTCCATCTTTAGTTTCTTTGATCAAAAAAGGTACGACTTGATACATTGTCGTGTAGTACATGTGTGCAGATGATGCTGTGTGGATCGTTTAACATTATTTATTTATTTTATTTATGTATTGTTATACTGAAGCGATTAATTTAGTGGAATTAGGGCCGAATAGATCCACTTACGTTGATGCTGTTAATTTTCTCCTGCAGATCCTTCTTGCTGATCAATATTTCTTTCGAATACGCGAAATCTTTGTCTAAAGCTATTGCTCTACCATCAGCGTTCGTCAACCGCCACAGGCAAATAGAAGCATCCTCCGCTACAGAAACCAACACTTGGTCATCGTAAGCCAGACTGATGCAAGAAACTTTCTCATTATGCATGTGGAATTCATTCATTATAAGCTTATCGAGGAATGGCAACTGAACGGCTGTGACGCCTCCCGATCCACCAGTTATAAATAGCATCAAGTCTGACCGAGACAGAACTACGGTATCTAAAGGGACTCCAATCACTCCGAGGTTTTTCCTTATTGTGTTCGCTCCTATTTCTTTCACTTCTCCATCTGTTCCGACGGCGTATGTAGTTTTACCGTTACTGGAATAATGAAAAGGGTAAATTTTCATTATGATAGTTCAAAAGGTGATTGAATACAATACGATTGAGTGTGATACCTGATGACCGCGCAAGACTTGAATTGATTAGTTTTGAGTATAACTTCGCCGATTCTTTGGCCGCTCGACATGCTCCATTCGTAAACAGCGCCCTCTGTACCACATGACACTAAAGTTAAATCGTTAGCTGCCCACGCAAGACAAGTGATCTGGAATTCAGAGATATTTTTAAAAGTTTGTGCGTATCTTATATTTAATTAAACATATATACTTATAGGGAAATCCCGTCTGCAGCGGAGGTTGTGGGATCAATTCCCGCATCGGGATAAATGTTTGTACGATCTGCAGATGCATTTTGGTTGTTTTCTGAGAACGTATAATTACAAAATATCGTTCTATGTTTTGGATTAAGTATGTACATCATAATATAAGCTCTGCTTGATTTGGGGCTCGATGATGCTGTGTGAATTGTCGAGCAATATTATTTTTTTATTTTATTTAATGAGTGCTTCTTACCAATCCATTATGTCCTTTCAAATTGTAAACATTTTGAAAAGACGTTGACGAGAACACCTGTATAACTTGACTGTTAACAGCAGCAAATAGATGTCCATTCGTGCTGAACTTGGCTTGTTTGCAGTTCCTGATGGGAAACTCCCTCATGACTTCGTAATCATCTATGAGGACCACCATGAAACGAAGTTTGTCGGAAAATCCCACTATGCAGAAGAGACCTGAAATATACATAGATAAAATAATTCATTAGTAACATCGTTTGATATTATGAATTATACAAAAATATTTTTTGTAATTATTTTATGAAACAATCTCCTCGCTTTGGGCTACTATTTTTAACCCACATCGAAAAAACAGGTTCTATGTTCTGCTGTATGTAAGCTTTAAGCTTTTTTTGTGTATTTTCATAGATTTTTTTGTCAATTACAAACCGATTTTGAAGATTCTTTCGCTATTGTATAGTATAGAGAATGATCCCAAGCTGGTCCAATTAATTTTTTATTCATTGTATAGGGAATGATGCCGAGCTGGTTCGGTAAAGATTTTATTCCAGAGGGATATTTATTTCTTGAAATTTACAAACAATGTAAAATTAAGGGATTCGAAGTCCGTTTTTAGTTTTTTCGAAACAATCATCTAAAGTAATTTGACAATGCTAAAAATGACGCCATTATTTTTATTTCGATCGCTAAGAAATGGAGGAAACATTTTTAGTGTAGAAAAATTGCAATACTTTAGTATTTGCGGGAGCCACATAGACTCTTGCCTCCTGTCCTTATGTTAGGCAATTTTTCTAGAACAGTGAAGATGCGGACTGAAACTAAGGACGGTCAAAGAGCAAGAGGTAATTAGGTCATTGACGCGCATTGTTTGTATTGACTTTCACCTGTACGGTGCGGCAGCTTTGACGGCAATAACTACCTAAACAATTTGTAAGTGTGTATACGACCTAATTTCTTGTTATACCTAGAATACCTACCTACGTTGACACACTACATATGTATTTGTATAGGCAGTATTATATAATCTGTGCTTAGGTACAGATATAATAATACTTAACACTTATGTAGGTGTATACATAAGTGTAGTATATTTTTACTTTACGTTTTAGATTTAAGAATGCAATAACCCCATTAAAACATAGTTTTTTGCATTATATTGGCCCCGTTAAAAACTTATGTAATTTGATAAGACCTAATTAATTTTTTTACTAAATAAATACATACTTATTAGAATTAAGTCTATTTAAATTGCACAAGTTTTTTATGGGGTCAATATTACGCAAAAAACGTAAAGTTAAAATATGTATCAAGGGAGTACCAATCAGCATGTTCAAAAATGAAGTTGCCTACGTACACCAAGCAAGGGGTTTTTGTTTTTTTTATTTAAATCACACACACCACGCGGGAGGCAAGTTAGTAAAACCTTGTACAAACCTGTTGGATGCAGAGATAGGCAATGAATTTCCTCCTGATACAATTTGATCATTTCCACATCGTCGGTCATATAGTTCCAAACCCGTATGCTCTTATCGAATTCCCCTGCCGTCATGAAGATGGGTTTCCAAGCGCACATAGAGAGCGCGATGATGCGCCCGTAATGCATCGACGGACCGAGCTCGTTGAATATGATTTCCGGGTTCTGGAAATTGAGGGTTATTTTGTGCAATTTCATGAATGGCTCTTTAATTAACTGAATGTTGGAGGAACGTCAGAGTTACCTACATAAAATGATTGGTTCAATCATTTTGAACCCTCTCCCCCATCTCAGGACTATTCCCAATCCACTTTATCGATAGTATGTACATAGGTATACATATCTATATGTATACTCAAAGAGGCAAATATTGGCATTCCACTAACAAAAAGTATAATGACAAATTGACATGCGAGTGCTTTTGTGTAAGCCTTTGGGTATAAGTTTTAATGAATCTGTTGAATATGAAAATTTAAACGCAACTCTAATTGAGTAGCGTAAACGCATTCACTGCCCAGCCTCTGACGCGTGACCCGCTCGGCCGTGTGCACGCACGGAGGCTGGGCAGGTGGGCAATGAAAGTGTTAGTACATCGCATTTAGGGCATGCACCCGGTTCTACCCGGTTCTGAGATACCTGGATATACCCGGTTCTTGCAAGGTATGCGTGGAACCGGTTCCTAAGCAGTGATCGCATTCATTACTAGACTTTATGGCGCGACCCGCAGGGGCAGGCAGCTAGTAGGACTGCTAGAATTACATAGATGTGCGTCGTGGGCAGTGACAGTGTTAGGGTTGCGTTTCAGCATAACATAGATAGATTATTACTTTACACAATAAACCATCACTGAATAAAACAAACAAGAACTTCATACTACCGTACTATGTATATCTAGTGTGGCACAATCGGCGGCCTTATCGCTAACAGCGGTGGATAGGATGGATACTTATTGAAGCTGACGGCATAAGGTACGAATGATAATTTTTGTTTCAATGTATGAATTATGAATCAAGAATGAACTAACCTGTATCATGTGCTGTCCAAAAAGTTTGACGTAATACAACTGCTTCCTGAGGGTAGTGATGAGTAGAGTCTCTTGGTTGGGGTCGATTGTCATGTGCTGGATTGCATCCAGTTCCGACCACATGGGGTATTCTCGAGTGTGCCTGTAAAGGATTGCCTTCTTAAACAATATTTCTTATGAACGGTGCCTTGTCTGTACCTATTCTACAAAACGTGATAACTCGCAATTACATTTTTCCAGTCTCTCTCTACTCTCCTTCAAGAAGGCCTTGACAGACCCAAAGCTATAGATAGCGCTCTCTTTTCAGTATGGTCGAACAATTTTCGACAAATAAGAAAACACCTCGTCGCCACTTAAGAGAACCTGTCTGTCCAATGGCTAACGACGTTTAGCGTAGCGAGCAGCAATTATGTAGAGCTAGAATCTAAAATCGCGTTGGCGAGCAACAAGCAGCAGGTTTTGATATTCGCGTAAAAGTTGTATTCGCAATTTATTTCGTTGCTTGTTGCTTCATTTAGCCATCTTGGTCGAAGCTTAGATTAAAAACTCATGGTTTACATACTTGTAAGACTTCTTGCAGATCCTATACACGTTTCTCTTCCGATAGTGGTGTAGTGTTTCCTTCTCGAACATATGCACGTAACCAGGGCCACAGGCGTATGCAAAACCTAATAGAAGAAAAATTAGATATGTCAATAGATAACGCTTTATTCAGAAAAAACTTTACTAAACAGTTTGGTACAAGGTAAAAGAATTGGCGGCTTTATTGCTACAAACTCAACAACTAAATAAATAATAATACGTCAATAATTACAAATAAATGATTGCCCAAATATCCTAGGTCCGAACCTAAACAATGTTGTCTGTGCAAACCAATCGCTTTACTGTGACAATGGTATCGCAGAATCGTCCATAGATGAAATTTTATGCGTGTGTTGCTATTTGCCTGAGAGATTGATAAAATGGTTTCAATTTCAACCCTTGACACTTTTGATGCGATCCATTTGTAGTTTCTTTCATCAAAGGTTATAAGTCATTTTGAGACGATACCATTGTGTTGGTGAAGCGATTATTTAGGAGTCGTCCATAAATCACGTGAGGCTCGAAAGGGGGGAGGGGGTTCGTAGCCTCCCTCCCCTACCCAAAATGGGGGGGGGGGGGGTTTAAAAGATGCTAAAAAACTAACTTAATGGACTACCTCTTATTGGAACAGCCCTGTCGTGAGGGTTCTACCTTTAGGAAAGTTTATAAAACAAGTAACAGGGTAGCTCTCGTCCAGCAGTGCGGTACTCTCGCTAGTGACGTCTTGCTTGCTCGATGTGCTAGTTTTTTCGCCTTGACTTTCAGCTTCTGCACTGTTGGTAATAATTATGGCTTTATTACACGAAATGGTCAATTGCACACGAAGGTTTCCCTATTAAAACGCCGAAAAATTCACGTTTCTTGTTGGGGAAAAGAAATAAATAATGTATTTAGTGAAAAATTTTAGCAGACTTCAAAAGGAGGAGGTTCTCAATTCGTCTGTATGTTTTTTTGTATGTATGTTACGCGATATCTCCGCCAATTATGGATAAATTTTGAAAATTCTTTCACTATTGTATAGGAAATGATCCCGAAGGAGTCCCATTTTATCCCCAGGGGATTAGTATTTATCCCGCAAAAATAAGTGTAAAAGTAAGGGAATTTGAAGTCAGTTTATCGTTTTTTAAAACACGGCATATTATTAATGTTTAGGTACCTACCTACCTATGCTACAGTGCATGAGATTACAGCTCTCTGAACAGACGAGACAGATGACGACGTACGGACAGTAGAGGCTTAAGGTTGTCGCAGATCAGGGCGCCAATTCTGCGTATCACGTGATACTTTATGAGTGATATCTACTCATTATCACAAATATAATGTGATAAATATCAGGTACCGCAAAAAACTGCATTCTCGTGCGACTTATCGAGCAACTCATCAAAGAAAAACGAATAGCAGATTTTGAGAATACGCTTGTTCATCACTCGATATTTTGACAGTTCTTGCCATATTTATCGTGTAGATATTTATTGGCAGAATTGCCCTCCTGGACCGCACCACTGCATTCAGCACAGAAATGGCACTGAATATGGGCTTAAATACATTAAAAAAAATTGATTACATTTTACAGCGGATGGCATAACATTGCAGACATCGCGCGGGCCACTTGCTTGAAGCTTGCGGTTATCAAGTATAATGGATGTGGAAATGTCCAGTAATAACTATAATTTGTTCTCTGGATATGGTTGCTGCCTTTGACTGCCACTGACGCACCTGCCCGCCTACCTACGGTGCTTACAGAGCAGCGATGCGCGCCCCTACGGGTCGCTGGTTTTGCAGTGAGCGCGCTAACATACATTGGAAAAAACTATAAAAACTGTATTTCAGTTTAAAATATGATTGTTTTAATGTTAACGTAAACTTAGATTCATAGTTTTTATAGTTTATAGCTAAATGTTTGATTTACCTGTGGTAACTCAGCGGGCACATAGGTGGAGAAGCCTGGGGCTAACTTTTTGCCTATGTTCCGCTGAGTTACCAATTAGGAAAATCTAAAATTTTGGTATAATCTATAAAAAACTATGACACTACCATGTTAGCAGAGAATCTAAGTTTATGTTAACATTAAAACAATCATATTTTAAACTGACCTACAGATTTTATCGTTTTTACATGATAGGAACACAAAAGGGTTGCCTCAAAAGTTGATTCACCCACATACTACGTACAAAACTTACTCTGCTTCAACTTTCTTCAGAGACATCTCTATAATCTCAGTGGCTTTGAATATACAGTTCTGCCGCAGCTCTCCGTTCTCGGTCATCATTATCAGGCCGGTGGATGTACCAAACATGATGCGGTCTGGGTTCAGCCACATACACGACGTTATTACAATCTAGAGGAGAAAAGATGGAGTTTACATTTTATTTTGTATCGTAACGTACGCAAATAAAGTGCGAGTTTGACTCGCGCGCCGAGGGTTTCGTATAATTTTATGATCTTGCTTTTTGCCAAATATCATGATAAGGTGAACGGGATGAAGGTAGGTACCCTATAGGTTTTTTCCTTTACTTTTGCTGTAAGGCCTTCATCATCATCATCATATCAGCTCATTTAAATCCCATTAAATTTAGATTTAGATAGGCAAAATAAACATGAATTAGACACATAAGTGATATATAAATGTACTAATGGTTTCTTTTTCACTTCTTCCACTAGTGGACAAAAAATAGAAGCGAAGAAAAATCAATAACACCATGTTTCTTTTTTGATAATAACAACTATATTTATAACTGTTCATTTTATAAGATTTGACTTGCAATTAGGCAAGTCAAATCTTATAAAATGAACAGTGCTTATTTTGTAAGCCTAAAGAAATAAGATATTGATTCTGATATACGTCCAATGCTGGACATAGGCCTACCCCATACGACGCCACATTTTTCCTTTTGCGGTACGGAACCCTAAAAAACAGTGGAGGTATAAATAATAATGTCTTCCTAGCCGAATTTCGAACACGGCGGTTAGTCTCAACGTAGAATAGCCCGATGCACAGGTCATATGCACTCTTTATTCCCACACTCTCATAATCCGATAGAACGGCAGACCGACACGACCGGGAGAGGTCAGGTGCAGGATCAACGACTTAACGTGCTTTCCGAGGCACGGGGTGTATGTACATATGTAACACCGTCAACTTCCTGACTCCGGGCTGCTACTGTGAATTTTTCTGGCTAGAAACACCCCTTATGGTGGCTAGAATAACAACTTATGGCCCGAGCCAGGATGGGAACCCAGGACCTTCATTATCAGCGGTTGAACAAGCTGACCGCTAGACCAACGAGGCAGTCGGGGTTCGGGAATATAAAACAAACTACACTTTTTTTTACTACAGTTAACTGACTCTAAGTACGTGTTAAAGAAAGAAAGAAAGAAAATTAATTTATTGATACACAAAGGCAAACACTTCAATACACAAAGGCTTTCAGATATAATTTAAAATCTAGCTTAAAAATAACAAGTGCCTGCCCACGATGAACCAATAGGCCCCACCTCAGCTTAATGTTGCTCCACAAAAGGTTGAGCAACGCTGGTTTTCAGGAAGCACCTTCGGTGTGTGTGGAGCCGGACAACAAACGACAAAAAGAGGATTATACCTAACATAACTTATATTAGGTATATAATTAGTCATACATACTATGTACTACTAGTTTTAGTCTACTACGTGTTACTAGTCTTTTGAGTAAAATTGAGTTATTGAAGGAGTGTGAAGTGAAGTCCCCCCCTACATGGGAGACCATCCACTCGATGGACCGACGACGTCGTAGCGGTCGCAGGCAGTCGATGGATGGAGACGGCTCAGGACCGCTATTTGTGGCGTCGTACGGGGGAGGCCTATGTCCAGCAGTGGACGTGTATGGGCTGATGATGATGATGAAGTGAAGTCTCATCATCAGCCCCATTATTGCACTACTGGACAATAGCGTCACCAAATGAACGCACTAGCGCCCGGTCTTCAGCTTGCCGCTTTTAGCATCTGCCAGCAGAATTTCGCAATTAGTCATCCCATTTGGCCACAGAGCATCCAGGCCTGAGCAATACGCAAGAGTCGCGATCTCCACTAAAGAACACGTAGACCCTGTTTACCCGTTACATTTACCCCAGCGATTGTTGGCACTTCTGGAGTGATATAGCCGGCCCACTGCCACTTCGGCTCGCTTCTCCGAGCTTTGGTTGTTGAGTTGGCAATATACGTAGAGGCAGGTAGTCTACTGCCACTTCAGCTTGCTTCTCCGAGCTTTGGTTGAATTTGTTGGCAACATACATAGAGGCAGGTAGATAAAAGAATTGTAGCTATACTGACATTTTCAACCTTGCACCATCCCCACTGACGCCAGACGGTCTCGGACACGTTCATTATGCGGAATGTGTAGGGTCCTGTTATAACCACCAGCGTTGAATCTGATGGGTTGCATTGTACCTAGAATATTGCATAAACCATCAGACACATCACAAATACACTACCTTCCACATGGATAGGATCTGAGGACAGTGGACTTGCTAGCATCTAACTCATTAAGGATGTAAGTGGGTTAACAACGAACCTAATTGGTGTTGGAAGAACACCAACGTTACATCTGTTCGGTACATTCGTAATGAATTCGTCAAACTACGATCTAAAGTAAAGTGAAAAATATCATGTTAATATTCATACAGTCTGATTAGTTGTACACATATGCTCTAAGGTCGGAGTGATATCGTCCGCTCATCTCGTCGCTGGACGCCCAACGAAAATGCAGTCTTAAGTTGACAAAACATGTAACTTACCTTTACCTACATGTGTCTTTCTTATAGGTACTTACAGACTCTACATATCCATGACCACTCGGATTCTGTGCTTTAACATGACTCTCCACCTTTCCTTTATCCCAATTGTAATAGTACAGATACCAATCAGGTTCACCCGTGATCGCAACGAGATACTTGGAGTCGTACGTGAATTGTATACAAGCGAATTCTTCCGCAGTTGAGTTTTCGAAGGGAACTGTTAGGATCTTTCGTCTTTTATATGTCGTTAGATCGTATATTGTTATGATTGGCTTCTCGCCTATCTCATTAAGAGCTAGCCATCGCCTAGAAAAAACTCGGTATTAAAATCTTCTACTCACAAAAACTAACCTTAGACCACAATATACTACATATTTATAGATCGGGCCACACACACGTCCACTGCTGGATTTTTCCCCTGGAGCCTTCCCCATAGGACGCCACAAAATGCGGTCCTGAGCCGATTTCATCCAGGAAATGAAGCCTTTAGCCGGCAGGCTACTCTACAGCATTAGTTACTGTTTATGCTAAGTTAGGCAGAGTTGGGTCCAGCGAGATGCCTAGCGAGATTAGAACCAGATTGTTTTAGGGATATATTTTAATTCTCTGTTAATTTATTTTCAGCCATTACTTTACCACTCGCACTGCTGGTCGAATAACTCTTCTCCTTCCACTCTGCGATTTAACTTAGTAAAAGGTCAAGATGTGCGCCAGTTTACAAACCAAGGAATTATTTTCTTGAACATGATACTCTATGTTGAAAATCCATACTTACATATTATAAATTCGAAATAAATTCTGTCTCTCTGTTACCTTTACATTACTAAACGGCTGAAAAGATCTTAATGTAACTTTGCAAGAATATAGATGATAACTCAGGGAAGGAAACCCGTAAAGACGCGACCAAAGCCGCAAGTAGAAGCTAGTGTGTAATAATAATGAATGTAAACAATTCTGAAGTTCTCACTTGTTTGGAGCCAGCACCAGAGATTTAATAGGTTTATGCTTATCCTGAAGCCGTATAAACTTCTGTTTCTTCTGCAGATGGTTATGAATAACGATGACGCCGCCGGCTGGGTAGATAATCTCCGACTCCGTCATGTAGTGAGCATTGTACCTGCGACATTTCTAGGTCAAGATTAAACGGAAGAACCAATCAAGTCTGTATAAATCATGTGTAAAGTGTATATGATATCTATCTATGTATGAATGCGGCATAGTGCGTTTAGGAATGAGTCGAGGATTGCTTTAGGTACTTCACAAATTTTTGGCAAGACCCTTGGCATGCAAAACCTAGAGGACAACCTCTATACGATCATGGAAAAATACAAAGATATTGCCATGGATTTTACCTATGATAGGCGAGGATACTGATGTCCGTGAATTAGAAAGAGGATAGTTATGAGGGCACCCTCGTGTACCCTCTCTTCATGATTAAACTGAGGATAAATTAATCTTCATGATTTCGGTAACTTACTGAATATCCGTTCGCAACCCATAAAATATACGAGCTTGTATACTTGGAGGTGTTGGCGCAGTCATGATTATTTATAATGGATATTATTAAATACTAAAATAGCACTATTGTATCATAAACGTTTTATAAACTTGTCCGTGATAAACTTCCTCAAAGCTGAAACTGTCTGGAAGAAATGACGCGAATTGTCTTTGTTGCCATGGAAACTGTTTATGAAGGTATTTGGCCTCTTTCTGCAACGTCAATAATTCAACATAGTAGGTTAAATATTACAATCGATAGAACTATGGTTAGGGTGTGGATTGGTGAAAAGGGGTCTCAGGAGCAAGGGGTGGACCAAACAACTAAAATATGCAATTTACGCCCGACACTAATCGACTGCTTTGACCCTGATTGCTATTTTTTCACTTTAAAAAGTAAGTTCTAGACTAGTACGGTTTCTAGACAGGTAAATTGTGTCGACTATATTGTTAACTTAATCTAGGAAAATTACATCATAACTATTTACCATTGTACAATCTTCCAAGGATCCGCTAGTGTTCCATTCTAAGGTACCTAGTAACTACATAGTATCAAAATATAACTAGAGATTCTGATGTCTATGAAGTCCTGGTACCCGCCAAGATTACCTCTGTCGCCTCGGAAGAGTAGAAATGGCATGAGTGCGGTATTTGTTAGCTGATTGCTCCTCAATGCCGCGGAGACGCATCCTCCCTGCAATATCCGAGACCAGCCGAGAGCCCGAGATAAGTCGCAGCTTCCGCCAAGCCGATCTAAATACTCAGTGTGAAGTGAAGTAGTTACCTTACCTATAGGTACAGGTAGTCTTCGACCACCCCGGTAAAATGAGTTTTAGACTCCCGTCTATTCCCTGTCATGGCATGGCATTTCTGAATATTGGCATAGCTCTGCCTGGACTGTCTTTATCTTCCTGTATAATGAATAACAATTTACCTACCTATCTATCCAACTCATTTATTTTCAACAAAAACATGGATTTATAACTAGGACAGGGCTTTTCCGGTTTTTGTGCCGAAAATTTGGGATCTAGAATGATTTCTAATTTTTAGCTACAAGATCCTAATTAGTCACAGTTCATCCGTACCGTCTGCCAATTCGCTAATTAGTACTTATTCAATTTCTCGCTCATTTATTTGTTCAACTGTTCGCACTTTCACTTCTTGCTAATTAGACATGCAAAAATGGTCTTAATTGAAGTGCTTATTAGCCTTATTTTTTGCATTGGACTAGATATAGAGCTTATTCTACATATTTGTATAGATATAGTGGTCTTAGACAAATCAGGATTCGTAGTCGTTTTAGGATTCCGTACCCGAAAAAGGGTGACGGGACCCTATTAATAAGCCTCCACTGTATGTCTGTCCGTCTGTCGGAGCTGTATTTGTATCTCATGAACCGTAAATGGCAGACAGTCGTCATTTTCACGGAGTATGTATATTTCTGTTGCCGCTATAACAACAAATAATAATAATAAAATAATTTTGATAATTAAGGGGGCCAACACCCATATCACGTTCAGTACCGATCTACGAAGTTAAGCGACGTCGGGCCCGGTCAGTACTTGAATGGGTGACCGCGTCATGTACCTAACCTACCTAAACTGTTTGATTTACTATCGATTCATAAAAAAAATTGTTTCGATTGCGCAGTTATCTGTGGTTTGCGAAAAAAAATGTACGATGGTACGGAACCCTTCGTGTGCGGGTCGACTCGCACTTGGCCGGTTTTATTTTATTAATTTTCAGATTCTTCAGCAACATGTGCCTAATAAAAGCAGAAACCATCACATGAACGCAAGTTTCATACATTTTGGATTATACCCAATATCTAGTCAAAACATGTCTAATTACATATTTATAAGTAAAACTAGGAAATAAAATATCGATCACTTTACTTTTTTTTTTATTTATCGCATATAAAGACGTCAACAAGAAATTTTAGTGAAAACATAGACTAACTTTAGGTAAGTTTATATCAAAACCACAACGCAACCACAAGCAAATAAATATCTCCTTACCAGAGAACGAATGACCCAGTGCACCGCACAAAGTCAATGAGTTGGCGATTGCCTGACCGCAATGGTGCAATGCTATGGGAACACTTTTCAAATTGAGAACACAATGCCTGTACTCACATCCTGATTAGCCGTTAAGATGGGGGATTCCCTCCGTTCTTTACGACCATTGGCTATTATCCTGTACCTAAACAATTTAATTTGAAAAACTAAATTTAAAATTAAAATACACGGGGATGGAGTAACATTTGGTAGAGGTGACAGAGTTTTGTGAGGAGAAAGAAGTAAGCAAAAGTAAATAACCCTAATGCTTATGGAGGTAGAGTAAAATAAAAGGTAGAGTTATCAGAACAAACTAAGTACTTATAGGTATAATATTAAATGACGTACTTCTTTGTGATATAATCTTTGTTGCCTGCTAAGTAATTATGTTTCCTTCACCTTTGTTTTAAATGAACAAAGCGGGCGGTGACTAAGACTCTCAGGCAGGGTGCCAAATCTTGAACCTTTCACATCAACGAAAACTAGCTAAAGCTAGCATGTTTACCAATCGCGTGACTAAACCACCCTAAAGCATTAGCTTGGAAAATAGTAGATTATGCACCGAGGGCGTAAAGCAGTGTCATCATAATCATATGTCAAGGGGTCATTAAATCCCGAGTGGAACTCTGGATACTCACGGGCAAAGCAAGGGATCACGGTCAAGACAATGACAGCTTTATGCGCAAGGAGGAAACTCAACTTTTCACACTTTTGGCGAGAAAATAGTAAGAGTTTGGTATTTTGAGCATTTTTTTTAACTAACCTCTTTTCAGAATGTGGAATAAAAACGAATGCCGCGAAACATGTAACCAAACTTTTTAGTACTGATTCGCAGAAAGTGTAAAAAGTAGAGTATTCTCATCGTGCACAAAGTTGTCTTCGTCTTGGGCTGTTGAGCGTGATTAAATCCATATTGCACTCAGGATTTAATTAACTCCCTCGCTTCTCTTGTCAGTTATTCTAGAATCCAGAGTTCCGCTCGGGTTTCAATGACGCCATAACGTAAAGTAAGAATCAGAATCAATAACTTTATTTCTTTAGGCGTACAAAATAAGCAATAAGACTCTGCTTTGTACCCTCGGTGCATAATCTACTACACTACTTCAGCTATAACATACTGCTATAGCTTTTAGCTGGCTGGACGGGGGCATTGTGACGCAGATCAATAACTTTCAGGTCAGACCATTAATGTTGTTATTTTGGTCCGCGATTTATCCTCGAACGTTCCGATTACTAATTCATAGTGGTTGATTTGAATGGAAGCGATAAAGCCATATTTGAGTTGTTATCTTCTGGATGGAAATATTGTAGTAGGTAGGTATCGGTTCACAAATAATTTACTTCTACCTTCACTGTAGGTTAGGTATAATAGGTAGCTAAGATATTATAATATAAGACGGGTCAGGCATGTGTGAAGGTTTCATGATTTTCCTCATTTGTATATATAGTACTTTACATGCGAAGTTACTATTTACACTGTTTTTACACTATTATTACCTAAGGTTACAACTAATTTCAACTCTCTTACCTGAGGTAGGTAGGTACTTTCTATGCTAAAATAATCGCGCGTTGAATGAATATCTTTAAATATTTTATGTAAATCTGGTAAGAAATACTTAAGTACTTATGACGACCTTTGTGGCGCGGCGGGCGAAGGTCCGCCTGCGACGCAGCAGGTTGCGGGTTGGATTCCCCCCCTGGGTCAAATGTTTGTACTATCTGCAGATACTTGTTCCAGGTGTCTATAAATATAGTATTTAGTATTGAGTATATCAGTTATCTAGAGCCCATAACACAAGTTCTGCTGAGCTTGGGGCTAGATGATGCTGGGTGAATTGTTCAGCATTATTTATTTATTTAGTTATAATTATAAAGTTCTTACTTATTTCATTATATAAGTATAAAGAATGACGTTCAAAATATGATTAAATCAAATTAAGGATATTGTTGTAAAAACACTTAGGTAATTTCAATGTCAAAATATAATAATTTTCCCCAAGTTTGCACGACCTTCGGCGATCTGGTGACGCGATCATCATAAGAGCAAAATGCCGTCATCCTAAACAAATAAAGACAGCTGCTTACAGTTGCAAAACACGCATTTACTAAGATTCACACGAATTCCTCAAATCATTACGTGACATTATTTTAATCAATATAATATTTTCAAGTTCATTTTTTAAATTAAAATAAGTAAACCGTCAAGTGCGAGTCAGACTCGCGCACCCCAGGGTTCCGGATAAATATAAGGCTTTGCTTCTTGGCTTTATGATTCTAGGTCGACAGGACCAGGGCGGCAATAAAATTTTGTCTTGTCTATAAACAAAAAATTTACGGTTTTTTTCCTTTACTTGTGCTATAAGACCTAGCTTCTTGCCAAATTTCATAATACTAGGTAAACGGGAAGTACCCTATAGTATAAGTTATGTGGGCTGTAATTTTTGATTGCGTTAACTTAGAAGTTTGATTTATATCACGGCTCCAAGAGGTTACGGAACTGAGTATTTGATGTTAATTTCAAATGGATACCTCCGCGCGTTCCTTTGAGAAAACAGGGTTGACAGACGGACAGCAAAGTGACCCTATAAGGGTTCCGTTTTTGTTTTTGAGGTACAGAACCCTAAAAATAAATAAAATAATAAAAATCATTAACTTCAGACCTGTAATAGTGATTCATATGAAAACACACAGATATGAATACAATGGACAGCTTAATTACTACATGGACAAAACAGAAAATTAAACAAAATCTAATAAGGAACCCTGATGACCCTGTTGTCGTTTTAGCTGGTATCATACACTTATATATCTATACTAACTAATATTATAAAGAGAAAAGATTTGATTGTTTGTTTGCATTGAATAGGCTCGGAAACTACTGAACCGATTTAAAAAATTCTCCACTGTGTTGGGAAGCTACACTATAACGCGGGTGAAACCGCGGGGAACAGCTAGTATTATATATTATGATGATGATTTTCATCGCTTTCAATAACCTTTATCTATAGTAGTGCTAATCAAAGACCTAACTAATCAGTAAAAAAACAAAAGTGCGAACAAAACAATTTGTAGAGCATATCAATAACGGGTGATCATGATCAATTAACTGGAGAAAGTGCAATGCAGTTGAAGCTAATAGCGCGTATCTGCATTGAACAAGAAGAGCTCGTGAAGTATGTATTTATGCAGTGGATATGTCACAGTCGCCGGATCGTAGAATCAGCCCGTTTGTAGAATGGATAGATTGCAAAACGGCGTTATTCAGTTAATTGCCAACGCCGGTTGTTGCACGTCACTTAGCCATCTTGTCGAATGTCATTAATTACGTATTCCCAACAATTCAGAGTTCGTTTTGCAATCGGCCTAGCTATTCTCCAAACTGGCTGATTCTACGATCCGGCGGCGACTGATACACGGTGTGGTGTGATAACGTCTCGTAGCGGACTGCAGCCGCGAGCGAGCCAGCTAGTATGACTCTACCCGCCACGCCGAGCGCTCAAACCGCGCTCTCGCTCGAAACGCTACTGCGAAAACAAACACGAAATTATCTCGCGATAAACCTATCACAGTGATAACTCTGATAAAAGATAAAGGGAGTGGTCTACGCCGACGCTTGTGCAATAAACCTATTATGTAAAAGTGATACCAGGATTCTGAGTTATGGCAACGATGGCGGCTTCCCGCAAGTCGATCACCATCCATGATTATCCGGAGCACCTAAACCCTTTCCACGAGGACGATAATCACAACAAGATAAGGTTCTGGACTCTTGGGAAGAAGCTGCAGAGATCCAACAGCATCACATTCTCCGGGATCAAGGACCTGAAGAACTCATGGTAAGAAGAACCGTCTTTATAACCGTCATGTTTCCAATTCATATGATACTGAGTCACATACAAAGCATAATATAATAGGTAAAAATAGCAACGATAAACATTTACTAAGCCTGCCTCGAGCATTTGATTTCACTTGATATTTTCACCCTGAAACGGCAATTAGACACCTAGCGCAATACTAGCGTCACAGCCACAAACAAGATTTTAGTCTCGCATTCGACGTGAGGCGGAAAAAAATTCATTTTTATGCACGTATTTGTTCAAACTTATAGCAGAGGAATTTGCATGCATATGCAAGGTTATAAGATGCAACAATGCGATTGTTCAAAACAGCCAAGTAGGTTTTAGTACTTACTAAAAGCTACTATGAATACTTACAAGTAGATTTTAAAGTCAATGATTCACATTATATTTTTAGTTCTTCGTAATGCTATTACAACAAGTAAAATAAGAAAATAAGCAACAATTTATTGGTGTTTGTGAAGCATAGTATAAGGAAAGCATAGATGGCTTCTACCCATTGTTTGTATGCAGGGATTTTATTTTCGTTGTGGAAATCTTCAGAAAATCAATTCCAAAAATTCTTACATCCGTAAATAATATAAACGTACACTTAGAATAGTCAAATCAAATACTTAAAATCAAACCCTGACATAGAAATAAAGCGATATTTATGATTTCTAGCGCTCGCTTCGGCTTCGGTAGGTGGGTAGGTATGTAGTAAAGAAGCGATGGAAACCTTTAGCCTGTTAGGTGTTATTTTGGAGCTGGAGAATATCCTCTACTTAATCTGATATTTTGTAGTAAGCCTTAACAGAAATCTGTTTATTCAGGTTGTCAGTTACAAGAATCACTTGGTAGAGTGAATCATCGTGATCGGTAGGTATAGGTAATAGCCCGGCCACACGTTCTAACTTTGTGCATGCATGATTATACAAACACAGTTTGCGCAAGTAATAGCCCGGCTACACGCTCAAACATTTGTGCATGTTTGCGCAAGCAAGATAAGCCGGCGTGTGGCCAGGCTATAAGGTAGGTAGATTAGATACCTACTTATATTTTACTGTTAATGTTATGGACGTTATGACTGTATTATTGGACGATATTATTGGAATTTATTAGTAAAGAGGAATGGCATCATTAGGTATGTATTTAATTAACTGGTAAATTGTGGTGATTAATCACTTTTAAACTTAAATTTCCATTCTGACGTAAACCTATTGCCTAAAAGCAAATGCCTCGCTTTGATAAAAGTTACCTAATCAATTACAGTCTTATCATAACTGCAGTATTGTCTTAACCGAGTTCGTAAGTTTTAAACCTGCCCTTAAATCCTCTGCAACTAAGGTTGTTTATTTATCGATAATTGAGTAATAGGTGTACCGTCACCACTTATTTATAGTATTGAAGTCACTATTGTCATTCGTTTGGTTAGATATTTATGCATAATTGCTCGTATTTTGTACGTGATTGACATGGCACCACATTGCTGTGGAACTGGCACCATAGTTTGTGTAGCAAGCAGTATTGCCGGCAATAGCTCTTGCATACTTAGTAGGGCATGCAGAACCGGTTCCGTTTCCAGATTTCTGAAACCCGGTTCTGATACGCTGTCAGACCCGGGAGAACCGGTTCCCCCGGTTCCAGCTAATACGATTTAAAGATTTTTTACGATGAGAACAAATCATATATCATTTGAAAATTTTTGAAAGCAGCTAGATTACCGGGACTTAAAGTTCTTCAAAGGCTGTTACACTCTATTATTCTCGATGGACAAACACCAGTGGCGTAGAACAGGAGTCTGGTACCACCACACTCCTGTTCTGCCTATTCCATAAGAATGGTGATAATTGTAAAAAAGCTCTCCTAGAGGTCTATCGGCCCATCTCATTGCATTTTGACGGTGCATGACCGCCCGTATTTATTTCTTTGAATTAATCACGTAGGGATTCCCTAGGACCCATGTCATAGATTGCACAAACAGCCCTCATCTGCAGCACAAATACGGTGTTAATATCTGCAGCTGCCGCCACAGCAGTACTTCATAAGAAATAATATATGGAATAAACATCTGTAAGATGACGGATTTTTTTGACTGCATACGCTGCAGAACTTATTCTCTGCGATAAATTATCTACATATGTGTTGGCCTCAATGAAATTTACTATCTAAGGTTATTCCTAATAATACGGTAGTGTCTACAATTTATAAAGTTTCTCCATTTACGTTTACATCAGCCTTAATAACCTTTACATGAGGTTGAATAAATCTAATATATTTAGTTTTGGTTTCGTTTAGCAAAAGATGATTGACACTAAACCAGTTTACTATTTTGAAATTTCATTGTTTACATCATCATAATTTATGTTTTGTCTAATCATCTTAAAAAATTAAGAATATCATCAGCAAACAAAACAATCTCGTGATTATTTTTAACGAGATGAGGCAGGTCGTTAATATAATCCAAAAATAAGAAAAGACCGAGGATAGCTCCCTGCGGTACATCCATTTTAACTACAGATCCCGAAGACAGTTTCCTATTAACACTTTCATCTGGAGTGCATGAGGCGAGGCCGCGCGCCCCTGCGAGTCACACGCACCGCCAAAGCTGCAGTGAATGCGTCAATGTCAACTCTTTGTATCCTATCACTCATGTAAGAAGATTCAAAGAGGTGTCCTTTATTCAATAGTGATGTAGTTTCCTGATTAATGTTCCATGGTGTAAACAATCGAATACTTTTGGCAAGTCACAAAAACGGCTAAAGCATCTTGCGACTTCGACCAAGCATCATTAAAAATATGCAATACCAACTCAACACCAGCAGCAGTAGTTGAAATGCCACGAGTGAACCCAAATTGCTTACGGGTTAGCAGGTCAATGCCATTGCAATTAATGTAAAATAAGTTTTTCAGAAACTTTGCTAAATATAGGCAGTACTGATACTGAGTTCTGATGACGGCAGTGGTAAGGAAGAGTACGCTATCTTCCGAAACTGTTCACATCTGCATTGGAGGATAAAAAGCTCTTGGTCTGGGATGGATATGGCATCAATATCATTGTCGATTACAGCATACACCTTCAGTTTGCCGATGGTATAGTCATTATAAGGCCGCACGCATCCTTAGTAAACCTAAGCATGATGCTCAGAGCCCACAGCACCCGTCAGATATGTCTTAAAATGACCATGGGTAAAACAAAGATTGTAGAATAAATGTCGCACCCATTCCAGTTCATGCTGAAAAAAGTAGTATCGAAGTTGTTAATTACTACGTCTACATAGACCATTTGATCTATGTAGACGTAGTCTAAAGTAACTAGGTAAATCTAACTACGATCAATTGATCAGCCGATGAATCCAATTCGGATGGGAGCCGTTCGGGCAGCTTCGCAATATATTGTCGTCGCATATATCGAAAAGCCTAAAGAAGAAAGTCTTCAATCAATGTGTGCTGACACTGTTACCAATACCTATGAATCCGAGGCGTGGTCTCGAACATAAACAAGCTCAGAATTGCTCAGAGAGCTATGCTTAAAGTTTTACTACTTGACAGAATCCAGAATGCGGAAAGCCGTATAAGAAAGTCACCGACATAGCTCTTAGATTATTATGTTTTTAAATATTTTTCAGGTAGGTAGGTTTAGATCGATCGTTAAACCTAGTACCTAATCAACCTATTTTCTTTCTGAACATATATCCTCAATCTTTTTACGCGTATTAATACTTGAAATTAAACCAGTCTCATTTTTCAAAGGAAGGTTTACTGCTTTTGGAATCGGTTCCACACATACCTTGCAAGAACCGGGTATACCCGGGTTTCTCAGAACCGGGTAGAACCGGGTGCATGCCCTAATACTTATTAATACTTATCGTGTAACTTATTTTAAGAGATAATATAAATGAATCTCAAAAATTCACCAAGCAACCATTTTTTTTTATACTTCTGTTGACCACAATCTCACTTGATCTAACACATTATTTGCACACCTGTTTTTGTGTTTTTCTGTATTGGTATCTTGGTGTGCAATATAATTATGTTTGTATTGTCCATACTAATATTATAAATGCGAAACTCATTCTGCCTCGCTTACGACCTCACGTCTAAACCCCGTAACATATCTGAATGAAATTTTGCAGGGCGATAGATTGTATCCCAGGGAAGGACATATTTTTATCACAGAAAAACTCGTACAAAACCGCAGGCAGAAGCTAGCACGTTATACGTCGTCAAAGATAACAGACACTAATCGTCCGATTTATCTTTCAGAGAATTAGAGAACACCACACTTATTTTTATAACGTCCGGTGGTGCCTCAATACTCATGATGAATTTTCTAAAATATTTTCTAAATATCTTACACTAAAGGAAAATTTCTTTCGTCTTTAATGGTTTAGAGAAAAAAATCCCCATAAAAATATCCGGTTTTAGGGTGTCTTTTGCGAAATAGTTATGTACGATGGTGCAGAACTCTCCGTGTGCGAGTGACTCGGACTTGGCCCGTTTTATTTGATATCTTCTGTTTGTTATCTTTGATTTTAGGACACTTTTACAATAAGCATACCTATGGGCATGAGACATTAATATCGGACCTAAAAATCTTATCGATATAGTACATATGTAGTACTAATCCAATAAAATTTTCACATTGCTTAGGTACTCCAAATTATTTATCAGTCGGTTACACTACCAGCATTGCCTTACACGCAATACTATACCGATTCCGAGAAAGTCACAAACCAGTGTTTCGACACATGTATAAAAGATATAGTTAGTAGACAGTTGCATATTAAAGAATGCGCAACCATCTTATCAAATGCTACTAATAGAGTTTACTCGTACTTAATTAAATTACCTACCTACCTAGTATAGTAGCATTAGTTAAAAAACAATATCTAGTTATAATTTAATTTTAGGCCAGGAGGTTAGTTTAAATATTGTAAAACCTAGATTAATTTTTTCTCATGTATCTCATTATAAGTGAACCATGTGTTTGTATGAGAATAAAGTTCTGTAAACCTAGTTTATAAATATATAATAAGAGATTATAATATCGTAATCATAATCAATCGTTTATTTCGTGTAATCAATCGTTATACATGAAAATATATTTATGTCCTATCTTAAAAATATATTAGTAATTGTATTTTACAGTACATAATAGTACAAAACATTTTATCATAACAGAACATTTTATTCACGGTTTGTTATGCATTTAATCGAAAATATTATGGTACCACATTGTTTTGGTTAATTCATTTGATCTAAAAATATATGAGATGTCAGATAAATAGGTCATAAATATAGTAGATAAACAGTCTGTCAAGAAAGTCTTAGGATTTATGTTGAAGAAATGTGCCATTTCATCATCATTTCTTAATATCCACTATAAGTGGTGCTATAAGCTTTGGTGCCACATTAACAAATGCTAAGGCTCATAACCTCGTGCTAGTGCCTAAGTGCTATATTCTGATAGAACACGTCGGTTCTATCAGAATATAGCACTTAGGCACTAGCACGAGGATATGTTCGCCATAATACATAACCAAAACCTTTATCTGATATGTAAGCTGTATGTTTCCATAATAAAAATAAATAAATAATAGGTCTTTGCTTGTTTTAAGCACGTCTCCGGTTGTAATTGTGACCTTCTACGAGTGCTGCCGTCTGTCTGTTCAATCTGTTTGGCATATTTATTCTAATAATTGTTAATACTTTAATCGAAAATGTATAAAAATACGGACTTTTAAAACTCACATACTATGAAGCACAGTGGTACTAGAGCTTTAGTGCCATAGTAACAAATGCTAAGGCGGACGTGTTCTATCAGAAAACCGCACTTTTTTTTTGGCCGCCACTTTTGATTTTGGACCAAAAATGTATGAAACGTGGAGGATGTCCTTTCCATAATGTACATGCAGATGAGAGGAAGAATCCTACAGTTCTTGAAAAGCTAATCTATAGTAGATGCAGGTAACTATAATACCTACTTCATATTTCATAGTAGTTGGTAGCTACATATAATAAATAACAGGTACCTTTGGCTGGGTAATGATTACCATTTTCCTCAGAGATATCATTATTTTTTGGATATACCTAACAAGACTCTACTAACTACTTATCTACTAATTGTAAGTTAAATATAAAAGTGCTTTATTTCCTTTAGACCTTACAGGACTCTTGGACACGTCACAAAATTCATATACTTGAGTAAAACTAGGAAATAAAGTGATAACTTTGATTGTTTGTTCAATCTTTTCAAGGTAAAATAAAAAAGCGAACAAGAAACCTTTACCTTGTTAGGTCGTTAGTTTTCGAGTTGGAGCAAAACTCCTGCCAAGCTTTTATATCATCTAGATAACCTGTAAACCTTTTTCAAAGGATATGTTTGACAATTTGTTTGAATTTATAGTAGAGGTAAGAAAAGTAGAGTCACAAAAGCATCGCAAAGGAATTTGAGTCAACTTGCTAATTCTAGAAGTGGAGGGAATTATTATATAGTGTAGTGTTAATAAGTACTTACCTACACTGGGCAGTGGAAACTATTTGTACCTAGGTTTCAGAGTTCAAGAGCCGTTGACTTGGTATGTTTCAGTCAAAGAACAATAAAATCCGGTGTCATGAAAATGTTTGAATCGATGCCAAAAGGCCAGCGCGAGCGCATGCTAGGAGAAATGCATCACATTATTTTATTTCTACTCTATTCTGGTAAATCGGCATATGAAAGTCTCGACTCGGAGTTGACATAGTTTTCGGTGGCTCAAAATACTTATTTTTATGAAGAGTTTTAATTATAATACAGGTAGTACGTATATATAATTGAGTCTTACAGTAAACAGTAGCTTTAGTCTGGCCTGACTTTAGTAACGAGACGTGATCTAGACGTCTCGTTTTTACATACAATTTGGTATAGCGCCTCTATCGTGCGTACGTGGAACTACGCTTTCGATCGCTTCACGTTACTAACGTGAGGAGACGTCCAAATGTCTAGGAAAATGACAGAATTGCGAGTCCGAATGATGCTGACGTTACTAACGTAAAGATTTACTTATTTATATTTAAAATAGTATAAAACCGTTTAGAAGTATATATCTCAAAATGCTTATCATATTTTTAGTAGCAAGAATTGACGCGAAAATATTTTTTCTCTATGGTCAATCACAAAATAATATTTTGTAAAATGTTGCATTTTTCATAGTAAAAATTAGAAATTAATTTGCTACGCTTGATTTCAAATGAAGATTTAGTACATATACTTTATTGTTTATATTATTTTTGCATTATTTTAACGCTGCTAGTTTTCTAAGAATTACCTTATTTTAGAGTTTGTTGAATTAGCTTTAAAATAATTCGTAGATGCTACAATCTTACATGGTGGATCCTCCACACATGATCCATGCCTACCTTAATTACAATAGACTGTTTTATTACTTAGATTTTAATTTTTGTCGTTATAACAGTATGTAGCTAAAATACATTTTTTAAGAATTCTTAGGTTACTACATTGGTACCTAAACAAATACCTACACTACCTACCTGTGACCCATGTTTAGTGATAAATCGATTTGTGGTATGTATCTTACTTTTGTCGGAGTGTTATAAAGTGATAAATAATACGTAAGCAGGTAAAATAAAGCGTAAATAATATTTTTGAAGAATCGCGACTCTAACGCCATCTATTAGTAATGCAACTACAACTACCCCTTAGGTTCATAGACCGTGAAGTTCTTTATTTTACCCAAAAATAGCGCTAAAATCGCTTGTTTATTTTGTTATTATAACATGTAGGAAAACCGATATAATAAAAAAACGAAGAATTTATAGGCAACTCATTTTATTATACAATAAAGCCCTTCCAGCCTTTGAGTCGTCAGGTGGTGAACATCAGTGGTTCGTAAATGAGGTGCGTTTCAGATATGAACCTTTTCCTTACGTCTCTGCTCGATAGCTATTCGACACGTCCACGATAGCTACCGGACTACCAACAGTCTGGCAAGGCGTGATCGTGGCGTCGACGACGCCACGATCACGCCTTGCCAGACTTGCCCCTCAGGTGTAGACTGTTAAAATGTTACAGATAATTTTCAGATTTTGGTTCTGTAATATACTTTGAATAGAGAGACGTTGAATTTCTATAAGTTTTAAAAGAAAAATTAATGAAAATTGTTTATATGTATGAAATACATATACCTACATGCTAAAAAGCTTTTAGGACATCCTTTGAAGTATGAAAACATACTTGTGCTAGGATAGCCTGCAAAAAATAACTAGCAGACTAATTATTTTATACTAGCTGTACCCGCGACTTCGCCCGCGTGAAATAGTGACAGTGTGATTTTCATAGAAACTTTAATCCCCTATTCCCTTTGATATTTTACCCCCTTTCGGGAAAACGAGTAGAAACTTTAAATGTTATTTTTATTTATATCTAATTACCGGCCAAAAAAAAATTCCATGCTTTGAGCTTTAACAATGACGATACTTCTATACAACCTTTCAACCCCTTACAACCTTTTTTTGCAATAAAAAGTACCCTACCTACGTCTTTTCTCAGGCTCTAAAGTATTTGTGTACCTAATTTCATTTAAATCGGTTCAGTGGTTTTGACGTGAAAACGTGACAGACAGAGTTACTTTCGCATTTATACAATTAGTAAGGATTTTATCATCATCATATCAGCCTGTACACGTCCACTGCTGGACATAGGCCTCCCCCATACGACGCCATCAAAAAGGAAGAGGAAGTTTTATATATTCATAAGTAAACTTTTCTTCGAAGAAATAGCACTGATGCCTATTTTAATGTGTCTGTTTGACGGCTATCTTGAAGTCATAGCATCGGTCTCTTTGGAGTCCGTGCAACAGGAACTGCCAGGGAGCATTGGTGAATGTGTGTATGGCTCAGTGAGGGGGTGTGTTTGTGTGTGTGATCCTCCCGAGGGCACCGGTCTCTTTATGAGTTCCAGCAACAGGAACAACCTCCCAGGGAGAGTTTGTGAATGTGTTTATTACATTAAATAAAAACGTCAAGTGCGAGTTGGACTCGCGCACCGAGGGTTCCGTAAATATAAGACCGTGTTTCTTGCTAAATTTCATGATTCTATGTCAACGGGAAGTACCCTATAGGTTTTGTGTGCACGTGATTGATTGCCTTGAAATTTCAAAAGAAATTGGGCATAAACGTCTCTAACTTTTGATTGAGTTGACTTAGAAGTTTAATTTATATCACGGATCCAAGAAGTTACGGACCTGGATATTTGTTAATTTCAACTCGATAGCTCCACGCGTTTCTGAGAAAAGAGTGTTGACAGAAGGGCGGACGGACTGACAGATAGACAACAAAGTCATCCTATACGGGGTCCGTTTTTCCCTTTGAGGTACGGAACCCTAAAAATAGCGCGTTGTAAATTGTTTTTCGCAACGCAACGCCTGCATTTATATCGAATTTACTAACCATTCATGGAAACTAAAGTCATTGGTTCTGATTACTTTATCAGAAGATTTACGAGCAGCTATTATATAGCGACCTGCTAACGTTTATAATTGCTGCAGTAGCATACGTGACAATTTATTTTATTGGCCACATGCAATCGTATCACAATACACGACTTGTGTATCAACTAACAAATTACCATCTATAAGTGGGCATTACTTCAATGGGCAAAGAAGATTAATTGAACGGAGATAGTGGAGCGAACGAAGTATCATTTGCAGCTTGGGTGATTTGGCTGTAAGGAGAAATACTCACTTCGAGAATAACTGTCCAACCGTTGCGTTGATACGATTCGCGTGAAATTTAGCTCTCCACAAAATCGTAACAACCAATCTCTACCAACTGAGAAGTCTTGTAGGCTAGGCGAGCTGTCATTTATTTTGTTTTATACTATGAATAGGTACTCCGAATACCTAGTACAACAAACATAGCTAACCTCTTTAATTTGAATTCCTCACCACCAAGTTAGTCGAAAACAATACCCATATCAGATTTTTTGATGGGGAAGGCGGTCCGGGTGGATGCGCGAGGGTCACATCGCGGACCGTTCCAGATTATGGAGAAAGAAAAAAAAACGACGTTCAGCCGTTTAGGCGAGAAAGGGTAACACAGATAGAACGACAGAATTAGACTTTATAATATTAGTATGGATAAATGTTCTACCCCTACACGGATGGCCTTTCTCACACGAAGCTTTCAGCCTCTCTCTTACCCATATCTCTTCTTCTTCTATCGAGGTTAGTAATGTGTGCTTACCTTATCAAAGTATAATTTCAAGCATGACGTCAGCGTTTTGAAAGGCGCCCTATTACTCATCAATGTAAATGTTTCACTAACCCAAATTTTATATCAAGCTGGCATAGACTGAGTTGAAAAAAAAGTTTTTTCAACTCAATCTATAATGCAAGACCACCCTTCTAGTTAATTGAAACAGTGGACCGACTGTCAATAAAATGTCTATAAACTACATGCCATTATGTAGAACAAGTGTTAATTTAATAATGCATCATCTCATAACAGAGACAACAATACACAACAGGCTTACTATAATCCGCTGTTGTTTAACATCATGAAGAAGATAATGGATAATGATCAAGGGCAATATCAGGGGCAATAAGCGTGCTCAGCAACAGTACCTATGTTTTAGTAACCCGACTTCTATTATATTATAAGAGACAATTTATGAGAACACATGGCGGTAAAAGAAGTACTTTTGAAGGAGTAAAAATCAATTCTCGAAAGCAGGCGGAAATAGAACACGTTATTTATGTCCCAAGTTCCCTGTTACACTGCGACAGAAGACAAAAGAAAAAGGTTTATGTTATGAATAACCAACCCTGGCCTTAAACATGGGTTAGATGAATCATGCGGTCAAGTTTTGAGATTTTTCACGAGCATGTGATAGTGGGCCGCGATCTCGTGACGATAGCGTTACTAGGTCAGTTAAAGATGTAAATTAAAGATTAATGATTCCACGAAGGCCACTGCTTGTAAGCCTGCTGAAATGATAAAAGGAAAAAGAAGATAGACAAATAGTCGGAAAATTAAATGTTGTACATAGGTGAGCATAATGCTAAAAAGCATTCTCTACCTGCTAACCTTTGGGTAGTGTGGACAACAATTTAGTAGGTATAATCAACAATTCGTGTGTATACCATTAATATGAATAGATAAAATAAAATAAATAAATAGTGCTAGACAATTCACACAACATTATCAAGCCCCAAGCCAAGAAGAGCTTGTGTTATGGGTACTAGATAACTGATAGAATAGAGAAATACACATATAAACACTATAAAAGAACTATATGTTCTTAATCTGGATTTTTAGAGATAGCATTGGGATTTATGTATCTTTTCTATATGAATGAATACGCTGGATGCGGGCCACGCACGGAGTACTATTCATTAGAGCGATCTTTGGGATAGGCTTATCGAGCCATGGACGTCATTCGGCTGAGATGGAGATTATAGGAATTACAAAAGCACACATAAACATTAACGAAACCTTTAAACCGGATCTACAACATTGCTCCTCAATAAAAAGCGCGTTAAGCGCATTAATATAATTGCAATTAGATACAACAAAAGTTCAAGAGCGGGGTCAAGCAAATCTCGGTTATCTGTTCGACCTAGAGAAATTTCATAAAGTCATGCATGCATTTGCTTGTAAACGTACACTGAAATAGCGAACATGTGATCTAAACGAGCACTAGGCTATAAACCATGAGGTTTATGACGCCATAAAATCACTCAGGTGTTACTGTGTGGATGCTAGGAATTTGTTTTCATAGGGAACGTTTGAGCCCCTTATGCTTGATAGTCGTTCTGGGCTCTAATAAGAGAGCTCGTTATTGAATACTTAAACCACGACCGCACTGCAGTATGGTAGGTAGGCTGCCTGGTTGCTTCGATGGTAGTAGCTATCATCATCAGCCCGTATACGTCCACAGCTGAACATAGGCCTCCCCCAAACGACGCCACGAATAGCGGTCCTGAGCCGCCTCCATCCAACAACTCCCTGCGACCGCTACGATTTCGTCAGTCCAGCAAGTGGGAGGTCTTCCCACACTCCGTTTCGCATTGCATCGCGGTCGCCACTCGAGAACCTTTACTTCCCAACGGTTATCGGTTCTACGAGCTACATATATGGCCTGCCCATCGCCACTTCAGCCTGCTAATAATACTGGTAGTATTTTTAGAGTCTAAAACCCAAAAACAGATAACGCCTCGCTATATCTAATATCTAGCTAGGCGACTAGCCTAGCTAGTTTCTCATCGTTCTCTCATCTACCATCCAAGCTACCACACTGCAGTACGGCGGCAGAGGCCTGAGTCTTGTTTTAAGTAAACTATTAACCGAACAGTAAAGGTGAGACGAAGATGTTGATGGCCATTTACAAGGAATATTTATACATAAACTACCTATAACTTAGTTCCTATTCCTACCGTGGTCTTGACGTGCGTTCCGTTTGACCTTGATAGAAATTGATAACACTCCTAACAAACTTATGTGTATTTTACTTTTCGAGCCTCAGATAATCTGAAAGAAAACATTTATAATGTTATATAGGTATGGATATTATGCTTCAATAGACTTACATTTTATTTTAACATACATAATGTAAGTCGGTTCTTATTTTTATGATTTTCTGTTTTGTATGTATAATTACTAGGTCTAACCTACTGCAATTTTGTAAAAAATCATGTTTTAGGTACTATATTTTCTTATGTATGTATCTATCCCAAATTATCCTGCGGAGGAAGGCCCTGGTGACCTGTACCTACCACAGGTTTTATAAACCTCTCACGGGCACCAGTCTCTTGCAAAACAAGATAAAACTAGATATAAATTAGCATAAGGGGCAATATGATGTGACATTAGCGCCACTCTTTATTTTTTTCTTGTATTATCGTTATGGAAAAATAAATAGTGGCGCTAGTGTCACATCACTAAAAGTGTAAACGAATACCTTTTGCAAGAGAAAATAAATAAAGTATTCAATTCAATATTTCACAAGGCCAGCGTATAAAAGAGCTGCTGACACACCGTATCATGGGTAGGTACATAAAAGTAGGTAAGTATGTAAGGTATCTAATAAGGCTCAAGATAAGATAACACCACCAAGATGAAGGAAAATTCTAAAACAAATGATACTTAGTCAAACTAAAAACTACGAAGGCGACTACTTAGCATCGAATGTAGATATGTAATTTAATAAGTATCTTAGCAACAAAACCGTTCCAGAGAATGCGAGACTTAAATAAATCAGCTCCCAATAGGGCACTTAAATCCCATCTTTATGGCCACTGAAAGTAAATCGCACAATGGCCTTGGACACAGATTGGTAAAAAGTGAGTATCCTGGCTCACAGATTATACACGAGTTAGTATTCGTGGGTGTGATGGATGAACGTCTGTTTGTCACGCTACAATTGCGACCGTTCAAGTGGAATCAATATCAAGTGCAGGGTACAGAACACAAGGGGATCTCAAACCCTGATATCTAAATACATAAATAATGCTGGACAATTCCCACAGCATCATCTACGCTCAAGCAGAGCCTGTGTTATGGGCACTAGATAACTGATATACTTTAGACATCTGTAGATCGTTTTTTTTTATTTTACATTGAAAAAACCTTGGACACATATCTTCAGATCGTACAAACATTTGACCCGAGGCGGAAATCGAACGAGCTTTGGCTGGCTGCGCCACGGAAGTTGTCATATATTTATGTCAATATCTGAAAAACAATTGAACTTCTTTGCAAGTCTACATAAGTTATCTCTAATTGTTGACTAGCATAGATACCAGTTTTGTTTGATCAAGGAATCATTGATTTCCAGGGCGTTCAGATCGTTTATGAAGAAAGGGAAGAAGTCATCAACGTCAAGTCAAGAAAAATCTAGTCAGCAGAATGGAGAGAACAGTCCAATCGTCTTTAGGCGAGCATTGCAATGTAAGTTTTATGTGATAAACATAACACGATATAAGTAAATTAATAATTAATTAATTTTAGAAAGTAAAGTATCAATAAGAGGTCTGGTTGTGGAGGGTGAAAAAAAAAAAGAAAACGTGATGTTGACTTGTCACAAAAAGGAAACATACGAGGTCGACGTCATCTAGGATAAAGTCAAAACTGACCTGGTTTTCTCGGGTACCTAGGTATAGATGTAAAACTGAGAAGGTCATTGTTTTACTCAATTAGACAGTTCATTACCCAGCTCTTCAAATTCCTTAACAAGGCCAACATGCAAACTGCTAAGCGAATGCAACTGTGATTTTCGGAATCAATACTAATACTAACGTTTATTTCTTGAGATTTACAAAAAGTTCTTAAAATATGTTTAAACTAAATAGATCGCAGGTTCGATGCCTGCCTCGGAATTTTTTGTTGTACGATCTGCAGGTATTTGTTTCTGGTTTTTTTTTTTCATTCTGGTATATCAGTTATCTAGAAGGTACCCATAATGCAAGCTCTGCATAGCTTGGGGCAGAATAATTAGGTGTAAATTTTCTAGCATTCATGTATCATTGGGGAAAACTGTTAAAAATTCTCTTCACTCCATGATTGATGAACAATTTGAATATTATTTTCAGACTCGCAAACGACCTCAACACTTGGACAGCGGAGTACAGTAGGGTCACCAGAACGCTACGTGTACGGGGGGTCGGTCACGCCTCTACCAAGGTCCAGGTTCCAGGAACGGCTACGTAGCACCAGCCAGTACGATGCTAATTCCTTGAAGTAAGTCTAAACACACTAGTAGCTTAATAAAAACCAGCTTATCTCCTGGTTTGGGATATGTTCTAGCTTCCTGCCAAATTTCATTGAGATCAGTTTAGCCTTTTCGTCGTGAAAAAGCAACAGACAGAATTACTTTCGAATGTATATACGAGTATAAGTATGGATTCTGTACCTAAAGGCTGTCAAGTTTGCAATCGCAAGGGCTACTCATTTATTGCTGGGACCAAATTATGGTAGAGGCACGAAGGTAGGTCCTATAAATGTGTTCATGTTTGAGAAGTATAGTGTCAAGAGTTGAGAATGATAGCTGCGAATGCGCTACGTAGTACGACTCAGTTGGAGCCAGTAAAATACGACTTGCAGGTAATTTTGAACAATTTAAACCCACACGACCTGGCGGATCCCGTTTAATTTAAGTGTCAGTGTTTCCTTACAACTACAACATGCGAACTAGCTATAGAATGCACATTCTAAAATAAAGTTACGTTTATTGGAACATAAATGAGTAGGTATTTATGGAAGTTATGAAGAGGTTATAAACCTAGATGGATTGCTGCACATCCATTACGGGAAATTAAGAATTGTTTAGATCTATTAGATCGTGTTTCAGGAAAAGTATATTAGACCTTCGCCCAGCATTACTATTATACCTACGCGCAATTCCATTTCCGCTCAGCTGCATATTTATTGGTACCTGCCTATATCTCCTACTACTTATAAAGTGTAGCTAAATTATTTGTTTATTAAAATCGTTTATGTTGCTTCCAGTATAACACCTCGCATGGCCCGCAGCGAAGTATCAGGGTCTCGACTCAGCGTGGAGAGTACTAATCCATTTGAAGAGGGGCCGGTGCCACCGGTTCGTTCTAGACGTAAGAAGAAACGAGCACCGCCACCGCCCGGAGCTGCTGATGTCTCGGTAAGAACCGTTGGTTGAAGTATAGTTATAAAAAAAGTTGCCTATAATGTTTTGTATGACCAGCTAGCGACGATGGATCTCTTGTTTGGATCACATAATAATGTCTGTCAGCAGGCCGAATTACCACTATGTCGTTCGTTACGATAAAGACAGCCGCCTAAATTCACGGTTTCGATAAAACAGGATATATCTTTGCTTACAGATTAGCAGCGAAACTTCCGAACTACAAATAAGCGGAATCGGAGAACAAAATGAAACCAAAGCCGAAGGTGATTTAGATTTAGAAGATATGAATTTGAGCATTGAACTCAAGATCGTGGAAGATGAAGACAAGAACAATACACCTCAAACGACTAGCAGAACTGAAGTTTCTGGCGAAGAAGTCCAGAAAACCCAAGCTACTGACGACCTAGATAACAACAATGAAACAGAAACACAACTTAGACACCCGAAAGCATTCAAAATAGAAGAGAACTCTGTCAGAGCAGGTAGCTCTGAAGAAGACATTTTGAATTCAGTTTCATTTCCTAAAGTAAACATTGTCCAGTACAGAAGAAACTCAAGCGTCAACGAAGACGATATTAAGTTACGACGAGGTAATTTGGAAGACTTCCACGATCTATCAAATAAAAGAAGCAAAAGTCTTAACAACAGCTTAGATACAACGTACTTGTCCTACGATATTAACATCAATGAAAACGCCGACACCAATGGAAACCCAGAACCTCAGAAAGTTGTGTGTAAACTTTATGATGAGGCTGTCAGAAAGCAAAGCATCGATACTATTTCGAGTACTGAGAAGGAATTCATGGAAATCGATAGAGCTACAAGAGAACTAGAAAGAGAAATAAGCAAACTAAATTCTGCTCTGAACGAAGACGACCTTCCAGGTCCTAATGATCGCTTATCTGTGACAGAGATTAAAAAGAGATTCGATAGAAATGGCGGAGCTTCGTCGCCGAACCCCATACCAAAGCCCATGAGAAGCCATTATGGGGGCTCCAATTCCCCATAGATTTGGGAAAAGCTGATTTCGTTGTACCTATTGCCACCTTACCTACCTAACATTATGTGTTTAAGTGGAGGAAAAAGATAGTTGGATTAGCACGGCCTTAATTGCATTGCATTGTGACAATGCTACTAAGACCGTGCTCTATCCTACCTAGGCCTCATTTTCACTTTCTTAACTGAGGTGGTGGTGAAACGCATGGTCTAATATACCCACTTTGGTCAAACGCTTCACTATTTACAATAAAAAAGTGCACCTGAGCAACGAAATCAGCAGAACCCATGTTATAGAGAAATAAGTATTCGAACAAAAAAAAATATTTCGTTTTTGTTGATATCGTGTTGATAAAAATTCGCATACACGTTTTGTGATTGAAATTTAGTTGTATTTGGATCTCGTATAAAATAATCGTTTTGGGGAATATATCGTAATAATTATATCAACAAGCATCCGTTTTTTAACGTAGGTTCTTTAGTGTACAGTCTATAGTAAAGATAAACAAAATCTGAAATATATACTTCTACAAAGCGTAGCCGTATAGGTTTATGTCAAATCACCTAGCTTAGAATATGGTCGCCATAAAACAATTGATTTGATTAGGTCAAGAAAACGGTCCTCTTTAATTACCTACCAAAGAAGGTGGTGTTTAATTTGTAAGGAGTCAATGCAATGTTTATCACCGAATTGCCTTTAATAACTATGTAATATAAAGTAAATGAATTGAATATTCAGCCATAACAACATATATTATGCACAAGTAAATGTGTTTCCGTAAATGTGATAGCTACCCTATAAGTAGGTATAAATGTTTATCTATTTTTATTAACACAAGATTAAGCGATAGTTTTATTGAAATAATGAAAATCTTCACTTCTATTCGTGTTCATAATGAGAAATCTAGGTGACTACAATATTTGTATCATGCATGTCTGTAGCTCCAGCAGCTATCAGAAAGCTAAGATTTTACCTACACACGCATTTGTTAAAAATATTCCTACTTTATTCATGTTATTATCATCAATCTAGCATAAGAGGTGCATAATATTTTATTTACCTTTGTTGTCTAATAAAATATTTTACTAAAATAGATTGTATTTTCTTCGAAACTTTCAGAGACTAACAGCCGGTTTCTCGAACGCAGATCATCTTCATAATTAACTAATCAATGATCAAATCTCTGATCAAGTATCATTTGGGTTGCTCGAACGTTGATTACGTATTATGATTTTGAACAGAGATTAGTTGACCAATCTGTCAAATCATTGAAGCAAATCTCTTGTCAAACATCAAAATGGGTTTCTGGAACGCTAATTAGGCATTTTTCTCTAGTCAAGCGCTTGTTAAATCAACGATCAACTAATCAGTGATTTTGCTCTAATTAGCTGAAATAATAACTACAATTTACTGCGTTTGCTAAGTTCTAAACCTTGTTAATATAAAAAAATTACTCCAAAAGTGGTGTAATTAAATTTCACAATACTTATGGCTCGTTTTATCAATAAAAAAATACTTGTACCTAAATTAAAATAACATCTTATATTGTAGGATGTTGCTTTCGGATATAACTGTGAGCAGCAGCAGTGAATCTGATGAGGAAAATACACCTGGACCCTCAAGGAGGTTCAGGGCTGGAGTAGGCTTTTTCTCAGGGAGAAGTGGAACAGGGTCCGAGTCTGGCACAACTTGAAGGCAAACCTCCCCTAATCGAGACACCCTCGGCACGGAGGCATAATGCCACCAAACTAGTCGTTATATCAGCCTGGGATCACCCACTGCTGGGTATAGGCCTCCTTTCGCTTCACCATAATACCTACTTATAAATATTTCCATCTCTGACACAGACACTGGCAAATCGTAGCGAAAAGCAAGCGGTGCGATTAAAGAAGTTGAAGTAGAAACAAGGATTCGCAGCGCAAACATGTGACATTTTTGAAGTTTAGGAGTGAAGGATTGAACTGAAGGAATGATTAAATTTTGTGTGACCATATGAAAATATACACTGGTTTGACAAACGTAAGATGATCATTGATTAGTTAATTTTTGTCTAATCATCGTTCGTGCAACCCGATTTGATTTGACCAGTGTGTCAAGTTAATTGCTTTGTCAACTGATTTGCGATTTGATTAGCGTTCGAGAAACCGGCTGTTATAAGAATAGAGAAACAACTACATTCAAATACTAAAATATATATTCAGTACATAATAAAATAAATAAATTCATACAAATAATGTAATGTGTTCTTATGCCAAATTATGTACTTAATTTACTTACGAGAAGGATTCTATCCCTCTTGTACTTGATAAACCTTGGAAGGTTGCTCAATGCAGTGCTGACTAAGACCTTGTATTTTTTAGGGAGCTTCTTCTGTTGTCTTGCCTGTAAAAAGTATAAATATCATAAGTTTTCTTCCAAACATGACAAAGGTACTTCTCTCTCACTGAGCTCCATGATACAAGTAAGGTCTTATTTTGATGACAGATTTAGGCCATTTGATTTTTCGCCATTTTGGCGCTAAGTGTTTGCGTTATAGCACACAGTTTGCGCAAGCAAGGCTATTGCTATGTAGCCGGGCTATTAGCGCGGCGTGACCGTCGAACTAATATAACGGTTGTCTTACTATAAAAACTTTCGTAGTTTGATAAATTCATTATGAATGTAAGCGGGTTAACTGCGACCCTAGTTTGTGTTGGAAGAACACCAACTTTTCATCCCTTATTGCGGGACTTCTTCAGGGTGAGTGCGGTGCGCGTCGCGCTCGTTCAGCATCGCGGCGCACACCCAAACTAGGTTCCTCCTACACAAATTAGGTTCGTAGTTAACCCGCTTACATTCATAATGAACAATAATGAATAATTCTAAAACAACATGACAACCGTGTCATGTTGTGTTCACAACAACAAATTTCAATTTTACACCAGTAACAGTCAAGAGCCGCGCTTTGAACAGGCACAATAAACAACTTTCATTGAGTATAGAATAGCTCCAGCTTACTTGTATAATGGAGCTCAGTGTTCTAAACTTATATCTTAAAGATGCGTGCACGCGTGCATTGTAAAATATCCAGGATCGATGTTGCACTTAACATTGTTTCAAATGGTGTATAGTTTATAAAAACCTAACTTGAAGTAATAGGAGGTACTTAGGGTTCATGTTCCATAAAACGTACGTGGCGTTTAGTAGAATCTGAATGTTACAATACCTTTAATTTCAACACAGGAAGCAAACCAGCCAACTTCTGAGCCAAATCCTCTTTAGCAGCTATTCCATCTGTCTCATCTTCAGAATATAGATCAATCAGCGTATCTATAGCTTCAGCTAGCACCCAAACATCATTCTCTTTGTGAGCTTGTTCAAGTATAAACTGTGTAATGACCTGTACCAGTAATGTATCTGTGTTTGTGTCACTCAGGTTTGAGACTAGTAGAAGTGCAAGTAGTCCCATCATACGAATCAGGTTGGATCTTATTTCTGGAACTTGGCATTCCCTGATGCCTGTGATCATTGTCTGAAAATATATTTAACATGAAAAGTTTTTCGTTAAGCAAATTATACATTTGTCTTATTTTATAGGAATACATATGATGTTTCAGCCAGACTGGCTGAAACATCAACGAACATCTACAGCTCTCGACACGGTTTAATAGCGCTCGGCGAAAGTGGAGGGGCGTTCTGCGCCGGTGTACATTCACGCTCAGAATCATAAAGTGTTGTTCTAACGGAGAGCGGTGATATACTATGAGACGTGTGTGTTAAATATTTTTTACTAATAATTTACTTAGGTTTTTTTAATGTGTACCTATCTTATCTTTTTTATTTGTGGCTAGTTAAAACGCGAGGAAGCCGACTAAGCTAACTGAGCGGCCAATAGAACGCCAGCACAGAGCGCCTCCACCGTTGCATTTCATTCCTCGATCTAAAAATCGACTTCTGCGCATACAAACTATTAAACCGTGTCAAGTGTAAAATTTAGTTTTTAGATTTTTTTGTTTGCTTAGTTAGACTCTATTCTTTCGCAAGAATTATCTAAAACTATATAAGTCAGGAGACTAATGCATAACCATTGCATGACAGAAGTAGTTAAGCTCCCCTTTTCAGGACAAAAAACTTACAACAATATCATCTATCCTCAAGTCATTGAAGAAGCTGCCATTATTTCCATTTAACTTCATTTTATCTAAAGCTGCTCTCATTACTGCAGTTGCCGATTCTGAGAGATTTATGTTGTTTTCATTCTGGTTGAAGACTAGTTTCCCAGCTTCTGTCCATATTTTGTAGAGACCAGTCATCCCTCCCAGGTTTTCAGTAGGGAGAGAAGATAGCATGTTGTTTATGCAAAGTAAAGATCTGGTTTGAAGAGAGTGGAGTCTGAAAGCAAACAACAATTTTATAAATTAGGTACCTACTTCTTTCTACCTGCTGCTTTGCACATACTGTGTCTATGGGAATGTTCTAAGGTTATTTACATCCCACAGAAACTGATTTAAGGGATAAAAGGTAGCCTAATTTTGATTCCAGGTCTATGCAAAGTTTCAGCCCAATCAGTTCAGTAGTTTTGATAAGTAACAAACATCCATTGATCCATCCATCCAAAATTTCACGTTTATAATTTACATGTGATAGTCCACAACTCCACATTTAGCTTGACTAGTTGTTAAAATATTATTATTTGCTAATTTGAACATAGACAGGCAGCTTTCAGAGTTTATGCTACAATTTATCTTAATCCTTGTCAGTGCAATTTATGTAGGTATTTATACACTCTATTTATGAAAGATTTTTATATATTTCACTATAGGACCACTGTTCACTATGATCATTAGGAAAGATTAATATCACCTGTGATACTTACTTTTTGTGTATTAATTGTGTGCCATCATATTCCTTGAATATTAGCAGAACATTTTGTGCTGGCAATTGTGTCCTGGCCCACACTTTTTCAAATATTTCTAGAGATATTAGTGCTTGAAGCACATGTGAAGGCAACCTGTCCTCTGCCAAATCTGAGCCACTATCATTCAAACATTGGTCATCATCCATTTCATCACTCTCTGATGATTCATCTTGTGTATTGTCATTTTCATCACTATCATTTTCTGCAAGCAGTTGATACATTTAGAAATAGAAACCTAAAATCTAAGTAATGCAATATACCGGGATGAACTTACCCTCACTAGAGCAAATATTAGCGATAATCTCTATAGCACTTTGCTGGGCATCCAGTATTTCTAAAATAGCCTTTATTTGATTGTCCAAGGTATGAGCATCATTTCCCGTGGGAGGCTCAACTTTCCCCGCAGCATTCTTCAAAGGGACATTACTTGAAAGCTGATTGCAAGCCAGTCTGTGATCAGCACCAAGTGTTGCCGCAAGTATTGAGAATATTTCATTGGTAACATTGATAGGTAGCAATGCAATGTTACCGCCACAAGCATTAATTGTCACTCCAGCAGCTAAGGTCTTCAACAGAAGCACAGGGGGCTCACTTCCTTCTAATGATAGGAGAGCTGTTAATTGCAGCTCAGCAGTTGTTTTGATCTTTTCCATAGCCAGAGGATTGTCTTCGATGACTACAATCAGGCATTGTAGTACAGCTGTTACAACATTGTTCCCGAAAACAGTAAGATCAAGGTATCTCGGGAGTATGTCTAGTATTTTTGATTGTCCAACATATTTGATTGCTATTTCTGTGAATGAAAGATCAATACTTGTTGTACGGTTTCACCATACATAAGCAAACTTGTCGCACGCGGCATTTTGCATGCGCTGCATTTTACTTTGATTGTGATAATTTTTATGTACCTAACTTCAGTACTTGACCTACTATTGAGCAAGAAACACTTATCAAAGGAAGATTTGCCACCTTATCTTTGTATCTACATAACTGCGTAAATAAACTTAACTTTAACTGTGAATCTTGTGGTCGTGCTCATTTCAACTAACTGGCATTAACTTTAACTACTTACCTATCAGTGAACTCAGTGATAGACATATAGTGTGGTGCCATACAACTTGTGGTACCTATCTACAACTACACCTTCAACATCAACTTTCATGTAAGGACAACAACATCAAGACCTTACATTTTGGTCCTTCGAGCCGGATGAACGCCACCATCTCTGGAGTCGGAGCGCAGTCAGGAGACTGCAAAGGACGTCTAAAACTAACCTGCAAGTCGATACATTCAAATTATACGTTTGAAACTCAGGCGCTAATATTGAAAAGACTTACAAACAACCTACCTAACTGTTCCTTTGAAAAGTCAAACTGGCCGCACCTCGAGAACTTGAAGCTCGCTGATCCTGACTTCAATAAATCTCGCCCGGTTGATCTACTACTGGGAGCCGACGTCTACTCGGATGTTATCCTGGACGGAGTCCTGAAGGGAAACCAACAAGATCCGATTGGACAACAGACGCAAATAGGCTGGATTCTGTGTGGAAAGATGAAAACTTACAACTGCCATACCGTTCTAGCCGGTCTATACAACATCCAAAAACAGGAGGATAACACCCGCTGCGAGGAAAACGCCTCTCAAAAAACAACAAATAGCCTTAATCACTTACAAGATAAAGGCCCTTATACACTACCAAACAAACTCTGCATGGATCGCTTAACGAACAATACATCTATTTCTGAACAACAACTACAGCCGTCGCTCAAAAACCTATTACAGGGCGGCAGCGTGAATTTGGTCCTTCGAGAAAAGGAGGTATTTATTCTTTGTATTTTTTGGCGATAGCGAATCGGTTAGATTGGCCTCCCACCAGCGGGAATCACCAGTTTGATTGAGAAGGCGTACATATTGTCATTTAAGTGCAAGCTAAATACCTACAACGACCAGTTTCAACTGAAATTGTGAAGACTGCGGAAACACTGTGGCCTTCGTGTCGTGAACCAACGCTGCTCTCCTCTACCACCGTCAACTACGTGCTAGAGCTAACATACTACTTACGTACTTAACTTTAAATACTACTTTAACATGGAAGTATTAAAAGTACAAGAAGACTGCTTCAACAACATCAAGAAGCTATGCTCCAACTATGGAAAGGATAGTAAATCGAGAAAAACAGAAGACTACCTTAATCTTCGGCTCCAGTCTCTCGAACACCAATGGCGGAACTTTGAGAGTCGTCATGCAACTCTTCTAGAATTTGAAGAAAAAACCCATACCTACTTTACTGACGACATTTTTACAAAAACTCTACAGCTATATCTGAAAACTAAGAAAGATATGGACAACTTACTGCTTGAATTACGGAATCGCAAAACTGATCAATTCGATCTGAGCGCAACTGTTGAAGAAATTACAGACGAACATCTTAAAACACTACTAACACGGCAAGAGTGTAACTTTAAGGCTCTTGCTCGTGCCATGTCTAAGGTTAACTTAAAAACTATGACGGAGAAATGGGAGCTGGAAGACCATCTTTCCATTTTGAAGGCAAAGTGCGACGTCATCGACAGACATCACTGGGAGTTGGAAGCTTTACTCAAGGGCTCCGACACTAACTACTACAGTATGTTCGTGTCGATAGAAGACAAATATGATGAACTGAAACGCAACTTAAATGCCAAAATCTGGTCGAATATGCACTACCAACATTCTGCACCTAAGATTGAGATTCCTGAGTTTTCCGGCAACTACTCTAACTGGATTTCTTTTAAGGACCTCTTTCTAGAAACCATTCATAACAACCCGATGATAAACAAGGCACAAAAGATGCAGCATCTCAAGACTAAGCTGCGCGGAGAGGCGGAGCGATTGGTTCAACATCTCAGCATCAGTGCTGAAAACTACGACTCTTGTTGGGACATACTGTCTCAGCGTTACGACAACCATCGTCTTCAGTTCACTTCGTTTGTCAACACAATGCAAAATTTGCCGGCTATTAACCAACCTGATAGCCAGAACCTGAAGAAGCTGCATGATGTTATCAAAGAATGCATGAACGGGCTGGCGAACATCGGATTGGACACGACTACTTGGGACCCACTAATTGTTCATCTCATGTCACAAAAACTTGACGTCACCACCTACACTGACTACATGAAGGAACTACAGGATCACAGAGAGCTACCTCACCTAGATCAGTTCCTTTTCTTCCTAGAGAGTAAATTCATGGCCTATGAGGGCATGAAAAATTCTAAATGGGAAACTCCTAAACAAATATCTACATCTCCGAAAACTTCTGATAACCAACATTCTAACAAATTTTTAAAAAAATCGCTACATACATCATTTTCTACATTCGGTCCCTGCCCGCACTGTAAAGGCGGGCACGTGCTGATGCAATGTCCAAAGTTCATCGAAATGGATAAAACTGAACGAAACAACACTGTTTCAAAATTACGTTTATGTAAAAACTGTTTATACAGCCACGGCGACACAAAATGCTCGTCAACTAAAACTTGCAAGGAATGCAATAAAAAACATCATACGATGCTACATAATACTGAGCCTTCAAAAACTACTGGACAGACCGCCAATCATCTCGCGACTAGAGATTTGGAGATACTTCTAACTACGGTCCAATTGGAGATAAAATCTGCAAACGGGACCTACGTCACTCTACGAGCTCTCCTGGATCAAGGCTCACAAGTGAACTTGATCACTGAACAAGCTGCCAAACTACTTCGACTAGCGAGAACACGGATGAACGCCACCATCTCTGGAGTCGGAGCGCAGTCAGGAGACTGCAAAGGACGTCTAAAACTAACCTGCAAGTCGATACATTCAAATTATACGTTTGAAACTCAGGCGCTAATATTGAAAAGACTTACAAACAACCTACCTAACTGTTCCTTTGAAAAGTCAAACTGGCCGCACCTCGAGAACTTGAAGCTCGCTGATCCTGACTTCAATAAATCTCGCCCGGTTGATCTACTACTGGGAGCCGACGTCTACTCGGATGTTATCCTGGACGGAGTCCTGAAGGGAAACCAACAAGATCCGATTGGACAACAGACGCAAATAGGCTGGATTCTGTGTGGAAAGATGAAAACTTACAACTGCCATACCGTTCTAGCCGGTCTATACAACATCCAAAAACAGGAGGATAACACCCGCTGCGAGGAAAACGCCTCTCAAAAAACAACAAATAGCCTTAATCACTTACAAGATAAAGGCCCTTATACACTACCAAACAAACTCTGCATGGATCGCTTAACGAACAATACATCTATTTCTGAACAACAACTACAGCCGTCGCTCAAAAACCTATTACAGGGCGGCAGCGTGAATCAAAGGGAATCGTCGACTAAACATGTGTCTTTTCTACAAAATTATCAAACTTCAACAGAACAAACAACCGAACTTACTACAGAAATGAAAACTATTACGGGAAAGGCAAGCGTCATCAACAGCCCTTGTGCTCATGCAACTGCTCCACTTACTACTAAGACTAGGGTTGCCACGCTCGCGCTACAATTGACTCTGCGGTCGCCTCGATTGGAAGTCTGCGGCAGTGACGCTGTTCTACATAGACTTCATCTAACATCAAAAGCCCTAGAAACTTTCATGGAATACGGTATAACGAGGCCCCCTCCAAATCTACTCCACTGCAAACTGTGGTGGAAAGTACCATGTCTTTTACCCACTTGGGAAGAAAATAAAGTCTCACAAACTTTTTGTATCCATACTACCACTGAACTCAAGCTGACGACAGTGACAACCCTACCAAAATGTGATGAGACCGACAATATAAAGATCGACGAACTTATAAACAACAAAATTAAGGACAGTTCATTGACGTGCGTTACACGAGTGACTGCTCGCGCGAAATACTTAACTACAAGCAAAAATGAACTGATTTTTCAACTAATAAATTATAAAAACTTCACTATCACAACACTTACGAAAAGGAGCTCTCGGCCTACTCAAGCCAAACTCAGCATACGCAAGCGGCCTGTCGAGAAAGTTTCTCCACTCCCTCTAAAATCGGAAACTCCACAGAAGGAGGGAAAGAAAATGGATGTGACATCATCACTCAAGCTACTCACAAACAAACATCGAATAAAAACAAAGCCGGCTGCTATGAAAATAAGTAAAACATTTATAATAACTCTGTTTGTAATGTTTACATTAGCAACAGAAATACATAGTACATATAGCGGCACGTACTCAGGCGCTCATATTACAAGCCTCGAGCCCGACCGGCCGGTCTATTATGATGCGATTGGCAAAATGCGAACGATTCATGACGAATGGACACTACTTATGTACTATAACTTAACAAATTATTGGGATGGTTTACATCGTGTCGAAAACTACCTACACAACTTAACTGACCTTTGCCATAAAACTGACCCCAGATATTGTGAAGCTACACTTGGACAATTAGCTCATGAAATGGAAATTCTTCAGCACTACAACAACATCTTACTGGCCCCTCACCAACACCTGAGCAATCGCAAGAAGAGAGGACTGATCAACGGCATCGCTCCATCGCTAACAGCCTGTTCGGTGTTCTCGACCAAGAGTTCGCTGATAAATACCATCAAGACATAGAAGCTATTCAGAAGAATGAGAACTACTTACTTGGTCTGATGAAGAACCAAACTTCTATTGTCGAGCTGGAGAACCAGGCACTCAAGAAAACTGAAGACCATATTCACCAACAGCTCAACCTAGTTGACAACTTTATGAACGAAACTAACTTCAATCTAGCTAAAGTTGAGTCGACTATGGAGGTCATCATGGCAACCAGCTACTTCAATTCAGCATCTCTGGCCACTTATCTACTACTCAAAAACTTGAGAGAAATGCAAGAATTACTTTTTGACACACTGACTAACGTGTACAGAGGACACATGGATGTGCATTTACTGACGCCTGTGAACTTAATGGAACAGTTAAATGTCATATCTGGGAGCCTTCCAAAAAGATTATCCCTACCTCTGGAAAACGTCAAAGATGACATAAAAGACATCTACAAGCTACTTTATGTGAAAGCTCGAGTAACATCTAACTAGTTTTTATTCGAAGTCCACATACCACTTACATCAGATGAAGATTTTCTGCTCTACAAAGTGACTCCGCTACCTGTGAGGAACGAGACAGAATTTACAATCATTCACCTACAATCGCAGTACATAGCCGTCAACTTTAAGAAGAACTCCTACATCCTACCATCTGACCAGGAGATAAAACTGTGCACTATTATGAAACAAGAACAATTAATTTGTAACAAAAACATGCCAATTTACAGCTTAGAGAGCAAAACCGCTCCGTGCGAGGCAAAACTATTGAGTCACAATACAAACTCGCCTTGTGACGTCAGAAAAACGTCATGCAGTGACGTGTGGGTGGAACTACACTCAAGGAACTCCTGGCTGGCTGTCTGCTGCGGAGCCTGCACTTTGCGCATCGTATGCGACAACAGTGACGTCACGTCATATGCTATGACATCATCAGCCATTGTAACCATACAGCAAGGATGCTTGTTACAATCTAGCGACTTCACCATCTACTCACGCAACGAGTACAACACCAACATTAACGTGGAGGCCAATTTCAACATCCCACTGCTGAACTCTACAGTGAACAACATCGTGAACTTGACCTACCACAACATTCCATGGGAAATCCAACACCGAACGGAGGAGACACAAGACATTGAAAGACGACTGCTATTCCAAAAGGAAAGAGAAATCCTCCCCGAGCAACTATCTTCTCATGATCTACATCAATACGCGATTTGCTACACTCTACTTGCATTCGCCATTATCATCATCATCATCTGGGTGGTTAGAAAATACCTACCTCAAAGATGCCCAAACAAGCTACATAACGAAGACATAGAGCTTCAAGAACACCCCACGCAAGAGAAGGCCATGCAGAAAGCACCCAGCCACGCAGCGAATTTATCACGAGCACGGGTCGGACTACAACGAACACCCAAAGCCAACATCGCGTTTACGTTTGATGAATAATCGTTTTTTGCTTTGTACTGGCATATCTTCTCTTGATGGTATTTTTAATGAACTTAAACCTAAACTTACATTTTAATTTTTACTTTATTATAATTTACATTTAACTTCAACTTATTTCTACCTAACTTAACTTTCTCCTTTTGGGGTTGCCAACATGTACTGTTTCACCATACATAAGCAAACTTGTCGCACGCGGCATTTTGCATGCGCTGCATTTTACTTTGATTGTGATAATTTTTATGTACCTAACTTCAGTACTTGACCTACTATTGAGCAAGAAACACTTATCAAAGGAAGATTTGCCACCTTATCTTTGTATCTACATAACTGCGTAAATAAACTTAACTTTAACTGTGAATCTTGTGGTCGTGCTCATTTCAACTTACTGGCATTAACTTTAACTACTTACCTATCAGTGAACTCAGTGATAGACATATAGTGTGGTGCCATACAACTTGTGGTACCTATCTACAACTACACCTTCAACATCAACTTTCATGTAAGGACAACAACATCAAGACCTTACACTTGTTTAGGTAATGTTTTAAGAATAATCCATCAATGAATTTATAATATGATACAGTTGCCTCAGATGAGATGAAATAAGAATGTGGTAGGTAGGTAGATCAAAATTTACCTGAACTTTCACAAATATTCAACAATAAGTTGATGCATTGCACAAAGGTATCAACATCTTCAGTGTTCGTTTTCGATACAGGATCAGGTGTCCATTTTTCAGTGTGCTGTAAAATATAATTGCAGGAAGATAGAAAACACATATACAGTTAAAGTCATACTAGGTATAGGTAAACATGGAAATTTAAATGTTTTTTGAATGTTCTCAGTTTATCTCAATTGTTCATAAACAAAGTAATACATTTTAGTTCTTACCTCATGAAAATAACATGTTAAAGGAGTCATGATATCTTGATCAACCATAGAATCACAGATCTCCATGCTAACAACTGACATATTTCTAAGCATCCCAGCAGCAGCATTTCTGACTGAGCTGGCAGTGTCAAGAAGCAAAGGTGCAGCCACTTTCACCAGTCCCTGCTCAATGATCTGAGGTACGTTTTCTGGATCTTCGATTAGGAGTGCTAATGTCTGTAAACCACAGTATTTCTCTTCTACGTTTGGTGCCTGAGAAAAAGAATTAAATAATATGACTAAAGCAGTTGATTATGCTGAAGAAATCGCTAAAAAACTGCACAGCAATAAAAACATTGTCTTGACCTAACCTGCAACTGGTCCATTACAGTTTGGATCACATTTTCCTTGCTATCGACCGGAATTTCCTCGTCATGTATTATTTCTTCAACCAGCTGATCTCTATTAGCCCTTCCAGGCCGTGGTTTCCTTATTTTACCCATTACAAAATAATTACAAGAAAATAAAACAAGAAAACATGCATCCAAATCCAATGACACTGACACTTGCATGCAACTTAAGTCAAAATAAATTGACATTCATAAAATCATTTCATTTCATTTCGTCACGGGTTGGCGCGAGGCACATACAATGAGTGAGCTTTTGAATGCGACTTAAAAAGGCTTATTGGCAAGAGTATACAATAACTACCAAAGAAGAGACGGGACATCCATAAAAGCCCTTGTTCTACCAGTGTCTATGAAACACAAAAGCTACAGATCCGACATTGACATTCACCATACCAATGTCAGATCGTAGCTTGACAGTGATAAACATTATATGTTACGATAATTCACTTTCTGGACCTAGGTAGGACCAATAATTTTACGGACTCCGCCTTTCAGTTTTACGCATGTTTTTATTAGTGTGCAGTTGCAGATTTGTAATAGTGTGCATGACTAAGGAAGTGACTTTGCTGCCGAGCCGAACTGGCTTCGGCCCAAACTGGTCCGAATCAGGAAAATACACTTTAATGCCGATTTCATTCCTGATTCGTCCCATATTTAACAGGCACGTTTTAGTACTTTCAACCAGGGTTGTTGCTGATACCGTTTTTTGACACATAACCTGATGCTGATGCTAATTTTGGCCATGTGCGTGTCGGAATCGCGAACCTATGCCACACCAATTGAATGTACATGGATCTACCGATCGAAAACGAGTTTCGAAAACTATACACATTTTATAAAAAAGCTACGCACTTTTTTAGGGTTCAGTAAACAAAAGGTATACTTAGGCGCTAGTACTAGCCCTCCGCTGTCTGTCTGTCCATCTATCGGGCTTTATTGTATGATGCGTAAAAGATAGACACTTGCATTTTTCAGTATGTATTTCATTTGCCGCTATAATAACATACTATCAAAATAAATATTGAAATTAATGGGGGCTCCACAAAAAACATGTTTTTTGGCCATCTTTTTGCTCAACTCACGCGAAGGCAAAAATCTAAAAAAAAGGTTAGTGTTCGCTCCGGTTTCCGTTGCCTTAGTTTCTTGGTGATTTTGGGCAAGTGCCGCTAGAAAACATGAATTTTTTTGCTCATCCTTCCAATTCTTGCGTGTATAGTCTAGAGCGCTAATTGACACTTGGAACTTATAGTCACGGGTGTGAAACATCCTTCATTCAGGGACTCTAATGGATTAGCTATAAGGACTTATTAGAATTTGTAATTGTACATATGTTGTTTTTGCTGAAAATTTTACATCGGTGTCGATGTCATTTTGTAAGACTAAGAATATAATTATGAAAACATTATAAAAATAGGGGCAATAAATATGATAACACATTACAATATTATTATATAGCTAAATGCGCGCGGCTTTGCCCGCATGGTTGATTTAACGTTGTATATATGTTGTGTAATGTTTATATTAGTGGCATTGGTATTTTGATTGATACGACTGTTAATTTTAAGGATATTGTATCGTTTGTGCTTTAATAAAAGAAAAATATAAACAAAGTAAATACCTAGGAAAGATTTATATTTTAACTAAAATCAAATTACCTATCTTTTGGAACGAAAACTTCCGGAAAAAACTGCGTGAAAATAATTCCAGGTTATTATCTTGTGTATTTCTTTTTTCCTCGTACTTTGAGTTATATAAACTAGTTAAATAAATCCTAAGGAAACAATAATGATATATCAATACTACATGCTTGAGAAGAGTGTGAAAGACAGTACTTTTCTGTACGAAATCTTGAAATGAGACGAATCAGGAATGAAATCAGCAATCAATTTTATTTTCCTGATTCGGACCAGTTTTAGCCGAAAATAGTGGGTCGAACGCGGTATAACCCGAAAACTTAATTTGATTGGTAAGCGCATCACTAGCACAGACGCTAAATTTATCTCTGCTAATTATTCATGGTTTTGGACATTATTTGTATCTTAGACTCATAGGAACACATGAACTAGATTGTTAAGATGTTGTTACTACGTACACTACAGATTTCAAGTAATAAATATTATTACTTTAGTATTTATTAAGGATGGGAGTTATCGGATATTTTGGCTACCGGTTATTAGATGGGTATTTTGTTTCAATACCGCTAGGACCAACTGGTACCCAATAACTTTACAATACTCTATACCTGTCCTGATTTCTACCCAATATAATTTCTAACCGATTTGGTTAGAAATACCAAATACTTGTTGCAGCTACATAACTTTACGGGTGAACGGTCCGCTAGTACCTATGCGTAGATGATAGTTAGGTAAGTATAGGTATTAAAGCGTTGGGTAGTTATGGCTCACGGTCGATTAGGCGCGATGCTCGCTTTGCATAGTTATTCCCTAGCGGGGTGCGAATTTTACAATAGCGTTAGATATTTTAGGACCATGCTAACAGGTACTGAGTTAGTTATTGAATACCGGACTCATCTCTAGTATTTATACTGAGCGAAAAACTTACGCATGTAATGACAAATCCGGGACTTTTACACCACCTTTTGTGCTTCTTAAAGGACAGAACACAGCAGAACACGACATATTTTCACTTTTTCAACAATGATTTAGGTAAAACACAGTAATTTCTTAGAATTTCAATAAAGTTCATCAGTCTTACCACAACTTTGAACTAACTAGTCAGTTCCAAGCTGACACGATTGACACTGACAGTGCAGTATAGCTATACGTACACCAGCTATCTCTTTTACTCATAGCTTGACTCCGAGAGGTAGACAAAGATACATGACAACTATGGTGATACATAGATATAAGACCGAAAATGACTTATGCTACCTCTACCTACTTATTTCTCTATGTTCTTTACACTGGCAGCAAATTGGCAATCCAGACATACATATTGCTTATGAGGACTTAACAAAGAAGTCAATCTCCGCTTCTTCGGTACGCCAGAGAATACAAAACAATAACAATGAACGGTGCGCCGCCACTTAAAATTGAAACCCTTTTCCGAAGCGCCAAAATTGAAAAGTTTTTGTTCCCAATGTAGGTACAGCATAGGTGTAATCCTTGGTGTAATCTAATCAGAAACAAACTAGGTTGGAATGGAAAACGATTATAAAAAAAGAGCATCTTAGCCAGACAACGCAACGTATCAGTTTCAGAAGGACCTAAACTAAAATGTGAGGTAGGTAAGTACTTTTATCCCGGAACGTAGGCTTCCAGATATTCGTTTTATCCTGAACTTATGGGTCGGTGGCTTGTGGTGGCCGGGACGAGGCGGAGACGTGCGCGGCGCGGCAGCGTCAAACCAAGCAAGTACTTAGCGCTGTCTACCATTTGATTGATTAGGCCAGCAGGGGGTGGCGACAGCTACGGTTCTTCAGTTAAGAGTATAGTAATGTATGACTCATTGCGTGCAGAATCCTTGATATTCCAAGCATTCTTCAGTGATAAAATAACTCTTATAATATTGCACAAATTAAAACCAAGAACTGCTTATCGCTTATCCCTCTACTGAGGATGCATTTTATTTTTTGTATCGACTTAGATTGATTTGTACCTGATGACTAACAAATGGAGTGCACGGTCTGGGAAATTCACTTCGGGACTCTATGAAATAATAGTACTTCATTAGGGTGTTCAACCCTTAAAGTAAAAGGGCTAAATGGCCAGTACTTTTGGAAAAAAAAAATTTTTAGATGCAGCTTTGCGTCCTAAACGCTGTATAGCATAATCAGTAACGTGTCTGCGTAATATGTCGATGCTCAGGGTTCGAGCCTGATACGCGACTTACTTTATTTATTTTACCCATAACTATTTATTTTCACAGACACTTGGAAAAAAATAATACCTAAGATTGAGCTTTTTGATCGGTACCCATCGTAAAATTACGAGTTTGATTTTAAAATTTGGCGGATCGTTTCCAGTTTCAGACAGGCGATAATTCGAAAATCTTTGAATAATTTTAAATTGATTTTCAAATCAAAATGTAGTCTTCTTTCAGTAAAATTATTTACCTACAATACAATATTTAAGATACTTTCCCTCAATGTGGCATGCCCGTGGGACAACGTGTATATATAATGGAAGAAACTATTATGTATAAATATACAAACTAAAGTACACAGGTACCTACGAGTACAATGAAGTTGATCCATAGAGAAATAAGTAGGTAGAGCATAAGTCATTTCCGGTCTTATATCTATGTATCACCATAGTTGTCATGTATCTTTGTCTACCCCTCGGAGTCAAGCTATGAGTAAAAGAGATAGCTGGTGTACGTATAGCTATACTGCACTGTCAGTGTCAATCGTGTCAGCTTGGAACTGACTAGTTAATTCAAAGTTGTGGTAAGACTGATGAACTTTATTGAAATTCTAAGAAATTACTGCGTTTTACCTAAAACATTGTTGAAAAAGTGAAAATATGTCGTGTTCTGCTGTGTTCTGTCCTTCAAGAAGCACAAAAGGTGGAGTAAAAGTCCCGGATTTGTCATTACATGCGTAAGATTTTCGCTCAGTATAAATACTAAAGTAATAATATTTATTACTAGAAATCTGTAGTAACAACATTTTAACAATCTAGTTCATGTGTTCTTATGAGTCTAGGATACAAATAATGTCCAAAACCATGAATAATTAGCAGAGATAAATTTAGCGTCTGTGCTAGTGATGTGCTTACCATCAAATTTAGTTTACGGGTTATTCCGCATTCGTCCCACTAGTTTCGGCCAAAACTGGTCCGAATCAGGAAAATAAAATTGATTGCTGATTTCATTCCTGATTCGTCCCATTTCAAGATTTCGTACAGGAAAGTACTGTCTTTCACACTCTTCTCAAGCATGTAGTGTTGATTTATCATAATTGTTTCCGTAGGATTTATTCAAATAGTTTATATAACTCAAAGTACGAGAAAAAAAGAAATACACAAGATAATAACTTTAATAACCTTGAATTATTTTCACGCGATTTTTTCCGGAAGTTTTCGTTCCAAAAGTTAGGTAATTTGATTTTAGTTTAAATAGAAATTTTTCGAAGGTATTTACTTTGTTTATATTTTTCTTTTAGAACGGCACAAACGATACAATATCCTTAAAATTAACAGTATACAGTATCTATGTATACATCAATCAAAATGCCAATGCCACTAATATAAACATTATTTACAAAAAACAACAACGTTAAATCAACCATGCGGGCAAAGCCGCACGCATTTAGCTATATAATAATATTGTAATGTGTTATCATATTTATTGCCCCTATTTTTAATAATTTTTTCAAAATTATATTCTTAGTCTTACAAAATGACATCGACACCGATGTAAAATTTTGGGCAAAAACAACATATAAACAATTACAAATTTACGCAAAGTAAGTCCTTATAGCTTATCCATTAGACTCGCTGAATGATGGATGATTCACACCCGTGACTATAAGTTCAAAGTGTCAATTAGCGCTTTAGACTATACACGCAAGAATTGGAAGGATGAGCAAAAAACTCAGGTTTTATAGCGGCACTTGCCCAAAATCACCAAGAAACTAAGGCAACGGAAAGCGGAGCGAACACTAACCCTATGTTAGATTTTTGCATCGCGCGAGTGTATCAAAAAATATGGCCAAAAAACATTTTGTGGAGCCCCCATTAATTTTAATATTTATTTTGATAGTATGTTATTATAGCGGTAAATGAAAAACATACTGAAAAATGCAAGTACCATACCTTTTACGAATCATGAGAACATGAGATACAATAAAGCCCGATAGATGGACAGAAAGACCGACAGCGGAGGGCTAGTACTAGGGTCCCGTTGGTACCTTTTGTTTACTGAACCCTAAAAAAGTGTGTAGCTTTTCTATAAAATGTGTATAGTTTTCGAAACTCGTTTTCGATTGGTAGAACCATGTAGATTCAACTAGTGTGGCATAGGTTCGCGATTCCGACACGCACATGGCCAAAATCAGCATCAGCATCAGGTTATATGTCACTAACACGTGCCTGTTAAATATGGGACGAATCAGGAATGAAATCGGCATTCAAGTGTATTTTCCTGATTCGGACCAGTTTGGGCCGAAGCCAGTTCGGCTCGGCAGCAAAGTCACTTCCCTAGTCATGCACACTATTACAAATCTGCAACTGCACACTAATAAAAACGGACATGCGTAAAACTGAAAGGCTGAGTCCATAAAATTCTTGGTCCTAGAGTTGATCGATAGGTAAACTCTCTTGTTATGTTGGAAGGCTATTTTTATTTTGATAGGTAGGTAGGTACATATATTATTTTAAAACAAGTAACTTTCGGTAAAATAGAATGGAAAACTGTACTGATCTATTAATAAACAACCCGTCAGGGTGTGCGTTACCCCAGCAGAAAAGTTTCTTCTAGAATGAAGTGAGTTCCACAAATAATTAGTGCGATCTACGCTGTAAATGTGCGTCAAGTTAAAAAATTTGTGCATGTTCCGTTTTGGAATAAAACGCAAAATTCGTTACCTGCTGGGGTAACGTTTTTCCAGCAGGAAGATTCTAAACGAATGACCCGAGACAAATTTGACTTATATGGGCAGATAGCTTATATTTTTGTATAAACGATGGTCTAAAAATAAAATTTGTGCGTCTTAAGGTTTTCGAGATATTCAATTTCCTGCTGGGGTAACGTTTTGCAAAAGCTTGTTTCTCGGAAACCATTGAATGTGCATCTACAAAACATACATACACTAGTAGCTTATGATTAGTGCTTATTTATGAAATAGTAAAATTTTCAAAAATATGTACAGTTTTTATGTAATCTTGTTTTTCTTTGAAACCTTAAAAAAAATCTAGCTCTTTAATGGACAGACATAGAGGTTCATTGTAAACGGCGTTCGGTTCTTGCTGTTATTCTTTGTAACCATAAAAAGTTTCAAGAAGATTCATACACGCGTTTTTGAATAATATCGATTAAGACGTAACTGATAAGGTCATAACTTTGACGTCAAAATACAAGAAACCTTTCAACCCAAGATTGTAGGTAATAAAAAAACCATTAGTGCGTTCCATGATAATTATATCCTGAAAATTTCAGCTCTCTACGTCTCGTATTGAGCTAGTTGTAAAGGAATGACTGAAATAAGAGTTACACTTCTTAATCACCCTTATTCTACCAGGTGATACGACCAAATTCGAATGACCACTAAAAAGCGACTGTTTCATACATATTGATGACCTTTTTAATTTTGCTACCGAGACGCATTGGGCCTTGGTACACTCGAGTACAAAAGATGGATAATTTTTGCCAACTACATATTTTAGGTCCAAGACAGTAGGTAAGTACCTACCTATCTTTTTAACGTACGAAGTAGGGTAAAGTTTTTCGAGGATTGTATTCCTACATAAGTGATTTTAATAGTTTGTATATATACATATATGTATAGTTTGTATATATTATACTGGTAGTATTATTTAGTAGAAGACTTTTAAGACATCAGCGGGCTGAGTTGTACGGGTCAATTCTTAAGCCACGATTACCACGGCCTAATAATTTTAAGTCCCTACTTCTAATTTTATGAGTGCCTAATATATGTTCCTAATATACCTATAAGCATAATATGCTATTTTAAAACATAATTTAATACCTTACAGGTAAAATGAGATCTGTGATTTGTAAACCATACCTGTTGTCTAATTGATCTGTGATTTAAAACTAATTAAAAATATATCTTTAATTAATTTGTTTTCTTTATGATTTTTTGTTTATTGATAATAAGCTGTTCCCCGCGGGTTCACCCGCGTTAAATTCAAATTTATATATCTAGGGGGTAAACAAAAGTAATGTAGAAAATACTTTGAATTTGTACTGATGTGAGTCACGTGTTCAGCCGCATGACTTCAAAGTTACCTAGCGCCAGCCTAGCGCGGACGACCAATCGCGCGGGCGGGGTAGGTAGGTTTAGGTATTTATTTGTTTGTGCGTCCTTCCTTACGCCCTAACTAAGCAACCAATCGACTTGATTTTTGGCATAGAGTTAACTGAAAGGATGGAGAGTATAACAAACAGACAAGTTACTTTTCAGCTGTTTGTTCTACTGTCTTTAGATATTATAGTCATAGGTACATTATGTTATTTTTAATGTTTCATTCCTTATAAAATAGTTGACAAAAATTATCCATATCTTTTGTACTCGAGTGTACAAGGCCCAATGCGTCTCGGTAGCAAAATTAAAAAGGTCATCAATATGTATGAAACAGTCGCTTTTTAGTGGTCATTCGAATTTGGTCGTATCACCTGGTAGAATAAGGGTGATTAAGAAGTGTAACTCTTATTTCAGTCATTCCTTTACAACTAGCTCAATACGAGACGTAGAGAGCTGAAATTTTCAGGATATAATTATCATGGAACGCACTAATGGTTTTTTTATTACCTACAATCTTGGGTTGAAAGGTTTCTTGTATTTTGACGTCAAAGTTATGACCTTATCAGTTACGTCTTAATCGATATTATTCAAAAACGCGTGTATGAATCTTCTTGAAACTTTTTATGGTTACAAAAAATAACAGCAAGAACCGAACACCGTTTACAATGAACCTCTATGTCTGTCCATTAAAGAGCTAGAATTTTTTTAAGGTTTCAATGAAAAACAAGATTACATAAAAACTGTACATATTTTTGAAAATTTTACTATTTCATAAATAAGCACTAATCATAAGCTACTAGTGTATGTATGTTTTGTAGATGCACATTCAATGGTTTCCGAGAAACAAGCTTTTGCAAAACGTTACCCCAGCAGGAAATTGAATATCTCGAAAACCTTAAGACGCACAAATTTTATTTTTAGACCCTCGTTTATACACAAATATAAGCTATCTGCCCATATAAGTCAAATTTGTCTAGGGTCATTCGTTTAGAATCTTCCTGCTGGAAAAACGTTACCCCAGCAGGAAACGAATTTTGCGTTTTATTCCAAAACGTGAACATGCACAAATTTTTTAACTTGACGCACATTTACAGCGTAGAACGCACTAATTATTTGTGTAACTCACTTCATTCTAGAAGAAACTTTTCTGCTGGGGTAACGCACACCCCGTCAGGGGGTTACCTATATTAATGTTACTGTACCTACCTAGAAAAAAAGACAAGTTTGCAATTTCTTTTATGAAGACATTTCATACGTTACCTATGTTAGGTAGTAGGTAGGTACATAAGGTCGGTTTTTCTTGCGACGTAGGAACTAGGTAGGTAGGATGTAAAAGCTCGACTGGATCTTGTGCAAACAGTGGAGGGGAGGAAGCGAATTGGATGAGCAAACATTTCTCCGACAACCCGGCGCCAACAACTTGGCTGAATTGCAGCAAAATCCCTCTTGTTCGTTCACTTTTAAAAGATTGGGTTATCTTATTTTATTTACTTGGGAAACAAAAAGCTTACTTAAATAACATAAATTTCAAAGCTAGAACAATTAAAGCTAGGACAGCTTCCGCTTATAGAACAAAATTCAAAGATACCTATTTAAAGAAATTGGTGTTGATTAGTTTTTTAAATGTATTACGCCTGATGTTGAACAAATAAATATTTTTTGAATAGCTTTTGTTAAAAACATGCATGGACCGAGGTAGGTACGAGTTTTTCCGATATTTAGTGGCACAGGGCGGGACGTCAAGTTTTAGGTACCTAGTTTCGTCGAGAAGCTCGACTGGACTGAACAGTTGGTCCGATTCCGGATAAGAACGGGGGTGAGTCAACAATATTTAAGATAATGTTTAGCAGTAGTGACAGGTCAGCGGCTTCTCTTTAATCTTTTTTACCCGACTACGAGATGGTTATGATTTTGACACCCTATGTATGTATGTAGCCGATTTTTATGTTCCCTCGTAGCGCTGAAACTACTGGTTCGATTTCAACAAATGAGGTGTCATATGATTCGTCTTAATAGCCCGATGGTTATAGGCTATGTGACGTCACATAAAAATGGGTCGTGTCCTTATCATTTTCTTTTGATACTTAGGTAGTCGGGGGCACCCACCCCATATACCAACGGTATACAACAACAATTAGTAACAAAGGCCTCCGACTACCTAAGTAAGTATCAAAAGAAAATGATAAGGACAATAGGTGAACGCTTGTTTAAGACTTTTATGTAGTCGGGTTTTAGTTCTTAATTTTTTTTATATCTATCTTAAATGATTGGGTAGACTAAATTGGTAGGTAGTTATTAGTAACGTCTCTCTACCACCTAATAAAATTTAATTGTGATTCTCGGATACTCTAACTGAAGGCAAGCACCTTCTTAGTTTGTACTCTGTTATTTTCTTCACTTATGTAGGGCATGGATTATAATTATAAGTGTCACACTCGCAAGCACAGTTCAGGTAGTGTTCTCTGGACATAAAATGGTCACGTTCTACCATTAATTCAAATGTCACATAATAATATCGCATATTCAATAGATTTCTTATCTGCAATACTTCATTTTTTTTTTAATGTAAAATTAAAGCGTGGCTAATAAAAGGCTTGGGCGAGAAGTAACGGCGGCGTCTTTGAACCGTACCTACGCTGCCGGCCTCATTAACATAATGTTTCAAAATCTGGCCGCCGCCGACGTGTTGTCGTTTCTTGTGGATGCTAGTGATGTCTGAGCACACCTGTCGACATAAAATTATAGCCTGAAAAATAATCCATGATTAATGACGGAATTTGATAGTAGAGGAGAGGTATCAAGTTCGACAGCAAGTACATTCGGAATAATTAGAATTGTACAGATAGATCGAACATAGAGCAAAGCTCCTGATGCCATGAAGTTTCCATAAAAAATAAAATAACTGCTAGTGCAGCGGACCATACAGCGGCCGATCAAATAGCAAGCAAGAGCAAATGAAGCAAGACCACAAAAGCATTTCATTGCACCATAAATAAAATTGCATGTGGGCGTTTTGGTGTGTGACTTTTTAAGAGTTAGGTAGGATACTAAGCCTAAGCTTAAGGTGACTAAGGCTTAGTCACCTTGATTATACGCAACTATACATATATTTTATCGGTAATACATTTAAGCATATTCTAATATAATCAGTACCAGGTGGTATTTTACTATGAAGTGCTCATTTGTTTCCAATAAAAGCATGCAATGAAAAATTGTTAGTTATTAGGCAAACAGAATCAACAAACATCAAAACCCAAAAACTAAGAATATTTACAGGATGTGTCATGCATGGCAGAATACGCCCTTACTTGGAACCACTAAAACGAAGGTAAAGGCGGCGCGGCGGCGAGGCGCGGCGCCCGGTAGCCGCCTCTCAGGCTTTCTTCATAAATCAAAAAGTTGTTTTTGTGTCTTATCGGCGAATAATCGGCGGCTGCTACTGCCTTGCCGCTGACCCCCCTCCCACCACCTATACCCCTCTAACTCCAATGAAGCCGCTCTCCGGATGGACATTAACTTTTTTGTCAGATTTTATGTGAATGAAACATAACGAACCGATTATAATTAAGGTATAGGATTGTTGCTATCGGCTTCTACCGATACCAGCTAAATGGAAGCTATTAAAGGGTTTCAGAGTAAGCGATAATGACTCCAAACCGAACTACCCACCTAGATAAAGGTAGGTAAGTATGCCTATAAAGCGTGACTGAGCTTGGAATGCATCTGCCGTTAGGCCGGTTAGACATGTAGGTATGTAATGTTACTATAACTATATTATAACTGGGTGCTTTCGTTTATCAATATGAGACTTTATGTGACTTCTACACTAGCCTGCATAATAGAATGTAAGTACTTAAGCACCATACTTTACAGTCAACTTCGCAATAATATTTTCTGCACACTACTTAACCACGGTGTAATTATATGAGCAAGGCACGTAGGCTAGTTGTCTCTGCGGCTTAGCGGCTGCGTTGGCAGAGTTCGTGTCAGCACATCTAGTTCGGTCTAATTGCACCCCCGCTGAGTGATGGATGGACCCACCGACCCCCGCAGCACACCCCACAAGGGTTGCTGTCTGTTCCCAGAAATTCCATTATCATCACAGCCTCACTCCGCCCGCTTCATTTGACGTTGACGTCGCCGCTAACAACCGTCGCATTGTATTGGACACGGACTTAAAACGAATTCCAACGTAAATTCGAGGTGCTCTGAAATAAATAGGATTATTAAAAACAGTGGACATTCCTATCTGGCTATTGTTTTCGTTCCGATTAAAAAAATGTTTACGTTGGACGCCTGGCTTAACTTTTTCGATCCGATCAAGAAAGATCAAATTTCTATTCGAATGAACTGTTCCTAGAATTTGGATGGGCCACCACAATGCCATGATTTTACGAAACATTTTTTGGAATCCTTGACGGATTAAACGTTACATTTTTGCCATGTGAACTATTTAGCAGGAAGTCTTTCTAAAACATCCGAATTTAGAAATTGGAAATTATGGAATTCAACAGGGTGAAAACCTGAAATAAAATGTTACCATTTTATTAAGTCTCATAAAGTAGATACAAAATATAGATATTTTAGATCTAACCTGTATTGTGAAGACTGGTGTCTGATGTACATAGGTTTGGTAAAACCTGTATTGCAGGTCACCAGGGCTTCACTCTACGGACTCGTACAGTACCCGTGTTTTTGGTACCTATCTGTCTTGGTAAACTTGGAGATACAGATAAAATGAAGATAACATAAAACCTTATTTACGAACTAACAGCTATGTGAACAATAGAAGATACGTAATAAAAATCTAATATTGGTATATATTATAACTGTTGCAATTAGAATAAAACTAAGGATCCTTCTACCTTATAATATGTTAAGTTTGTGTGGTGTGCGTACAACACACAAAATGACTGACTAACACACACGTGTTAGTCAGTAATTTTGGTCTACTTATTAGCGCTAATTATAATCTATATTTATTTATAATAATCTATATTTATAAAAAAGTAAACTGGGTGACTCATCAAGATATTTCTGAAACCACAAGAGCTGCGTAGCTGAAATTTTGCATGGAGGTTCGTTTTAGGACGTAGGCAGGCACCCGCTAAGTACGGATTTTAAGAATTCGTATTCTAATAGGGTCAAAGGTCATTTTGACCCTATTAGAATACGAATACAACCTCCGAACCGTAACTGTTGGCACGTCAAAGTAGCGTAGAAAGTAGACGTAAAATAAAAAGAAACATGTTTCAGGGTTTTTTTCAAATTCACACCCTGAAGGTGAATAGTGTGGAGTTAATAGCAAAGTGCTTTATTTCCTTTAGACCTTACAGGACTCTCTCTTGGACACGTCACAAAATTACATAAGTAAAACAGGGAAATAAAGTGATCACTTTGATTTTTTGTTCACTTCAATCTTTGGTAAAGTAAAGAAGCGAGCAAGAAACCTTTACCTTGTTAGGTTGTTAGTTTTCGAGTTGGAGCAAAAGTCGTCCCATGCTTTTATATCCTCTAGATAATCTGATATTTTGTAATAAGCCTTTTTACAAAGGATATGTTTGATAGTTTGTTTGAATTTATTTATTGATATTTTTTGCAACTCACTCGGAGTTTTGTTGTAGAAGCGTATACATTGCCCTTTAAAAGATACACTAATCTTGTGCAGCCGAGTTTTGGGCAAAGCGAGTTTGTTCTTATTTCTAGTATTTACATTATGTATGTCGCAATTTTTAGGGAATCGATCGATGTTTCTATGAGTGTACAATAAGTTTTCGTAAATATATTGTCATGGTACAGTCATTATATTTATTTCTTTGAATTTATCACGCAGGGATTCTCTAGGACCCATGTTATAGATAGCACGAACAGCCCTCTTCTGCAGCACAAATACGGTATTAATATCTGCAGCGTTCCCCCACAGTAATATGCCTTAAGACATAATACTATGGAAGTAGCTGAAATAGACAAGTCTAACAGTATCAACGTCAGTAAGATAACGGATTTTTTTGACTGCATATACTGCAGAACTAAGTCTCTTTGATAGTTTATCTATGTGTGGGCCCCATTGAAGTTTACCGTCTTAAGTTATTCCTAAGAATACGGTACTGTCTACAATGTCTAAAGTTTCTCCTTTTACGTTTATATCAGCCTTTACTTGTTTTACATTTGGTAGAATAATTCTAATACATTTAGTTTTGGTTTCGTTAAGTAAAAGATTATAGATACTAAACCAATGGACTACTTTTGATATTGCATTGTTTACATCGTCATAATTTGTGTTTTGTCTAATCATCTTGAAAATTAAAGAAGTATCATCAGCAAACAATACAATCTCGTGATTATTTTTAACGAGATCAGGCAGGTCGTTAATATAAACCAAAAATAGGAAAGGACCGAGGATAGATCCCTGCGGTACACCCATTGTAACAACAGATCCCGAAGACCGTTTCCCATTAATGTCAACTCTTTGTATCCTGTCACTCAAGTAAGAAGTAAGAAGATCCAAAGAGGTGTCATTTATTCCATAGTGATGTAGTTCCTGATTAATGTTCCATGGTGTACACAATCGAATGCTTTTGACAAGTCGCAAAAAACACCTAAAGCATCTTGTAACTTCTCCCAAGCATCAAAAATATGCGATACCAACTCTACACCGGCATCAGTAGTTGACCTGCCGCGAGTTAACCCGAATTGATTACGATGTAGCAGGTCATTGCCATTGAAATGCCTAAGCAATTGATGTAAAATAAGTTTTTCAAAAACTTTGCTGAATGTAGGCAGTACTGATATCGGTTTAAAGTTAGTGGGGTCAGACCTACTATCCGATTTAAATAGTGGGATATCTTACTATGTTTCATCAGATGAGGAAAAACGCCACAATCAATAGATTCATTGAAAATAAAAGCTAGATCTGGTGCAATAGTATCAATCAATGGTTTAATAATTCTAACGGAAATGACGGAGCAATCATTAATCTTTAAGTTGTAATCATTAATGTAGGTACTGACCTTTCCAGTCTCACTGTTTATTATTTTCCACGTTGATTTTATTACATTTTCACTGTTTCTAATTTTTGAGCTAATATAATTTGATTTTGCTATTTGACAAACTTTTCTAAATATTTTTGAGTAATTTTTTACTTTGTCTTTGAACTCCAGGCTAAAATTGTATTGTTTTTCACTATACAGTTCATACAATTTTTGTTTACTCTTATGTATACCCACTGTTGCCCACTCACTAAAGTTAAGTGTTTCTGAGACCATGGTCGATTTGGTTGTGAATATAGAATTAAATGCATTGGTGAATTTGGTAAAAAAACTGCAATAGGAGTCATTTGGGTTGTTATGAGAGTAATTAGGTGATGGTTTACAATCCCAACCGTGGGGCCGCGGCGTACGAATATCGACCCCTCCAACTCAACCCGTGGATGTCGTAAAAGCCGACTAAGGGAACCTACCAGAGGAAGGGCCGCAGCTTCCGTCTGAGTATTTTTAAACACCAACACTGCGATCACCAATCCGCCTGCCAAGCATGGTGATTATGGCAAATCCCCCCCTACATGGGAGTCCATCCACTCGATGGACCGACGACATCGTAGCGGTCGCAGGGAGTCGATGGATGGAGGCGGCTCAGGACCGCTATTTGTGGCGTCGTACGGGGGAGGCCTATGTCCAGCAGTGGACGTGTATGGGCTGATGATGATGATGATGATTACAATCCCAATCCAATTTAAACTCAAATCGACTTGTGGTCACAGGTATGTATGTTATTCTCTTTTTACAGTTATTATTTTTCACTTGAATTTCTAATTTAATTAGTTGACCTAAGTGATCTGATTTTAAATTACATTTTTACTAACAATTTTATTATTTTGGCAAACAAATATATTATCTATACATTTTGCTGAGGTTTCAGTTATTCTAGTAGCTTCCATAAATAATGGCCTTAAGTTATAAGAATTAAATAAATTAGTTAATCTACTACTAAGGAAGTACATTTCTAAAAGATCAATATTAAAGTCTCCACATACCATGAGATTTTTATTTGATTTTGATATTTTAAATAAGATATCATCCATATTTTTTTCAAATAGTTCAAAAGAAGCTGATGGTGGGCTGTATACGCCTACTACAATACTTTGCTCCAACTCTACACATGCTACTTCAATGTGGCCTTCAACGGATAAGCATATTATGTCCTTACGTTCTTTGAATTTTATGAATTTATTTAGTATTATTAAAGAGCCTCCACGAATAGCATGTGATCTGCAAAAAGAACTACCAACCTGGTGGTTACTGAAGTTAAACATGAGCTCACAGCTTTTCAGCCAGTGTTCTGTTAAGCAGATGATGTCAATATCAAATTAGTTCATGTACAATTCCAATTCTAATAATTTACTTTTCAATCCTTGAATATTCTGGTGCACCAAGTTAGTAAACTTTGCATTTATTTTACAATCTTGTGTTCTTTTTTTTCTTGTGATTAATAATATCGGACTGTTTGGGGCTAGAGACTTCCTCTATTGTCGTTATTTCTAATTTAAATGACTTGGAATAACTTCCAATGTGTTGTTTTTCAAAATATTACACTGCTCAAAAGAAGCAGTTTGTTTAGCCAAATTATTGGCTGTTATATTAAAAAAATAGGATAGCGAAATTGCTATCTGTCTTTTGTAAAAATTATATAGGTAATAATTACCTCTAGTCAAATAGTATTTTTTACTAACAATACTGTTAGTATCAATCATATGAACGAAAGTCACTGACTTATCAAGAAATCTCAGGAACTAGAAAGGCTAAGAGGCTGAAATTTTGTTTTTGGTTTATATGGAAACTAACATTACTAAGGGTATACTTATGTCGACGTGAATGAAATCGCGCGCGGGTCAGCTAGTTATAAATAAAAGAATAAACTGCATTTTAATGGGGTCAAAGGTCATTTTTATAATAACTTTAGAACCATAACTGATGGCCCGACAAAATTTGTAGCGTAGAAAGATGACTTAAAATAAACAGACAACGGTATCAGGGTTTTTTGAAATTCACACCGTAAAGGTCAATAGTGTGGAGTGAAAGTTAGGCGATTTACTGACATTCACAAAATCTCAGAAACTAGAAGAGCTACGATGCTGAAGTTTTACGAGGTTTTTTTAGACATAAGCACCCGCTTAGATGGGTTTTTGGAAATTTACATTTTAATATTGTTAAAATGGGTTTCAAAGTTTCATTTTTGTTATAACTTTGCGAAATCATGAAATCACAGGTAAAAGAAGAGCTACGAGGCGGAAGTTTTGAACCAACATTAGGTACTTAAAGCATTACTAAACTCCACGCGAATGAAATCGCGGGCAGGTCAGCTAATTATTATATAAAAGAGTAGGAGCAAAGATAGCTGATGGGTAGGTAAACCCTGTATCATAGAGAAATTAGTCGCTGATTGTTCCTACCTGCCGGGTTTCCACAGCGAGCGGAGCGGACTCATTCAGGACTCTGTTTAACTTGCAAGAGTACTAAACTGCATAGGTACTTGTATTTCCACCCAAAAATTTTCGAGCGGAAATGACTAAGTGAGCAGATAGTGTTGAAATGAACTCGCTCAGTTCAATTGCAGTGGAAATCAACAGAATCTTTGTTGGTGAAAATGTAATTCATATAAAAGGAGTTCGTCCCGTAACCATTTTCCTTCCCATCATTACTCTTTCGCATTGGAAACCCTGCTTATGCCTTGTATGTTCATGCCAAATCCAAAGTAAAGTAGTTAGGATAGGTACGTACCAACAGAACAGAATGTATCTGATATCATATCTTTTATTAGGTCATTTTACGAGTAAGCCGTCGATGAGACTCTCCGACCCCTAATCGCCATTTTAATGCTTTCTGTTTATGGTCAACGATATAACAAAGGTTTCTATAGAATTCCGTGATTTATAATAGTCGTAAAGTTATATTTTACGACTAGCTTTTAAATATAAACTGTAAAATGTCTATAGATCGGCGAGCGGCGCGGCGGTTCCCTAAATGTTCCCTTAAAATTCCATCTAAGGTATTATAATGACAATACAAAAGAGTCACAGGTTTAATCTATCTTTTTTTACTAGGGTGGTACGATAAGCGATCGCGTGTAAAAAAGCAGCAACGTTACAGATATTTTATCATGTTTCCTATTTAACTCCACAAAGGGGTGTCTAAAGGTATTGATTGCGCTGTTGTCGACTAAAATCCACCCTTTTCCGGTTGATCGAATAGAACGGAAGCGAAAAAAGGTCAATATTTAGACAGAAATGATTACGAGCGTACGGCCGGACGCGAATACGCTCCACGACGGCGCTAATAAATCGTAAGAAAGAACAGGATGCGATTTCTGACGGAATCATGTTAACTCGTCTGTTCTCAGCGTTCATGTCACAACAATGATCGGTTTTTTGGTTGAATCTTGGATCCAGTGAATCGGATATCGAGCCCTCAGGCTGAATGTCGGAGTGTGCATTCATTCAAGCACTTCCGCGAGTAAATCCGATGCTTTTTCCATTCAACGCAACCCCTGTTTGTCAAATATACCTATGCGCAAAAGAGCATTCTTTTTATGCATGGATATTTGAGAGACAAAATCACACATAAAATGACAACCTTTGTATAACAGTCAATATACGAGTAGATAATTCTAAGGATACAAATCTTTAATTCTAAAGGTTATCAATATTATACATGTATGATTGATTACATAGGTACCTATAAAAATTTACCCGTTTTTAAACATGCCTATGCCTCATGCTATGGCTTGACTTGAACATATTATATATTTTTGTTTTGTATAACTTTATTATTTCTCTTTTATCACATTATTTTCCTATATTCACTTCTATCTCTGCAATGTTTGATTAGTACCTATGCCCATAAATTGTTCAGGCTGTGGCACGTGGCACCCATTAATTAAAAAGTGCTAAACATAATACCACTTCCTTGTTATGTTTCGCTTGCTATGTTATTTTTTTATTGGGTGTCCATAAATAAATAAATTAATTTGAAATAACCGACTTTTTCGTTCGTTTTTTATCGCTCTTGAAAATCGAATACCCAAGCAATTTCCTACCAAGTTGTAGGTAAATTCAATTACACTTCAAGGCTTCTTAAGGGTTTGCCTCCCCAATACGAATTGCGGCTTTCAACCGCGCAGCAAGCCGAAGGTTCCAGTCAGGATTCAATTTGGATTCAATCAATACACATTAACTGTGTAGAGTGAGAGCAAATATTCAGAACTTCCCATGAATTCCATATGTCTACAGACGGACCTGAAAATTTACTGGTTCTTGGAGTTTTTACTCTCGTTTAAGTCGAAGTGCTAAACAGCTGAGAAAAAATGGGGACTTTGATTATCTGATCATATTTATTAATTAAGTATACGGAAGCTTGCAGAATGCAATAAAAAAACCAACACAAGATTGATAGAATTAGCCAAAGTTATTGCAGTAGGTCCTTTTTACAGACTTCGAAAAAACGAGGAGAATATGTTCGGCTGTAAAAATAGCTTTTTTATTTGTTTTTTGTATGTCTGTTATTTCTCTTTCATTCCTGAACCCGAGGCGGTTCCATGACATTTGTATTGGGCGGGGGATTAGTATTTATCCCGCAGAATTTTACAGTTTATAACTATGGGATTCGAAGTAAGATTTTAGTTTTTCAAAACAATCAAATTGTTAAATAAACCTTCGGGCTCCATCTCTAGCGCCGGATATAACGTATTTTCCCCGCATCCTGTTTACGTCCCGTTGATTGTTTATTTTACTTTAAATGAGAGGGAGGATGAGAGCTCTTAATTTTTTCATTACCTCCATTGACAGGTACTGGATAGCCTCATCATTGTTATAAAAATTTCATTGCCTTCAAGCAGAGTGAGTAAACAGAACTCTCTGCTTCGCCGCGATATTTTTTTATTTACGCTTTAATTCTCGCAAAGTTTACTTTGAACTGATAATAATTCTCTCTTTATTTACACTGAGGCAATGGTTTCGTCTTATTTACACGGTGATAGATAAAACGCGATAGGGACGGTCGGCGTTGTCGCGAGAAAGAAAAGTAAACAAATAAAGAAATCCTGCTCTTGAGTTCGCTGTGTAACACCGGGGGTTCCTGATAACGTGATAACAATTAAATAGTGATAAAAAAGAACATAAGATGTCTCCAGCATTATAAAATGCTTTAAAAGCTGACCAACTTCATTTTCTATGAAAAGCGACTAGTGTATTTTGTTATATAGGTAAAACTCGAACATTCCAATTCGAGGGACAACAATGACCCGTACATTGTTGTCCCTCGAATTGGAATGTACCTACTGTTAAAAAAAAAACTGCAATTTCTTCGCTTCTCCAAAGTGAAATGAAATTACACAACGAAAGCTTTTCAGCAGCCAGTTGATTTGTAAATGCACTTCTAATGTACCCAGTTTAAATCTAAGCTGCATTTAGTACCGAAGTATAGTTCAGGTGGTAGAGCTCATTAGTCTCCTCGCAAACTAAATGTTTTTGTTGTATCATGCTTTATTTATTGCGCAACACATTCGTGATAGATCAAAGGCTTCATCTAAATGTAGGTAATGCGCTTCGTCAATCGTCCGTCATACTTGGCACGTCCACGTAGTCCGAAAGACGGTATTCTAACAAAAAAAAAACATTGGGTTTTATGTAGAAGTATTACGTAAAATTTTACAGGCCACCAGACGACGATTCAGAGTCAATAACGGTTAGGTATATCCAAAAAGACCGTACGGAGTGTACAGGATATTTCAAAAAGTAGGTACCCGACCTACCTACCTGATAATTATGTGGGGTGGGAAGTTTTGTCTTGTAAACTTTCGCATTATAAACAGTAGGTAGTGATCAAATCATCGGAAACATCGAAAAAGTATGTAATAGTAACAATTATGTTTAGAACGTTTTAAATCTTGTCTTTTCTAACAATATCAATCATACAGAGATGGATAAATAGATAAGTCTTTATATGCAATTTCAGACACACATACAGAATACAACAATTATACAGTACACTAGTAAAATTGCTGCAGTACCAACGTCAAAAAGGCTCAGTGTAATATTTTGCTTAAGAAGCAAAAACACCCATTTTCAGCCACAACCCATTGAGAGCAAGCAGAACGACAGAGAATTAGCAAGAATAAATTCCTAAGAGTGCTTTGTTTTATAAAGTCATGATAAAGCTTACATGGGCGAGTGAATTTGTCTTCAAGCCGTTGTTATCGAGTAGACAGTAGAGTGAAGAGGACATGTTCTTAGAATGTCGGAAATAGCGCTTCCGAGTAACCACTTGTATCGGATCTCTTGTCGCTCGTCTCATTAGGGTTGGTTGGTCTGGTTGTAGTACAATTTATATTTAGTTAACGAATTTAAATTCTGTAGTAGTAAAATTTTACAAATTTCACAAACGTTTTTTGGGAAAGTTAGTTTGTTTTGAATTGCGATTACCTTTAAGTAAGTTTAAAAATCACATAAAACCCGATCTATAATATTTTTGACAACAGTATCATAATAAAAAAACAATGTTAACGAAATATTGATTTTGATCAGTATCTTATCTATCTACTTAGCTCAAGTCCATCAAACCCATCAAACATTATTTTTCAGTCAGACTTAAGTACATTCAGAAAGAATAGAATATTACTTTATTGCACTATCCTACATAAAACAACAGTTAGGTGCAGGGGGTAGCCCTAGCTCTATATTTATTTATGCCTTGCTTATGTAATCTGATGGCAACCGCCACGACTAAAATAAACGTCTTTAATCCTCAATCTTTTTGTTGTGTGAAGACAAACTTCACACAGACTTCAAAACCACATGATATAACTACTCCAACTTCCTCTTTGATAATATCTCACGCTCACAGTTTAATCTTATCTTCAAAGGAATCTACCGCCAGAGTGTTAGCAAATAAGTTTTTCATGTTTATTAATTCCTAACGTAGATATTTCGAATTGTTGCAGAGACATATTATACATATTACCGTGCCTCAGCCACAACACAAACAACGGGACAAAAAACTTTACGAGCTTCTGATTCAAAAACTAAATCGAATTCGTATTCAAATTAGAGTACAATGTAGGTACGTAATCATCATTATGTTTCCGTTAATCGTTAAAAACAATTAGAGGAGAGCGTGAACTAGAAACTCCCAGATTTTATTAGCTGGTGACAGTTTTACGAGTGAGTAGTTTCACAGCGTTTCAGCGATGCCTGTTTATAATAATATCTCAATTATAATTGTAAAAACATGTTTCATATTCGGTATTACAATTGCAGATTTATTATTGTAGACCCGGATTCTGGTTAATTACGTTTGTGAACAGTGTTTTGTCCATAACGTTTTATCCTACAGGTTATTACGAGATATCCAAGAAAAATTATCTGACTTCACTAAAGTTTAACAACCTTTTTTGCTCAGACAAAGCAAAAACAATACAGCAGATGATAAAAGGTCGATGAAGCGCATTTAAATTATTGTATTTAGGATTTACGAGAAGGTTGATGGAAAGTGACATTGGGGTCTGTCGGCAGTTACGTCCGAATCGCGTCGAGTCGTCCGGACTCGCTTGGTTAAGATCAAAGCTCGCCGCGGGTCGACGCACGCGGTTCGATCGTCCCGCGCCTCCGCAGCCTCCCTCTATACAACAGCCAACCTCGTAACTATAAGGCTGTACCGCGACCATGACCATGGAATACTTAGAAACGGCACGAAAGCCTTTACGTGGAATCATTTTCGGTCGCTTTACTAAAAACTTTTGGCAGGTTTGAAATTGCGTTGGTAATGTAATGATTGTAAAAAAATTACGTACCCAATACCATAACGGAAAGAGTGCAATGGTTGTTATCAAGGCGATACCTTGAACCGTCGGTAAGTTCTTAGAAGAGCTGGTTCTAGCTAGCAAAACAAAAACCCTTTGTATGTTTATCGATCATTTTTCGGCTTTTGTCTGCGGCTTTAGAATTTTTCCTTGTCAAGTTAATAATTTAATGAACTCTGTACCATGGTCATGTCTAAATTTAATTTTCTTATCGCTAGTCATCAATTCGTTTGTTGGACTTCCGATGCCGCCCTATGCGCACTCGGATTGCAAAATAACGTTCCAACAAAACCTACCTTAGAACCGGTTGTTGTTTACCGACGCGACGATCAATGTGTAATGGCTTTAAATTGCATCGACGAATCTACTTACAGCGCATTTTATTCGAATCAACGTAAAATATAATTTGTTTTGCGTCTACTTGTAATTTGATTTTAATATTCACTTTGCGTGCAATCAAGAGCTTATTACATGCGATTAAATCAGGTTCTAGGTATAGGTATTTATGATGTCAGTAATGAAATCAATGCTCGCGTAGCTGGCGGTAGGTACATATAAGGCCGTATCGTGCTACGTGGCAACGCAACGGATTGAATTAATTAGTAGTGCAGCGGTCGGCGGGTGCGCCACTCACTGTCTTTTATAACATAATTTGCACTTGGCGCGGTGAGATCAAAGCCCGACCGTTCGAAGGCGGTGCCTTTGATCATTGCGGGCCTTTGACTGCCGCCGCCGCCTCCGCTGGCCACGCCTCGAAATAGTCAATTTGTCGCTGGTTTTTTTAACATGATATGACGCCTGTAGAGAGAGAACATTAATAATAAACTACAGTGTACCTATCTACGTTTGTAACACCCACCTCTGTCTGGTTTTATTTCAAAGTACAATTTTACAACTTTGTGTCGGTACGTACACGTTACGTAGTAAGGAAGTATCTAAGGTTCTACAGTTAATAACATAACAAACAAAAACAAATCACCATCACCACCCTAAAAATTTATTAGCCACTTCAACAAAATGTTTGTCAGCCAAATAATAAAAACATTAGGTATCAGTATTACCAGTATTAATAGATATGTAATGTACTGACATAAGGTAGGTCAGGTGGGTATCCTAGGTAACATGATAATTATTTTCTTTATAATTCTTTATTACGTAATCTGATAACCAACATCAACATTTTCTTTCGCATCATATTTTACACAGATCATGGTCTACTAGGTAGAGCATAGTCTGTGCTATCTACCTACCTGCAACAATACTGTTTTAAACGTACGGCAAACAACAATTTATAAAGGTTTCGAATCAATCACCACGCACCAATCAACAATCTTTTTTATAAATAGGTATTTAAACCCTCTTATATGTAGCACTAATGTTAAATTATTGTTTGAAAATACCAAAGGGCAGATTTTTAACCAGCTGTTTCGAACGAATCAACGCCGACAGCTGCTATTTTCCGGTTTGACTCAATCGGACGTTCGTTGTTTATCAAGTGTTACATTTTAAAATTTAAATTACATAATATCCTTACAGGGTCTTATTCTTGTTTTTATGCTATGCCGACGATGACCAGAAAGGCCTCCTGGACAAGTTAAGGAGAATGGTAACCGTTATCTATGGATGGACCAGAGGCGATGCTGGCTGTAGGCTCCCATATATTTCAATTAAAAGTCCTAACTAATTAATAACATACTAACTATAACTCTATAACCTATGTATGTACATATTTTCTGCCTGAAGCAACGAAGACAACGACGCCTTGCACGAGATAACTCTCGATAGAATACGATTTTTGATTGTCAAAGTAGCCAATTATAATGTTACTAGCTGCTGCCCGCGCCTTCGTCCGCGTTTTATCGGGATGAAAAGTATATTATTTCTTTGCGAATCATCAGTCACGCATATTCCAACCCAACGACGGTGATGATGACGCAGACGAGTACGAAATATACGAAACATTAGATCAGCCATACCAACTAGAAATGTTGCTGAAATCCGTCAGTCCCAGTGAATTGTGGTCTGAGGTAAGAAAACTGACCAAAGAATGGCACCTGGCTTTGACCTTATCACACCCAAGATATTGCGAGAACTACCAAAGAGAGCCGTGGTCCTCCTGACAACCATATTCAACGCTACATACATACTTCTTGGATACTATCCACTCCTATGGAAGGTCTCACAAATAATAATGATTCACAAACCAGGCAAACCAACCAAACAGTAGTTTTTGCGTGAAAGAGAAACAACCATCCACATATCCATTTTCTTTGACATTTATAATATTACTAGGAGTCCAAGACAAAGAGCTAAGCACATCTACCTACCTACGCAAAACGTCATTTCGATCCACTCAGTTATGTTATGTTATGAATGACTTATGAAGTGAAGGAAGAAGTAACAAACATAAATCCAATCTTTCGTCCAATATACATAAGTGTGATATTTTCACAGCTCATCGTAACTCTTCGGCTAAACTCTAATAGCCCGGCTACACGCTCAAACATTTATACAAATACATGCAGATTGCACAAACATAGTTTGCGCAATCTGCATGCACAAATGTTTGAGCGTGTAGCCGGGCTATAAGCAAGAGGCAATATTCAGCACTCGGCAACTCTGACAACTCAAAGGCAACAAACATTTATTTTTTCAGTATTCAAATGTTATTATTGAATGTAATTAACGCGCGTGTAGCGAGCCATAGCACGGCCGGCGGGCACGGCAACATCAAAGTAAGATGGGTATCAGTCCGCCGCGCCAGCGCAGGCCGAGGGCCCGATTTTTTGTACGCTTTTTAACAGGTCTGTGTAGTGCTTGCTTGCTTACACATTTGTGCAAAGTGGCTTAGACGCGGTTTCAGTATTACCAATTTACCAACCACTTTCAAGGAAAAAATAACATGGTTTTAATCAGGTTCCAAATTCATTTTTACAAAATTCTTCCTCTAAAATATTCTCTGCTTAGCAATTGTATAATAGTGGCTTGTATACGTATAAATATATACATACATTCCACTGTCTATCTGAGTTTTCACTATTACATCAACATCACCTATGCATCTGGCTCTGGAAGTTCCTATTTTTAGACTATTATAAGTATTAAGTATGTATAGTGCTTCTTCGACGCGACGACGACGATGCCAATTGCCACGAGTGTGGATTGAAAGCCCCACAAAAGCTCGCGCAAAGTTAATGTTTACGAGTTTTACAAATAGCACCGATAAAAGTTTAAGACAAAAAGCAAGGTGCTAATACCTAGTGATGTATGATGGTATGGGATGGTAAAAAAATATATAATAATAAATATAAAAGTCACTCTTTTAAGTTACCTAACCAAGGAAGGTAGTAAAAAAATTACTAGAATAAAAAAACTTGACGTCACTCACCTTAATCCGTGTGTATAAATTAGCGGAGATAATCAAACCCACAAGATAGAAGTTCGTAGTATCAATCATTTGAAATTCAAAGCGTATGACTTTAACTTCTTCCATACTCTATCGATTCCTGAAATAACAGAAAGTGTTAGTTCACATTGGTTTGGTTGGTCCTTCGAAACACTGTTTCGAATATAGATTTTTAATAATATTCTTTTTTTAATAATTATGAACTAACAAAGTAGAAACAGTAATCTGATGGGCAATTAAGATTGCTCTTAACATTTATAACATAGCTTAATGGCCACGTAGGACGTAATAAATGGTGCGGGAAGCATAAAAGCCCTTTTTGCGAGTTTATCTAAATGTTGCGAAAGCTGCCAAATGATGGCACGTGACGCAATAGCCGCCGGCTCTTTTGATGTTCTCTTTGTGAAGTAATGGATTGGCCGGGGCGGGCAGAGTTGTCGCCTCTGATGTCTCCGACGCCGACAAAGGGCTCAGCGGTAGCACAAAGGTATTGATATCGTTTAAATCCCTTTGATCGTTGCCGGCGCGTTTCATCCCCTGTGAAATAGGAACAAATTCGAGTTTGTCATCGTTGAGTGATTTTTATTTGACCTTTTGTCTGGCTTCATATTGTTCCGGGTTTCTCGTTCTCGTTCCCACCCGTATTCCCTGCATCATTTATCTATGTATGAACCATTATTAAGTATCACATGAAAATCAGTCGTGACAGGGTCTGACTGAACTCAACTGAAATGCGGCAAACATAATAACATAATTAAATACAATCTATAGTTTCACCATAAACTCAAGAACAGAGAGAAACTATTTTGAAAGGTGATTTGTTGAGCTTACTCCCAGCTTTCGCGTGACTCGATCGCATGATTGTCTTCCATTATTTAAATTAAAACTCTACTGTATCTTATTAGAATGCATAGAGCAGTAGGTAATCACACCTCAAAGCTATTAAGGTGGGATATTTTTTCCGCCGCCATGGAGAAAGAGCGAGAAACAGGTTTCGTTATGGGTGAAAGAAACGTTTCGCCTTCGTATAAGGGATACAATAATCGTGGGTTATTATATCTTTGAAGCACCGACCGGTGTAGATTAATTAATAGTCTCCACACCGACGGCTGACGGTTCCTTTCCACTACAATGATGCGTGAGATCGTGTTTTCTGGACTTATGTTTTCCACGCAACTTTGTTGTTTTCCCATACAATCCTGACGTGCTGCATACAGGGTATGCTTGTCTGTGTTGTGTTTTTCTCTAGCAGCGTATAATGTTAGAAATACATGTAGGTTACCTAGTTATATAATACAAAAATAGGCCTTAGATGATTTTTATAGGCCCCTTAAAAGAAAATTACTAAATCAGAGTAAGGTGAAAATACGTGAGTGGGCAATGCCCACGCTGCAGTCTAACTGAACGACCGCAGCTGGCCAACTGCCAACCGACTAAATAGCAGAAATAACGTCGCCATTACAGAAGAAGATTTACCATGTTATACAGAATAATTATTTTCACTGTCCCATTATAATTTAATTTGTTTAGATATGAACTTACATATGTACTTTAATAAGCTCCCTGACAGTAAAAACTGAATATCTAGCACGAGGCAATAAAATGTGTAAGTATAAAACAATTTTAGGAGAGGTAAGCATGGAACACAGCATTCCAGGCTCTGAAAGATTATCTTTTATTATAAGCATATGATCATACATACATACCTACTTACGAAGATTTGTGCTGTACTTAAGTAGTAATCCTCCTAGAAATTGATGGATATACATAACACAAAGGCATGTCAAAACAAGGCTTTACGCGATTTTAATGAGGAACTTTATTTAGAGTAAACCTCACTCACTTGAGGAAGCTTCGGTATAATATTAAGATTTCATATTTCTAGTAATACCTACCTACTTTATAATAATTGCAAAAGAAGTGGTTATCAACAGGATTATTTCACTAGATTCGTATTCTCATTTTTATGTTCCATTTTGTGGACTAAAGAGAGTTGGATTAGCATGTGTCTTATCTATGTATGTAAATACTTTTAGCTAATAATTTTGGTGAACTTATCTTTGTATATAGGGAGGCGCTAGATAATCCCCAATTTGAGGGGTTGGCTTTGTTAGTGAATGGGAATAAGAGAACTACATATCAAGCACACACACTACTTTCGGAGAAAACAATTAAATGCAATGAACGTTGATGTATTAAAAATGTGAGGGCGAACGAAAATGTTTGTACAAGTTCAATCGTCAAACAGCCTTCTATGAGGGTGGTCAATCAAAACAATTTGACGAATAGATTTTACTACTTTATAATACCAGGACTGTAAGGCTTTTACCATAAAAGGCGGTCTGTTTTATTGAATATCGAGTGCCAGTCAGTTTATCGATCGATGATATAGAAGACTGGCCATCAACACTATTTCGTGGAACACGTCGCCACCCACGTAGAACCTGTGTGCGGCAGCCTCCCGCCCGCTATGCATGCTCATTTTGTTGTGACATCACCACGGATTACTTCGATGGAAGCTTAAAAAAATAAAAGCCGTTCAACTATTCCGGTTAATAGCCCAAAAACATTAACAGTTTATGACTCAAAATTGTAGAGACCGTAAGAACGCAATCATCCATCGAATTATCCGAACCAAGTAAACAAATTCACCTCAGCACGCAATCGTATCCTATTTTATTCAATGTAGAGATTTCTTTATTACACACATAAAACTTGCATAAAACAGTGTTTGTTGTAAGTCAGTTTGGGATACGAGCTCATCTCGGTCGACGATAACTTGCCGACAATAAACCTAACACGAAGAGGCCGTAAAATTCTAATTCGAAGCGCCTGGTAGTCGCCGGCTGGCACCGAGGCACCCCACGCTTCCACCCTCTGCATTAGAAAAGATACGAGCACCGTGTCCACCGGCCCTGACGAACATACGAAAGCTTCGCCTTCTCAGAAAATAACAATACGTTGATAAATACAATGCAGCCTATTTCCAAGCCGAATTCTAAAGATGCTTCCAACTTTTTAACCTTTACGCAAAGAAAAGATGCTTTTACCGATTACAAAGTGGGAACAGGAACGTTCCAGAGCCCAGAGGTTATTATGTTTTGTTGCAAGATTGGCACTAAGGCCATAGGTAATCCGCGATCTGGCGAGCGGGGCGCGGATTCCTTTATGGTTTAAATTCGTCGAGATACCGTCTCTCCTTTGCCACTACCAGGTACCTATCTACCTACCATAATCTTTTTTGTAATCGCTGAGTCAGGGTCGTCGACCGCATGGAAGCTGCCATTGCCAACGTAGCGGATGCGCGGCACCTTTCTCTATTACTGCCCTGTAGGTACATTTATACGTTCTTGATACAGTAAAGTTTATGGAAGTAGCCTCGAATCGAGGAAATTTACACCGGCGACTTTTACTGGAAACAATTACTTCTCAAACGCATAGCATGCGACAAGGTGGCTGAGTTTGTAACCTTCTTTCTGATAGTACTAAGATACCAAATAGAGATATGTATTGCAATATTTGCAACAGGTGCGAAATTAGGCAAGGCAGTATCCAGATAGGCACTGACAGCCTAGCTTGACCGATATAAGATGAACATGCAAAGTCTGACGCCAAAGCAAATAAGCATTAACACTAATACGTTGTCGCCAGCATCTACTAATAATACAAACTGCGATGTTAATTAATTCCCATTGCATTTGAAGGTCCAATTCAAGTGCATTATAGCGTAATGACTAATGTAATGAGTCTTTGTCGCCATCATTACCAGTCTACGAGCGTCCATAAACCTCGTTGAAGTCACGTTGCTAATCAACATCCCGCAGCGATGACGCAGATTGAACAATAGTTATACTTACAAGTTAAGTTTAATTCATTGTACCTTACCTATAGGCGCTAGGCTAGGCAGGTAGGCAGGCAGGTCGCTAGGCTACCCGATTTCGTCAACTCCCGTTCTCAAAACATGAACATAAACGCGTCTAATGCCTATGCGTTATATATTTCATACAACATTAACATATAAAAACCAATAAAATTTTATTATATATTAATAGTGAAGTAAACCGTAAATTTTTGGGATATCATTTAATTTCTTACAGCGAATAAAGTCGAAAATATTTAAATAAGGCGTTAAAATTCAGATGTAATTTTTTTTGACAGTACCATAAAAAACCTACGTTACTTTATTATTACACCTACATAATAACTTTTATTTAAAAAAAAAATAACACTGCTTAAGTCTTAAGTTACCCACTTCTAATTTTATTTAGCAGTAACTTAAGTACTTAAAGCATTGCTAATTCTCACTCTGTCTTCTTCTATTGACGTAAGTCAGAGTGAGAAATAATACTGCTTAGCAGCTGTTTTAAGTTAGCAGACCAATATGAATAAGGGGGTAACTGTTCAAATACGTTACTATAATTTTCTCCGTTTTTTTAGATCATCCATTATTACTTTGTAATAAAGGTACAATTTGTTTTGTTACTAGATACCTATTTAACAATCAAATTTGTTTTGTGTCAACTTTTTAGCAGCTTGCATGTTAAGCACAAACCTGTTTAAAAATTGACGATAGATCGAAAGAGGAGTTATGGTAAAATAATTGACCAAATTAGAAATTAAAAATCGTTATTATTATAAGTACTGAGAGTATGCATATAAGTTGCATAGTTAACTAATTATTGTCATTAATTATAAAAATAAAATTGGTCTTCTTACTCAGGTAAAACCATAGACTTAAGGTAGAATAAAAATTCTAGGTCTAATGGTAAAGTAAAACGGTATGGTAGGTAACGTACCTGAACCTAAAGATATCAGACATAACTAGTAGTATACCTACGGGACGACGACGACGACGGGAAGATTGATTGATAGTGATAGTGGAGAAGTAGGTATGTATTTACGCAGCGTAACGTAGAGTATGCTTCGTGTTTGAATGAAAAGTACGTATAAGTAAACATCAATGCGCCAGTGCCGCCGTCGCGCCGCGCCGCGCCGACCGCCCCGCCCGGCGACGGCGACGTCGAGGTTCAGCACGGCCGGAGTGGAGGAGACGCGACGCGCGAGCCGAACTCGAGAGACGGGCGCCACACCACCGCGCCGACTAGGCATGGAACATATCACAAATAGCATGTGATTTATCATATGATTTGCATTATCATATATCGCATATGCTACCTTTCTTCATGTAGCATGTGAAAAATCACACTTAATGAAATCGCATCGTTCGTAAATAATACGGAAATCATCGTAATAACATCGACGTAGAGCGAGTGGGTATGACGACGAATCATGCTAGAACGGGCGTGTTAGAAAGAACAACCATATTTTGCTGATTCGTTGCCGCTAGGTATAATGTCAAAATGTGTACGAGTAAGAAGAGCGCAGCGCTACCTGTAGGAGCGACATTGATGATAATTTATCACGTTCTGTATGCTAAGAATGAAGTATGAATTATAATTCATACTTAATTTTTAGCATACGGAACGTATGACGGCTAGGGTAATCTTAGGTATGAAAAATCATTTGCCAGTGAAATATCACATGTGAAATCATTGTGATTTTTTTTTATAATATCATTGAATGATAATGATTTAAAAGTAGCAATTATTTCCATGCCTAGCGCCGACCCTCGCCCGCCCCTCCGCTTCACCCTTCCCTTCTTCATCCATCAGTCAGTCACTCGACGTTCCGCGAGTAGGACGGTCGCTCGTTTCGTTCCCCAACTCCAGTTCACGCGGACCAAGTGGGTCACAGTTTACGCATAAACAACGTGAACCAAAACGGACGAATATTGTGTTGTGATCGTTTACAGTGAAGTGCTCGAAGTTTTCAACAGTGACCTTACATTCTCGCGGCTCTTTTGATGTGTACGAGATGCGTGCGTGAGCGCAGCGCATGACGTGCTACGAAACATTGAGAGCTCCGGCACCGGCCGCAGACGCCCCCATGGCGCACCACTTCGTCAAGTGGTGGCGCAACAAGTTTAGAAATGGATACAAGAAATTCAGCAGTAAGTTCATTCGAGTGTCACCGTAGCTTGAAATAAACTAGATAGCCTTCAAATACTCCCGTTAATATCTGTTGACACCGTAAGAAACTGTTGTTGGCAGCGAAACACAACAAACGCATCACCACTGTCGTGTTATTTATTGTAATAACATCAGAATGATCAAAATAAGTTTTGGGGAACACCGACGCTTCTTGCCAAATTTCAGTAAACGGTCGATAGATTAAGTATCAAACAATCTACATTACATCCGTTTCCGATATATCATCAACTAGGAAATTGGTGTTAACTTTCTATTTACCTTTGAAAGATAAATGTTCTAAAAAGCTGACTAAGCAAATTATTTTATACATAAGGTAGAATTGGTCTAATTATGTTATGATTATGCTGATTGTTATGCTTCTGGGATTGTTTTGTATTTGAGATCGATAGTCACAGGTGTAATATGCTGGGGCATGTTGGTTCGGGGAATATAATTCTAATCTATATTTTTGTCTTCTACTAAGAATACTACACTATCAAAAACATCGTAATTTCAAAACAACATCACTCCATAAATCAAATCGACTGAAATTACTTTAACTCCTAAATCCCACTAATTACATTTAATTTGACAGGCCCGTTAAAATACCGCAGTCCATTCAAATACCAGTTTTAGATGTAAAGTAAAGTACGTACATGTGATTATAAGATTTTATGATCTCAGTCAGACGTTATCAAAAGTCGGTGAGATCAAAAGCGCCGCCCGCCGCGCCGGCTGGGCCCGTCGTCGGTCGCTCGACCTCGACCGCGGTAACGACGGGAATCGAAAAAAGACTAAAAGATGGATAAATAGCTTTTTAGCTTCTCAGTTTGGATTGTCTCTATGCATATTTATATAATTTAGGTTTGCCGAGTTGTTTGGCATGGCAATCGAAGAACGAAGTTTACAATGGCATCAACAAGGTATAAGTAACTCTGTTCCTTCAAAAAATTAAGTAAGAACCCCTAACAACAGCATACATATTTGCTAATACTAAGAAATAACGCAATGCAAGTCATGATAGGTATAATCGAATGCCCACGATGTATGTATGTTGTATCAAACTATCAGTAATGATGTGCCCAGAGGCAGACGTTATTAATCTAGCGCTACCGACATCAAAGCATTTGACTATTATTCAAGATAGTGAAGTGATAATGAACAATAATCTTATTCACATCCAAGTATTCGTACTCATCAATAAGCCAGTTGGCTCCGATAAAAAAAGTAAAGTACGTCTCGACAGACTGATGCTACTTCAAAGCAGACAAATTATCACTTTGATCTTGTTCTATTTAATGATAAAATAACGCTTTGAATTCTTTAATATACACCAAACTTTAAATTTTTAACTCGCTCACGCAAACACGTTTTGTATCCCTAAAGCCAGGTTAATCAAGTTTTTGATGCAAATGGAACTGCGCCGCTCATTTGATCGACTTCAAAGGGATCTTTTGAAGTACGTCGCCGTTGCCGCTGAAGCGAGACAATGATACCTTTTATTTAATATCAAAGAAATACCCGCCCCTTGTTTTTATAATTCTGCATCCTTTGTAAAGCCGACATTCGTATATAATTATGTTAATGATACTTTAATATTTACGAGAAACATCATTCAAGGATGAGGAAATAACAGAATAAGGACCGGTAAAACAATGTTACTCTTTGAATAACATTAAGTTTTCTACTTCAACTTCATGAACCCTGATTTGTAATTCAGTTTCTGTTATTTATTTGAATGTTTTAAAAACGTATTTATCAGATCAAGACATAGCTACAGCTAGTGTTTATAATCATTGAAGAAAATTTGTGTCAAATGCAACGAAATAACAAAAACATTGTGCATACCTTTTGGAAGATGTGGTTTGCTGTCGACGCCGTCATCAATATTTCAACAGCAGTATTAATTAGGTCCGCCACTTGAGAATGATGGCTTTATACATACGATGGCTCTGAAAACAAATAAAGAATGTAAATAGACAGTTATATATCACTGGAAAACACGGTAAGCTAGCAAAAGTATGCTAAATGCACCTATTGCAAAGACTCTAGTCATTAAGGTCTATAACAGGAACTCTAAGCCATAAATCTTAGCCATTAGAACTAGCAAGCTTGGGACTGAATTGCATTCTTCGAGCTTCATCGTAATTTAGATCCGTTGCAATGCAAATGGTACATTGCATCCAAAATACGATGAAGCTTGCAATTCATCGATTATTGTTATTTGAAAACGAGTTAATCAATGCTAAAGTTAAGTAACGCGTCATACGAAGTCATAAACAAAAGTACGAAACGAACCATAAGAGAAGTACAAAATATCGTTTTTACAAAAAGAAATTAAGTAGAAGGGTCATTCATTAATAGCGGGAGTCAAACTTACCCCAACCTCCCCTAATACCACATCGGCGATAAATATTATATATTTCCCCTTATTAAAAATCTAATAACACCACATGGTACAGCGTGGTATATTTCGATGACATGACTTTGTTTGTTTGAATTTCTCCACTGTAAAAACAACTCATCATAATTTCTCCAGTATTATGAAATAATTGGTTTGAATTAGATAAAATGCAAGTTGTGCGTTAGGAGCATAGCAGATGTGGCATGGCCCGGCAGATCCCAAACGATCAGGCCCGAGGCCTTCCAGGAAACATCACTGCCGGGCCTGTCGCTTCGCTCGGCTACATTACATCTCGCCCGCCCGTCGGCCAACTCAATTCAGAAAAACTTTTTGAGCTGCGCCGACAAAATAGTTTTGGGGCATTCGCCGTATTTCACTCGGCATTGTGCACCCTTGTTATTATCTCTGAGTAATCACAATAACCGAATAGCGTGAAACGTGCATAATAGGAGATCTCAATTGTACTTATTTATTTATGTAGATGCCTGTACCTGTATTTTTTTCTGGATGTGGTCTTCTTGGTGCCAACCCACGTTTCACTATCCACAGCCGCAGGGTCTGTAACTTAATGTGGTATTGAGTACAGGTTTTTTCTATAACGATCGTTCTCGGGAACTAATAAGATCTCAAATTACTAGATAGCGGTTAGCCAATAATTGCACCATCGTTAGGCTCAGGTTCTTAAGTTTCTCTAGTACGGACCTACAGAGCAATAAAATGTTTACAACCGTATAGTTAAGTACAATAAAGTATGTTCTTACGCCCATAAAAACACCACTACCGAAGTCACACAGTCCCTATAAAGTCCCTACTACATCCCGAAAATGAGAAAGCATGTGAAGTGCAGTATAAAATTCGGAATTGACTGTAACTGGGTTGGGGTCACTCACATTACATGCCATGGAAGACAAGCTACTCACCAATATCGAATAATATTCATAAATGAATAAAGTCTGTTGAGTTACCTAGGTCAGGTACCCCCATCCTGGTTTGGTTTTGTCCCTAATAATTCTTCATTTCTAATTCATACTTTTCTTCCACAGTTGGCACAGAAGCGGATCGGACAGACACAGAGGAGCTGGTGGGACGAGCAGTGTCCCAATGCTCCGCTCCTCCGGACCTACTGCCAAGCGAGGCCAGGGCGATGATGCAGACCCCACCTCCTGCACCGTCCAGGCAGAGAGAGCCCTACAAACCTCCAGTGGCACCTGTATCACCGGTCGATGATAAGCCTAGATTACGGTTTGAGGTGAGCCTCATTTACACCTGATTTATGACGCTTCCAGACTATAAGTCACTTTAGCTACAATGCGGAAGTTAAACGCAAGGCAGTTTCTTTACTGGTATATTAATTCAATGTGAGGCGGACGATAAATTCTCAAGGGATTTCACTTAACGAAAACAAGCCGTGATAGAATAGGAGAATAAATTTAGAAAGCTTGTTCATAAGAAACAAAATCGTGACCACAGATGATATCAAAACACGCTACAAAATTACAAAAATAGATTTTATCTTCATAATACCTCCCACATCAGTGGTAAACCTACTTAACGTGAACCTGAATGTTTCATTCGCATTCGCTCAAAGAAAGTTTGAAGCCGGTTACATCAACAACACTATCTAGCTATTCTGTATCTGTAGAGCTATAACTTTGCAATGCGAGCGGCTCCACTTTGCCTCATATCTCAGTGATCGTAAAGGCGTTGCTAGTTTCCTTTTAAAGCTTCAGATAAAGAGGACGCCGCCTCGGTGCCGCCAAGCGCGTCGCGTCCGGCGCCTCAGATATCCTCTACCTACTTATGTGCATGCCCACTATTCTCGACCATAACGAGTCTCCATATGAAAGTGCTATAAAGAACTATCTGGTCCGAGGATTCACTTTGTTAGAAAATCTAGGTGTGCTTTATCCTCAGCACTGTTATAAAATTCACATGCACCCTTTTGTTTTATTAATCAAATCGGGGAAGAGTACCCTGCTCTAGTTAATTGAAGGAAGTAATATTTTCTATGAGACTTTAAAAGTTGACGATATTAATGTAGCCTGACCTCATTGCACAGAACATATACAGGCGGATAGGGGTCATTGTTTTATAGCCCGGTTCACGATGGATTCTGTTCTGTCCCTTCCTATTGCGACATTAACTGCGAATGCTTCGCTTGATTTATAGATCGTCAGAGATTGTGAGCGTGAGCTATAAACGTTGAATCTCTTGAGTAGACTTATTTTTAGACGTGTGGTGTAAATACTTTCAAGACCTATCTTGAATTTGAAATTTTGTTGTTATAGGAGCTGACTTGTGACGTGGAATTACAACATCCTGAGCCTTCTAAGCAGCAACCTTTCCAGTTTTCTTTCACTCTGTACGATCTTGATGGACATGGACGTATGACTAAGGATGTAAGTATCTATCTTGCGTACCCAAAGTTATTAACCTTACAATTCCATTACCCATTAAATAACAATTTAGCAATCGATAAAGTCTTTCGTTGCGTTTGTATTGTGCAAAGGATAATTTTCGTTTATTTTTACAGGACATTGCGGGGATCGTTTCAACCATCTACGACTCAATCGGGAAATCTGTCACGGTGCCTCATTATGGATCAAAGACGATCCAAGTTCGCCTAACCGTTGTACCTGACGACGGTAAGAGGAGTCAGAGGGAAAGACGGGAAGGTCGTAGACGACGAAGACGGGAATGTCCTGTAATGACCGTAGCACCGCCAGAATGTGCTGAACCAAGCGATGAAGAACAAAGAGAGAGATTGTCACCAGACGATGATGGGTCTTCGAAGTCCTCCTCCTCGGAAGATAGGCGGCCGGTTCAAAGACAAACTACGTACAACCACCCGAGGCCACACCGGCATCCACGAAGGGAGCCCCGCGAAAGAAAACATACCAAGAAACGCTCTGGGAGTTTGCAAAGACGTGAGCTGCTGGAAATAATACAGGCCAATATGGAGAAGAACCATCTGAGCTTTCAAGCTTCAAGGTATTTTTAACATCAATCACATACCTACCTATTTTCCTTATCCAGTGATTGTCCATCTGCTTCAAATTAAAATGTTCCTAGCATTATCTAGGTAAGTTAACCAAGAACTTTTTCTCCGTTTCAGAAAGCCCTGCGAATCCGTGGTCTATGAAGAAGAAAGCAATCACAAATACCAAAAGCACCGTAACCGATCACACACGATCACAGAGAAACCTGCAAATACATTCCATAAAACTAAATCAGACAACATTGGCAACGGTTATTTGGATTTAGCCAGCGGGGGAGATTCCCATCTGTGTAGATACGACAGATATCTACACGCTGTGATTTGCTCGTCGGCAAGGCATGCTACCAGTGGCTACCACCAGAAGCAAACCCAGACCCCTAGACCGTCACGACCTCATCATCACCACGGAAGATCCCGTTCTCATGATACGCCAGCCCCTGCTCAAACCCCACCAAGAGTTTTGCAGATAATATTCTTATAGAACTTAGAACAGGACATCGCCAATGGCTATGTCCTGTTTGCCTGTTGAATGTTACAAGTGAGTGGCCATTCTGATAGGAGAGTTAAAGCTGACTGGCTGCCTAAAGCAATTGAATGCCATTATCTTACACCCAAACGCTTAGCTATAACAGACTGCATTAAGTTACCTACCATGTGCTGATGTTAGAATGATAAGGAGCGGAATTCTCAAGCGAATAAATTTAATTAGCACTGTAACCTTAGTCAGTAATCATTATTTATTTGAGTTGCAGTGTAGTGTTACACAAATGAAAATTCCTTGACATTGGTAAATTAATTTGATAGTGGTGACAAAGCATTTGTGTGTTGAATTTTATAAAACAAGTTATGCTACTCAAGTTTTTGGACACCAGGCGGATTTAGCATTGCTTGCCGTGTTGAATATCTGATTAGATATTATGATGTATGTAAAAAGTTCTTGATGAATGAATATGCTACATAAAATATAATAGTATAAGACGCTTCAGTGCCTTTAGTACTTGTATAAGAAAGAAACTGCAGCATGAAAAAAGTATGGATGTTTGTAGACTGTCAAAAGGAGCTTTTGTAAGATTTGTGTAAAACGCGGGAATCAAAACGCAGGTGTTTTAAACAGTTGACGAAGCCTTGACCAATACAGGCAATGATTTTGGTTGCTTTTAAAAATAATCTTTATGGCTGAGATACAGCCTCAACTAGAAGTTAGAATAAGTTTCAAGATCTGCTTTGAACGTTTCTGAATGCTCAGTAGTTTATGTATTATGTAGCTAAGTAGGAACATTTGTAAACTCATTTTCGAGTGAACAGACTGATTTTAGATGTAAGTGTTAGGTGCTGCGCAGTTTGATAGTTTATATTATAGTTACAATTGTTACAATCAAGAAGAATGTTTCATTCTCACCATTTTAAATTAAATAATTGTTTAGGCATCGGCAGCCATTGGAGATCCTGCCAATACAATACCATCGAAACTCAAAATGTCAAATAAGTCATTAGACATTTGTGTTTCGCTTTGAATTTGCTTTTTACGGATAAAATTGTAATGTCGAATTCGGTATTGATCTGATTTGTGTTTAAATTCAGCCTTATATCGAAGTTTCTGTCAATATTACCAATATCAGTATTCTGTACTTTTAAGTTTTGTTGAATCTCTTACAATTATTGTATCTACCTCTTATTTTACTTTGTAATGTATTGATAATTTATTATTGATTTCAAAATTCGTTAAGAATTACTTAAGCTGGTATGGATAAGATACTTTGTGATAATTTTGTTAATGAATCTGTAAAAGTGTATCTAAGTATTGTAAGGGCGTCGTGATGAAAATGTATTCAAATTGTACTTAAATTAAAGATATTCACGATGTCCTTGCGACTTCAAATTAACAGTGTATCTATTAGAAGTGTACAAAGCTCGATCTTGTCAAATATATTTATTGTCAAATATAATCTCGAGATTATGTACACAAGTTTTTTATTTTTGCCCTTATAAATTGTACGAGTATGGCAAGTGCTACTCTACAGAATAAGTATTTTATCTATAGAGTCAGGTGACGGAAAGTACTTCAAATGTGGCAGAGTTGTTACACATATCTACCTACACTTAAGCATAATGATATAGAGGTATCTCCAGATCGTCACAGATTCTGCGAACCCTCAAGAAGAAAGTCTTTAACCAATGTGTGCTACTAGTGATGGCTTATGGATTCGAGACGTGGTCGCCGACAATAGGCCTTGTGCATAGCTCAAAGTAACCCAGCGAGCTAGGGAGAGGCTATGCTCGGAGTTTCTCTACGCAATAGGGTCCGGAATACGGAAATCCGTAGAAGAACCAAAATTACCGACGTAGCTCTGCGGCGATGGGCAGGACATATAGCTCATAGAACCGATAACCGTTGGGGGTAAAGGTTCTCGAGTGGCGACCGAGATGCGAAGCGGAGTGTAGGAAGACCTCCCACTCGATGGACCGACGACTTTGTAGCGGTCGCAGGGAGTCGTTGGATGGAGGCGCCTCAGGACCGCTATTCGTGGCGTCGTTTGGGCCTATGTTCAGCAGTGGACGTATACGGGCTGATGATGAGGTATATCCAGATCAATTTTTTTTTTAAATTACAGTGACCTTTTTCCGACAGTCCATCCATCAGTTCGTCTATGCAATTCTGTGTGTGTTCCAAGATTTCTAATAATAAATAACACTCTTGTTAGTAGAAAATATAGATCTGATCGGGAAATTATTAACTCATATAAATCGTACGGGAAATATTTGATTCGTTTTGTATTTGTAACTATTTTATCTAGATATTATATAGTATGGTGGATATTTGGTGTTTCATTACAAAATGGGTAATAGGTAGGTAGGTACTTAATTACTTATCAATAAAGATTACGAGTGCGATTTAGTGGCAAATGGTTAACATTCGATATCAAATTCCGCAATTTTAAAGACCAAAATACTATTGATCACTTTCAAGACACTTACAAGTTTTGTGGGAATAGATAAGTTGCAATTGCAACTGACCAATAAAAATCAGCGCTAGTTTAGCCTCATTTAATTATCAAAAGCTAAAATTATCAGTTAATAAATACATTGGTCCCAAATACTGGACGGTTACTATTGTTAGTTATTTACAATCAAATCAGCTTAAATTTATAAAATAATAGCGCTTTTATTACTAATTCATAATAATTACCGATTCATACAATCATATTACATCACAAAAACAACTAATTAATCTCATTTAATTACAAATGCGAGTTTCATTCTTAGAATACAAAAACCGAATCTATGTATATAACTATTTGCATAGTAAAATCAACCTTAGGCTTCAAATAACAAATTGCCTGTAGAAGGACTTAAGCCTAAAAACCGGCTGTACCTACTCGTAATATAGTACTATAGTATTTTTCACTTAGGAAGCGTTCCGTGACACTGACAGTAAAATGGACTGCGTTTCATTTCAATTGACTAGGATTTTGTCAAATATATTTCGAAAATTCAAATAATATTTAATTCCATTTCAACATACTAATTAACCTAGGTATATAATTAGGCTACTCAAATTATCAAAAACTAAATTATAAATAGCCTCCACACGTAATAAAAAATAAAAATCATTTTCTTTATGAAGTCAGAGAGTTTGCGTATAACGGAACGTAATAGAGATGACCAAAAATGAAACGAATCGGGAAAAATCGTTGAATCGATTATTGCAAATAAAAATCGTAACTTACTATGTACCTCATCATTTTTGTTTATTGAACAATTTGTTTATTTTTGATTTTACGCAAAAAATTGTTACAAGCTTAAGAAAGCAACTAAAATAAGTTTCCTAAAATCTTGATTCTTATCAATTTTTTCCAGGATCGATATTTTATGACATATACCCGAAAAGAGAGGGTGAATTTTTGGTTATCGAACCACTCGTTTATTTTAAACTTTACGCGAAAAATGGGTACAAACAAAGTTAAAATCAAATGTGCTACAATTTTTGTCCATATTTTTTTCGTAGGATCGATCTCTATTGATTTATACCTGAGAAGAGACTTATAAAAATCGATTTTTTATAAGTCAATCAAGTCCCCAAAAATCGAATTAAATTATTTCGAGCACACCTTAGGTCATCTCTATAATTGTCAACCAAATGTCACGGAACGCTTCCTAAGTGAAAAAGACTATAACGCGAAAAACCATTTACGAAATAGAATGTCAATTAATTATCATTAAAAACTTACAAAAGCACAAAAAAATATTTGGTATTTTAATACATCATCTAATCATGTCAATTTTGTACTGTTAAATAGACGGACAAACAAATAACTAGTCGAAACGGTGAGACTAGGACTTACCGTAAAACTTACTATTCAGTAAAAAGATCAAAAGATTAACGTTTATTTTAGCTTTACCGAACATATCCATGATCGCACAGCCTTCGTACTGCTTCTGCAAGAGATCCTGTATATCCACATCTATGGATTCCATCTCAACTCCCATAAATTTCCCTTTGATCGTGAAAACTCCATTGTGATTTGTCGGAGTTATGTCAAACTGAACGTTTTTGAACTGCGATGGGGAGAGACCGTCGATTTCCAGCAATACTCCCCTTTCTAGAAGCTTCGCGCCTGAGTATCTGACCGTTAGCTTCGATTTCAGCTTCTGCATATCTTTTCCGGAGCGTCGTAAACAGGCGTGGACACTCCTGTAAAATACAAGCATCTTAAAATTTATTTATTTTTTCAATTTCTGTTGTGCCTAAGTAGGTACTTTTACAATTTCTGGATCTTAAGGTGCCTACTAATTAAGATACAAGACTGACAGAGATTAAAAACGCCCACTTGTTGCCTCAAGAGTCTTATTCAGAAAGACGACTAGTAAAAATCTAGAGCATTAGGTATTTGAGTCTTAATCTGATTTTAATGTAGATACAAATACTGTGCTTACCTCTTCCCGGCATGTAGATTAGCTAGACACGACTTTATGTACTGATCATACGAGTTGCATTTCTCTTCATAATACTTCGTTTTCTCGTTAAGACTTTGTTTAGTCCGAGTAAGGGTAGCCAAGGCCCTTCTTTGCGCTTGTCTATACTTTCCTTTATTGCATAGATCGAGTGCTATAGAGGTTATTAAGGCTTGGTAACCATCTTCTCGAGTTACGTAGCCCTCGTCTTCGAGTAATTGCAAATTTTTGCGTAGTTTGGCTATGTGTTCGCGAAGAGACATCGCTTCATCTTGCCTGGCTCGACCGGAATAGATACGTCTCTGAATCTCTTTCGTGTATTGATCCTGTTGTTCTTTGGTTGTGCCGATGCATATCGCTTCTAAGAGGTGTTCGCCTAAAAAAAAATGTAGGCTTAAACGTTCAAACGTAGGCATAATAAATATTGTAATTCGAAAAATAAAAACCAACTCAATCAAGACAATTAACGGCATGCATTGCATCCAAGTTTATGTTTTAGTAATAACATAAAAATAATCTTATTTTATAACCCACTGAACTTGGTCCATGCAAGTTCCCTATTTACAAATTTCATGCAATTTTCTTCACTCTTCCCGTAGTTTCGTCCACTTCATGCCAACAAAGCCCCTAACATCTTTTTCGGCTGATAAACTTATAACCACATTACACACAAAATTAGACCATTCGGCATTCATAAGATCTACTTCCGATCTAACAGGGTTATGCTCAGCTTTTTAAATTACACACGGATTTCTCGAAATTTTGCAGATTTCTGGTTGAGTTAGATAATCCGACAGATTTTGACTCGAACTGTCGGATTATCTAATTCAACCAGAAAAATTTCGAGAAATCCGTGCTCAAACGGTGTTTTAATAGGAGATGCAGTCCAAAACAAAAATGTTTGAGAACGGTGCGGATAGCCAATGGAGGCCATACAAACGTACTTTATGCTTCATTTGGAAAGTACATATGTCCCCGATCTTATTGAAATTTTCTATACGTAATCGGATGAAAAATAGCTATGTTTGTAGCGGTTTAGTTTTTCAAAAAACATAGTGATCTTTAAATGAGAGCGAAACTAATTTTGACCACCATAGACAAATTTATTCGAAAATCTATCGCGTTGCAAACATCCTCAATATATTCAACATTATAAATAATCAAAAATATTTCTGAAATCAATGTTTTATTAAAAATGAATCGGAAACTACGAAAAAATATCAAAAATGGTGCCGACACCGAGCACTCGCACCCAGCCACACGACAGCTTCGAATTTGATGGTTAGACGCGCTTTCTCACTCATAGCGCGCCCCATTTCATTCGACGTGAAACAACAACAAATCCGCATGGGCCGGCCGCTGAGATTTGGGAGAGGTTCGTAGCCTTCTTAAGTTAAAAGCATCAATCGCATCTTAAGCATTTTGTAAGATACAAGGCAAGCTTTCGTTATATTATGTAGTTTATGTACATACCATTTAAGTAAGGTATAATCGCCACACACAGCTCCTTCGTCTTGATGAACAGTTTGTTCAGATCTGTCATATCATCAGCCGGTGCTTGGAACTTGTTCACGAGCGCCAAGCAAACTTCTAGTCGCGCATTCTCTTCCGTACTTTCGCCAATGTGCTGCAAACAAAGAGACATACATATTAATATTTTAAAATGTAAGTCCGCAGTCTGTATGTTCCTTTTTCACAAGTAAATGGCAAAACGGATCCAAGTGATATTTGGCAAGGAGATAATTCGCATCCTGGGGTAGGAGCACATAGACTATTTTTATCCGGGATAAATACGTCCTCATACTGAAGACTAATTATGTGACGTGTCCAAGAGTCCTGTAGAACGAGAGGTCCAAAGGAAATAAAGAACTTTGATATTTGAAGCTAAGAATCAATAAACGCTTTTTTGAAGACCTCGGTGGCTGCTGGCGAATGTCCGCCTGCGACGCAGGAGGTTGCGCGTTCGATTCTCGCCTTGGGACAGATGTTTGTACGATTTACAAATATAATAAAAATATATATCTATGTATGTATTGTGTTTATGTATATGAGTCATCTAGTACCCATAACACAAGCTCTGCTTAGCTTGGGTCTAGATGATGCTGTGTGGATTGTCCAGAATCCTATTTGTCTGGATGGATGGATGGATATTTGTTACTCTTTCACGCAAAAACTACTGAACCGATTAGGCTGAAATTTGGTATGGGTATAGTTTGGGACCTGGAATAACATATAGGCTATTTTTATACGGTTAAAACGGGGCGAAGGCGCGGGCAGCAGCTAGTTATATATATTTTATCCTGTGTGAATATCTTATTGATAGGCAACGTCCATGCTAGGCCGCTGGATATTTGGAGTTGATATTTGTCGAAATATAATTTGTCTCTAAATCTGCAAAACGGTATCCAGCACAAGAGAGATATAAAACTGTAACGTATGGCTGATAGTCCATACGTACAAAATACGCAATACGTTGAAAACCCACATTTAACAATGAGACATAGTATGTCAGCTTTAATTAGCTAGATAATTTAACATATTGAGTTATTATTTAGGTTATCATCTTATTATATACCTACTTGGCAATTTGTAGCGTGGGTGGTCTCAACTGTTTTATTTTGACATATCTTTTTACCCCCCATGGAGCAAAGAACGAAAAATATGCAATTTGGTTTGGTGTGAGAGGTTGTCAGTTTGTATGTTGTTCAAATCAATTTTCCCATGTATCACGAAAACGGACGAACCGATTTCGACCTAGTTTTTTTATTATATAAGAAATCTTATATTTACGGGACTGTTTATAGCTAAGGATTACTACAATAATGATTCCAGTCCAGGAATATAAGAAATAAAAATAAAAAATGTTGTAAATTTTAGAAAATCGGGTAACATCTCTTACCGGATCAACGTCTCTTGAAGCCAGTTGTGCGACGGAAGGCACCTCTCCTAAGTCATCAAGGAGCTCATTGAGGCGGTCCCTCGGATCCGCTGCTATTATATCTTGGTACTCGATGAGAAGCGCGTGGGTATCGACGATTTCCTAAAATAACAATAGACTGCTTAAAAGTCAAGGAGTTGTGTACCCTAGAGTTATACATTTTATACCAATATTGACGACCTCTGTGGCGCGGCGGGCGAAGGTCCGCCTGCGACGCAGGAGGTTGCGGGTTCGGTTCCCGCCTCGGAAACAATGTTTGAACGATCAGCAGATATTTGTTCTGGGTGTTTTCTACGTACAGATAACAAAAAATATTTATCTATGTAATGGATATATCAGTTATCTAGTACCCATAACACAAACTCTGCTTAGCTTGGCGTTAGATAATGTTGTGTGAATTGTCCAGCATTATTTACTTGTTCATATAATATTGCATCGATATAGATCTACCTGTGGAATAAAGCATAGGCTTTTTAAAATAAAAGACAATTCCCATAGGGTAGAAATAGCTTTAATTTTTTTTTCGAATGTACTTCTATTTACAAACCACAACCGCAGACAAAACTTAAAGGGAGTCGACTGTTACGACCTCCACTAGGTGCGTTGCAGGGGTCGACTCTGATGATGCGACCGCAACGGCCAGGTATTTTAAACGCATTTTACGTTTTATATACATTGTTTGATGTGGCGATAAAACTTGACATAATAATCATCATCATCAGCCCGTATACGTCCACTGCTGAACATAGGCCTCTCCCCCAAAAGACTCCACGAAAAGCTATCCTGAGCCGCCTCCATTCAACGACTCCCTGCGACCGCTACGATGTCGTCGGTCCATCGAGTAAGAGGTCTTCCCACACTTTGTCTCGCACTTACCAAACAGTTATATAAAATTCACATTGTTTAAAAATTTCTGTGAACTTTTAAAGTAACCTGAACATGATAAAAGTGAATAGGTGTCTTCTAGACCTTCGCGATATATCGTCGGTCACATCATCATCACACCATCAGGTCTGATTGTGGTCAAACCTATTCACAATAAAAAAAAACATACAATGCTTTTAAAATTACCTGAACAGTTATATATATATGCGGATGGTTTATCAACGTGGCTTCTGTGTACTCGTCCACTGCAAAGTACTCCTCTAACGTACGACCACGGCAGCACTTTCTGAACAGCTCCTTCATTCGCTCGTGGCATTCAATTATGAATTGGTTCAGGCAGCGAAGATGGCTGGATTCCTCACCGAACTGTAAAAGCAGGGACCATTAGAACTCTGATGGATGGGTGTATGGAGCTGTGTGATGTGTTAGGTAACTAACCGCACGGACGAAAATAAAGATCTAAGTATGCTATTCGAAACATTCCACTAGCGAGAGAGACTGATGAGTTAGTCTAGGTCGCCATATGAGACAGCCCGAGAGCTAACTTTGTCATATTTATTATAAGTATTATTCTTCTACCATGGCATAATAGTCTTAATAAAAATGGCTACAGGGCAGTGTATTCAACTAGAGAAAATACGGAGAATCTGAAGTAATCATTCGGTTACTTTTTTGAAAAAATCGTATGATTTTATAACGTAACTGAAAAGGATTGGACCTCTCGAGAAACGTTAAATTAAAAAATATTATGTAAGTGTAGAGTGGCTTACCCCTTTCTTAGCTGCGGCAAAGTGCAGGATTTTGGCAACAGACGCGAGGTTTTTCCGCTGGTCAGTAGTTAAACCTCCACCATTCGGTAGATTGATGATGTGAAAAGCGTCTGGAGCGACAATAGCGGCGTTTAGGAACTGGTAATATACTAAGTTTCCTATCACCTGAAATTTTATGGTTGACGTCAAAAAGACCAAGACTGAAATTTTCACAAACCCATCTGAAGGCTAAAATATTCATAATGTTGAAGTCTGATCAAAGATAAATTCAATAAAAATTAGGAGCATCCAGTGAAGCTTACCTTCAAAATGTCTTTTTCTGGTGTATGTGGGAATTTAGATGTAAGAGAGCGGTGCAAAACCCGTGCCATGTACGTGATACAAAACGGTAGGATTTCTGTCGAACTGGTTATTTTATCCAAGAACATGATCACTATACTTTTAAGCTGCGTCAAGGCTAAATCGAGACGCGTTTTCACTTCTGGGTAAGTGAGAGCTTCTTCTCGAGATACATTGTAGGGTAGTTTTCTAGAAAATAAAATATTGTTAACCTCTGAACAAGGGAAGTAGCAAAATGGCGTCTCTGAGCTCAAAACTTACGATATTTCTCCACTCTTCATTTCAGTGTCATTCCTCCAAGCCTTGTAAATTTCAACAGGTCCTGTCTCAATGTTCAGATCTTTATCTTTCAGCATCATATCAACTAGTGGACCAATTATTGTCTGGAGACTGTTCAACCCTGATAACTGACGGGAAAGACTGACAGCCATTTTGAGGACCAGAGGTGTAGACGCGATTATATCAAATGGTTTTGCAACCTTGCAACTTATTTCTTCCTCAAGTGTAAATCTAAACAACTTCAGCAAAAGATACTCGTCTCTAGGGTAAGCACCGAAGTTATACAGACTAAGAACCACATTTTGTAGAAAGAAATTAGTTTTGTTCTGTGGTATACAGAACAATAACTTCGATAAATATGTGGGGTTGGTTTGTAGCTCGTAGAACAGATGCTGGTAGGAGTCTAGAAGATGTTTGCTTTCTTTGGTCAGAGATTTCAGACCTTTTACAGCAGTCGTCACTGTCATCAAGCTTTTGCCGTCACCGCGGTTTTGAAACACAAGTTTAGTCATGGAGTTGTGCTTCACTAGATTGTTCAGTTTCAAACCGTGCGCGGCTACTTCTTGTAACGCTATCCTATTCTGTACCAAAAGCCCTATCTTTAGATCAATATCATCAATCTGCTTTGATAACTCCTGATTCTTTCGTATTGATTGAACTACTTCAGATTTCATTGTCTGCAGTTCTATTTCGCGGTCATAATCTTCGGTGGAGAAGTCGAGCATTGGAATGAACTTCTTGATGACTTTGAGAGGTGGGTTTGGAGAGTGGAAGAGTGATAGAAATGCTTCTCGAGCACGACGACCGCGCCACAATGCTTGGATTTTGATTATGTTGTGCTCCTGTAAAATAAATAAAATAGATGCTTTAACGAATAATAGTCGATGTATTTATACACTTGAAATCGTCAAATTCGTTTCGATAAGCCTATGATTTAACTGGACCGATATTTACATTCGGAAGTGATTGCAACCATGACATTTGTGAAAAAAAGGTTCGTATATTATTACTTACGTATCTGTAAATTTTCAGAAATGGTAATTTCACGCAACGGTCGTTTTACAACCGCAAAAAGATATAATCTCCCGCGCAATATAAATCGAACGCCCTTATAGCCCGCCTACACGCTCAAACATTTGTGAATGCAAGATTGCACAAGCCAGTTTGCGCAAGCAAGATGAGCCCAGCCACACGCTCCATCTTGCTTAAGCAAACTGTGTTATGTACTATTAAACAAAGAGACTTACTTGAACTTTGTACCATGCCCAAGGATTCTGTTTCCTCTCCCGCTTAAGTTTAGCCTCTATGGCTTTCATCTTTATAACAGTCCTAAACTTCTTCCGTACTATGGCTCCGCGCCACCAAGCTTGTATTTTCACAACATATTCTTCATTTCCCTTAAAGTATTTCAGTCGGCGAATCAAACGATCCCTCAACAAGTACCCTCGGCAATAAGCCTGGATCATAACAATGGACTTCTCCAAGGCTGTCTGTTTGTACTGGTTCACATGGTGCTTATTGGTCTTATCTATGATTGAGTTTATATCTTTTCTTGTTAGATAACGTGCGTACGGGACGAAGTCTTTAGGAGTCGACCAGCTGTAAGCGTATGATTCGACGTCGATATAAACCGTGTTCCCAGCATCGGTATGGCAAACAATCCAGGGGCAGCTGTGATGCCCTCTTTTCTTCAATGCTATAGAAAACATCTGGAAATACATTTCTTTGCAGGAACTTTCTATCAAATCAGGCGTAGTCAGTACTGGGCTGGATAAAGCTTGCCAAAATTCTTCAGTACTGTTGTTAATGACAGCTAAGTTCAGGTGGACAATTGCTTCTGTTAGTTCTTTTACTTTCATAGATTCGGCATTCACGTCAGCTATAGTTTGTATAATATCGTCATACCAGAGGTTTTGAGACTCCTTCTGAACTAACGCCTTTTTTAGCATTCGAAGGTAGAGGTGATTCTCCTCTTTATGTAATGGATATGAGAGTTTCAAGTTCGAGTTCTTCAAGAGTGTCATCAGCGAATCCACATTTTCGTCACAAACTGCCTGGTTGATACCATTTATTACTTGCACCACTAAAAAATAATTTTGAATATTAGTTCCCGTCAAGAAAAAAATACAGATGAAAGAAAATGCTGAATAAAGAATAACTTACATTCTTCATTATCGTCATCCTTCGAATTGACCATATCAATTGTATCACGAATGTCTTCCAAAGTCAGCAATGGGCAAGAACATTGTTTGCTTTTGACTTGTAAAGCTGTTGCCAAAGCCGACAAATACCGTCGCCGGCAATGTGGCCTAAGGGCTTCCAAGTGCAGCTGCTGAGAGCTAAGAGCATTCCAAACTGCAGAATCATCCCCTCTTTCGACAGCTAGTGATATAGCAGCTATCGATGTCAAATACGCCAAAGAAGATGCTATTTCACTCTCATTGAGATTCTTCTCCAGCTCACACTTTTCCAACTTCATTTCCTCATAAAACAAAGGCACTGCAAACCTTTCTATTTTAATATTAAGTTCTAGATGTGGATTGTTCAGCGCCTTGAACAAGTCATCAGTAGTTCCTTCATCTAAAGCTCTATTCACATCTGCTATTGCAATTTTATGGTCTGAATGTTCTAATGACTTTTTGTTACCTTCATTAATTATGTTCTGGAATATTTTATGCCAATTGGTTACACTCTCCACATCAATATCTTTGTTACATTCAATAATCTCTTTAACAACATCACAGTAAAAGTCCAGATTTTTGCTCTTATAATCTTTGACTTTGACCCATCCTTCATTGAATATTTTGTCCAAATTATTAATGTCACCATTATGTGTGGTTTTGCACAAGTTTTTCCACAGATATTTATAATTAACTGCTGTGATGTGTCCCTGTATTTCAACAACTGTGAGTAATTCATCATACTCATCAGGAATGTAGCTATCGTTCAGGGAGCGGTTAAGAGCTGCTTGAACTTTATCATATTTAGCATTCTGTAGGACCATTTTATATTTTTCTATGAGTCTATTCTGCACATATTTTAGCTTTAAGTGAGGATTGAGTAGAGCTGAAGTAATGGACTTCTCTGTATCCAAAAGTTTATTCAGTTCAACCATGGCCTTGTGTATATGATCATCATTGTCGACATTGCTTTTTGACAAAATGCCTCCAATCTTTTGAAACATGGGAAGTGGGTGGGTGCAGTTTTGCAAATCTTTTGAAACTAAGTCTAATTCTTCATCTGAAATAAATATTTTTTATAAATACTTTTCCATGGTTGGGTAATAGGCCTCCTCATTATTGTGCTAGGCATGTGGTTTGCTGGATAACTAATTTTAATTCTTACCAGTAAACACAGCTTTTCCAAAAACATCATGTATGAGGGGAGCCTTGCCCAGCTTAAACAGATGAGAGCTCAAGGCATGGATACAGTATATTACTTTAGGCATATTCTTTTTGTCATATATGTCTGTTGTTTCTGGCTGAAAAGTCTAAAATAAAGATAAGTCATCATCATTATTTAATTTAGTCTATTAGATTCAATAAGGTTTCAAATCAATAATGGAAATACAGAAATATTTTTATTTCATAAGGCCAATTTACTTGTCAATAACTTATTTGTACTTTTGTACAAAGCGTAGGTATACAAGTTTTTTAATTATATTACACATAATATAAATATTTAAATAAAAATGAATAAATTATATAAAGTCAAACATACAAAAAAGTTAGGTAATTATCATTGGTCTTATCTTTCTTGAGTAGTTCACTTATAGAATAGAAATTCTGCTTGAAAAGCCAATGTTTCAGACGGAATTTGAAGATAGACTGCTATCAGCTGTGACAAAGTGAGGTCGTTTGTTGTACACCGGCGGATCCATAACATGAGTCAACCTTGAGCATTTCGTGAGTGTACGGGCGATAGTCGAGAGCTTTCCTGCGTTCCGCGTCCCGTACGAGTGGGTGTCACTGTTCTTCATGTATTGATCTAGGTTCAGGCGAACATAAGTACCTACACCGCCAATTGCATTATCACAATGGTCGGCAGTATAAGTATGCCTAGTTCTTAATAATATGATTTGGCAGAGTCATGTTATCTATAGTGCGTATCGCCCGTTTTTGCATCCGAAAAGCACGCTCCCAGTCACCAGCGCGCCCTCATAGCACCATACTGTAGCACCGAATGCACTGTTGTGTAGTAACAGCTTCGTGCCACCTCCGCCGGAACCACACGAGCCACCAGTCGACGGAGCGCGAAACATGCACTACCTATCTTCCAGCATATCTTATCTATGGGGCTCTCCCAGGTGAGGGCTCTGTCAATTTCGAAGCCAAGAAATGTCGTGGCTTCGGATTGGCTAATGGCCGTTTTACCAGATAGGCAGAAATGTAGGGTCTTACTTAGGTTCAGATTCAACCCATTCATCCTGAACCATCCAGACAGTAGGCCCGCCGTCTTGTTCAGCTTCTCCTCCAGCGCGTCTACGGACTTTGCGGTGACAATTGCGGCGACATTATCTGCGTACCTACATAAGGGTTTCCGCGGAGGTCACCGCTCCGGACAGATTATTCAGGAGGAGAGAGAAAATTATGTTGGAGATGGATGACCCCTGAGAAACAACCACGGCCACCGGCAGTTTCGGCTCACGCGCCACCAGCACTCGCCGCACCACCTCACGCTTCAGCGACGTCGTGGAGTAGCCGGCCCGGCCGCGTACTGCCGCCGAGGCGACAGGGCGTCCGTCACCAGCAAGTACTCCACCAGCCAACTGCTCAGCCCGTTCTCGAGAACCTTCGCAATAGCTGGTATGATCGAGACTGGCCTGTAACGATCCATGTTCTCTCGCCTACCTTTGCCTTTAAAGATGGGAGATACCTTGCTTACCTTTAAATTCTGCGGGTAAGCTCCTTCTTGGAGGCAAGTATTAAATAGGTGAGTCACCATGGGGGCCAGGGTAACTATGACACCCCCTCCCAAAGGGTTCCCACCTTGCCGTGGCGGAGGGGCTTAGTAATCACGGCCTGGTCACCCGCGACGAAGCTAAGAGGAACCCATGGGGCCGTGCCAACGCAGACGGTGACACGGCCGGCCCCGAGACGGACCGCTCCTCTGGGTTTTGCCCTCTCAGCCTGGTTGGAGCGGTAGTAGGTTGCGGTGTCGTATGAGAGGCACCCCAACTGAGGCGGGCGGCTGTGCCGTATGGGCGGCATGGCCGCAGAGAGGCGGTCGCGGCGGGAGAGAAGTGCCGGTATAGAGGTGCGCCGCTCTCCCTGCCTTCCGCGGCCTTGGCGGGGCCACCACCGTTTGATGGCGGACGCGGTGGGGTCACAGGGGAGGAGGAGTGACGGTATTGCGAGGGCCGCTCTCCCTATCCTCTGTGACCGTGTGGCAGGCGGCGGGGCCACTCGACTGACCCGTCGCAAAGGGACCTATGGGCGTTTGGACACGGGGTCGTCTGGCACCCATTTGACAGGGTAAGGTCCCCAAGGTGGTCGCGGCGCATTATGTCTTTCTGGTGCGTTGCAAAGGGGGGTGCTTTACACCCCTCAGTGAGGGGCCCGATATCGGGCAGCCGCGGTGGGTTCGCGGTAGAGAAAACGTTCCCATGTTCCCACCACAAGCGGCAGAAGCGAAACACCCTGAGGGTTTTAGTGGGTTAAAGTCCCACATAATCGTACTGTCTCCCCAGGCAGCACGATATGCGAGAGCATTTCCCTCAGGCTACTAAAAAAAGGGAACTATGACAACCAATGTCCATAGAGATTCCGTAGATATCTATGGACTGCTTGGGGGGTATGCGCTTAGTAACAATGCTGACCACCTCATCAGCACTAAACTCGCGCAGAATCAGGCGGGTGCCAGCACGCGGCCCCACCGCCGCCGTGGCACCCACGCAGTCGGCAGTCGGCGATGGGCGCGCCGCACGCTGCCGCTGCATTCAGAAACCTGTGATTGATCACGTCTACAGCATGCTTTGGAGTAGGAACCTGGCGCCCGTATCATCCCTCAGAATCGCAAAGGAAGAAGAAATATAGCGGAATGGAATTGTCTTTCCCCTTTTCCTTGTTATCAATGTTTCATTTTTACTGTTTCTCACTAATTGAAAATAATGGTAACCCACCAATAATGGTATTTTAATAGTTAAAATTAATGTTAAAAAGTTATCATGCAATTTGTCTTCAACTATCCTGTATTATGTTATTTTCTTAATATTTTATTGATCAATTGGAGTAGGTAGTTTATTGATTATTAAGTTGGCTCTGTTCATGAAATAATAATCATGAAAACATAACATTTTGGTCACAAACTTACAAAGGGTAGTTCTGTTTTCTTCAATATTTGCAAGAATTTGTTAATGTTGTCTGTGTGTTTGAACTGTAGACCCATTATCTGAAAATTTTAATGTCTTTTTTATAGCAAATATTGTCAAATAACTCAGTTGTACTCTACATCATTCTTTCACATTCAAATTAAAACAATAAAACTACATAGTATTAAATTACTAAATAAGTACATACCTATTGCAAATAATCATTAGCTAAGTAGGCATGAGCATAGTTTTATTTGTATGCCTAGCCTTAAAGGTGGTTGTGAACACCTAAGCCCCCATATAAAGATACTTTACGATTCATTTTAATAAAATGAGAGGGAAATTAATTTTCCATATTTTCTGTGCCAAATTGAGTCATTTTTAAGCTATTTTTATGCAAGAAAAATATCTCACTCTGCGAACTTCGTTAATAAAGGCCACTTTAGAAATGAACAAATATTGGGAAAACAATCATTTGTTTAAAAGGAATCTGAAAGTGTGAAAATTATATTTTTTTTTTTATAAAATGCCTTTTAGTAGCAGGCTTCACTATGCTTTACACACAGCCATAGCTTTATATATTTTATGGTGGACGCATTCAAAAACTTTCTCATTCATAACAAGCTCCATTCACTTCAACATACAACAGCAACAAATAGGGCTGGCTGCTAAGATTCAGGAGATGATTGTAGCTTTCTTAATTTGACTCTACCCAGTCAGCTAAAGTTTTGTAAAAATTGGCAAATTCTTGTTTCTCTCGTGTAGAGAGAGTCTCACCTTATAACGCTTTTGTTCAATATCATATATTTTATTCAGAGGTAACATGTCCGGTGCAATAAAATGGCCCAACTTCGCTAAATATACACCATTTCGAAGGTTCTCCTCAAACTCTGTGGCTTGAGGAAGTTTTTCTTTCAAGCACGCTTCCATCCATATTTTGGCTTCCTCCAGTCGACACAGATATTCGTAGGCAATGGTTCTTTGCCTGATGACATCCATTTCTTGACCTGTCTTGCGAACATCACAATCGCCTACAAGAACGTAAATTAAAAGTCACTCGACACTGCAGGGTGAAATCAATTGTGAATTAGTAGGTATGTATTTTCTAATATGTTAAAAATAGAAGTGAATACGGATATCATACATATGATATCCGTATTCACTTAGAAACAAAGCGCGCAACTTACAATCGTCAATCCTCCCTATACGTGGCTCTTCCGAATCCTCGTTCCCCATTTCTTATTTTCTACCTTCGAGAAGTCTTCACATACCATTCACGTATGTTGATAGTTTTTTATGAAAAAAGTCAAATATGTATTCAGATTAAAACACTCAAAAGTACAGGAGTAGCGGTTAGCCGGTTACCGATTTGAAAATTTTGAACAAATTTTGAAATGTTTTGAGCACAGCTTTGACGTTTGATGTTAGTGTGACGTGACACTGACAATCAATCAAGTGACTTCTTGTTTACTACTTACGTACATTGAGCTCTACTTACGTACTTCATTTTCGGGTCATTCTCAGTGCTAGTCAAGCCATGCGCAGCCATTTAAAGTTTTTTCAACGTACCTAGTACTTTTTCACTTGACCCTAGACCTGTATGTCGTGTTTTAAACTGGTCTTTGTTAGCAATAGACAACCTGTTGAATTGCAAATTTTTGTTTAGGTAGGTGCTAGGTTTTCTTGTGTTGTTCTCAAATTTTCGGGCAACTGAAACTGAAGATAAAGAACTGTTTCTGTTTCAAAAATAGAGATGAGAAAAATAATCGAGGTCCGCTCCGCTCGCCGTAACTTACACATGTTGTTGTTAGGTGTAAGGGTTAGGACAGGATTGTCCTTTAATGGCAGGGCTCAGGTAAAAAACTGCCCTGTAGCCTTACTATGAAATATAACAATAAAATATAATGTTAATTATAACACATTTAGCACTTATAGCACTATTTTGACACTATATAACGCGAATTTACCGACAGTATCACACTCACACTGAATGCAGCATCCACGCTCCCTACACTCACCACCGACAGCACCTCAATAAAAAAATGGTATAAGAAAACAAGGTACCTATGCTCTTCCGAGACACAATGATCACGTGGGTGACTCCAGCATACATCATCATCGCCATCGGCGAATGAGAAGACGGATCTGTTTCCTTGTGTTACCATTAGCGTAAAATCATAACTCCCCGAACTCCTGTATGAATCTGATAAAACTATATGGTTTTGTATAAAATTAAGTAGATAGCGATTAGAAGAAAGTGTAGTTTTTGTCGTATGCTGCGTTTGTGTACGAGGCGTTGGCTATTTCTCCAGCAGGCTTACCATTAATCTATACTTATAATAAAACTATAACAGGTCCAATTCTGTACATTGAAGGCACTCTATTATCGATACTGATGCCAAAAATGATTTTTTTTTCCATCATGTCTGTCGGTCTGTATCTTGGCCGCGCATAACTCAGAAACTACTGAATGTATTGAAATGAAACTTAGCAGAATTTTAGTTCATACTACGAAGAAGGACATTAAATACTTTTTATCCCGGATTTCAATAGGGTTCCCTTGGGAGAGGGGATGAAAGTGAAATTTGTTGGCTGCGCATAGCGCCGGAACTACTTAATGTATTCAAATGAAACTGGGCAGGATTTGAAACCATACTATGATGTAGGACATCGCATACTTTTTATCCCAAATTTCAATAGGGTCCCCTTGGGAGAGGGGATGAAAGTTAAATTTGTTGGCTGCGCATAGTGCCGGAACTACTGAATGTATTCAAATGAAACTTGGCAGGATTTGAGTTTATACTTTGAGAAAGGACATAGAATACTTTTTATCCCGGGTTTCAATAGGGTTCCCATGGGAGAGGGGATGAAAGTAAAATTTCTTGGCTGCGCGTAGCGCCGAAACTACTGAATATATTCTAATGAAACTTAGCATGATTTAAGTTCATATTACGAGAAAGAGCATAAATACTTTTTATCCCGAAATTCATCAGGGTTCCCTTGGGAGAGGGGATGGAAGTGAAATTTCTCGGCCTCGCATAACGCCGAAACTACTGAATGTATTGAAATGAATCTTGGCACAATTTGAGTTCCACATTGCCCCGCAGTGGGACCTCGGTAGCCCCCACAGTGGGGGCACCGGCAGTGGGGTCCCAGCAGTGGGGCCCCGGCAGTGGGGCCCCCGTATTGGGGCCCCCACATTGCCCCGCAGTGGGAACCCCAATAGCCCCCCCCGCAGTGAGGCCCACATTGCCCCGCAGTGGGACTCACTCAGTAGAACCCAACAGTGGGGGCACCGGCAGTGGGGGCGCCACATTGCCCCGCAATGGGACCTCAGAAGCCCCCACAGTCGGGGCACCGGCAGTGGGGTCCCGGCAGTGGGGCCTGGAAGTGTGGGCCCCCACAGTGGGCCCCCCACATTGCCCAGCAGTGGGACCCCCAGCAGCCCCCCGTAGTGGCCCCCCCGCAGGAGGGTAAAATTTCTTGGCTGCGCATAGCGCTGAAACTACTGAATGTATTCAAATGAAAATGATTTAAGTTCATACTACGAAGTATATGTAATACTTTTTATCCTGGAATGCGTTAGGGTTCCCCTTGCGAGTGGGGATGGAAGTGAAATTTCTCGCCCTCGCATAGCGCTAAAACTACTGAATGGATTCGAATGAAACTTAGCATGATTTGAGTCCATACCCCAAAACCAACAAAATGATTACAAAATTGTTATTAGCGCCGATAAACGACCTACTGGACAGCATCCGGTCAGTACAAAGCTCTCGCTGCCAATGATGCGGCCGTCGTCCTGGTAAATTAGCACTGTGACAGGGAGGACATTGTGCTGCGTACCCGGGATGACCGCTTGCAAACCATTAGCGAAACGCATCAGGCATTTGATGCTCTTCAGTACTCGCTTATATACCTACTGTCGTGGCGAAGACTGATACAACTTTGATTTTTGACATGGGAATCCGACAACTGACGAGACTGTCGACAGTAAAAAAGTTTCTGCAATGTAATGCTACGCCTAGATTCATTTTACCAATGAGAGAAGTTCGCTTTCTCACCTGCAAAGGTTTCGAGGTTTGTTCAACCGTTTTCTGGTGTACGCTTACGCCAAAATAAAAACAGAGCGTTTGGTATACTACATCAGAACAGAACAAATGAGAGAAGACTGCGCGCTGAGAATTATGTAGATCTGCGAGACGCCATGAATCAAGATCGAAATTGTGAGGATTTACGATGACTGGTGATTCTTCCATCATTCATCTATTGTCCAGTTCTAAAACTGGACAATAGATGTGTAGTGCCCTATTCTCCAGTAGGTACTATCAAAAGCTTTTGAAGCGCATCATATACCTAGGTTAATGTGGAGCTGTGTTACGTCCAGTCAATTGAATCTAGGTATATGTAAATCTATACTATACTATACTATACTACATTAATAAAAATAAGTAAGGTTTGTGAAGTTGTACGGGGTAATCTCTGAATCTACTTGAAAAAACTTGTTTTTGTGGTAATTATTTTACCCATTATTAATATAATAACCATGTTATTTGTGAGTATTATAGGCTATATGTATATAATAACAACTAAAAATGTTTACCGGCCAACGAAGTGGGCACGGGTCAGCTAGTTATAACATTAACGTTACGCGTTATTAGCGTTATTTGCGCTAATTTAGCGCGATTCGTTATACGTAACGCCAATAAGCGTTAATTTCTTAGAATTTTTTATATCGCAACATAATTAACGTAGCTTGTTATTTACGTTAAAATAAGCGCGAATAACCCTGACAACCCGTTACGTTATGTGTTACGTTATATGTTATAATCCATGGTAAGCCTGCTCGCAGGTGAGGCGAAACGATGGCTATTTCTCCGGAATGCTTGTGTGGATCCCTCGGACGAAGTATTAGAAGGATACCGCCAGACACAGTTCTACGCATGCCGTTTTTTGTTAGTGTAACAAAAAACTAGTGTACTGTTGCAGATTTGTAATAGTGTGCGTGACTAGGGATGTAACTTCGCTGTCAAGACGAACTGGTTTCGGCCCAAACTAGTCCAAATCAGGAAAATATTTTTTTATGCCGATTTCATTCCTGATTCGTCCCATATTTCCTCCGCTGTCTGTCTCTCTGTCGATCTATCGAGCTTTATTGTATCTAATGATTCGTAAAAGGTAACCTGCATTTTTTGTGTGTATTCCATTTACCGATATAATAACATATTATCAAAATAAATATTAAAATTAAAGGGAGTTCCACAATAACATGTTTTTTGACCATTTTTTGCTCCACTCACGGAATGTAAAAATCTAAAAAAGGGGTTAGGATTCGCTCCGCTTTCCGTTGCCTTAGTTTCTTTGTCATTTTGGGCAACTGCCGCTATAAAACCTGAAATTTCTTGCTAATCCTTATTTATATTTACCAACTTCTGCGTGAACGCAATAAAAAAATATTAAAAGTGATTACTTATAGTTTATGTATCTATGTATTTTGCAAGCCGAATTAATCCACCTGCTTGTCTGCTCCTATTTTTTCGGCCAGTAATAACCTAACCTCTCTTTAAGACATGAGTGAATAGGTGTCTTCCGGTGGATACACAGGTACGTACATACTCGATCTCGAGCAAGTACGAACGTGTGGACCATGCAAGACACAAGACAAATTCTCGAAGCCAACCAAAATGTTCGATTCGAACAAAGATTCAAACGTTCATAATTCTTGCTCGATGCTCGAAACAAAAATGTTTGTACGTGTAGCAACGAGGTCGAACATGTTAGTCGTGATTGATATTTTTGTGAATGTTAGTTAGCTATAATGTCGAACTTTCATTCATTTTCTCGAGTTTTTGTGGAAAAATGTATAATTTAATAAAATTATTAATTTATTTAATCAATAATTTTAATTGATTAATAAATTTTTAATTTAGCAAATAATACAGCGTAAGGCATCGCGGTAGACTAAAGAAATGATGGCGCGATGACCTAGACACCGATAGAACGTGGGCCTAACTGGCTCAGAGTCTTAATTCATAGTAAGATTTGCCAATGGGATATTACAGGCTAATTGTAATTAATTGGTTAAATTTTTCCCCGACAGTAAACGTATTAGGCGATGCCCACTAAACACAACAACGAATCGTCCAATGCTCAAAGAGTTTCAACGCACACTAAACATGTTCTTCGAGCAAGCTTTTACGTGTAGACGCAGGGTCAAGCATGTTTATAGATAGCCATGCTCGGATGAAACATGCTCATTGAGCATGTACCTACGTACGGGTATAACCACCATTCTAGACCTCCTGATACACCGTTGGCCAAATCGTCACTTTCCACTAGGTGAAATTGTAGTCAAAGAAGGCCTATCAACGTGATTAGACTTATAATTATATATATGTCGTGTTTGCCCAAAATTTAACATCGATGTCGATGTCATTTTGTAAGACTAAGAATAAAATTTTGCAATATATATAAAAAAGGACAATAAATAAGATAACACATTACAATCTATACTTATAATAAAACTGTAACAGGTCCAATTCTGTACATTGAAGATATTTTGTAAATTTTTTTGAGGGCACTCTATAATCTATACTGATGCCAAAAATGTAATTTTTTTCCATCGTATCTGTCTGTCTGCCTGTATCTTGGCCGCGCATAGCGCCGAAACTACTGAATGTATTCAAATGAAACTTGGCAGGATTTGAGTTCATACTATGATGAAGGACATAAATACTTTTTATCCCGGATTTCAATGGGGTTCCCTTGGGAGAGGGGATGAAATTAAAATTTCTTGGCTGCGCATAGCGCCGAAACTACTGAAGGTATTCAAATGAAATTTAGCATCATTTAAGTTCATATTACAAGAAAGGGCATAAAATACATACTTTTTATCCCGGAATTCAGAAGGATTCCCTTATGAGAGAGGAAGTGAAATTTTGCGCGTTGCAGGATGGCGCGCGGAGGAAGGGCGGTAGAGAGCGATAGCCCCCCATTGTTGGGGTCCCAGAAGTGAGGACCCCAGCAGTAGGGCTCCTCACGCAACCGGACCTTCCCAGTAGCCCCCCACAGTGGGGGGCACCGGCAGTGGGGCCCCGGAAGTGGGGGCCGCCGGCAGATGGCCCTTCGAAGTGGGCCCCCACATTGCCCCGCAGTGGTAACCCCTCATTAGCCCCCCACAGTGAGAGCACCGGCAGTGGGGCGCCGGCAGTGGGGCTCGCGGCAGTGGGCCTCAACATTTCCTCGCAGTGGGACCCTCAGTAGCCCCCCGCAGTACCCCCCGCAGTGGGACCCACTCAGTAGGCCCCACAGTGGAGGGCACCGGCTGTCGGGGCCCCCGGCAATTTGCCCCCGCAGTGGGCCCCCCACATTGCCTAGCAGTGGGACCCCCAGTAGCCCCCCCGTAGTGGCCCCCCCGTAGTGCCCCCCCCGCAGTAGGGTAAAATTTCTTGGCTGCGGATAGCACTGAAACTACTGAATGTATTCAAATGAAACTTGGCGTGATTTAAGTTCATACTACGAGGAAGGTCATGTAATACTTTTAATCCTGGAATTTGTTAAGGTTCCCTTGGGAGTGGGGATGGAAGTGACATTTCTCGGCCTAAAATAGCGCAAAAACTACTGAATGAATTCGAATGATACTTAGCATGATTTGAGTTCATACTACGAGGAAGGACATAATATACGAGCCCATACCCCAAAGCCAACAAAATGATTACAAAATTGTTATTCGTGCCGATAAACGACCTACTGGACAGCATCCGGTTGGTGCAAAGCTCTCGCTACAAATAATGTTGCCGTCGTCCTGCTAGATCAGCACTGTGACAGGCGGGATATTGTGCTGCGTACCCGGGGTGACCGCTTGCAATGCATTGGTGAAACGCACCAGGCATTTGATGCTCTTCAGTCTCTACTCGCTTATATACCTACTATCGTGGCGAAGACGGATGCAACTTTGATCTTCGACATGTGAATCCGAAAACTGACGAGACTGAACACTAAAAAAGTTTCTGCAATGCAATTCTACGCCTAGATATGTACATTTTACCAATAAGAGAAGGTTGCATTGCTCACCTGCAAAGGTTTCGAGGTTTGTTTAACCGTTTTCTGGTGGACACTTACGCCAAAATTAAAATGACTGGTGGAAACTTACGCCAAAATTAAAATGAAGCGTTTGGTATACATCAGAACAGAACCAATGAGAGAAGACTGCGCGCTGAGAATTATGTAGATCTGGGAGACGCCATGAATCAAGATAGAAATTGTGAAGATTTAGGACAATTGGTGATTCTTCCTTCCAGTTTAGAACTGGACAATAGATGTGTAGTGCCCTGTTCTCCAGTAGGTACTATCAAAAGCTTTTGAAGCGCATAATATACCTAGGTTAATGTGGAGCTGTGTGACGTCCAGTCAATAAAATCTAGGTATATGTAAATCTATACTAGTGTAGTAACACTAATAAAAATAAGTAAGGTTTGTGTGGTTGTAGGGGGTAATCTCTGAATCTACTGAGCCAATTTTGAAAATTCTTTTACATATTGAATTTGTTTAAACACGCATTGTTTAATCCACGTTATTTGCGAGTTTTATAGACTACTAAAAATGTTTACCGTCCAACGAAGGTGGCACGGGTCAGCTAGTATTATTATATAGCTAAATGCGCGCGGCTTTGCCCGCATTGATTTAACGTTGCATTTTGAATGATGTATACATAGATATATACCTACTGTTAATTTTAAGCATATTGTATACTTTTCGTGCCTTAGTAAACGAAAACCCTACGAAAAATTTATCTTATAACTAAAATCAAATTACGTAACTTTAGGAACGAAAACTTACGAAAAAAACCGCGTGAAAATAATTCCAGGTTATTTAAGTTAATATCTTGTATTATTTCTTTTTTCCTCGTATTTTGAGTTGTATAAATTAGTTAAATCCTACGGAAACAATAATAATAAACCAATACTACATGCACGAGAAGTGTGTGAAAGACAGTACTTTTCGGAAAGAAATCTCGAAATGGGACGAATCAGGAATGAAATCGGCAATCAATTTTATTTTCCTGTTTCGGCCCAGTTTCGGCCTAAACCAGTAGGATGAATGCGGAATAACCCGAAAACTAAATTTGACGGTAAGCATATCACAAGCACAGACGCTAAAGACGCTCAATTTATCTCAGCTAATTATTCATGGTTTTGGACATTATTTGTATCCTAGACCCATAGGAACACATGAACTAGATTGTTAAAATGTTGTTACTACAAATTTCTAGTAATAAACATCATTACTTTAGTATTTATACTGAGCGAAAAACTTACGAATGTAATGACAAATCCGGGAATTTTACTCCACCTTTTGTGCTTCTTAAAGAACTGTACACAGCGGAACACGACATATTTTCACATTTTCAACAGTTTTGAGTAAAATGCAGTAATTTCATAGAATTTCAATAAAGTTCATCAGTCTGACCACAAACTACCGTGTCAGCACCTGACACGATTCACGCTGACAGTGCAGCATAGCTATACGTACACCAGCTATCTCTTTTACTCATTGCTTGGCTCCGTGGGATAGACAAAGATACATGACAACTATGGTGATTCATAGATATAAGACCGGAAATGACCTGCTCCCTCTTCCCTACTCTATGGTGGATCCCGCCCGGTAGATCCGGCTGGTGTTGGTTGGATTGTGTCGTTTTGGAGTTGTGTAAGTGGCTAAGTATCGTAGGGTGGCCAACAATTGTAACAGTTACCCTATAGTAAGGATGGGAGTTATTGGATATTTTGGCTACCGGTTATTAGTTGGGTATTTTGTTTCAATACCGCTAGTACCAACTGGTACCCAATAACGTTACAATACTCTATACCTGTTCTGATTTCTACCCAATATATTTCTAACCGATTTGGTTAGAAATACCATCTAGCCGATTTGGTTAGTAATACCATCTAACCGATTTGGTTAGAAATACCGTCTAACCGATTTGGTTAGAAATACCATCTAACCGATTTGGTTAGAAATACCATCTAACCGATTTGGTTAGAAATACCATCTAACGGTTTTGGTTAGAAATACCAAATACTTGTTGCAGCTACATAACTTTACGGGTGAACGGTCCGCTAGTACCTATGCGTAGATGATAGTTAGGTAAGTATAGGTATTGAAGCGTTGGGTAGTTATGGCTCACGGTCGGTAAGCGCGATGCTCGCTTTGCACAGTTATTCCCTAGCGGTATGCGGATTTTACAATAGCGTTAGATATTTTAGGACCATGCTAACAGGTACTGAGTTAGTTATTGAATACCGGCCTCATCTCTACCCTATAGCATCTGGTCATGGTGGCCAACTATTGTATCAGTTACCCTTGCAAGTCTTCTGGGGTGTTAGCCAAAAACTGTAGCAATTTCCCTATAACGTCCGTGGACGGACGAAAGTCAAGGTGGTCGTGTAGACAGTCTGTAGACGTAGTTTGCCTTTCTTGTTCCTTCAAGTGTATCATCATAGAGATATAGACCCTCCTTTTTTTCTAATGCTGCTATGGTTTGGTCGGTGGTTGATAGTTTGGTCATCCAAGGCGTCCAAGGCACGTGATAATACAGAAAGCCTCTGAAAAACTGACATCAAACGCCATCGAGTGACGTTATTAGGAGTCTATGGAGGACAGGGAATCTTATACGAACTATTGATGACGGATGAGACGGACGGAGTTTTATGGAGGTTTTCAAGGATTTTTCAGGGGAATTAGGGCACCAGTGATCTTGGGAGTCTTCAAATACTATTTAATAGTATTCATGAATGGTTCCTATCATTCCGACTCTTTTTAAGTTGACTCCTGCCTCGTAGAGTCATTCAACGCAGAGCACCGCCTGATTACCGGCACGTTGACTACGCACAACTTTTAAAAGGCGAGTTTTTTGATAACGACATTTATAACGTCGAGCGCGCTCTATCATTATAGTCTATGGTGAAATGGTGGTCATCGGTCATAGAGTACTACAGTGTAGTACTAATGCGTTAGTATCCCTAATACTCCCTAATAGATCTGTGCAGTGGTTAGTTGTAAAATTGTTGCAAACATAGAGTAACTTTGGTCGCAAATCAGCTGCTGAAAGTTTTTTTTTCTTAGTGTGGCTTTAGTGACTCTTACGGTAGTTATTGTAACTGGTATACTCATTGAGTTACTCTATGGCGTAGACCGAGAATTTATGCTGTGCAGGAGTAATTATTTTATTTCTGTACTTTTTACTAACTAGTTATTGTATCCGCTTTGACTTATAGGTCACCTACCCAAAACATCTTCGAAAAATGACTAGCAACATGGAGGAAGAAGACCAAATTTCCATGAAAGATTATGAACCAATTACAATTCCTGTGTGTAAATGTCTTAGAGATGATGAGTCCTCCGAAAAAGTTGAAATGTCGGAGCGCAAAGGACGGATTCTGTCTACTGTGGCAAGAACTGAATCTTACTTGAGAGAACGACGGATTCCCGAATTGATAAGATTTCTTTTGACTAAAGTTATTGCTCAAGAATCCGATAAACCTATTGCCTATTTACAAAAACTTTTGACTGACTGCATGTTGCTTCGCGCGGGTCATGGATTAGCGCCCGTTTTGTACGAAACCAGGTAGGTAGTTCTTACCATATAACTAGGTACATAATATATCGAGAGGGAACCTACCCTACTGAAAATCAGAAGGTAAATCATTGTTGTTTATTAGGGGAAACTGGGTACACATTATCCTTCCGGGAGATTTGGTACAGGTCAATAAAAAACCATACTAAACGATTTAGATTATTTTAAAATGCCTACACAGAGTGTATCACAGACTCGATTTTGAAGAAGTTTCACCATCGGATTGAAACATCTGTCAAAGTCAGTTACGTTTAAAAATGGCCGGAGTTTTTCTACTTGAAGCTTGCAAAACTTTTCTTTTCGTAATTTTTAGTACGGGTTTTCTCTAACAAGTTGTGTGATTGGTGATAATTTATAAGAAACAAAAATATTGTGAAGTTTTATTATTCATCCACGCGAAGTTCTATTCGTTTTAGGTAAAATTATAATGAGCAGATTCATAAATAATAGAGCAAGGAGTCTTTAGCCATAGATAAATACTTCTTGTGCAATTTAAACTTCAATGGGAATAATATTTTTGAATTGGTGAATATTAGACAGGGTGTCAGATTTAATTTTTTTTATTTATTCTGCATAACTTCAAGTTTTGTTGTCGAGAAAATTACAATTTTTATTTTGTCAAAAAGTATTTTATTAGTTTATATTTACATAACACAGAGGTCCGTAGATCATGACCACGCTCTGCCACCATCAGGAAATGGGCCCCTAGCAAGATTTGATGCTGGACATAGGTCTACAGAGTGTCAACTCTGGTGGTGGAAACGGAGACACCATCGAAGTAAATTCAGTCGAAATGGCACCTAGTAGTGGTATAAGCATGCCACCAATGGTGCGGCTAGTAGGAAGCTTCAATTATGCTACGTGGAAAGTGCAAATGGAGATGGCACTTGTCTACGATGATCTTTGGGTGATCACTAGCGCAAGGAAATCGATCATGAACTTTTGGCTGCCCTCCTCCTACAAGGTCTAACGCCGGAGTTCCAACCATTGAGAATCACGATTGAGAATAATCAAACTGCACTCACGTCTATGTGAAGAATAAATTGTTTCAAATGGAAGATACATACAGTGCTTCAAGTAGTGGAAGCCAGACGTCAACATCAGCACTACTGACAAAGAATAAAGGAAATACCAATAGCAAGGGCAATACTAAGAAAGCTACAAAGAAAGTATTGAAGTGCTACATCTGCGATAGCCCTCATAAATGTTTCCAATGTCCAAACAAACAAAATTCAAAGAGAGAAGAAGGAAATTCAAAGAAGGAAGCTCATCAAGCCTTCGGATCTGCGTCTGAACCTGCAACTAGAGAAGATTGGGTGATCGACTTTGGGGCCTCAACGCATTAGACGAAGACGAAAGCCTGGCTGCAGGATTTGAAGAAGACTCCTAGGCCATTAAAAGTTATATGTGCGGATGGAAACGAGGTTTTGGGCGAAAGTATTGGTATGGTTGTGTCTGACAAGATGACGGTAAGCGATGTAACTTTTGTACCAAATTTAGCATCTAATTTATTGAGTGTGAACGCTATAGCTAAGAAAGGTCATGTGTTAGTGTTTACAGAGAACGGTTGCGACATTTTTAAGAGTAACGGATGTGAGGTCTATGGCGAATATGTTGGCTCGGGTGTGGAAGAACGAGGTATTTACAAAATCAAGGATTGTTTATACGGTTCTGCACTGGCAACTACAGAAGGTGAGCCAAACGACCTGGTTATATGGCACAGACGTATGGGTCATTTGGGCTTGAGAAACCTGAAGTTACTGAGGGACAAGATGGCAACTGTGGTAAATTTTCCAAATTGTTCTTGCAAATTTGAATGCATTTCTTGTATCATGGGAAAACAAACGAGCAACCTTTTACTAGAAACAGTACGAGGGCTACTGAAGTCCTAGGTTTGGTACATTCAGACGTGTGCGGACCTATGAGTATTCCCTCAATTGGTAGAAATATTTATTTTGTTACGCTTATTGACCATTTATCGCGTAAGACTTTCGTATATTTTTTGAAACAAAAGAATGAAATTTTTGAAAAGTTTATGGAGTTCAAAGCTTATGCTGAAAATGAAACGGGCAAGAAGATAAAGACTTTGCGATCAGATAATGGCACCGAGTACGTCAACAAACGGATGGATGACTTCCTAGCAGTGAACGGGATTCATTATCAATTGACTTGTGACACGCCGGAGCAAAATGGAGCAAAATGGACAAAACTCCCACCATGATTACATCTACTTAGAGGTAGTTCAAATGAACGGTAACTGCCTTTCAAAATAAAAACCATCGCACAATGTGCGTGAGTACAGGTTTTGCACCAAAATAAAACCATAAAATGTACGGTAGTTCGATATAATTTAGTTTAGTTGGTTATCAAAATAGTTAACAGACGGTAAATAAATGTAGGTAGGTATTAAGGATGGGAGTTATTGGATATTTTGGCTACCGGTTATTAGTTGGGTATTTTGTTTCAATACCGCTAGTACCAACTGGTACCCAATAACGTTACAATACTCTATACCTGTTCTGATTTCTACCCAATATATTTCTAACCGATTTGGTTAGAAATACCATCTAACCGATTTGGTTAGAAATACCATCTAACCGATTTGGTTAGAAATACCATCTAACCGATTTGGTTAGAAATACCATATAACCGATTTGGTTAGAAATACCAAATACTTGTTGCAGCTACATAACTTTACGGGTGAACGGACCGCTAGTACCTATGCGTAGATGATAGTTAGGTAAGTATTGGTATTGAAGCGCTGGGTAGTTATGGCTCACGGTCGGTTAGGCGCGATGCTCGCTTTGCACAGTTATTCCCTAGCGGTATGCGGATTTTACAATAGCGTTAGATATTTTAGGACCATGCTAACAGGTACTGAGTTAGTTATTGAATACCGGACTCATGTCTAGTAGGTATCTACTTAATACGTTTATAACAAAAAATTTAAGAATTAAGGAATAGAAACAAATTATAACTAGTATTTACAATTGAGGTTGAGCCAACTGTAGATTGTTGCAAACAAGCGGCTTCATATCAATACCATTCGGAAGCGTCCCCAAGACGCTAGTTGCCACAGAAGATTTTCTTTGCTGGCTACTATACAAATAACAATACAAACTGCATGCTGCATTGCCCTGCTGTATGGCGGTGCTGATGCGCTGCGCCAATACTCAGTAATTCTCGGGTTACGCTTTATTAAATTAATAACAATGAAAAAAAAAATACATCAAGAGGTAGTTTCGGTGAAAAGTAAAAAAAAAAGTATCATAAAAATGGTAATGGTAATACCTTATTTAATAAGATTTTTTGGGTTGCAAAGGCGATCCAGATTCAATGAGCATACGCTGGAAGCGAGCTATATTTTGTTACAATGCAACATACTTAAACTTATATTACATACAACACCTCTCGCAGAGGGTACGCTTTTGCACACGAGTGGGCTAGACCGGCCAGGTGCTCGCGTAGAGAAATCCTCTCTATTGATGGTGGTGAAGTGTGATAAACAAGAAAGTATTTTTCACCAAGACAAAACAATGTATCTTCTTCTGATTGAGGAGAAATGCGCTTACAGGGCTATGGAATTACATATGTACTTATATAATTAAGAATAATAGCAAACAAGTATCTATGTCAAAAGATTGATATACAAAATGACAATTTATTTATGTATATCCAATTTATGTCAAATTTCTAAAATACGTTGCTGCGAATCTATTTTTGATTGCTTTGTCAGGATCAATGATTACTGACATGATATATGTATGTATATGAATGATCATAGACAATGGTCTATGTAGATCCTCCAAAATGTGTTTCATTCTTATTAGAAATGACCGCATAGGCAAAGGGTGTGGTGGTGTTGCCATCTACCTTCGAGCGGAAATCCCGTATAAAATTGTCGAACAATCTCCTGGCCAATACACTGGATTTTCTGAACACCTCTTCATCGAAATTACTATTAACCACACTTATCTATCTATCTTGCTAGGGGTATATTATCCACCTTCGCTACACGTCAATTACTTCTCTTCTTTTGAATTAAAGCTCGAAGCTCTTTCTTCTATCTATGACCATACTATTATCCTTGGGGACTTCTTTGCCTGTTGAAGAAGGATTCTCGTGCTCATAAGCTAGAATCTCTTGTTTCCTCGGTCAACATGCATATCCTTCCCCTTTCTGCTACTCACCACGCTCCTCACTGTTCTCCATCTCTATTAGACCTTATTTTAGTCTCAGATGCTGATCGTGTGGCCACTCATGGCCAAGTTACTGCTTCTTTTTCTTACCACGATTTAATTTACCTTTCCTATAAAGTACGCTCCCCAAAATGCAAGCCCAAAATTCTTCTCCTTCGCAGTTACAAAAATATTGATGGCAAGCGCCTGAAATTTGATGCCTCTAATATTGACTGGTCTCCAGTAATTGAGGGGGGTTCAGCTGATGAGATGGTGACGAACTTTAACAAAATCGTCATTGATTTGTTTAACATTCACGCACCACTCAAACGCGTTAAAGTCAAGCATCCGCCAGCTCCGTGGCTCTCAGATAGCATCACAACAATTCATAGTTACACCCACACTGTCTTGCAACTCGTTTTGCTCGCTCTCGATCGGGTCTTGGCTGAAAATCAGTATTTTTGGTCTTCGGCAAAAAAATTCACTGAGCCATCGCCCTTTTGTCACGCTGCAACACACAAAATTACCTGCACTTATCGTTCTACGCTACAAATAATAATAATTTAAGTTTTACCGCTGTAATTAGTTACCTAAGTATGTATATATGTGTGTTTTATGTGACAAATAAATGATTACTTACTTACATCAAAAAAATGATGGCGAAGCGCGACAGGGCGAAACGTATTTATAAAAAGTATAGCACCGAATCGAGCCTACTGTCGTACAAAAGGCTCCGCAATCGCTGCAGCAAGATGTGGACGCTAAAAGACTTCATATTCGGAATTGTCTCAAAGATGCAAATCCTCCCCAGATGTGGAAATTCCTCAAATCTCTGGGGCTGGGTGGAAAGCCTAGTAATCCGCTTGGTCCAATTGACCTGAATGCTATTAATTGTCATTTTTCCAAATCTCCTTTAACTCTTACCAGTTGTGTCAGGCAAGCGACTCTAGGTGTACTGGCTCGAATACCTAAACCCATGTGCGCTCCCTTTACATTAACGGCTGTTGCTGAGCAGGACATCAAGAAAATCCTTTCCTCAATATCGACGAAAGCGGTAGGCACTGATGAAATAAATATTCAAATGCTACTTCCTCTTTCTGATGAACTTGTACCTGCTATCACCTTCATTGTCAATTACTCTCTTGAAACCAGTTTCTTTCCTACTGCTTGGAAATCGGCCTACGTAATTCCCCTTCCTAAGACTTCCAATCCAACATTAGTCTCCGAATTTCGGTCTATCTCTATATTACCTGTCCTTTCTAAAATATTGGAGAAAGTAGTCCAAAAACATCTGTCTGATTATCTCTATAAGAATTGTCTTCTTAGTCAGCTCCAATCAGGTTTTCGTTCTGGCCATAGTACGGTGGGAGCGTTGACTAAGATCTCAGAGGACATCCGCTGTGCCATGGATAACAGACTTTTTACATGCCTAATACTGCTAGACTTCAGCAGCGCTTTTAACTCAGTTGACCATGAAATCCTTCTCTCCATCCTCTCCTCCCATAATATCTCCTCTTCAGCTATTGCTTGGTTCAATTCCTACTTGTCTGGGCGCTCACAGTGTGTTCGCTCAGAAGAGCTTAGCTCGGATTGGTGCAACATAACTGCGGGCGTTCCACAAGGTGGTGTCCTCTGCCCTTTACTTTTCTCTGTTTTTATATACGCCGTTACCCAGAATATCTCGTCCCAGTATCAGCTGTATGCAGATGACCTGCAAATATACACTCACTTCGGTTCAAGCGAGATCTCGGAAGGCATTAACCAAATCAATAATGACATCATAAAAATTAATGAGTGGGCAAACACATTCGGACTCTTGGTTAACCCCTCCAAATCTCAAGCAATCGTCTTTGGTTCTCATTATTTGCTTAAAAATTTTCCCCTAGCTTCTTTTCCCCCTGTGATGTTTGTTAATGAAACTATTCCTTACATGGACAAGGCCAAGAACTTGGGTGTTATCTTTGACAGCCGTTTGTCTTGATCCCCTCAAATCAACAGCATCAGCAGCAAAGTCAACTACGCTTTTCAGTCTCTTAAACGTCTTCATAAATTTCTACCTCTTGAGACCAAAATCACACTGTCGCCCAATCACTGCTTCTTCCCATCCTTGATTGCGCGGATGTATCTTATTTCGACGTCTCAGAGGAGCTTTTAAATAAACTAGAGCGCCTTCAAAACTTGGGCATCCGTTTTATTAACGGGCTGCGCAAGTTTGACCTTGTGTCTCAGTTCCGATCCCAGCTGAAATGGCTTCCCATTCGTCGCCGCCGAGATCTCCACATTTTATCTTTCCTTTACTCTATCCTCTTCAATCCTCTCTCCCCTTATTATCTTCGTGATCGCTTCGAGTTTCTTATCCCCCGTGGCAAGCCCTGTAGAACAATTACATCTCTTCTTCTGAGAATTAGCACCACCAGCAAATGCTTGGCATTTGAAGCTATGGTGGCCAAAAAATCGATGCAGTACTCTGCGTTAGGAGACTTGTAAAAGTTGTCCACTGGTCTTCACACCAAACCCTTCTAATTCAATGATAAAGCGAACTCTTCCAGTTCAACCATGGATTAATGTAGGTATTGACCGTCCCGGTTCACTGCCTCATCACAGTTTGCTCGTCATTGAAGACAATTGAGGAAGCGACAAAGAATTTCAAAATTTTTGAATTAACTTAATCTTTCCATATTATAAACTTGCTTAAAGAAATATTTTCTCTGTCTCACTGCTTATAATGATCAACAGATCAGATAGGTACGCGGGTAGTTTGTAGGTACTATTTTGCAAAGCGTTTGGATTAAAAATATTTAGTAGTACATACCTTACTGGCTTCAGCAAAACGGCAAAGAGACAAGACAAAACGTGTAATTGTATAAATCCTACAGTCAAATTGAATTATAAAAACATTTGACTATGTAAAATAGTACTCTTCACTCTGTCACAGATATAAATATCTGCCAGAAGTTTTATACTCAGGCATACTTAGATGTAAATTTAGATATAAAGATGCCGTATGTCTTAGAATAAAACTTGCTGATTTTTTCTCGAAACTAAAAATAAAAGTAATGAAATGAAAGAGAAGGGAAAGAAATATTATTATTATTATTAACTCATTTATTTCAGATTTATAATCCATAAACACGTACAAATTAAATAATATGTCACAATCATTATCTTATCCTACAGAATTAAATTATTATACATTACATAAAAAATTGAACAAATTAAATAAAGATAATTGAATACTTACTACCAAATTAGAATTTAAATAGAGATAGACCCGATTAATATTTTCATCCATTTGTTTTGGATGGGACAGTCTAGACGCGATACAATCATTTTCAGGATGCCGTTGCTACTGGCTCGGGCACGTTGGAGTATTGAGGCGACTTTTTTGCGAATGATGGCGTGAAAGCCATCTGTGCGCGCCTCCGCGAACATACCAGATGCGCTACAAAAGCGAGGCAGTCGCATCAGCATCCTGAAAATGTTGTTGTATTGGACACGTAGAGCACTGGCTGCCCGGCGGGTGCAGTTGATCCACAGGCTACTCGAGTAAAAGGACTGGCAATACGCCCTAAAAAGCGTGACTTTCACTTCTTTCGAGCACCGTGCGAACCTACGAGCAATCATGTTTCCTCGCACAGCCAGCGCTCTACGCTCCCTCTCAACATCTGCGTCATCACATAGAGAGTCATCGACAATATGTCCTAAATACTTAAAACTATTCACTACCTTCAGAGCCGCACCATTGAGCACTATGGGCGGAACATGGACCGGCCTTACATTTCCACTTTTAAATATCAGAACTTCACTTTTTTTGGAGTTGTAAGTGAGCCCATGCTCCGCCGCATAGTTCTCACAAATTTTTATAAGTTTATGAACAGAGCCCACCGATGGACCCAGCAGCACCATATCATCAGCGTAACTTATGTTATTCACACAAACATTATCAACAAAACAACCAGTGGGTGCTGCTGAGCTCACAGATGAGTTCATTAATGTACAAATTAAACAGCAGTGGAGATGTTATTCCGCCCTGCCGAACACCGCAGTCCAAGCCATACTCCTCAGATAGAGCGCCTGCCCATCTCACCTGATTTTTCTGACATTTGTACCAATACCTCATGATGGAAACAACTTCATTTGGCACACCCTCGCTTCCCAGCTTCCTCCAAAGCCTGTGATATAGAACAGTATCAAAGGCCTTGGACAAATCTAGGAAACAGGCGTAAACCGGCGTCCTTCTATCAGTATAGTACCTGACAGCTTGCTTAAGAGTCAAAATTGTGCTCTCTTTAGATAGCCCGGCTCTAAAACCAAACTGAGCATCGTTTAGTTTAACATGTTGTAAAAGAATGTTATTAAGCAAGCTGTCAAGCACCTTTGCCATGATGGTCGCAAGCGAGATGGGCGGATAGTTGTTTTTATCTGACACATCACCAGTTTAAATATTCAGATAGAAAGAATGAAGTCATAGCCTCTATCAATGTTGTTGGAGAGAAAGAAGATTGCTAATGAAAACAAACAGTCTGCTCCATTCAATGATGTACTACACGCAGTCGTTTACAAGGTTGGAAGCTACCCATTAGATCAAGCAGCCTACGTTCCGGTTGGAAGTGATATAGAATAGAAGTTGAAAATGATACTAACACGCCAACAACTACGTCAAAACGTTAGAACATCTCAAACACATGGATGGCAGTCAATGGGAAGGTTGTGCAAATAAACATCAGTGATAAAAGCGATTACAAAGAACTGTTTAACAATAGATACATATAGGTACCTAGTCTGAAATCAATTTCTGTTGTGATTTAGGTTTAAAGAGAAGTAATAAAGCCTAATATTAAGGTAGTGATAATAAGGTACATATATTGTACAAAAATAAATCATGAGCATTAATTTATTTTGCTGAGATTTGATTTAGATGTGTATAGTGTTACAAAATACCTATTAACATGTAGATCTACAAAGCAAATAACAATTTAATAATTGATGAAGGTTCGGTTAGGTGAGGCGTTCCTATTAAGTAAAGTAATATCGTACCTCGTATGGTGTGTAACCGACTTGCCTAAAAAAGTTGCTATTGTTATGTAAATCACTACGATGGTGTAACATCTTCCAGATGATATTTATGTGTCTGTAATCATCTTTGTTTTAAGAGTAATGTTTGTAGAAAGGTTGCAAACAATTTGTTTTGTTTTCTGTAAAAGGTAGATGTACTGTTCTGAGTAAAATAGCGCGTAGGACATTCGGCTCGGGGTGACGGGTCGAGTGGACGTGCGTGCGGAAATCTGTGTTTTATTGGCTTTGGATAGCAACCCTAATTGAGTTGGAGTATGTTCAGACAGAATGTATGGTTGCTGACGCATTGACCAAACCTTTGTTGAAAGGAAAGTTTGTGTGGTGTACTTTGAGTATAAGTCCCATACTATGAAAGTTACGTATGAAAGTTTGTATGCAGTCAAAGTTGAGGAGGAGTATTAGAGCAAGGAGTCTTTAGCTATAGATAATTGGTGAATATTAGACAGGGTGTCAGATTTCATTTTTTTATTTATTGTGAATAACTTCAAGTTTTGTTGTCGAGAAAAATACAATTTTTGTTTTGTCAAAAAGTGTTTTATTAGTTTATTTCTACATAACCCCGAGGTCCGTAGATCATGACCACGCTCTGCCACCATCAATAAACTTATAGGTACTGGGGAGACTTGGTACTGATGTTATGGGGGTAGACTTGATTCCCGGACCAAGTCTCCCATAGGTGCCGTGTAGGTAGGTACTGTTTTTTTCTCAGTTGTGAAAAATAGAATAAAAGTAAAAAACAAAATTAAGAAAATTATAGTAATTTTTAATTTTAATTAGTTAGTGTAAGTGGTTATTTGTATGACCGTTCTAGTTAAATAAATTGAAAATTATTTGATAGAGTAGGTTATTTATCGGCAGCCACATTAAGCTCACTTCCCCTAAACTCGCATTTTTTCAAGTTTCCCAGACGCATGGGAGACTTGATCCCCCAGGATCAAGTCTTCTGACATCCAGGATCAAGTCACCCATATTAAAGGGTACACACGCATGGTACGAAATCCGTTTTTTGGTTTTTATTGAATATCTTCCAAATCTATAAATAGTCTGTGGACAATATGTTGCTATATAAATGTTGAATGCTTTAGTACCAAAACATCGATTGGAGCTAAAACCTTTATTATATAGACCAAAATGAAAGTGGGGGATCAACTGTCCCCAGTTTCCCCTATGTACTTGCCTTCTTACTACCTATGTACATTATCTTACATTATACCATTAATACATTATATCATTACCTACCTACATTATCTTCTTTATGTACATTCCTTCCTTAGTCCAAAAAACATTGGTCAATGAGAACGCACAGAACAAAGTTGCATCCATTAATTTATTTTTTTGCAGACATTTGGAGGCTGTGATTAAAAGTTTTGACCCTGGCCAGCGTGGATGGCTAAGTGCTGGACAAATGCGCCGTGCTTATATGACACTAGGCATAACCCCTGATGTGAGAAACGATGACAGAATCTCAACTGAGGATGCGCTTACAAGCTTGGCTCGAGCTCAAGAAACAGATCTTTTCAATTTGGTTGCTGCTGGTTCTTCCTATGCCAACATCGACTCCAGCAGCTCAGCTCAGTCAAGCTCCTCTACCATCATTAATAAGTAGGTAACAAGTTATGTAGGTACCAAAGCTCGATACTTTTCACGACTTACTCTTGGTAAGAGTACCTACAACAGTCTAGGCGGGTGATATGCAGGCAAGATGGTTTACCTAATAAAGGTAAGTATTTCTTTTACTTGCTTTATTTTATTAATTTGGAAGAAATTCTTTAGTTTTGTTCTGTGAAGTAAAATTGTTTTCTCAAAAACCGTTTTTATCATTTCTATTACTTATTTATACCTTACTAGCTGACCCGACAGACGTTGTCCTGTCATTCAAGTCACTGGAATACCCAAGGAATTTATATACTAACATAACTGGAAAGTTCACTCGACATTTAATGCAAAAAGGATTTTGAACTTTATCACAACAAGAAAAGGTTATTTTTTTATTCAATTTGGATTTAAGGAAAAACGGTCTCGAGAGAGACTCACTTTTCAGTCGCTGTCTCCCTTTCACACATTCGCTAGCACGTTACACTGATGAAACTAAAAAGGGAAGATTGGGCACTAACTCTTTGAAAGTGGAAGGCTAAAACTAGGTTACACTAGGTTCACCCACCTCAATCACGATCGCATCAGCGTTTGTGTTGCGCGTGCTTGCCACGACGTACTTTTGTGTGATTTTTTGACTAAAAGACGTTCACTTTGTGTCCAAAATAAAAAATAAAGCCCAAGGCATCACATTTCACACATAAATACACCAAAACTTTAAATTTTCTGATTATTCTACTGTATTTTACGTTACTGCGTTTACCTATTGTCCTTATCATTTTCTTTTGATACTTAGGTAGTCGGAGGCCTTTATTCCTACTTGTACCCTAGGTATATGGGTGGTGGCCCACCACCACCCAACCTTCAACTACCTAAGTATAAAATGATAAGGACAATAGGTAAACGCTTATTTAAGACTTTTATGTAATCGGATTTTAGTTTCTTATTTAAATATATTTTTTTAAACCTTTTTGCTAATAATTTGAGAATCGTTAACCACACAAAAGTTTGAGAAATGGTTTCGGAAAGTACAAACAAAGACCTTTGCAACGATACCACACACGAGCATATTTACTAACATTGGGATTTTCGACCCTTTTCGATTTTAGACCCAGCTATCTCGTAAGACCCCCATTTTATCTGACGTCAGATAGCCTACTCACCAAATACCAGTTATATTTTGTTTCTATACTATGATTGTATTAACTGAATAAATAGTAATATGATAGATTGTTTATAAAAAAATGATTTTGCTATGTGGTGTTTGAATAGCCACTTCAGTATTTTTAGACTAAAAGAAACGCAATTTCAGAAAGCATGACAGTGGAGTGTGACTTCAGCCGGTTGCCCCGCTCAACATCTTCCGTCATTTCAAAAAAAAAATCATATCTCACAACTCTTTTCTCATACAATAGAAACAGCCTGTTTACGTCACACTTGATAGTTCCAATATGGATACGTTTTTAATTGTTTCTGACTAAACGAATTTTCAATATCTAACTATGTAATAATAGAGGTATGCTATTTAAAAAAAGTCGTGTTTAAAAGGATTCTTAAAAAGAATGGATATAAGCAATAAAAATAATCATGATTAGTCCCTGTCTTGTCCCATTTCATTCATAAATTATGGTCGTCCTTATAAAAAGAGACACACCTCCTTAGTATTCAGTCTCTTTCAGACCGCGGTTTTTGTATCAGTGATCCTTCGAGTTACGTTAGTATACACATTCCTTGGATCTTTGACCCCAAGAAGAAGGAAGGAATACCTTCTTCTTCTTCTTTTTTAACATATCGACCACAACTTTGACACTTACAGTCAAATATAGACAATCAGTGCTACCAACACAAAATAAATAGGAATGTGTTGCCCCTTATTCACATTTATCGATATCAATGAATAAGCTGTCCTACTATAATAATAATTGGCAACCGGAAATAGATAATAATCTACAATTATATCGATTTTGATATGAATTTTGATACCCTGAAATAAATATCGAAAATCGATATATTATCGCTTTTAAAAATATCGACTAATTATATCGATTAGTTTCTGAAAAAATATCGATATTTTGATATATCGATTTTTTTACCCATCCCTTCTATTCTCCATAGAGGTATTCTCTTTGATTGAAGTTGACCCGAGTGAGTGAACAGTAAAATAGTAAAATTTTCAGAAACAAGAACTCGGAGCTCGGATGAAGTATTAGAGGATACCGCCAGACACAGTTCTACGCATGTCCGTTTTTTGTGAGTGTCTGTTGCAGATCTGTAATAGTGTGCGTGACTAGGGATGTGACTTCGCTGTCAAGCCGAACTGGTTTCGGCCCAAACTAGTCCGAATCAGGAAAATAAATTTTTATGCCGATTTCATTCCTGATTCATCCCATATTTCCTCCGCTGTCTCTCTGTCAATCTATCGAGCTTTATTGTATCTCATGTTTCGTAAAAGGTAACCTGCATTTTTTGTGTGTATTACATTTACCGATATAATAACATATTATCAAAATAAATATTAAAATTAAAGTGAGCTCCACAAAAACATGTTTTTTGACCATTTTTTGCTCCACTCACGCGATGAAAGAAAAATCTAAAAAAGGGGTAAGGATTCGCTCCGCTTTCCGTTGCCTTAGTTTCTTTGTCATTTTGGGCAACTGCCGCTATAAAACCTGAAATTTCTTGCCAATCCTTATTTACCAACTTCTGCCTGAACGCAATAAAAAAATATTAAAAGTGATTACTTATAGTATATGTACATATCTATGTATTTTGCAAGCCAAATTAATCCACCTTGTCTGCTCCTATTTTTTCGGTCAGTTATAACCTGGGTCTCTTTAAGACAAGAGCCAATAGGTGTCTTCCGGTACGTACATACTCGATAAACTTGCTCGATCTCGAGCAAGTACGAACGTGTGGACTATGCAAGACTAAAGAAAAATTCTCGAAGCCAACCAAAATGTTCGAAAATGTTTGTACGTGTAGCAACGAGGTCGAGCATGTTAGTCGTGATTGATATTTTTGTGAATGTTAGTTAGCTACAATGTCGGACTTTCGTTCATTTTCTCGAGATTTTGTGGAAAAATTTATGAATTAATTAAATTATTAATTTATTTAATCAATAATTTTAAGTAATTCATAAATTTTTAATTCAGCAAATAATACAGCTTAAGGCATCGCAGTAGACTTAAGAAACGATGGTGCGATGAACTAGACACCTTCGATAGAACGTGGGCCCAACTGGCTCAGAGTCCCAATTCATGATAAGATTTGCCTAATGTCCCATACATTACAGGCTATTTGTAATTAAATTAATTGGTAAAAAAAATCCCCGACAGTAAACGTAGCAGGCGATGCCCACTAAACACAACAACGAATCGTCCGATGCTCAAAGAGTTTCAACGCACACTAAACATGTTCTTCGAGTAGGCTTTTACGTGTAGACGCAGGGTCGAGCATGTTTATAGATAGCCATGCTGGGATGAAACATGCTCATTGAGCACGTTTCATCCGAGATTGTACCTACGTACATACGTGTGTACCCACCATTCTAGACCTTCCTGATACACCGTCGGCCAAATCGTCACTTTCCATTAGGTGAGATTGTGGTCAAAGTAGGCCTATCAACATGATAAGACTTATAATTGTATATATGTTGTTTGCCCAAAATTTTACATCGATGTCGATTTCATTTTGTAAGACTGAATCAAATTTTGCAATATATATACATAAAAAAGGACAATAAATAAGATAACACCTTACAATATTATTATTTAGCTAAATGCGCGCGGCTTTGCCCGCATTGATTTAACGTTGCATTTTGAATGATTTATACATAGATATATACCTACTGTTAATTTTAAGCATATTGTATACTGTTCGTGCCTTAGTAAACGAAAACCCTACGAAAAATGTATCTTATAACTAAAATCAAATTACGTAACTTTTGGAACGAAAACTTCCGAAAAAAACCGGGTGTAAATAATTCCAGGTTATTTAAGTTCATATCTTGTATTATTTCTTTTTTCCTCGTATTTTGAGTTGTATAAATTAGTTAAATCCTACGGAAACAATAATGATAAACCAATACTACATGCACGAGAAGTGTGTGAGAGACAGTACTTTTCGGAAAGAAATCTCGAAATGGGACGAATCAGTAATTAATTTTATTTTCCTGTTTCGGCTCAGTTTCGGCCGAAACCAGTCGGAGGAATGCGGAATAACCCGAAAACTAAATTTGACGGTATGTAAGCACAGACGCTCAATTTATCTCTGCTAATCATTCATGGTTTTGGACATTATTTGTATCCTCGACCCATAGGAACACATGAACTAGATTGTTAAAATGTTGTTACTACAAATTACTAGCAATAAACATCATTACTCTAGTATTTATACTGAGCGAAAAACTTACGCATGTAATATCAAATCCGGGAATTTTACTCCACTTTTTGTGCTTCTTGAAGGACTGTACACAGCGGAACACGACATATTTTCACATTTTCAACAAAGTTTTGATTAAAATGCAGTAATTTCTTAGAATTTTAATAAAGTTCATCAGTCTGACCACAAAATTAGAGCAAGCATAGCAATACGTACACCAGCTATCTCTTTTACTTATTGCTTGGCTTCGTCGGATAGACAAAGATACATGACAACTATGGTGATACATAGATATAGGACCAGAAAAGACTTGGCTCCCTTTTCTCTACTCTATGAGCCGGAGAGTATGTATTGTATTATATGTTCTGAAACTTACGTATTATATCTTGATTGTATTCTCTTTGCAGACGTCATTGTATACTCCAGTTGTTATTGTATACTCTTGTATGAGTATACCTCTTAGACTGAAAGCTGTGTAGTTGCTGTCACAAACTACACATGTATCAGACGGTCATCTGTCATACATTGACGTTGTACCGTTGCAAACTTAGAAGATGACAGCTGTTTTTTTTAAATCGTTTTCGTGCAGCATTGTGCAGCTTGCGCATTCTACCAGCGTCAAGTCACAGAATAAATAATAGTCAATATTGAAAATAATTTAACTATACTAGGTAGGTTTTCTGTACCTAATACATTACAAAATAGGTAGGTAGGTAATGTAGTTAAATTACTTATTCGTTTTTTTATTTCTTGTTGTATTTACATAACACCTTATTTTGCATTTGTGGTAAAGATGACGTTTCAAGGCTTCATGAAAATTCCTTTGACGATTAGATTTTTCAAACACTTTATATAAAAGCTTGCATTTTGGAGTCAATGATTTAACAACTCTAATCAATCTCTTTTGCTGAACCCGCGAGGTGTGCAATCTGAAAATAAAGAGAAATTAAAAAGATATTTACATTTCCATATAGCTTTCTCTGTCTATGTTTCCATGCAAGGTAATAATGACAAATCCATATATGATATAGTGTTACGTACTATGACAAAATTTAATCTGTCTAACTATTACCATTCAAGAGATACAGCCTTGGCTATAAAACCCGAAAAAATAATATTTGGATATGCCCCAAGTCTTAAACGATTAAGCATTATGTTGAAATAAACCGTTTTTCAGTGTTTATTACAAACAAACACTTTGTTTACTAAATTATTCATCCTTTAAAGCTTTTCACAATTGAGATATCTTAGCCATTGATCTCGTACTTCCTTTTTTAAAGGAAATCTATGTAATTTAAGGTCATGTCATTGACTATCACATCTAGGAACACAAAACTTGCGAAACATTTTGTTTGTTATTACTGATTTAACAAAAACTGAACATCAAAACAATAAACAGGTGATTAACAGTAATGGCCGCCGATTATAATGGCTTGCTACTGATTATTGCAAACGGGGGTGAAGAACGGGGGTTATGGAGGCGCTACACGTCATCTTCTAAACTTGCACCACAGAGTATATACAATTTCGTAGAGCTAGTGTTTTTATTAGCCAGATTACTAGGCATGGTTGTGTAGTTTGTGACTGAAAGAACGCTTCGTTCCGGATATTGAGATTATTACTATACTTGCGGAGTATGGTTGGAAATATAAAGAAACGCTCGTTAAAATGTTTGTTACGGGGATCTTAATTCACCTTACATTCTTATTTTCAATCTTTGATATATACTTTAAATCTCCGATTGTGAAAGATGTAGTGCCATATCAACCCCAGCATGAGGCAGTTGCTGACAGGCTTGTTCTTTTCGTAGTAGACGGGCTTCGCGCAGAATCGTTCATCAACTATACCACCATGAATTATTTGAGGTCAGTGGCACAAATAATGTACCTACCAATACATGTAAATTCCCTTCGTATAGCTACCATCTGTGTAATTGTGCTGTATGCAAGGGTTCCTAAGTAAAAAAAACAAAGGTTTTTAATATCTAGTATTTCTCTATTTCATTATATTCTATTTGTGGTTTTAGATCTATAGCTAACAAGAATGGCCGGTGGGGAATATCAAACACTCAAGTTCCCACGGAATCACGTCCAGGTCATGTCGCCGTCATAGCTGGATTTTACGAAGACCCTTCAGCTATTGCGAAAGGATGGAAAGAGAATCCTGTTGACTTTGACTCGGTCTTTAACCAAACCACTTTTACCTGGTGTTGGGGTACCTATGACATAGTCAATATCTTTACTAAAGGGCTCACTGATGAGCACATTGCTGTGAATGAATTTGATCCCTATGATCAAACTTTCAGTACAGATAAAAATACAACACAGTTGGATTCCTGGGTGTTTGATGAAGTGAAAAAGTTCTTTGAGAGTGCAAAACATAATAAGTTGTTGTACAGAAAGTTGCAGGAGAAGAAAATAGTATTGTTTTTGCATTTACTTGGAACTGATACTTCGGGACACACTCATAAACCAAAGACTGTGTAGGTATTTGGTAGATTATTAACTTGAGTTCAGTGTGTATTTGCTATGGACAACAGCAAATTATTAAATTCATGAATTTTTGTTTAATAAATAAATAATGCTGGACAATCCACACAGCATCGTCTAGCCCCAAGCTAAGCAGAGCTTAACATCTATGTTTTACATAAGAATACATAGACTGAATTTATCAGCTAGTAAATTTTTAAAAGGACCTACTCATTATTTTCAGAAACTTTTTGAATACTATAAGACATGTGGACCAAGGAATCAGAGAAATAGAAAAAGTAATTAGAGATTTTTATGAAGATGATGGGAAAACCACTTTTCTCATGACATCAGATCATGGAATGACTGATTGGGGTAAACTATCACTTTTATCATAAGTAACTAAATAAGAAGATATGAATCAGTTGAGCCATTTCTAAATTGATTGCAACGTCTGCAGTTAGCTCAACTGTTGCAGTCGTAATTACTACCTAGTTATAATTTCAATCAATTCAAATATTTGTTAATAAATGTTAGTTGTAGTGTTGTAACCATTATAAGTCCAATTTCTACTTTAACCATTAGATTTGCATGGTGTCCATGGCATACACTTTTGTTGAGTCAAATATATTCTATTCTATTATTTCACTCAATCAAAGGTGTGAATAAAGTTTAGTTAACACTTTCATGGCCCAAGACTCGCATAGTCCAAGTACAACTCCTTGTACACAGCTCCCTGTCGCACTACAGGCTGGGCAATGAATGTATTAACTAACTTTGGTAATGTTTCTTTTTTCAGGTTCTCATGGTGCAGGAGACGACCATGAAACCCAAACCCCATATGTGATATGGGGCTCGGGAGTGCAGCAAGTGAAATTATCAGAAATACCTACCGAGGCTGAGGAAATGTCTCTAGATCACCGATTAGATGTGAACCAAGTGGACTTGGCACCTCTTATGTCCACCATTTTATCTATTCCTGTGCCTGTCAATTCTATTGTAAGTTCTTATAGCTCTGGGTTGTGCTTGAATAGTAATTAGTGGGAAAAAATATTAATAGATTCGATTCGACACACTCTCTCTCAGATTAAGATCACACATGTGACAGATTTTCACTACTCAAACTTAATTTGTGTATGAGTTTGGGGGATAACTCTAGTAGGCAGACTCTTCTGAACATTTTAATGCCAAATATGAAATGAATGTGTGTCCGGTGATTTGCCATAATCTCCAAGCTTGGCAGGCGCATTGGTGATCGCAGTGTTGGTTTTGAAAAATACTCAGAAGGAAGCTGCTGCCCTTCCTCTGGTATGTTCTCTTAGTCGGCTCTTGCGACATCCACGGGTTGAGTTGGAGGGGTCGATATTCGTACGCCGTGGCCCCACGGCCAACGTTAAGAACATTATCCCATTGTAAAAGCAATTACAATGGGATAATGTTCCATGATAATTATAATTTTCCTACTAGATTATCCTCCTCAAAAGACTCCTCTCATTTCAGGGCCAACCAATCCATGGACTTTTGAATATGACGTTGGCAAACAAAGCCAAAGCTATCTACAGCATCAGCAGACAACTAGCCTCACAATATGATAAAAAAAGGCTGGAAGTTGAAACTAATGCAATATCATTCCTATACAAGCCCTATGACCCACTCACAAAGTCAAAATATAATGAGATTATTAATTTTACTGAAAAAATGCTGAATGACCAAAAATTTAATGAATTAATATTGTTTAGTGATGAAATTATAACGCTGAGTTTAGAAGGGTTGAGATATTACCATAATTACTACCAAACACCACTTTTGGTTCTTGTGAGCTTATCTTTCTTAGGTTGGATAATGGTCCTGCTAAAAGCACTCTTAGAACAAAAATATAGTGCCCAAGCTGAAACCTCAAATGGCCTGAAAAGTTTTGTACATTCCAACACTGTTATGAGACCAGTGTTAAATTCAGTATTTTTATTCATCTGTTCTGTAGCATGCTATTTAGTTTATGGTAAGATCTTAATATTATTATTTTAATATTATGGCGGCTCAGGACCGCTATTTGTGGCGTTGTATGGGGGAGGCCTATGTCCAGCAGTAGACATATGGGCTGATATGTTGATGAAGATTTTAATTTTCTTGTTCTGTCTCGTGTTCTTGATTGTAATAATATGTACAGTATTATTCATTTCCATGCAGATGCCGACTGTTTTTCATAACATGGATTGTCTTTTATTTTCAGCCCAAAATCTACCATGCCCGTATTATCTGTACTTCCTAATGCCTGTAGTTCTATGGTGGTATGCATTATTACCTCTAGAAGTGTGGATAAAAGCGTCCAAGAAAGTAAAAAGTAACAGGAATACAAGTTCATTGTTTATAGAAGTTTTAAGTTACATTATGGGGTGTGTTGCATTGGTGAGCAATGTTTTGTTAGGATGATGATTTACGAAAATATTATATTATTATTCTTAATTCATAAAAAAAATCTTTATAATTTCAGGCACTATCTTTTACACACAGGTGGATGCTAAGTATACCTTTACTGGGCATGGCATTATGGCCGTTTTTGTCTACAGCAAGAAGTCATTTGCCCAAACCAGTTTTAATGGCTTGGTCCACAAGCTGTTTTCTACTGAGCATGTTTTCTTTTATGCCTGTGGTTGGGAAGGAAGTGTTTATAGAATTGGTGTAAGTATCCATTTATTAAAACAGTATATTTCTTATATTGGACGTGGCGTTCGCGACGTATTAATCACTCCACCCCTCAAATTCAGCCCGTGTGTGAATGTCAATGAAAGGCAGCAGGTGTGTTTTGTGTATTTTTAACACCTCCACTGCGATCGTCAATCACCCTGTCCAGCATTGTGATATGGCACCCTTTGTCTGTGGAGTCATGTTTAGCAGTGCACGTGTGACGACAGACGAGTGTGCTGATAAGGATTTATTTTATCATACCTCTTTTTTGCAAAAGTACTTTAATTTATTCATAACTTCATTCGCATAAGGCCCACTCAGGCACGTTTTTGTATGCAATCGATGAGTCGTCCTAGCCGAAGGGTACGGACTTCGTGATCGAAAGTTTCGCCTCATCATATTTAAACTAAACAAATCGACCATAAATATATAAATGAAACCTTTTATAAAATTTTAATATTTATGTGATGATTGAATATTATGATACATTTGTACTAATTAAGTCGACATTTATGTAACAAGTATTTTTCAGCCTTGCAGCAGGACTCGTTTGGATCCTAGTCCTAGTAGTTAACATTATGAAGATATTACCTCTTTATTACAATAAAGAAGAGAGCCAAAGAGAAGTAATTTTAAGTGGAATACACATTTTAATACTGGCTGTATCATTACAAAATATTTATGTGCAATCTAAGAGGTTCGAAAGGGGAACACCAGTGTCTTTTATTGATCAAGCCGTTGCCTGGATTGTAGCAGGTAAATATATTTTATTTCTCCCTCTCAAAAACTTATGTTATTCACGTAGTCATTGTTTGATATTCACGCCACTCTGTATCTGTAAAACCGATATAAAGAATAATATGCAACTCATGAAAAAACGACGGATCACTCGCTCGTGATTAATCTATGGCCCTCGCTTTAAATCAGTCCTTTCTTTCTTAGAGGTTATTATAATCTATATATATAAGCCTATTCTTTATCATCATCATATCAGCCCATACACGTCCACTGCTGGACATAGGCCTCCCCCATACGACGCCACAAATAGCGGTCCTGAGCCGCCTCCATCCATCGACTCCCTGCGACCGCTACAATGTCGTCGGTCCATCGAGTGGATGGTCTCCCATGTAGGGGGGATTTGCCATAATCACCATGCTTGGCAGGCGGATTGGTGATCGCAGTGTTGGTGTTGAAAAATACTCAGAAAGAAGCTACTGCCCTTCCTCTGGTAGGTTCCTTTAGTCGGCTCTTACGACATCCACGGGTCGATATTCGTAAGCCGCGGCCCCACGGCCAATTCGTAAGCCGCGGACCCACGGCCACTTTGTATTCATTCTTTATATATATATATATATATATGTATATGTATAATTTACTATAGTACTCTTTCTGTGTATTTTAAACATGTTCGCTTCGATCACCAATCCGCCCGCCGCCAGGGGTGGTGATTATAATGGACAATCCACACAGCATTATTTAGCCCCAATTCTCAAATCCAAAGTTAAGAAGAGCTTATGTTTTGGGTACTACAAGACTGATATACATACATAATACAATACATTACATAGATCGGAACAAATATTTGCAGATCTTACAAACATTTGTCCCAGGGCGGGAATCGAACCCGCAACTTCCTGCGTCGGACCAGGTGCAGGTCCAGGTGGACCTTCGCCCGCCGCGCCACATCGGTCGTCATATGGCAAAACCTTTATGGTAATAAGTTAGGAAAGTAGTAAGGTCTACCTGAGGCATATAAGGCTCAGGGCATTATAAGGCCCGTGTTCCTAAAATTCGCGCAGTAAATGATTTTAGCCAAGGTCATACGATACCCACTAAGTACACCGCAAGTTGCTCGCGCCTGCCGTCTTGTCAGTAGCGAGCGGTTTGTGGTCGTCGGCGACGTCAGGCCAGTACAGTGTTTTTATAACATTTGGCTAGAGAAAACTGCTATTTTCTGTTTTTTTACTACTTTGGCATGAATAAACTTTGAGTAGGTAAATGTTATGATGGATTTTTCTAAGAATACTTCAGGGCCAATAATGCCCACCTAATTAGGCTTTGGGCCTTATAATCCTTTAGCACTATGTAGATTATATACATAAGATCTCACGTTAGTTCTTACACGAACAAAATGCCTCCAAAACGCGGCATGTGGACACAGGAAAAGCTTTGCGCAGCAATAGCTCCGCTTCAACGGGAGCAATTGACCCAATGTGTGGCAACTGAATGCCATTTAGCATTTTTTATCATGATAAAAAACTGGTTTTGTTGAGTTATTTCTTACAAATTTGTTCTCAAACAGAATATGTTTATTGTTTTTATTCAATTTGTATAAAACCCATAAGGAAATTAAGGCGCACTATCGACTATTGATTATTTATTTTTCATTTATTAAGGCACAAACAGTGTACAATATTCTTAAAATTAATAGAATATGTAGTTAATTATAGACCAATTAAGATGCCACTAATAGAAACATAATTAAAAGAAAAAGAACACAAGTTACAGACGCTATTCTGGAAAACAGCAATAACAAGCAAATAAAATAATAATAATAAAGACAAATCAAGCATAACCAAAAAATTCACTTAAAAGAGAAACTTGTTTTTTGATGTTGTTTTTAGAGACCAAAAATATGTCACATCCTGAAAATTGTTCATTGTGCAACCTACTTACTCTAGGAATAAAAGAATTGCCTGCATAATTAGTTTTATGATTGTATAACATAAAAAGTTTATTTGTTTTACGAGGATTCTTACGAGGACATTTTATATTGCTACAATAATATAAATTCAGATATTATATTGGTATTTGGTGTTTCTATATCTCAATGAGTATAATTTCTACGAATACTTTCTGAAAAACTAAAGTTTTAGTTTGGGCCTTATTTTACTGCTATAATATATGTTATGTAGACAAGGGAGATAATTAATTCTTTGAATTCTGACGCGCACTGTACCTAGGTAAAAAACATAATATGAAAACAAATACTTAATTTATAATTTATTTTCAGCACTATCACCAATTTTGCCTCTGGCATTTTCGAGGAGAATGCTCTGTCGTCTAGTCGCGATCCACACATCACTATTGAATATTTATTTGCTAATGTCTGTTTCACATGAGGGCCTTTTTATGGTGACTCTAATATTGAACTTGATGTGCTGGGTGTTCATAGAGTTTCGTTTACTCCATTTGGATAAATTGAAGGTGAGTCCTGAAAATGAACAATTACAGGTATTTGTGTTTTGTACATTTGTGCCTAACAATCCTGGACTTTTGTGTTGTGCATAGAACGATATCGAGGTATATTTCTGTGGTTATGGGAGTTGTTTACAAACATATTTTGGAGATGGCTTGAGTATAGTCTGAAATTAACCTTAATTTTCTTTTCAGATAATGGATTGCAGTTTTGATGAAGGCAAAGTGAGTTTACTGTTTGCTGAGAGAAGCATTAGTAATCAAGATTTCAGAAGAGCCTTCTTCTTTGTATCCTTTTTAAATATTTTATGGCTAAGCTTAGCATTATTTGTACAAATAGAACTGAGATCCCTACTATTACTAACTTGAGTTACGATCTAAAGTTAGGATAGACTAGTGTATAGTATTATTATATCTTTGACCAACTCAACAAATTGTTCCTAAGTTAATATGAGGGCGCCACGCGTGCTTATAAGGCTTTGTTATTAGGCTGTATTCCATGTATGTACAATGCGCGTCAGAATTAAGTTAGTATCTGATGCGCATGGGAAAATAAGAGATTTTGGCCTAAAATCAAGTTATTCCCAAATGCTCCAAAAATGCAATTGAATCAAATTAGTTTTATCATGGGTTCCGAATCCGATATGCAGCAAATTACTTTTTTATTTTATTTATTTGGAAAACAAACAGATTTATTAACAGTAGGTAACGGTTTTAATGGCTTTATTCCTTGTTTGGCAAAAAAAAAAAAAAACCACAAACAAAATTAATCTCCCAACACGAAAATAATCAATTATAAATAAGAATTAAGAAATAACTTTGCACAATATTGTTTCCTTATCGTAGTACCAGGTTTTGTACATAATTTTAGCGTTCTTTGGGACTGGCAACATAGCATCATTGAACTCCTTCGAAGTAAGATGGGTTACATGTTTCCTGACATCATTCCAACCATTCCTCATCACTTTCCTGATACTACTGAAGACACTGTCTCCGTTTCTTTGTGTGGCTTGCAGCTTTAGAGCTGTTCAGTATTTGACCAAGGTTTGTATTTGTACCCACCTGCCTGCGCCTACTAACGGACTCCTGCCAACTACTAAAACATGGCATCTACTTTAATTTGTAATGACGCCAAAAATTATTGCGCAAGCTGTATGAGAATTTTTGAAAATTCACATTACCTGGGTCGCGACACTTTCAAAGGCACGTACCTATTTTCTACGTGAGGCTACGTGTAGTGTAGGTATGAACATCGCATCATGCGTTTTACCGCTAACTATAACACACCGCACACACTGCTTTCGATACGCGCTGGTATACCTACCTACAATAATATAATGTCATGTTTAATACATATATTTGCACAAGACAACTGGGAATGAGTGAATCGGTGCCTTAAAAATACGTTCGTTATACAGATAGAGCAAAGTTATTTTTCAAAACTCTGTGAATGTGTAGTTTTACTTATTTTTAAAAATAAGGGTTTCCTTTCTGTACAACTTCCTATCTTCAATATTTCTGATAGTTGCATCAGAGATTAGGTAGGTAATGTTAGATGCATGTCCCATGGCCGTGGGATACCTGTTTAGTTATTATGTAACTAGCTACGCTCTGATTGTGAGTGGACTACCGCGTAGGTCATGGTCAAAAGTGCTTGCAGGCTCTAACTCTCTAAGCTCTACTGAATGTTTTTTTTTTTAATTTCAGGCTCCCCTTGGATACCTAAACATCATAGTCCTGATTTACTCTAACCAAATGGGAGTACTTCTGCTCTTCAATGTCAAGAACACAGGGAGCTGGTTAGAAATTGGAACATCAATATCACAGTTTGTTATAGTTCAAGTTATAACCCTGTTCATAGTTTTAATTAATCAAATAGCTAAGTTTTTGACTGATGTCAGTATTCACTATTTTGTAGGTAAAGTTTTAAAAGGCAGAAAAAAATATGTTTAAAATAGAACATTGCGTTTTATTAATATATCTCTACCTACCTGCTTATCCAATTGTGTATTATTGTAAAAGTGGAATAGGAATTTGCTTAACTCTATGGGCATTAACAATTAAATATATTTATGATGTTCATAAACAATGATAATTCATTCAACTGGTGTATAGGTTTAATACTACATGTACAACTCAAAGTCCATTCTATTAGAGCTATAGAACTGACTATCTTCCCCATGTTTCCTGACCCAAACCCCAGTTTTGAAATGACCTTCAATCATAAACTTGTGCATTTGCTCAGTGGAGTGTGGGCCAGATATCTCTGCGCTATCTTCTTGGCTCCATTTGAACTCCCATTTAACTTCATTGGAATTGGTTTCTTCCTCCTCTTGGTTTTCTTCCTTTGCAGAACTGCTTCCCCCCAATGTTTTCTTTTCTTTTTGATCAAAATCATCAGCATACATATCTAACCCTGCATCCTCATTTTTGGTTTTATCTTTTGCAAGAATGTTTTTAATCTTCTCGTAAGACTCCTGGTATATGTCCATATTTCCAGTTTTAGTGAGTATTTGATTTGCAAGTTCTGTGATTCTGGTTACAACTTTGCCACTTTCATCAACAATCCCAGCTTTCTTTCTCTTCCATCGCTCGGCACTGGAGATTTTGGTGCTTGCTCCTGTAACAATATGAATAACATTGATCACAAATTAAGTTTCTCATGTCTAGAAAGAGATTTCTCGTAGTGATAGTGTGTAAAGTTACATAAAAAAATACGACTCCAAAAATACTTATGTCAAAGTCAGTCGATTTCCTGCTCTAAGGCTTAGAGCCAAGAAATATGTACTTGGATTTGCAAATAGTACAAAGTCAAATTAAGCCAAATATGGGCAAGCAGGCGAAATAATTCATGTACCTACTTTTGTAGACTGGTAGTTATACCTTGTGGTATCTAGATGAACATACTAAAAGTCCTCTAGGGTGGGGGAGTGTCCTGAGGGTGTAAGGTTCAAGGTGCATTTTTTCACATTTTTATTCATATATCTACGAATATCTACACGAAAACTCTCATTTTGTTGTGCTGTTATTTTCCTACAGTTTTAGTGGCTGCGACACAACCTCAGCAATTTACAGGATAGGCAAACTGTCAATTGTAAAAGCTATCAATCTTACCTCCTATAAATGTGAAAGTTTGTATGGATGGATGTATCGATATTTGTTACCCTTTCACGCAAAAACGACTGAACGGATTAGGCTGAAATTTGGTATGGGTATAGTTTGGGACCTGGAATAACATATAGGCTATTTTTATCCCGATAAAACGCGGGCAAAGGCGCGGGCAGCAGCTAGTCAAAGATATATCAGCCATTAGACGACATTATAGCGGTCGCAGAGTCGATGGAGGGAGGCGGCTCAGGATCGCTATTTGTGGCGTCGTCGTATGAGGGTGGCCTATGTCCAGCTGTGGACGTGTATGGGCTGATATGATGATGATGATAGCAGCCATTTTCTATGACCCAACATCAATTGGAAGCAATAGCAAAATCAGGAGACACAATGTTTTTGACAAAATATCGTGCACACACTACTCAGCTGGATTCTAATAGCCAATACTATCTTTTTTTAAATCCAGCACCAAGTCCCCTTGAGAAGATTTAGTATGTTTATCTGGATACCGCAAGGTATAACTGTACCAATTTACAAAACTACATGAATTATTTCCCCTGTTTTTATTAATTTTCTTGAACTAAAATCTGTTTTTTATAAAACTGAAGTCCTGTTTATTTTTCCTACTAATATTTATAAAGGAGATAGTTTGTGCTGTTGTAAAGATGTTTGGCTGAAGACAACATCAAAACAAAACATGAACATGTATATGGGCTAAGTTGCTTTTTATTCTGATAAAAAGTGTGTAATCCGCATGCAGAAGCCAGTATAAAATAAAGAGTTATCCTAAAACTATCCTATCATAAACATTGATTCAAGAGCTAAAAAATTATACTAGTGTAGGTGCGCCTGTTAGGCGCCCAGGCCCCTATATCATCCTTTCATGGCACTACTGGTATTATTTTGAAAATAGCCAAAGTTACACTCGCACGCAAAGACATAAATTTTTTTCACCAACCTGGATGTCTATGCTATGCACACAAGCAAACTTCACATCACAAGCATCAGCAAAATAATTAAAACAAACCTATCAATTTGTGGTCAGTCGTCAACAAGACCAAACATGTCAATTTAACGAAAAAAAAAGCAGCGTATCGTAAGTTCAACAGTTAGTCTGACATTGTTCTTAAGGCGCAGCAGTAATGCGACCTTATGCTCGTTAGGTACCTAAGAACCATATTTCGTCCAACCTCAAAGCAACGAATCATAAAATAAAGTGAAGAAATATCTTGTGGTCGGGAATTGGACAAGGTTAAATGGCATCCAGATTTCGACCTTAGCTCTATTGATTATGTAAACCAAACAATAATTTCCATAAAATTGTGTATATTAAATAATGCAGTTATCAAGTATTGTATATTATACATATTTCTTTCAGTATTACTTCATTTTAAAATAAGCCATCTTTGGACAAAAGCCCATCAAAGTCAATCAGCTTGTTTATTATTTATTCATTGAGTACTAATAAATAACGATATTATATAGGATTTCAACATAAAGCATAATATTTCAAGTGATTTTCCTATCAGAATGTGGTGGATAAAAACTAGGCAATAGGGGGTAAACTGGAATTTTTGCACAAGAACTGGTAAAATTTAGGTTTTCGGATTAAAATATTTATTATAAATTGTTTAATTTATGAAGAAAGTCATTTTGCCTGGTGAAAATAGAGTATATTTGTCATGGAAAAATATAACTTTTTCGATATTTGTATCTGCAAACTCCACTAATTGGACGCCAACTGGCGCACTTACCTTACATTATGAACAATACCTACTGCTTACCAAGTCGCTGCAGAGTTTGAGCAATAGTTTCTTTAGGTTTCATGTGTTGGAATATCTCCTTGTAGTTATGAATAAGTTCAAATTTCTCTTCTTCTTCATCCTCACTGCTGGATTCATCACCCAATCCCTTCAAATCATCATTTTTGTGTACTTTGTATTTATTTTCAGGTCGCCCGTCAACTTTGACCCAGTCAATGTTGTCCAGCCATCCATCCCGGACTTCCTTTTCCTTCTTCCAATGGTAATGTCCTTGAGCATCAAAATGACCCTCCTCAAGTTCTTCTTTCATGTTGAATGGAGTGATAGTAATCTATAATAGATGATATTGGGTTACATTTTGTTATAAAAACAAAAATGCTGGGCAAAAATTCGTAGAATATAATTTGATTTGATAAAAAATATGGCACAGATCAATAGGTCCTAGGTGCAGTCTGTAAGTACAATCCTACAAGATATATACGTAACTTTGTTCCTATCTACTTACTTCACCTTCTATTCCCGCATCACCATCTTCCTCGCCCTCAATGTCGTCAGCATGGAGGACATTGCGCTTTTCCTCTTCTGCGCCACTGTCTTCTTCATCAGAATCTAAAGAGTGCTTTTTACCTTCCGCTTTCTTTATCGGTTTGTCTTCATTTTCTTTGAGATCAAACGCTACTGATGCTAGACGTTTTGCCATTGTAAAGTATAGATAATACCTTTCTTCTATGATTTCAGTTATGATAGGTAAACATCACCGTCAGAGTTTGTAAGTTTTTAAATATAAATCCTACATAATCCAATCAATGTAGAAATCGATGCAAATTATTAAACAAAGAAACAACACGAAGTATATTTACTGGTCTATGAACAACACCAAAACGCGGCTGACAAACCAAACCTCAAAGAGAAGAGAATACAATACTGACGAGGAAGAGACGGGACATCCATAGAGCAAAATGAGTCTACTAAACGTCATTGTCTTTGACTTAGTTCTCCGAAAAACAAACCTAGCAACAACAATTTTGACACACACGGAGATGACACATGTATCCGCTAATCATGGCTACCAACACACAAAATAATAATAATAGTGATGTGCTGTTCCCAATTCATATCGATAAATTTTATCGATATCGATAAAATTCATCGATATCGATGAATTATCTGCCCTACTAGTTTACTACCTACAGTTGAATTGCCAAACCTTTCGTGATTTCTGTGTTACCAGCATAGCTATTCTAACTCGATCGAAAAGTTGCCGTGACTCGAAATCTGACACAAATCCGCGCGAAGTTCAAATAATCCGCGCGAAATTCAAATATTTTAGCGATTTTTAATATTTTCTGCGTTCTACAAGCAATATCAATAGCAGAAAAGGAGGTTATCGAAAATTGTAAAACATTTTCTATGAACCCATATTTTAACTAATTTCGATTCGCCTCTACTTTGCGAGAAATTAATAATTTAGTAGATTTATTATTAAAATCAACATTATTACTAAAACTTCCATTAATCGTACTTCATTGGAACATGGGTTGATAAAGTTTTTAGGTCGTTTTATTCCTTGTAGAACGCAGATAATATTAAAAACCGCAAAAATATTTGAATTTCGCGCGGATATATGTCAGATTCCGAGTCAACGAAACTTTTCGATCGAGTTTGAATAGCCCTGCAGATCACTATATGAATTTTTATTCCAAACCCCCCCGAAATTTTGTGCGAAAAAACCCCCAAAACACTTTATAGGAGAAAAAAATTAGCAAATATATTTGAATTTTTATTGAAACGAATGAACTTTGCTCGTGCGTGGCTTTTGGCCCTAGAGTAAACAAAATAGTAAAGCTTTTTGTTACAAAACGATTCGATGCGTTTGTCCGATTACAACCATATGTGCCAAGCTTAGAATAGAGAAACCAGAGGAACTGGCATACCTACGAAAAAAACGTGTATCCTAAACTTGCCTGGAAAAACAAATGGCGGCTTTCCGTAGTGCTGCCATATTGTACATCGATATATTTATCGATACTAGTATTTTTTGTGACGATATATTTTTAAAGCAGTTTCGTGTAGTGATACATAATAAATAACGAATTACCAAGAGAAAACATGGCTTTAATTAAAAGGCTAAAGAAATTAGGATAAATTATATGACACATATGACAGACATTTATTACAGATTACGATGTCAAGACATAGTCATAGACAATGATACATAAAGGAGATTTATATATCATTCTCCCCCTCTATAGTTTCTTCGTCGAGGAGGTAGTCATTGAGGCGTTGTGGTATTCTCCTAGATCTCCGAAGAACTGGTGATGGTCCAACGTCTTGCTGTGGAGTTCTGTAAATTTCTTCTTCACGCATGTCCTCGATATTATGTCTTCTGATACTGGATTTTCAGGGTTTCCGTCATCATCTCTATTGACAGGGTGTGGTACTTCATCATCGTTACTCTACTTCTTCGACATAAGGGTCTGTTTTCGACCGAACGAATTTTTTTAGTAGTATAGGGCCTGGGACCAGCCATGATGGTAGTGATTCTCCGACAGGAGTTCTCCGTGGAAAGTTGAAAAGCCTCTTATGAGGAGCCGCGTTAATAAAAGTGCAAAGAAGTGAGCGTACACCGTGAAGAGAGGACTTCAAGACTTGCTCCCAGTTTTCAACAGACAAATTCTTAGATCGCAACGATAGTTGTATAGTCCGCCAGAGGGTTCCATTTAGCTTCTCCACTTGTCCGTTACCTTGCGGATTGTAAGGCTGGCGGCTGAAACATGTATGAAGAATAAGTATAAAATAGAACATTATTTGTCAGCCAAAACTAATGTACCTACTCTAGAAAGCTGACGTTTGGTAAGTAAATTGGTATATTTTGCGAAGAAATAATTCACTAAGAGAGGATTTATGTAAATATATATTTTCAAGGGGATATAAGTATGGGTTATAATAAGGTAAGATAAGGTAGGTAAGTAATTTTGGTCACATTTATTTACTTAAAACTTAATATTTCTCAAATCAAAATTTAACCTACTTTGGAAAATTGAAGGTGGAAATTTGTATAACTGAGCCAAGCTTATGAGAGTAAGGGTTGAGTATGGGTCGAGTAAAATACCTACTAAACAGATTCGTGACGGTACGGCATCTTCTCGCAATGTCGTGTTATTCAACGTTCTATTGAAACACGATTCTTCAAAATGAAGAATACAAATGTTAATGGTTTTAGTATGAGTTTTTAAATTCTCCACTCCTATTCTATGTAGCCATATTTTCCTTACTCTGTTAGTTTGGGCAGCCTAAAACGTAAAAAACCAGTTTAATATTAAATACACTACTATTTACACTTGAAAACATCGATATGAAGATGTATTCCTTGAAGGACAACACTATCGCCAAATAAACAGTTTTTATTTGTCTTGAAATACACTACCAAAACCCTCAAAATACGTATTTTAAGGTGCCATCGTTAGGAACTTATGTTAACTATTCATAACAAAGCCTAAATATGAGGCATTTATTGTATTGTTTGGAAATTTGCAAAAAAATAATACGCACCAGTGTAATGTAAGGTTTGGACGATTTTGGCTTTTTTTAGCACCACAACCTACCACACTGCAACTAGGCATACTTCTTGTTGCCTTCTTTCACTTGTCAAATGGTATCCCAACAAAAAAGTCTCGAGATCAAATAATTTTAGCAAAAAACTCAAAAACTAGACTCACTTTGACAGCTCACGTACCTGTAACCGGAAGTAAATAAGGGAAAATAAGTGGCGGACCGGCCGCAAACATACATTGCTATGACGTCACATTTTAATTTTGCCAAAAATAGTTTCGACAAATATATTGTTGTCTCTTTTAACATGAGGAATTGTAGGTAAGTAAAAACGAGGTAGCTACAAGTTTATGAGCACAATGTCGATTTGTATCATATTTGTATAACCGATAGTTCATATAGAACAATAGGGCACCTCCATAGAGCTCAATGGTGCCAAGTTATCTTGCTTGCACGAACTCTTTAATGAATGAATAATTGAATTTGAGCTTGACCCAAACTAGCGCCGCGCCGCCGTCACCTATTTTACCGTATTATTACGTCAAATCAAGGAATTTTAAAAATCAATTGTAAATATCTGCTATATCTATTTTATAAAGTCTTAGATGACTTTTATGTTCGTATGCAATGTTTTTAATTTAATTTAATTAATTTTTCCTCTTTAGTGTTCTAGTTAATTTTATTCGATGTAAAAATCTCATTGGTGTTTTTTGTTATAATTTACCGCTCATATTATTTATTACTCGCCTCCATTCCATGACTATGAAATTTCCATGAACTGGACACTGGCAGAAAAGTGGCAACCCAGACACATATTGCCAATAACAAAGAAGTCAAGTCAATCCCTTGGCAAGTTTGTAATACCTATCATAAGCTTTTTTTAATGCTTGTGTAATAGTTTTATACTTAGGAAGAGCGATTTTCTGCGTTCTAAAAGAAGTAAAACAAGAAGATATGTAATTTGCCGCAAAATGCAAATCATAACCATTTCTATTAACTTACGTAAAAACTTACTTCGATTCACTGGTATATTTGAACCTTTGGGAATACAAGAGACTGGGCTAAAAAGTATTAAGGCACACTTGAAGTGGGATGACCAGGGCTAACCTACCTAACTAATAAAAATCTTCACCCAGCGTCTTGGGGACGCTTCCGAGTGGTATTCATATGGACCAGTTGAGTTATCTGCAGATTGTTTGCAACAGTCTGCAGTTAGCTCAATTGTTTAAATTGTAAATACTAGTTTAATTTTTTTATATTATTTGATTGTTATAAAAATCTTAATCTTATTAGTTAAGATATTACTTGGTAGGTTACCAAAGGAAGACTAAGTAATTAAGGATAATGTGAATTAAAAACATTCTTTGTTATATAGTTTATTCAGATTAAGGTTACATAATGTATTATTAAGTGCAGAAGTTATTGGTACAGCGGGTGTCTCAAATAATTACCCCCCCCCAACCCCCGCACTGTGCATACATACATGTATGTACTAACATCCATTCTAATATTATTTATTTTTTCTAATATTATTATTTTAATTTTTTTACACATACATAACATTTTTTAATATGTTAGGTACCTTTTCTAGCCCAGAAAAATTGATTACCTTACAAAAAAACGCGAGCTGAGGTTTTTAATGGTAAGATAAATTATTATGTACCTACTTACAAAAATCAATTTTTTGAAGTCAGGTTCTATACTTATTTGCTATATTATGTTCTAGCGAACTACTCAATGCTTTTGCCAAATTAAAGTCATATTATTTGCAGGCATATCTATGGTATCCATAAGAGATAAATTATTTTGTTCAGCTAACTTTGTGAGCACAGTCAAGTCACGGAGACCCCAAGTTGCATTTCTGGCTTTGAGGTTTGCATCAAATATAATATTGCTTTCTGGGGAAATGACACCATCTTTACTGTATGGTCCATAAGTAATCATAAGACCTTCTGATTTAAGATAGAGTCCAGCATTTTTAAATAGACCCAAAGTACATTCATAGGGACTAATATGCATCATGTTAGCATTATATATATAGTCTAGGCTATTTTCTTTCAGTCCAAAATGAGATAATTCCTTTGTTATATCAATTATGATTGGGTGTTTGATATTTTTTGCAGTTGGAAATTATGTACCTACTTACAAAAATCAATTTTTTGAAGTCAGGTTCTATACTTATTTGCTATATTATGTTCTAGCGAACTACTCAATTCTTTTGCCAAATTAAAGTCATATTATTTGCAGGCATATCTATGGTATCCATAAGAGATAAATTATTTTGTTCAGCTAACTTTGTGAGCACAGTCAAGTCACGGAGACCCCAAGTTGCATTTCTGGCTTTGAGGTTTGCATCAAATATAATATTGCTTTCTGGGGAAATGACACCATCTTTACTGTATGGTCCATAAGTAATCATAAGACCTTCTGATTTAAGATAGAGTCCAGCATTTTTAAATAGACCCAAAGTACATTCATAGGGACTAATATGCATCATATTAGCATTATATATATAGTCTAGGCTATTTTCTTTCAGTCCAAAATGAGATAATTCCTTTGTTATATCAATTATGATTGGGTGTTTGATATTTTTTGTAGGACAATTATCAGCATAGTATTTTATGCTGCCAAGTAAATTCTCATCAAATTCAGATGGTTGAAAAGTAATGTTGGGAAAATAAGGAGCAAAATGTGCTAAGTGTTGTCCAGAACCAGAAGAAATCTCTAAGAATAATCCATGATCTTCATTGCTTTCATCGTCACAGATAATGAACCTTTTCAATACTTGCAATATTGGCTCTTTATTCCTTGAGGCAGCCGGGTAGATAAGCTTTTCGTTTTTATAACTGAAACCAAATTTTTTTAATTATTTATAACTAACCTAAAGTCTGCCTAAAGTAATAAAGATCAATGAAAGTCATCTCTCAGCACCTTCCCTAATTAGATATAGCATAGACATATTTAAATGATTCAAGAAAAGGGTTACACAACTATCTTTACTGCAGCCTGTAGCGCATGCATGTATTTGCAATACCAAGTGGAAGACATATTCTTGTTGCATAAGTAGGCACATTTTTTTTTGTTCTATGATTTTGTTTATAAGATTTTAAGGAAGGACATTACCTTTCATTTAAATCCGAAGAAAAATTTACAGCGTTGTCTTGAGATATCGTCGACATGCCGAGGTTTCGTTTCCTCTTGCTCAGAAGACAGCAAGATAGAACTTTTCTGAGAGCTTTTAAATGAATTTTGATAGTTTAGCAGAACACTGATTTCAAATAGGTTCCAGCAAAAAGTAAAGTACCTATTAGGTATAAGCAAAGAATTTAAATTTTAAAACATTTTCGGTGTAATCGTGAATCACAATGAAAGCATCTTTTGTTCGTATTTATTTCGTGCAAGATCCAAGAAAACAATTTAGGGTAAGCAACAATCTTCAATCTACGAGCAAAGGGAATAACGATAATGTATATTGTATACTCATTGGCAATGAGTACATATACAATTACTACCGTCATACCGTGTAAGAAAGAAGAGACGGGAAGCAAAATGCATACACATACATGAAATATTTGACAGTCATGGACTTGACAGATGCAGGCGCGTAGTGCTGCCAACTGTATTGCAATCCAGCCAGATTCAACCAACGGTGCATTCCGAATTACGATTACAGCGCTGATAGCGATCACAAAAATATTTTGCGTTCCAAATTAGATATCACGATATTGACAGTTGAGTGCTAACATTAATTCGGAACACTTATGAGCGCGCTCACGGTCACGTGTCATGTCGTGGTGTCAATGTCAATATTAAGGATGGGAGTTATTGGATATTTTGGCTACCAGTTATTAGTTGGGTATTTTGTTTCAATACCGCTAGTACCAACTGGTACCCAATAACGTTACAATACTCTATACCTGTTCTGATTTCTACCCAATATATTTCTAACCGATTTGGTTAGAAATACCATCTAACCGATTTGGTTAGAAATACCATCTAACCGATTTGGTTAGAAATACCATCTAACCGATTTGGTTAGAAATACCATCTAACCGATTTGTTTAGAAATACCAAATACTTGTTGCAGCTACATAACTTTACGAGTGAACGGTCCGCTAGTACCTATGCGTAGATGATAGTTAGGTAAGTATAGGTATTGAAGCGTTAGGTTGTTATGGCTCACGGTCGGTTCGGCGCGATGCTCGCTTTGCACAGTTATTCCCTAGCGGTATGCGGATTTTACAATAGCGTTAGATATTTTAGGACCATGCTAACAGGTACTGAGTTAGTTATTGAATACCGGACTCATCTCTAGTCAATATCTCATTGCAATACAAAAAGAGATCATCAAAGTTATTCTCCGACCGTTGATTTGGTCTTGACAAAGAAATGGAAATAAATATAGAATTCTATATTTATTTCCATTTCTTTGTAAAAATTTGCAAACGAACGTTTTGTTGAAAAAACCCAAAGAAAAAACAGTTAGTAAACAAACCCAATTGTCAGATTTGACAGCACGCTCACAGAGATTTCAGTTTGTAGCATGGTCGTTGATATCGCAAAATGGCGCATGTAATGATGTCATCTATGACGTCACACGGGACAACGTTGTCGCGCTCACGATAATACGGAACGCGTGTGAGCGCGATGATATTGATTTTAGCGTAATTCGGAATGCACCGCAAATAATACCTATCTCAATCTCAACCCAATAATTCGATGCAACGGAATCTATTGTTTTATAAATCAAAGAAATCTCTACAAACTTTTATAGGTTTATTCAAATATATAGATAATTTACAGTAGGTACTTTCACACAGTTATTTTAGAGGTGCTTTCGATACCAAGTCTCGAGACCGAATGCCCGACCTCTCGTGTTTTTCCTTCCAAAACGGCTTTTGCTCAACATGATCATGTCTACAAACTAAAAAAACGTCAAATAGACGGAAACACGAGTAGTCGTTCATTGTCTACGAAGCCAATACATCATTATTAAGTAGATTTAAATTAATCAGAATATTATTATTTTATCGTTAATAATTTTAAGGTCTAAATTTTATAATTTTATTTAAAGCAAATAACGAAATCATTACAATTGTAAATAGTATCATCTACGTATGCAGGATTTTTTCAAAGTAGACGGTTATTTTTCAAAGCAATAGCCTTTTAGATTTGTCGAATGCATTTAGTTGAGCAAATCATCATGCCGCCGCCGCCGCCCGCCGCCGCGCCGTAAGGCATGATGGTTGTTGATTTTTCCAAGACCAGCAAACTGCGGCTGGAATTGTTGGAATCACCAATTTACGATGGTATGTCATGTCAGTTTACTGTCATGTAAATCGGCCGTCATTCTAAGCAGTGTTTTTGTTTACTTTTTCAAATTCGATAAAATTTCAAAAAATGAATAGCTTCCAAAAGGATTTTGTGATGGGTCTTTTTTTGGATAATGATAATGTTACTACAGTTAACAGATCAGCCATCGCCATAGCCAATTTATTGTTGGAAAATGTAGAAAACCTCGACGATATCAATGAGGCAATAATTATGAACAATCCGCCAAGCGCTGATCTGATATTAGGCGTTGAAAAACCCCAAGAAAATAAAAATTATTACGAAGAAGTGGTTCTTGCCTTATCTGACGAAGATTACGAATCCACATTCAACGCAAAGAAAAGCACTGTGCAGGTAAATCCCTTTTATTTATTTTTTGACCTCTGTGGCGCGGCGGGCTAACGTACTACGTAGAGCCCGTTGTGGGCTCGTTTCCTGCCACGGGATAAATGTTTGTACAGTGTGCAAATGTTCAGGGTATTCTGGATGTCTTCTAAATATTATAAAATATATCTATCTCTGTAGCGTATTCTTTTAGGTATATCAGTTATCTAGTACCCATAAAAGTGAGTTGTCCAACATAATTTATTTATTTCATACAGCTTAACTAAAATGGCTTGAGTATTCTGATGGTTTAACATAGGGTACCTGTCTAAATTATCTGTTTCATATTTCAGGCACTTATCAGTTATTTGCAAACATCTTTTCCCCTCGGAACAGTTCCATTGGAAAAAAAAATACATATATTTCTTATGTTCCTCATGAGTGATCTATCCTACAATGAAGTTGGAAAACTGTTTAGTCTTCACAAATCTTCAGTGAGTCATATATTTCGAGAAATAGGCTCACATTTATCGGAGTCTCGATATAATTACATCAGTTGGCCATCAGTCGAAGAACAACATGTTACAAGAATAAAAGTGAATAGCAGATTTAAATTTCCCAATTGTGTTGGCTTTATTGATACATGCCGACTCAAAGTTGGACAGAGGAAGTCTAAACATAGTGCTATACTCTTGCAGGCTGTTTGTGATGAATCGCTCATGTTCATTGATGTACATATTGGAGAAATTGGGAAAACAAAGAAATACAAGGTATTTAAAGAAAGCACTTTAGCACAGCAGCTGCAAAATTTAATTGATTTTGATAATCATATATTAGGTGATGCATATTATAAATTAAAAATCAATATGATGACCCCATTTTCTAGTGAAGAGATTCTAACTGTTGAAGAAATGAAGTTTAATGAGACACATTGGAAGGCCAAGTCATACATTGGACATGCATTTGAACTGCTCAAAAAGAAGTTTAGAAAACTAAATCATATTGATATGTTCAAGCCAGAGATGATAAACATATTAATTTATTCTGCATGTGTTTTGCACAATTTTATCTTGATCCATGAAGGCTCTTCTGATGTCAAAGAAGAAGCAGTAATTTGTGATGATGGCGTAGCTCTAAATACAGATATTGTGATGTCAGCTGTGGAAAAGAGACAGTTCATTTGTAATTATATTAATTACATTGATTCAGATATGGAAACTATAGTTGCACAATGATATGAAATAAGAAAGAATTATCTAACATAGAAGTCACAGGTAAGTCTTATTTTTATTAAAATTAAGGGGATCAAATAAAATACCAGATATGTTATAATAATACTTATATTTTTTCCACATATATGGAAAACTGATGATGTCCCTAGCCATAAGTAAATTGAGTTTTCATAATATAAAAATATAAATAAAATATAATAACATTTTTATGATAAATTCTTCCAGAAGTGTAAATTATATACAATTATGAAATAATAAAAACTACAATTTAATGTCTAGGAAAAATATGATCATCAATGGATAGTATTTATGTGATAAAAACTAAAATTAAAATACTACTTTATTTTTATTCATATATACAGATTGAGATACTTTTTAAAGATACTTTGATTCTTTTACGGTGGGAACACTTAATTATGTTATTTCTCTGGTGGTTATTTCAGCCCAATTTAATAAATATGTAAATAACAAAGAAGTACAAGAAAAGTAAATTGCTGAGCTTGGCAAAATTTTACAAATATTTTTTTTACTTAAATCATCCAAATACTGTAGGATATTAATATTATGATATTATCTGTCCTAATATTAGGCACTAAATTGGCAACCTACAAGGCACTATGCATCAGCACAGCAATATTTGCTATAACTATTATAAATTTCATTTTTTTAACAAAATCTAATAACTTTTATATGCTATGATAAACCTTTCATTGTTATAATGCTTTTTAACTTATGTTGATTACGTACACAGTAGATGGACACTATTTACGAAAAGGTAATTTTAGAATATTAATAGATTCTTTCCAAAATCGTAGTTAATAAAACGAAAACGTAAGTTGTCTAGCTATATCCTACGTAGACCGGTAATTATTATTATCACGCGTCATATTTTAAAAACGATTTTACATTATGAGACATTCACAAAATTTTGTTATGATAGCAGTTAACTGACCATTTCCTAGTATTTTGACTACGTCAAACTTATTTGTCGAGCCCTTTGGCTTTTCAACTAGCACTATATACATATTTGATTATATTTACATATTAGCTGCACTGCAATATTAATCTACTTATGGAATGTAAAAAATTAACGCCACAATTAATTTGCGTTTAAAGCTAAAGCAGAATTTATCACCTCATCTCCTATTTACCAATAAACCATCACTATTTAAAATGTTTAGGGTAATTTAATTATGTATAGTGAAATAGAATAGGTAATTAGTTATGTTGGGACCTAAGAGTATAAATTATTCTGCTTTAGCCGTATACATAAACTTCAGTCACATAATGTATAAAATTGGAAGTAAAATCAATATCAGTGCAATTGATATCCTACTTTTAAATGCATAGTCCTTTGTATACTATGAAAATTGCAAAAGTCTATAGGATATCTAAACTGTACAGTCATCAGCGATATTTACAATTGGAATCAGCACTTCGTTCATTCACATCACACAGCACATTTGCTAACAATGTCTCGGCCGGTACTAGGAAGACTTGGCACATGTGACACGTTATATCGTTTAAAACCACTGATCACTTAGTGATAGACCCGTACACGGTCTGCTTAGGTAATCCTCATATATAAGTCTTTTTCACCTTTTGTAACGTGCCACATTTGAGATCTTTGTCTAGCGATTCGGTAGAATTTCGAAGGTCGAGTGTTCGCTCCTTGCCGAGCTCCAGATGCAAATTGTCTGGTTTAGTGCAAACATTTGCAACCATGTTTACATTCTTGGACCGCGGCGGCATGTATGCTGAATTGGCATTCAGGGGAGTTTCTAAAGGACCCAATCTGTAAAGATTAACGCGAGGTTAACTTACATATGCTTTACAAGAGTAGATGTAATTTTGCTGAATACAGGAAATAATGCTTAAAGTAGGTATATACATTTTCCGAAAGGTTACTATTAACATTTTAAAATATTTTTATATTTGTGTAATTATAAACAATTTGTGAAACGAAAAGCAGTTGAACACAATATCGAATGACACGGTGCAATCGTGCAATTATCTTAAATAGGCAGTGAAACAAATGCGAGCATTTTCGACTCACTTCCAGAAATCGTAAAAATTTGACTGCAAAAGAAAGTTATTTCAATATTCGATGATCAAAGAGGGTCTACTAACTCATAAAATCAGAGAATGACATAATATGTACCTTAACGTACCTGTTTAACTGATTGTGTTGTTCATTAAATGGCGAGGTATCCTGAAGAAAGGGGTGGCGAAATCGCCGCGAGAACAGGTACCCAATGACAAAGCCGACCATGAGAGTGACGAGGCATGATGCCACCACAGCTGTCATTAGTGCTTGGGCACTGTAGATATTGCCTTCCGCAGCTTCAACCGTTAACGAATCTATAAAAACAATAAACTCGTTAGCCATCGTTAAATTTCAGTTATTTGTGACGATCAAAATTTATGTTTTAACTTACCGGTTTCGTGTTTGTTGTGATTAGTATTCTTTTCTTCCGATAAAACGTTCGTTTCGACAACTTCTATTAAAATTTCATTTTGAATGTCGTCTGTTTTCTGGCGGTCAATTTGGGATAGCGTAGGTTTCTTTGTCCCTGGATTTCTATTACTATGTCGGTCTCCGGGCAGGAGAGCTGGCAATTTATTACATATTTCAGTCTTTCCATACTCTACATTTTGTAGAAACCTCTCGGGATTTGGAAATTGCCTATTTCCGACCCAAGAGCATTGTTGCTGTTTTGAGTCCCACGCGCAGTGAGGATCTTGTAAAGCAATACATTCCCTAAAACAAAAAATTGTTACTACCAATATGTATAACAAAAAAAGTTATTTTGAATTAAAATAATCAGTGCTTATTGGATAGCCTATTATTTATGTTAACATCGACCATACCTGCATGTTTGCACGTTTCCGCAGTGGGAGAGAGTCACGGCTTTTATGATGTCCCCAGAAGCAACTATTAATTTTTCGGTTGTTAAAGCTACGTGCATTTGCTTGATTGGCACTCCTTGAGGTAGAACCTGTACTTCAGAGATCACAGCCGTTCGCACAGGATTTCTGCTGTACTCATCGACACTTGCATCAAACACACCTTCGTTTGAGGCTACATTTACGGCTTTTATGACTCTACCATCGTCAGTGCCGATGTACATGACATCGTACTTGTTTCCGTTCATTGCTTGCACTTGTGGGTGTACAGCAATAGCTGAAAACCTGTATTGAAGACTAACTCTTATCAATATCGGTTTGGCCAAAAAGGATGAAACAGCTTTATCCATGAGGGGATGAGTTTTTACGAAGTTAACGGCAGAATCAGATAGCGTTCGGCTGTCTTCCACGCACGACCCTGGTCTATCGGTAGGGATCTTCTCTTTTTCGAGAGGTAACCAGTTCGAGTTCATGCTTTCTTGTCCCTTGAAAGTTCCTTCGAAGGCATCTAATATATCTCTCATGGCGAATGCACAAACTGCCGATCCACCAATAGCGTTTTGAGGTGTTGTAAAAACTGCGTATACTATGTCATTCCTGCTGCCTCCACTACCATAAATGCCATTGATCAGATCTGTTGTCGCCTCTGTAAAACATAATTTCTATTAATTCGTGAACAAAAAAGACGTCCATGTCTACGTGTTAGCAAAAATATTTATGACTTACGTATTTCATCAAAATAGAAGGGGTATTCTCCAGGCATGGAGCAATTAAGTCGTGTCTTCAGAAAAGATGTCCATCGATCGCTAAATGTATGTGGGCCGCCTTTATCGTTCAAACATATCCTTGCTACCCTTGAATAAACAGCCTGTGGGATGGATGAAAATGTTTAGTCGTTCTGGTTCACCTTATCAATCTTTGGTTGACAGAATAACAATAATTTATTATGTACCTTTCCACAATTCATATATTCCACTGCTGTTTCTCTATAGAAAAAATATACGTGACTCGTTGAAGCAACTGCCCCAACGAATGATGGGTCATTCAACAGTCGTAGGTCAGATCGCTCCGTGCGCACTGGCTCTCGGTAAATCAAAGGATCGGTCCCAGAAAAGTCCGCAGCCGTTGCTGTGTATAGTTGGCCGTCTGAAAATGAAATATTAGTTTGATCATCTAGCTAGAACCTGGAATGAGAGTCGAATCGGAAGTACATATGTTAGTAGTCCAATAATTTCTTCGTGACTCATACATACATATGTAGACGCGCATGTTCCACGATGCACGAATTACCTAGCCTAGCATGGAAATTGAAGATGAATCAAAGAGTCGTGATGCTTATTACTTCTATAGTGAAGGTGATTTGAGGCTTTGGCTTTACCGGTGCAGTTATGTTTTTTGTCGGCAGAAACTTCTGTTAAATATTTTTATTCATTTCAATTGCACCTAACTGTGAAGGTAATAAATCGACTTGTATTGTATTCATCGTTCGGTCGTGCTTCGAGCGACCCCTCTGCCGCAAAGCGGGCGTAGCATCATCATGCCGTGTGATCTGGATACACGGCATGATGATGCTACGCCCGCTTTCATCACAGCAATATGTATTCACGACATTACCAGAAAGAGCGGTGAATAAAAGGTCAAACTAAAACACCTTATAGAACCAAATGCAAAACTGGTTGTGGTAGGTACTCACCGGCGAAAATTGCTGTTGAATTGTGTTGCGGGTCGTAGGGACACCGGCCTGATCCATCGTATTCTTCGAGGTGATGGTTCGGTGGATGCCTGGCGTACCGCCTGCATAAAGGTTTGAATGCGTTCGTCCCACATACGAGCAATCTTCCGTGGGATCTTGCAGCTACACGAGGATAGTTTTGGCACTCATCTGCCGATTTTCCTTTTAACTGACATAGCTCTCTATGAGCGTCTGTTGACTGCCACTCTATACGCTGTGAATAAACGTGTATTGTTAGAGTTGATGCTTTCGTAAGCATAAGACCTCGTTCAGTAAAACGTGTTATAATTGTTCGTGTAATAATATAATATAATAATATAAGTAAGTCAGATTGGTATTGATTGTTCGTGGTAGACAAGATCATGTCTGCTACCACGCCTCATTGATATTTGGTATTCCTTGCAGAGAAAAAAAAACTGTTTTATACAAAGAGCCGTCTGCCTGCCTAAGTCTGTAGAAATCTAATCTATGAATTGAATTGAAAATGGTGTCACTGACAAAAAGCCTTAAATGGAGGACTAACAAGAAGCTACCATGTAGCATATTAGTATTCTGGCGAGACGGAGTGATCGCCGCTCTCAGCCCGTGAATAATTCAACGCATCACTGGCCAGCCCTCGTATGTGACGAGTAATTTTAAACAACAACCTCAACAAAAACGGATGAGTTTTTCTTGTCTAGAAAAGGAAAAATAAGAGGCAATATGGCTGGCAATTATTTTCGTAATGGCAGAGAAGTTAGCATAAAATAGGAACGTTAAACTACACCTATCTGTTAAGGTCTACATAGGTACATATGTTTTGAGTTCAGGTTTGTGATATTTCTAAAAATGTTATCTCAGAAAATATCCTCATAATTTCCGAAAATAGGTACATCCTCAGAATTTCCGTTTATTTAAATCAGAGGACATTGAACGCTGCGCTGATATAAAATACCTTTGGAGAAACTCGCCTGCTATAAATAATAGTGTGTATTTTTTGATGAGTGAAACGTTAGCGTTATCTGGCTGCGTGCCAATGCCAGCCAGTCGCAGCAGGCCCTATGTCCGTCCGTCTCGTATTTTTATTTCATGCGCAGATTGTGATGCCATTAATCGTAGCTCGAATGAATTATATATTTTTGTTCCCTCGAGAGTTAGATTGAAGTTCACTGTCCAGTGTAGAGATTTTTTTACGTCGTCTATTCAGTATTCACATTATAAGGTTGTGCTTTTTATTGATGTAGTGTAAAATAAAGAATCATCTATGTATATGTTACTATGCTAGCTGGTAGAGGTAGAGCCTGCCTAGGTTCGTATTACCGCATTATCATTACCTAACTGCATAAAGAGTTGCATGGGTACCACCGTACCCGCCTTATGATGGCATAATGCACTTTCAACAATCTCTTACATAAACATGTAGGTTTTATAACTCTATTTAACACCTTGCGCGTTATCTGTGTTAAAAGCGCTCGCGCATTTAAAACGTTGATGTGGTGTTGCAGATATTGCTGTAAACAAAATCAACAAGATTTAGAAAACAAACAGTGCGCTGCCGGGTGAAATGGGGTCGTAACTCGTAACTAAGAATAAACAGTAGGTAAGAGCAAGAGGCGACGGGGTTGTGTGGCTGTTTGCGTAAGATTAGGAACATAAACCTGTAGTCAAGTGTTTTACCTATTATAGGTTCCATTCTGGTTTAGATCTGAGCTGGACTGGGTGAGTAGCTAGTAGTCGCGAAATTGACCTTATTTCTATGCGATTATCGCATACCTTATAATCACAGCTATCAATCTTGTTTTCCTGGTAACCGTTTCTAAAATGCTATCTATATCTACGTACCTAGGTATTGGTAACGGTCCAAATCGTTATCAAGTCTAGAAGTCTAGAAAATAAGTTTTCCGATTTCTTTTGATTTCGAAATGTCGGTCGCTCGCTACTGGTGTTAACATAACCTTAGACACGTTTGCTTAACCCAGCTTTGAAAACATAGGTGCAAAATATTGCATGCAAAACTTGCAAATAGGTAATTTTGTATAATATTTTACATTACAACGACAAAAATTAGTAAAAAGGTTTAAAAAATTACAAAATATGAATCCACATTAGGATTCATATTTTGTATTTAGCCCTATTAGTCGTGTTTAGTTCAAGAGTAAAAATTACGAAAAAAATAATCGTTAGGATGTACTAATAATTTAAAATAATATACCTGATCTATATTTTCTGATAAGTCATACAGGCTCAGGTTGTACACCATATTTCTGAAAAGAAAGATTAGATGTCGTTAGTGCTTGATTTTTAACATTCAAGAAAAAAAAATTAAGTTTTGTAATGCAATCTTACCTTCCACCAACTATTATAGAGAAGTCATCTTTGTCTAAAATACGGAAGTGGTCTGGCGCCGTCGCGTTGCCTACGAACTGTTCCGAAGTTTCATCGCCTGTAACAAACCAATTCATTAAAAGTTTTCTGCTGCGAATTGATAAATCGATAACTTCACGGATATAATTTATCGAACATCTTGTAACTATGTTATCCGAGTAGAAGCTCGTCTAAGCTGTAGGTAAAACACTTGCAAATTTTATTAATATAAAAAATGTACTATTGCACAGTAGGTGTTGTATTACGCTAGGATAGTCCCATCCCACCCAATTTAAAGAAATCTGTTTTTTTTTGCTGATCCCAACAATATCCTATTGTAAAGCGATTAAACAACAATACACGTTCGCGATTTCATAACAATCGGTTTGAGAAATTCTCACGTGTGAGTCCACTAAATTCTGAATTTCTCGCACCTGCAGTGTTGGCTGGGATGAGATCGGGAGATTTTAGGAATCATGACATGATTCATTCCTCAGGTAGTTTGGATACTTTACCACCACTTAACAACGTACCGGTATACACGTGATTTAATTTCAGTAATTTAAGACGACTATTTCTGAAAAACTTAAAATATACCTATTTATGTTGATTTCATCACATTATTGCCCTAGAAAAAACATTTTAATAAGTATAACATTCTGAATATCGCAATAAACATGATTGTTAATTCCATACCATTTTTCACATAGATCCTTGCGTTTGCGTCCGGCATCCAGGCATGCGCCGTGGATGCTAGAAACAGGAGGACCGCGCGAGCGACGGCCATTTTGTTTTAGTGCCTTCTCCTTTCCACGTCCGCCATCTTCCCGCACCTCTCTTGGTTTTCTGTAACAAATGGAATAGGCACCTTAGTATGTGATTGCTTGAGGTATAGGTATCCGTTAAAAAAAAATTAACATAATTTTTTATCAGTTTATTTTTGAACTTATTGTTATGTTCGTTTCAAATTTCTTGGCGGGCGTTGAATAGGTAGCTAATTCTCTTATCTCGAGGCGATAAAACAATTTGTAAACAAACTTAAGATTTCTTGCCAATTAATGAGCTAAAAGATTAACTGTTATTATCAGTTCCAAAACAGAATCAGAATCAATAACTTTATTTCTTTAGGCTTACAAAATAAGCACTTAGACAACTCAAATTGTATACTATAAACATAGTTATTATTATCAAATAAGAATTTTGTTAATGTCAATTACTTAATGCACACGTCCTTTAGATAAAAATACCATATACCAATACCAAGTAGATAGGTACCTTGGCCAATACAATGATCCTGAGAACTACAAAGTGGCAACATAGGTAAGCACAAAGTAGTCGACTGGTATAATGAATCAGCCACATTTATCGTCTCTGTGACTATTGAAAATTATTGAAGACGGTATAAATATACCAACTATCAAGTTCCCAGCATCCTGCTTGAATCCCACCTAAAGTGTATCTCTATCACTTATCCATATCATTATTTTCCCAAGATTCAACCTCATTCACATAAAAACTGGCTTAGGTACTTCAAACTGATAATAAATGAAAATGACAGAGAGGATGTTGTTTACTGCACGCAGACTCCGATACTTGTATGGTCGGTTCTCGGTCACACGGGATGAACACGCACTGTATCCTCCAGCCTCTACTGGTCCTTCGCTTGGTTTTTTCATGCTATTTTTTAAGAACGAGTACCTATAATCGTGAGAAGCAAAACTAGATCGTCTTGTCCAGTCCGTGATCTTATGCCATCCGCTCAATTGCGATCTCATTTCAATATATTTTTTATGCTTATTCCGATCTGAATAGTTTACTGTGAGACGATCACGTTTTTATTAAGACGTTTAACTTTGTATTGCTCTCGTAAATTTTGAATTTATGTAGGTATACTACCTATACGAACATATTTAATGAGCCATTTTATGGCCAACATTTTATTGGTTTACGAAAAATATTATTCGATATGGATGGACCTATCTACATAATAAGTATTTTTCGAAATATTGTATTCAGATGATTATGCTAGAGTTTATTTGTATCAACGAAATTTTAAGATGTTTTACAGTTTCTGGCGTAGATTCGTAGATAATTGTCCCTCGCTAACCTATTGGCAAACCATGCTAGCTTAGGTACCTATTGTGTTCGGGTAAGCCGACCAACGCAGCAGATATGCATTTACATGCGCTTGCATTTGAATGCGTATTTGCTCACGTTTACCTAAACTTACTCAGTTCGCGATCGACCGCCATCGTCGCGGGTTCAAACCAGTATTACCATCTCAACCATTTTGTACCATTAAACCATTTATACCACAAGTTGGCGGCAGTAGTATAAGTTAACCAGTAATAACCGATCTCAAAGGGCTGTTTGGGGACCAACCAGTACCATCTACCAACACCCCCAGGCAGAACCCTTTTCATATTGCATCCTTGACTACTCGGGAATGATTCAGAAATGTAAGCACGTCCGATTGTAAAGATGATAACATTACCGTGTCCATTATTATGAGTACCTATATAAATGGTAGGTAATGGTACTACTTATAGTCCCATCGATAGCACTATATTTGTTCACCTCTGTTGAAGATACTAGATGTTGCACCTGTGTGTTGCACAAAGGGAACTCGCGATATCTTCGTATCTGCTTCGTATAATAAATATTCGGGTTCGAAATATACCTGCGACACAGAATTTTACTTCTGCAGGTCGCATCTTTTCCTATTTTTGTTGTTTGCACTATAATTATGTTCCTAAAATACCTAGCCTTTTTTTTACTTTTTTACTTTAGAGCCTAAATTCATAATTCGGAACTCGAACTTCGAAACTACAGCGACCTCGAACTAATTTATTTAAAATTTATTTTAACGTTCTATTTAAGGGTCCATTATCAACATTTATTTTAATGCAACAAGCACAGATGTGCTACATTTGCATCTGACGCTAAGCAGCGTTATTACTCAAAGGGTTGGGAATGTTGAATGTATGTAACAGGAGGCGCGGTGTTCGTTGCACAATTGTACAGATGTTCCACAAAGGACCATGAGGGGTTTGAGCTAATATCATGCTATCTACTTTCCTGTCCGTGTGCGTTGCTGTTTTGGCTGCACGCTGCATGGATAAATGGACATTCCATTGTTCCAGGCACTTTATTTTAACTGGTGAATACCACTGCGGCGATATATTACGTTTTGAACTGCAATTTATCGTTGGAACTACCGGTACCATTGCCGGCCTAAACAAACGTTCTTTGCTTGAGGTTACTTGACATGGACTGTGTAGTGTACCTCTGCAATGGAATATCTACGTACTTAATGCTAAACAAACGTGATAAAGTTAGCAGATGATTCTTGGCTGTCTCAGGTTTGGTGGAATCACGGGGCGTTAAAATCTTCATCAAATATGTATAAAAATTTGACCCCCACCGCCCCTGGCAGTATCCGAATACACATAAGTAATACACAATACCCACCTGCCTAAAGTTATACCCTTAAACGTCAGTCAATTGTAGAGATGAGTCCGGTATTCAAAAACTAACTCAGTACCTGTTAGCCTAAAATATCTAACGCTATTGTAAAATCCGCATACCGCTAGGGAATAACTGTGCAAAGCGAGCATCGCGCCTAACCGACCGTGAGCCATAACTACCCAACGCTTCAATACCTATACTTACTTAACTATCATCTACGCATAGGTACTAGCGGACCGTTCACCCGTAAAGTTATGTAGCTGCAACAAGTACTTATTTGGTATTTCTAACCAAATCGGTTAGAAATATATTGGGTAGAAATCAGGACAGGTATAGACTATTGTAACGTTATTGGGTACCAGTTGGTACTAGCGGTATTAAAACAAAATACCCTACTAATAACTGGTAGCCAAAATATCCAATAACTCCCATCCTTAATCAATAGATACCTCTGCTGGGTTTGTTGTGATTTTCCTATTTTTAGTTCAGTCACAAGTATTGAAAAATTTGGTTTATTGTGAGGTAACGTGTTCTCAAGACTGTGATCCAGTGTAAATTAACATTACCCAAGGTATTATAATCTCACCCGGTGTCAAATAACGCAATCGCGGTTGACATTCGAGTAGATCGTGACTCGTGAAAACCTACATGATCCCACACACGAGGAAGCTGCGGTTCTTTATGCCTCTCTGAATATTATACGCGCCCGTTGCTGGAAATGTCTTCAACTATCTTTTTATGTGTACAAAATGTATCAGCGTAGCAAACATAACGAACGTGGCAAATAGTAGAAGGATTTCTTGAGACGATAACAGACAGTTTTCGCGGCATTTTTCCACGATTTATAGGCGCTTCCGGCGATGTCACGCCTGAAATGTATGTCTTCAAATGAAACGATAAAGATAGAGGGTGGATAGAGGGGTTAAAATAAAACGTGACGGGAAGACTAAACATTGGAGTTTTGCATTGTACATAATCCTATAATTCCAAGTGTTTCTCACATAAAGCGGCAGGTGTAGGTATAGATAGATATTTACATGCTTGATTGGCATGTAAATGTAATATTATTACATTAACATTCACATAACATTTATAATTGTAGGTACCTAACATACTTAACATCGTTAAAGTGTAACTATTGTTTATGTGACAATCCATGCAATCCAATTTAGATAACAACTATTGGATTAAAACTACTAGTATCAGTCAGCCAAAGGAAACGCATATTTTATTCCCCGTTGTTATTACTTCATCAATTTTATCAAATTCATCAATGTCTACGTCATAATATCACTCGGAAATTCAAGTTCATTAAAACCTGCTGGGTTATATATGTATTACCTACATTTATTTGTATGACATTATCCCTAAAATTTACCCAAATGTCATTAACATTATTATAATTATTGTCTTTATGAAAATCCAATTATGTTACACTCTTTATAGAAATATATACTGTATAGTATTATCAGTTAAAGGTAAAATATGCCACTGCATATTTTATACCTACTCTTTGATTAACTTCATCAATCATCATTGTCGTCATATCAGTCAGAAATTACCTTCAGCATTACACATTACCTACTTACTTATACCTAAAATTTAAAAGGAATTACATAGGCTTATACTTCTATACAAAATTACCTACACTCATAATTATTATATTTTCACATTACAGTACAAGAAGTGAGACGAAGAAGCGGCCACATAGTCGTTGGAAACCCCTATTGCATCAATAACTCACAACCGGTAAACTTTCAATTATTTCTAAATTTAGTCATACAGACACGCGTCTGTCTACCCACAAACGATGTTGGTAAGTACAGGTTAATGCCGCCTCAATCAGATACTAACCTTATTTCGTTACCTGATCAAGAACTGAAGTTACTGGAATAGTTCAATTGATTGAATCTATAGAATTCCGTGAAAAACTTTGAATACCCATGCTCTGGTAAATAAACTTAGATTACATGCGTGGTAAAGTCGGATAAGAACTAATAATACCAACGTAAAGTGTAAGACTGACTCTAAATTTTTCCGGCATATTTGATCAGAATGAACTCATGCGAATTCCTACAACTTCCTTGGTCTAACCTCAGATTTAGCCGTTAGTTTATCGTGGCAAAAGTCCCTATGAACGTATCATATCATATGGCATCTTATAGGTGTTGTTGAAATTATGATTGCTTAGGTTATTAAGAGGAAGGCCAAATACAAAACCCGATAAAGCCTGACAAAACTGAAGCCCTTAGTATGGTAATTCACCATTTATACTAATGCTCTACTTCTGAATTTTTTTGTTGAGGTTAAAAGTTTATTTTCGATTTTTATTGTTTTTTTTTGCTTTGTTTTATTGTGCTTTCAAAAGCGTAGTATAGTAGGTACAGAATAAGTAAATGTAGTACGAGGAGTAATTCCTAGTCGGTAACATCCCGTCGTCAACACTGTTGACGATTGGGAAATTAAAAGTTCCAATCGTTCACAGTGTTGACGAACGCTACTTTTTATTTCCCGATCGTACCTATACATTTAGTACAGGAGTCAGAGTAAAGAAAGCGGATTTCAATCAAAGGTGACAAAGATTTAAAAATGCTTTGTATTTTAAAAAATAGCTTAATATCGTTTTATTTTAGATTATAGCGTGGAATTTATAAATGAACTCTCACGTGTCATAGGGAATTTGGACATGTAATAATACACAGTTAATTGTAACATTTTGTCTGCGCCAACGCATCTGGTATTTTCGTTTACAAGCTCGTGGTAGGTGACGCATGCGTAATTACGCCAGGATGTTGATAATGCTTCTCATTCATCGCTATTGTAATAAAATCTAACTTTGTATCTACACATACCTACAAATAACATATCTTAATCTATACTCCGATTTAGAATCCAATATATTTTATGTCAACAAAGACATTTATGAACTTAACAAAACTCTACTGATAACAATAACAGAAAACAACAATAGCAACAACAAAGTTGGCACTAGAACACAAACTTCAACAACGCATAATCTCACATGTGTAGCAAAAATGTTTAAATTTAATTTGAAAACGAACGAGAGATCAGATAAATGATGAATGAAAATTTTCAAAACTAAAAATTGTTTCAAGCTTCTGTGCTTTGCTTGGGTGATACCATTACTTCTAATATTCCATGGGTTTAGTAACGCCTTTGTGTACAAAAAATATCCAGGTTTTGGAATCGGACTATAAGTAACTATATAATACGATAGGAAATCCTTTCTTCTATCCATTTCAGTTCTTCATACAATGCCAAAATATATCTATAGATTGAATTACCTATCTTTGTCGAGCATATTTTCATTTAAGCTCTTCAACCTCATGTCCTGGTACAACGTCGAGGTAACAACCTCACGTCCTACATTGTAGAGTTGAAAATTGTTTCGTACCTGTTTGAGACGACAGTGATTCCATTATCGTTATCGCGTGATTAGATATGTAATTAAAGAGATAGCTATTTTCGAGACTGGCTCAATCGTGTCGTGTCTTAGGTACTGAATCTCTAATGAGTTAAGGTTTTTTAGGAACGAATTAATAGTTTTGATAGTTTAACATTTATATACGTAACTGAGATACAGTACCAACCAGTTCGGGGGATAGTGAGCAACTTTCCGTCTCGCTCGACTCACTGTCATGACAATGGCGTAGTCCAACCACTACACATAGCTAGCTACAACTACAACTAACTTGCTCATAGAGGGCCTTTAATTTTATGGTCGTCTCGTCTGGTAAATATCTCTGCAAGGGATAAGACCGCCAATTGCAGGATGGGAGGACTTTCTGTACCTACTATTTATATTGTAAGATTGTAACATACCTCTTTCATGCAATAAAGCTTTTATTTATTTAAACTCATCACCGTTAACGATGTACCGGAATGGGTTGTGTGTGCTCCTTAAGATAACAACCTAGTAGAGTACCTACCTATTACAACTATAATTACTCATACTTTATCAAGATATCACTTGGAAAGATAAATGCCCTCATTAATATCAAAACCAACTATGTATGTATGTACTTTGCTCAAGAAAGTGTTTGTTGAAATACTGACTCGCTCTGTTTTCCAATTATTACCAACTACTACTAACAGATACTACTATGAGGTACCAAAATAGGAACAAGTTACAAGAGTATGTTGAAAGGGGGAACAAAATCATGGGATTCGTTACACTTGAGTCAAACCATTTTAAAGTTCAACTCATAATCGTTCAAGCAATCGTTGGCGTCGTCTTCGTCGGTAGGCCGAGACCGACCATCGTTCTCTAGTGTACTTGCCCTGTGTCAACAATGCACGCTCTCTCCTCGTCCTACGTTCCCCTATTCATTTTTGTTTGTACCGCCTCCGCAACGCACTGAGCCCGTGACCGTAAATCTAAGCGCGCTATAACGGTTAGGTTTATTTCATTCAGCGGACTGAAGAGTGGACGTACGTATACGTAATACTATATGGACTTACCAGTCAAAAGTATCCTCCGTATAGTAATCCAATTATGGTGCGTTTCCAACACCGAGGTCATTAGGACACAAAATCCAATTTTGGTAACACAAACACAATAGCTTAAACAATCGGTAAAGATAGTGCATAGAAATCACGATATACACAAATCGGTCGAAGACACTGGTATCACAGTATGAACCGGTTGCTAAGTAGGAGAATGTAAGTTGTGTTTACTGCAAGCGCGCGTTGGCGTTGAAGTTGTTGCGGGAAGCGGCACAGTCGCGTGGCGTGCAGTCGTAGCGCGCTCGACAGGGGCACTGGCAAGACGGGCGCCCCCCCGTACCCGCGCAACAACTCGACTCGCCCAACAGGCTTCTCTACCTCTCTACCGTGCGTATGCGCCGCGCGCCGTTGCCACGTTTACCACTCCTCGTTCGATACAAAGCGTTGTTGCCAGTTCGGCTTAATTTTTTTTGTTTTTGTGTTGACGCTTCTAAATGAGGGGTCATAAAATAGAAATGGAGTTCGACGCATAGAAAAAGTAGAGACATAGAGATAAGTAAAATAAAATTATGATTCGAACGCTTTTGACGAAATTAGAAGGCTTTCGTTAAAGTTCAATTTTAAAAGCTTTGTTGTTGTTGGACTTCTAAGATCATAGGTAGTACCTACGTTATTTTTGACTGCTTTAAATATGTTTATTCAGGTGCCACGTGAACTAAACCGCTGGCAGTATAGTAGGTAAGGTACCTTATCTATCCAATATTTTCAAATCAAAGTTTCTGCTGCTCAAATATTCGAGGAAAACCTCCTCCTACGGACAAAATGTGTCTAATATTGAAATGCAAAACGTGGCTATGCACCAAATGGCACAGCCACATGTGGCGATGCTAGTTTATTTTCATTATTATCCCTTATGCACCCCTCACTGAGAGCCAGGTAGAGGCGAATTGATTGTAAAAAATATGTTGAAGTAACTTGGATTTAAAGACTTGACGTAAACTAATGTAGTGCTTTAGATAAACTTTGTGGTTGCATCTCTATTTTGACCACCCTTGTATGTTTTGTTACGTTGGATAAATTAATGATAATTAACATCTTACCTTTGCCACTAACAGTACGAATTGAAAAGAATTAACCTGTTTATGCATCAAAACAAAAATAACGACAATGAAGCGTGTTTTAAATGAACTTGTTTTATTATTGTTGATGGGGCATTTGAGTTGCTTAATATCTTTTCTCCAGTCTGCAAGTTCTCAAAATCTTATACAACAAAACGCTACCGAACATACGTAAGGGTTTCCTTTCCTCTGATTTAAATATAAAAGAAATAAACAGCAGATTGTCTATAACCATGTAATGTCCAACTTTCTCCAAACTAACATAAGTATGGAATATAAATGCGAAGGTCCGAGATCTCCGTCTTCCGATACGCACAGGCACTGTGCACAGGTAGTAAACCCCGGGCACAACGCGGTGGGTTATCGTGGACATTTGTCACAGACTCGGCTATTCAGACTTATGATAAAACGCTACCCAAAATGGCCCCGAAGAAAAGTATACAAGGAAGTTTAGTATCCCTGAGTTATAATCTTTGACGATATTTTAAGAAATACCATTGTAGAACAAATTGCCAGATTAGCAAGTAACTTACCGTGGCATAATTTAGGCCGTACACTTTGCTCTGAATTAGTTATCTGATATGAAACGGTTTACGATTCTCTGGAACCTAGGTATTTCCATATCAGTGTTCAGCCCGGTGTGTGCTGCTCTGCACTAGGGAACAATATATTTTAGCGGAAGACGACGTTCCTATCTCTGCCTATTGTACGAAATAGCACGAAAGGTGCCTTTGCAACTGGCGTTTTGCCACAGCCAGACAAAAGTCGAGGTTCCTCCCCATTCTTTTACTTCTGGAGAATGTCAGTGAAGGCTGCATAGTTTATGACTTCTGTACCTTTTACCTACCTTCCTTCGTCGATTATTTTAATGAAAAGTAGTTCTTTTAATGAAAACCGACAACTCTTTTAATGTTAAGTAATTTATTGTAAAAGTACCAAAAAAAATTCATGCTTTTAATTTAATGTCGCGTCTGCTAAGGACTGCAAGTGCCCTAGTCCTTGTACAAATTTGTCGTGAAAATTCACCCAGAATAAGAATTAAAAATCGATATTACCTGCTGTATCCACTTTAGATACGCCAGTAAGATGAAGCCTCGCTAACGACATCGCCGGTACTTCACTCCGCCGACAAACAGCTACATCTTACCTCCGCAGCTCGTTCTGATAAGGCACATAGTGCGCCATTTGTCAAATTGTCATTACGGTTTCTTGTCTGCTTATTTTGCCTTACCCTTTGCTTTTATGAAAACAAGATAGGCTCTAGCACGTTTTATATAAAAATTATCATGAGACCTTAATACAACTAATGCAAGTTCAATAATAATCTCCCTATTCATTTTTGTAAGTTACCGAACTGTGTGCCATTGGAATAAGTTACCTGTCGGTCTTTTGTTATAGCTTGTTACGTGTTTTAAAATGATAATATATAGATAATCTTCTCATTTGTCATAATAATGTAGGTCCATATTATATACATACCTTGTCCTCAAAAAGTAACTCCTTAGAAGAGCTAAAGAAGGCAATAACATTGAAAATCAAATAAAGCCCAATTTCACCCGTAAAATAATAAACATCTAAGAAATGAGTCGAAAGAACAACCTTATCCATTTGAATTTTCTAAATTCGACTCGACTTCGATACTCCGAATAGCGATAAAATTAGAGCAAGGGAACGCGTGTGTTCCTCTTTCGTTGAAATATCCATAATGCGAGTTGCGTGACTTTGAAATTAAAATGTTATGGTGTGGTAATGTTACTTGCGTAACAATTCTCAAATACCTTACATTTTATTTAAAACTTGTCACTTATTTAATTCTTTTGGGCTGACTCCATCAATCACTATGACGTCTTGAATGTTGGCGATGTTAACCAATATAACGAGTTACATAATTAAAACCAATATTGTCCATATCGTGTGTTCATAACAACGGCACGTACTCGTTTTTATAACGAGTGTTTATATGGAACGGACGCAAACGTTTAACAAGCTTTTATTGCTTGGAAAATAACTTTGGATGTCCGCTCTTTATTCTGTCGTCGCTGTCCATAAATAATATTTTGGTTACGGTATGTTTAATAATTCATGTTTCGAATTCGCGGACAATGGGCGATTAGGTAAACCGCATGGTTCGCGTGAATTCATGGACTTTGTGTGAAGTCATTAAAATGACCACGGCATATCAAGCGAGGATTACAGGTGACAAAGCTCGCGGGCGTATGGTCATCTAATTCTAAACAAATGCAAATTGAGCGGGCGCGGGTAGGCGAGATGGACATCCGCGGCAAATGGTGGCGTATTGTGCTCGGTGCGCTAATGGGCGAGTAATTGGCACGAGGTCAGCAGCGGTCAGGCAGCCGGCACCTGAATGCGGCCCGTGCCTCCCGCATCCTGCCAGATCACTTGATCGCATCCCGCTCCTCATCTCACCGCCGCGCCGCCGGCTGAGATACCTCCCGTCCAAACGATTTAATTACACACGTAATTAAACCCAATCCAGACTTCAATTTCATAACTGATACGCCTGTTTACCAGATCACGGTCGAGCAGAATTCGTTACACGCCAGGAGGCTGAAATGTGTGTTTTATTGTTGAATTTATTTTGATCGCTATACTTGCATTTCAAAACAGTCTCATAAACCAGGAGTGAAAAGTGAAATCCGAAACAGAAATTATATCTACCGTTACAGTTGGAACCTACTGTGAAGGCAGAGCAGCTTCGGATGTTGTCGATCACGTAAGCTGCTGTTGGGTTTTCCTGCGTATACATATTGTGATTTGAGACGTAGTTGAATAAGGTTTAAAATATGGTACAGCGATTGCAAGATAAGTGAGTGGTCTCGCATGTCAGCTGGCCTGTCCTTGTTCGTCCGCTGGCCGCAGGAAGTAGCTCATTGTGTAGCGGCGACCCGTGTCCACTGCGTCCGAGCACCGAGCTGCTGAGAGTTGATACTGATCCACTATAATTCCTCTTGCTTTGTGAACCGTCACTCTGTGATGTGAATAAATTACACCTAAGTAGTGGTTTCAGAGGCCAAATAATAGTACCTAATTTGTCACTTTGGTCCTCATCTGGTAATTTACAAACCAAGGTTATCAGAACCATTATTATTTAAGACCATTGTGGGAGCCGTGAACACGTGATTTTAGGATGAACGTCTGTACGGATGCATACAACTGCAAGACGTAATAACTCAGTGTGACGTCATAAGCTGTCACTTGAGTCACACGCGAATACCCTCTTAACACGACAATTAAATCGCACTGATCCGCTGCTACAGAGCTCAGCTTTGAAATGTCCCACTCAATTAAATTTATATTAAATAGAGCAGTAAGATCCTATACACAAGGCCTAAACACAGGTGGGCACCTTACTACATGTAGTGAAAGAGTCTCAGTAAAAGACCGATGTAGAGCAGATTTCAAAACAAGCGGAACTTTATAAAATTCACTCATATTAATTGAATGGTATCTATGCTACCAATTCACAAAAGATTTCCATAATAATTCATGCAATTATATGACATTAAATCTTGATTTAGTAACATGTTTGAATTGAATGAACGGCACACAAAATGGTTAAATCTAGTATGGTACAATGAATTGACTGAACGGAAGCGTTTTCGTGTCTCATTAAGGCTTAACTTCCGTATCTATTTACCAAACAACAATAGTATCTTTGTATTCAGCCTCTGGGCCAGAAACAAAATGTAGGTACTCATGTACCTTCCTGCTTAATTAATCCAAAGTATTGAGTGTGAGAAAATGAAGCTAAATAAGACAGTCGTGAGATCGGGGAGGGGAAAACAAAAGTAGAAGCAGAGTGCGCGCCGCCGCGCCGCATAACGCGATTTCCCACAACTGGCAATATATTTTTGTTGGGAATTGCTTTGTATCAACGATAAAAACACAGCGTTACTCACTAATCAGTGAGGACAAGAGATAAGGACAATGGGCAATTTTGTTCATGCGTTCCCAAAGAATCACAATGAACGGTTGGGGACTGGTGCATGCAGAAGTAAAATTTCGCACGGCTTGCATTGTGCTCATGTCCATGAGTGCTTGTACTTTATGTACTCGCTATGGAACAGAGTTCACACTCAGGGTTTTGTGTTAGTTCTGTTGGAAACAAGAAAATTCAGTTTCTTTGTTACAGACGGGAGAAACTTGCCATACGGTCCTAACTCGCTGTTTTCCTGCAAAACAACTAGGTATGTTTAGTACCTTCCTACCTAACTTATTTAATGTGTGACAATGTGTTGTGTGTGTTCGTGGTTGCCTCTTTTTTATCAAAATTAACTTTGTTGTATGCCACATTGTGGCTCTCTTGCTGATGTTCGATCCACTTTTTACTTATGTTCTCCGGGAGTGTTTCTATTTATCTACCTAACCTTATTTATTATAACTACGTGCTTTGTGACCTTACTTTAAATGGTTGTTAATACTCACCCAGTGATAGGTAGAAGATTTAGTCCAAATCCGTCAAAAATACAAAAACCATGCACGTTCATCCAGTGTTGCCCTAACACAACGTTACAGATTTGTCAATTTGGTAATGGCAATTGGACAAGCATACCTATATTACCTATTACCTAATAATTATACAAATGATTGTGTTACATTACCACGCTAACGCTTGTTCCTACTAATGGTATTTCACAATTGCGCATTCTGTCAATTTGATGATTGAAAACATATTATTATTGCAAGACTCTTACTTATAGTTATCGAACCATTACGAATACCAATCGCACTCAAAATATTCTCTAATATTAGGTATTTATTTTGTCATATTTTTGCCTTTATATTGTCAACATTAAGTGGTTTTTGACACAATAATTATATACATTATATTATTATATTATAAGTTTATACACAAAATCCCTTTTTGCATGTTAGTAGGTTTGTAACTATAATTATTTCATTAACAATTGCGTTCGTTGTGGAATAAAATGTAAGTTTCAGTAGAAATGCCAATTTAAGAATATAACGCTGAACCTAAAGTATATAAACTCAGACTTGAAAATTCATTACAACCTAGGCGTGCCGACCGGACGCTTTGGTTAGTTTTAGGATCAGCGTCCGCCGAAGCAAAGTTAAATATAGAGCAGACAGCGTTGTCTGCAATAAAGCTACTAGTTCTATGTAACAAAACCTCATTTGTCATGCTTTGTGCAACGCTTAACATCCTGAGAGCCGGCCTTTTTGCAGAGTTACGCGGTGTTTTGTGCGCGAAGCCCGACACAGGACTTCCGGAACGAAGATACGACATACATGCTATGGTGTAAATGATTCCACTGTGCTGCTCAGCTTTATCTCAGCAAATAGGGCACTGGGTATTTGTAGGTTTTTGTGACATTGTGAAAATCCTTTGTACTTATGATGACTTAAAAATTTAACTATAGAATGAATACAAATGGCATGAACCTATGGGTTCGTGGGTACCTATACCTATCTGAATTAATTTAAAAGTACTCTGTTATTCCAATGTCTCTATCCAAGGTTGTCTGGTAGAGATCGCTCGTGAGCGATAAGACCGCCAATTGTCACATTTCTTTTTTGTTTCAAATTGTTTGTAAACTGTTTTGTTAAGTGTGCAATAAAGTATTTTCTATCTTCTATCTATCTATCTTATTCATTTTTATGGGACAGCAGGTCATACATAATTTACTCGTGCAAGTGCCTAAACCGATGCATGGTACTGGTAATGCATTACTAAAGTCCCAAAGTTACACACAAGGTAAGTATCGCCTATTGTAGAGCCTATGTAAATGCCTATCTTAGAGGTACGTAAGATTTGTTGTGGTTGTAAGAGATTTTTTTTATTTATTTGCTTTTCTTATGGTTCCTCTCATAAGTTCACTATAGATATCTACTTACCTAAAGTGTAGGTGTCAATTATAAAATTTCAAGACGTAGGTACCTAATTTTATCAACCTTCTTCGGTAAAATTTATTCACGAGTGCCCTTCTTGGTAGAGCTTTATGATCAAAATAACCCGTACGCAACAAACCCTTCCTCTCATAAATCATCCTCAACAATATCGAAACTAGTTACATTATGCTGATAATATTATAGAGGTAGATGTTATCGACGACACTTCAATCAGATTTTTCCGAAAGGATCGATGAGGCACGTCGCTGTAGCTCTTCAGTTTGCTCTCGAACCGTGCCAAAATGGACCAATCAAATCAGATTCTACTTGTGCATCACTTTTAATAATGAAATTCTTTACAGTGCCGGCCTAGCCTACATAGATTTTTCATATCGTTTTCTTTTTGGCCGTTCGGCCAAATCACTAACCTCTGTATTTAACCTTACATAACATCACCTAGTATTGTTGTTATCGGCTAAGTAGTTATTGTTAGATGGTAACCTACTCGGTTCATGCCACGTCTTCGTTCACGTTTCGTGGTTCGCGGCGTCATGTTTCTGAAATGAAGACCAATTTGTTTACAGTGAAAGCATTATAATTTAACATGTAAACCACAGTTTAGATTTCAAATCCCATGTAAGTAATGTATGTTAATATTTAAATTGCTTATTTTTTATCTTTTTCAAAATCACACTGAACTATAATTAGATTTTATCCTAATTAATTCCTTTGTGTCTTGGAATACCATCATGGCAACTTGTAATGTTATCTTTCAGGGCATTACAATGGGTAATGTAATTTTTAAAATGGCTCAAATCTTGGTCTATTGACTATCGTTTTTATCGAAAAGCCTGGCTAATATACCTAGATCTTGCGAAACAGTGACAGCTCACCTTCCTATTCGGATTGGATGAGCAAGATGTTTAACCTGAATTGTTTGATTGGCCATCACTCCTGTCCGGTGCACCTAGAGATGCCGGTGTCCCTCGCACGACCGATTCTCCGGACTGTACATTCTGGGATGTTTATTGAACTGTTCATGTTTTATGCAAATCCACTTGGCAGAAGATATCGGATTGGTTCAACTCACCTGTCTCATACTGCTGAATTAGTAAACTACCTAGCAGGTCTACTTTTTTTTTTTCGAGTGGAAAATTCTGTAACCATATATCATATTGTGTGTAGGGTACAGTATGGTTATGTGATTATTATATGTATATAACCTAGCAGCTATACCTGTCTCTACTCTACCGTTTCTTTTGGTTTTGCGATGTTCCTTAGCTCATTAACTCTCAATAAAAATAACCATAAATCAAACTAATCTCCTATTAGTTAGGTTTCTCTAATCCATTATTAGTTTGAGTTAATGATCGTTTTTTGGAAGTGTTTATCTACCTCGAGTCGAAATGCTTGACAAAAACAACAAACGAGAAACTTATATTTGCATAAGCGAATTCGGCGAACGACACCACCCGGAGATTATTTAATGAGGACCTACCTAACACAACAACCAGAAATAAAACAAAGCTGCGAAACTCGCACGCGCTCTTGTAATTTATGATTCGGTTATATTATACCTACTTGTTCAGAATAATGCAAGAGAGTTTTGGTTTTTAACAATGCCTTGCAACGTAAGCAAAGCAAAACTACAATCACAACATTGAAAATGAAACCGGGGAACCCAAAATGTCTGTTCTCGCGGACATACCGATTTAGGAAATGTTGGAATGATAGCTAATTCGCGCTGTGTCCTTATGAAAATTGATCGTGGGCGGTGCCGGTGCGTGGTTTGGTTGATTTGTACCTACTTCTTGGCCAGTTTATGCTCAACAAGACCGAAATAATCTACATTCGACAGCATCCGTTAGGTACACTATAGCAGCCAAGCAAGAATCCCAATCTTATGATGAAGCAACCGGCATGTTTTAAAAATAACATCCATATTGCCGCACTCGAACGCATTGCATCGATGCGCGGTATTAGACTGGGCGTTTCTTGCCTACAATCGTTCTGGAATGTTTCTTTATGCAGGTGTTTGCAAACTGGTAAACAAGCTGTATAACAAATTGAAGGTAATTTTACTTCAGTGTTCTTATTACGCGCTCGAGTTTGGAAGATTAATTAATTCAACTTTCTGGATTTCAATATTTCATGAATAAAGTTAAGAGTTATTTTAGTAATTGTAAATTAGACCGCGGAATGTACGCAATTCGGGAATTGTCTGCGGAGTTTGGGTGTCTTATGGCGCTGGATTTACCTACCTACCTCCGTATAATTCTTTCCAAGTCATCTCGAAGACCCTCCGCGCTGCGGCCTGCGTCGGAAGTCCAACCGCTTCCGAGCATTCCTATAAATCCAGCCAACAACTGGCTATCGTTTTCCCCGCATCCATTAACATTGTAAAGAGGCTAGAGAGAGAAAAACTATGGAGCAGATTATAAGAACTGAAGACTCACAACTTCTTGGAATGGATAAATTTATCTTTGGTATTGGCATAAAACTGCCAGCCAGCGACACGGAATTTTGCTCATCTCTATCGAATTATTCTTACCTGTCTCCCTGCTCTGTCCTTCTAGGGGGACAGTTGGGGAAAAAAGTTCCATCAGTCCCCCTTGTGTAACGGTGACAGATGAAACTTTTATAAATCTTCTCAGTACGTCAGCACCCACTGCGGGGTATAGAACTCCTCTCCATTACTCCATTCTAACCGGTCTTGTACCACCCTAATGCATTACGGTTAAAATAACTATAATAATAGACATAACCACATACATAACATTTTATAGTTTTAATGATTTGATGTAATTAAATTAGATATCATTAAAAACTTATCTCCCTTTGTTTGTCGTCTCGCACTAAATCATACCACGTCTATGGATTATAATAAAAGCGATTTCAAGACACGTGTGTTTCAGATCCATTTAGTTTATTGCTCTCGCCATTACGTGAACATGACCTATCTGCCCACGCTCCGATATGTACCGTGTCATTTATAATTCGAAAGAAAGTGATTGGATACGACTATAAACGGTTTCATTCTATACCTATGATCCACCTTGTCTTTACATTAACGAAAGATAGGTAAGTCACGGTCATTTTACAATTACTTAACCAGACGAGTTTTATCTAGAGTTAAATAGAATTTAATGCAGTTTTAATGTTTGTTGCAAAGCGGAAAGCCGATTAGCCGTAACTTTGTACATAGGCACAAATGGTCGCGTGTTGCTTGTGGTTGCCTCCACTGTTGCAATATAAGTAGGGGCCTACAAATTGGTATAGATAATACAATAGACATGTCAGACTGCTTTAAAATGAACAAAAATCTAGGGCAAATAGATTTCGATACCTTGATACTGGGCTACGCTATGATGCTATTTAGATTACACAAGACCATGCGAAATACTAAACCAATACGACCAATGTGGCGCAGCGGGCGAAAGTCCGCTTGCGACGAAGGAGGTTGCTGGTTCGATTCTCGCCTTGTGACAAATGTTTGTACGATCTGTTAATATTTGTCTCGGGTGTTCTGGATATTTTCTATGTATGATAAATAAAACGAAATAATACTGTAATATATTGTATTAAGTATATCAGTCATCTAGTACCCATAACACAAGCTCTACTTAGCTTGGGACTAGATGATGTTGTGTGGATTGTCTATTATGTAAATATAATACCTATTGATACTGTATACTACGTCTCGAACACTGCCTTTCATTCTTTTGAATTTAGATCAGAGTCAATACTACTTATGTACATAGGTATTAGGTACCTATCATACCTGCAGCCTATTATTTTATATTATGAAATTGTGTAAAAAACGTAAGTTGTAGTTAGGTAGAGTCTCGTAACTGTAACTGTAAGTACGTATGGATTTAGTATGAGGAAATAATACCTATGTCTATTTTATTGGGTCGTCACAATGATTCGCCCGCATTGTGTGATATCATTTAAGTACTTACCCATACCAAACCAATTTTTTTACACGATTAGTTTCTTCAACTCTTTGACGTATATATCAATATTGAGAGTGAAGGGCCTGGTGACCCGTACAACAGGTTTTTTTCTAAACCTATCACAGGCACCAGTTCTCTCACAAAACAGGTCTTAGTCGATGATTTTATTTTATAAGTACATATGCCCAGAATTTTACCTACTACATAAGTTACTGTACTTAGTGTTACCTATAGATAAATAAGAACCTATTGTGAGAGATAAATAAATGATTTATTTACTAAAAAAAAAATATAAAAGCCAGATCAACCTATCATAACAAGGCAACTGAAATAGCCTGGAATTTGTTCTTGTTATTGAATGATGGTTGCTTCTCGAGTGCCGACAGAGATCGTTGATTACAAAAGAGCAGCAATTGAGATGTTAGACGCAGGAAATGTACAGATTGAAAATTATGTTGCACAATCTCAGCTCATCTATCCTGCCACCTCATTTGATAAACTTCATCCGTTATTTTCAGTCATCATCATGTTATTAAACCACAACGTGTTTGATGATAATGTTGACGATGTGGTCTCAGCGTTCCCACATCTACGTCTTTTTACGTAGATCTACTAACTTTAGGCCTTTCCTGAAAACCTACGAACTTCAGTCCCAGAATCTACGTATTTTTTTATCAAATTGTACAAATTTGCTGCATTACGAACAAAAATACTCAAAGTCGTGGGAAAAGAACAAAAAGTATTCAGGTTGGGTCAATAGAAGCAGCAAAGGGGATTACTATTTTTATTGCAATTCATGTAAATGTGACTTGAAATGCTACCCTACTGTCTTCATTTTACTCAGAAAAAAGTACGTAGGTCTACGAACTTTTCATCCGAAATTTTTACTAAATCTACGTCTTTTTCTAATGTGGTCTACGCCTTTTTCAAAATCCGAGTTGGCAACACTGGATGTGGTTAATCATACTGGTTTTCTTATCGAAGATGAGTACAATGGATGCTTTGAAGTTAGATGTATCAACTAAGAAGAGCTTTATCATTATGCTTGTTTTGGATGACTTCAATCATGCAATCAGCAGAGAAAGTTAAATCTACTTACGAGTTCTTAGTACACATCGTTTCCGGCTTGCCATTGTTTGTAAATGGCGCATAAACTATTGTTCTTTAATGAATGTACAGAACGTATTGCATTGGTGAAGCTAGTACGGCAAGCGAATTAGAATGTTTGTTGGGATTGAGGCATGGGAGATTGAATTAATTGTTGGAAAGCGATGAGCCTGTGGGCAGAACAGACGACGGTGAAAGTGCGGTCAAAGGCCGCGGCCTGGGGGACTGTGTCATCTAATCCGATAATATCGCTCTGATGATACACCACTTCGGCCTTAACTAACCACGGGGTAAGTATTATCAGGTTTTCTCTGCCATTCGTGACCTTTTGGTGACCAATCAGTTATTGCTTAGTCACTTATAGGATACAGTTGTGGTCAGTTAGTGACGAAGTTCTCAAAATATGTTACACAATTTTAACTATCGCAGTACGAATCGACTGAATACGTTTTATTCCTTTGACCGTAAAGTAAACAAAGGTTTGTCAAACAATAAAAGTTGATATCCCGGTGTCAGCAATTCATGGTGAATAAGACCCTTGGTTTTACGATTGTCTCATTAAAGACAGCGATCTAAAAAAGGTTTCGAAGGATACATTTTTTTTCAGTTACGACTGTTAGGAGTCATGTAATGAGTGCTTTAAAGTGGAAGTAAATGGTTGTCCGAAAACTAAATTTTAGAAACAACTGTACCGTCTTTCATTAGACATTTAGACACAGATACAAGCTAAAATACTACATATTAGTAAGATATAGACCATTTTCAAATTGCAAACATTATGCTTGAAAGACCTTTGAAGGTCACCTTTTGCAAATCATTGACATCCGACAATAACCACCACCACGCTTGGCAGGCGGATTGGTGATCGCAGTGTTGGTATTCAAGAATACTCAGAAGGAAGCTGCTGCCCTTCCTCTGGTAGGTTCCCTTAGTCGGCTCTTACGACGGTCGGTTGAGTTGATTGCTGATTCACCACTCAGGAATTTCTTTCCTGCTCTATTCATCTAATTCAAATTATAGTTCTCAGAACTCTCCTCTAATTCCATGTGTAAACTAAAGTTCCTACGAATTCCTCATTGTAAGAAGCTCCGTCTTTTAAAACGTACTCTCGATAGTATCAAAGGCTATCGTAGCGGGTGACATAATTGCAAGAAACGACCTAAAGTCACGTACTGCTGCGTAATCTGACGGTTATTGTGCCCGAGACCGAGTTGAGTGGGACCAAATATCTTGCCTGAGAGCTCGCCTGTGGAGCTTCATCAAATCAATCTAAGCCGAATTTAAATAGGTAACGGCTTGTTGCACAAGGCACATCGACCCGCGGCTAGTGAAGTCCGTTTGATCGCTTATGCATCAAACGCGACCTGACACTCCTCTCTAGCCGACACCATAACCACACGCTGCTACGTCCCTCTTAATAACACTTTAATAGCTTCAGACCAGTTAAAAAATAGATGGAACGACCGGTTACTTACATACATACATACCTATTCATCTACCAGTAGATCAATCTGTTTTTATGTTTTTAATGCATGACAAAAGCAGTTTACCTACTGGGTTCTTAGAGCTCTGGGTTATAAAAATCGGTCAAAGTTAAACAATGCTCTTTTCTTTACCTTTGATAATAATCGTAAATAGTAGGTAGGGAAGCTTCACTTCTCAGTAAATTCAAGTTTAGTTTTTTTCAGATTTGCTTTATGGTGCAGTTTATAATTGGTCTCTTATCAAAGAATAGGTATCTAGTATCAAACGTGCACATTCCAACTCCAACCAAGCAAAAAAAAAAAGATAATTATTTAAGATAGACCGTAGCGACAGATAGCCATCGTCCCTGTTTGTAAAATATTTTTGTAGAATTCGCCTTTGTGTTGAAATACACCTTTAAAAGTAGGTACAGCCGTCCAGATAAACCTGCCTGGTTTCATAAGATTCCATCGAAGGTAGGTGAGTATGAGGGCTTTTCAAAGAACCTAAACAAGTACAAATCCTATTAAAATAAACTTGTGCCACTAAATCCGCCAATATTGGGATAGTGGCACAGGTTTATTTTAACCTACCTCGGACCATGCATGTTTTTAACAAAAGCTACTACAAAAAAATCGATTTGTATAACATCAGGCATAATAGTTTTAAAAAACTAATCAACACCAACTTCTTTAAAAAAGGGTTTAATATTATATTATGTATCCATTATGTTTTGTATTTATGTATTGTGCCCTCTTTCCGTAGGTCTAGGCATCTAGGTACTTGATTGATTACTGACGACAGGCATATTATGTATTTTTCTTACTAGGTTTTTATTGCATTTTGTGATTTTGGTTTGTTATTACATATTTCTTAAAATAGGGTAGTTCATAGTTGCAAGCTTTTTGTTTCCAAAGTAAATAAAATTAAATAAATTGCTTATACATAATATACCTTTGGTTTCGCCTAAACTGGACCTTCCGCATTAAGAGAATTTCCGTAGTGTTAGAACGTTGCTTTTCTAAGGTTAATTGATGGCTTACGGTTTACGAATGCGTGCTGGAATGCTGCCCTTGCAGATTTAGTGGTGTTAGGCTTGCGGTAAATTATTATCTGTCAAGACGACTTACAGTCATAGTTTGTTTATTTTCCTTTACTAATGCCCATGGCTCTAAAAGTTCACCGTAATCTTACCAGGTAGGTTTGCTGGCGAGAAATTAATCATTCTACGTTCTAGTTAAAAAGTCAGGCAATTAATTTTACAAGTGGTCGCACAAGCTAACGGTCGCACCGAGCTACGATGCTAAATAGAGCGTATGATTATTAAGTACTACTTCTATAGACTTTTTGTAAATATCTAATTGGTCAAGAACTTCAGTTTTGCGATTTATTCTACCGAAGCTAACTGATAAACCGAAATGTTTACAGAGTAATTTTTTTAAATAAAAAATCGAGTTATTCAATTTATAATAATTAGTAGCCATGCGTGTAGCATGATTTTCACGCTTCAATGGTGAAATATGTCCGTTGTCGCTTCCTTCTCGCATGGATCACTGAACATGAGCGTTACTAAGTCCTGTGAATGACCTTTTGCTTCAGTTTACTCTTCTTAGAATTACGGGCTATCTAGAGCACAATCGAATATATAACCTAATAAATTATAATTCTTTATGTATAAGGGTCTAGTATAGACCTTAATCTGAAGATCATCATGTAAATTGCTAGACAAAATATCAAACACCATTGAACTTTTAATCTTGGCTTTATAAAAATTTGGACCAAGGCCAAGAGCGGCGTCATGTTCAGATATAAAGTACCCACATATACTTATTTGGGTTGTCGTAATACTTGTTGTATTAGTAACCGATGATCATAATATACGATTGCAATCAATCGATTACGTAATTCTCTCGGGAAATAATATTAATGTGCACATACTGCCCACTTCACGCATGTCTAACATCTACTATGAGTAGGTACCTAAGTAGATATGAATGTAGCCTTTATGTTTCAAATGATAAGGTGCAAGCAACATTTACTTGTGAAGAAATATCTGTGACTATACCTCGAAATTGGGCTTGGGATTTTGTAAAGATGCGTGCGTGAGGTCAGGCGACTCACGGCGCGAGCTTTCTTCATAAAAAGATTTGCGTAAATTTTAGTCATTTATCATTGCCAATGTTTTTTGTGTTGTGACTGATGTTGTAAATAATGTTTAAGAGAATTTATTGTTCAATAGTTTCAACCCAAGAGGTCAATTAAAGAAAATTCAAATCAATGCAGAATCGTAGCATTGATAAAAAAAAGTATAATACATATTATGTATTATATATAATTTTTAAATGTTTACAAAAGAGAGTAACGCCGTGTCCTAGCTGACGCAGTGTCCTTACTTGGCGACAAACCACAACGCGACGCGAACCTCCATATTTTAATTTCAATTTGGAAAAATTCAATAAATATGGGCGACGTGAGGCCTCGCGTCGCACACGATTTTTGAATTATCAGACATTGAAATAAAAAATATATAGTTAAAAACTAAAACCCGACTACTTAAAAGTCCTAAACAAGCGTTTACCTATTGTCCTTATCATTTTCTTTTGATACTTAGGTAGTCGGAGGCCTTTGTTACTAATTGTACCGTAGGTATATGGGGTGAGTGCCTCCGCCTACTTAAGAGTGTGCCATAAGCAATTTAGTGTTAGAAATCGTTATTTATCTCAGAATCTGTGAAAGCTACTACCTTGATGAAAATTTGCTCGATAAAATATTATTTTGAAAAGTACATGTTTTGCACAAATTTTGCTATTTATCTCAGGAACAGCACATTTTATTTGTTGGGTTTTTGTTTTGTCAAGAAAGCATGAAGTATTTCTTGAGTTATGTCTTTAAATGTTTCGATTGGTTGTTAAATTAACTTGTAATTAAATAAAAACTCATTTTTTGCGCTTCCGCCTTTCCAAAAACGTATGCTCTGTCCCGCTCCTATGAACGCAACATCCTACCTTTTTACAAAATGGCGCGCAATGCGCACTCTTAAGTATCAAAAGAAAATGATAAGGACAATAGATGACCGCTTGTTTAGGACTTTTATGTAGTCGGGTTTCAGTTTTTAACTATATATTTTTTTACCCTTTTGCTTGAGAATCGTTAATCACACAAAAGTTTGAAAAACGGTTTTGGAAAGTACAAACAAATACCTTTGCAACGATACCACATACGAGCATATTTCATCATCATCATCATCATCATCATCATCAGCCCATACACGTCCACTGCTGGACATAGGCCTCCCCCGTACGACGCCACAAATAGCGGTCCAGAGCCGCCTCCATCCAACGACTCTCTGCGACCGCTACGATGTCATCAGTCGATCGAGTGGATGGTCTCCCATGTAGGGGGGGATTTGCCATAATCACCACGCTTGGCAGGCGGATTGGTGATCGCAGTGTTGGTGTTAAAAATACTCAGACGGAAGCTGCTGCCCTTCCTCTGGTAGGTTCCCTTAGTCGGCTCTTACGACATCCACGGGTTGAGTTGGAGGGGTCGATATTCGTACGCCGCGGCCCCACGGCAAGCATATTTACTAACATTGAAATTTTCGACCCTTTCTTCGATCCCCGCTATCTCGTTAGACCCCCATTTTTATCTGACGTCACCTAGCCTATAACCATCGGGCTATTAAGACGAATCATATGACACCTCATTTGTTGAAATCGGACCAGTAGTTTCAGCGCTACGAGGGAACATAAAAATCGGCTACATACATACATACATACATAGGGTGTCAAAATCATAACCCTCTCGTAGTCGGGTAAAAATGGAGGTTCGCGTCGCGGTTTGTCGCTCAGCTAGGGCACCGCGTAAGTGATATAATAACTTTGTTAATTTTGTATAAAATGTTACCCGTTTTTGTCTGAAAGTTTTATTAATTAATATACATGTATTCATTAAGGGCTGTGGATTTTGTTAAACCAATAGATAAACAAAAATAATATGACGTTCTGCCGTGGATACTCAAAAGGTATTTCGAAGCATAGGTATAAATTAATGTAGATATCTTATATGTAGCTTTATCTCTACGGTCTCTTGAACGATCATTGATTTTACGAGGACACAGATATCAACTGGTAAAGTGGTTGTTAACTCTAATTGACTTTTTCTTGATGGTCTTAGAGGAGTCCGTCGAAAAGGCCCAAGTGTCACTACGAGTATGTAAGAAAACTCATCAATCAAGCCCGCAAAAGAAAGAATCCGCAATGACAGATATCTCAACCAAACTTTATAAAAAATTTCATGTTTTTTCATTTACTGCTGACATGAATAATTGAAATATAACTGAGTTGCTTGAAACGTATCTTAAACGGGAAATGAAATTAAAGCTATTTTTTGCGCAAAAACTCATAAATAGCACTTGATTTGATGGTATGGCCGGGTTGACGGTTCAGGTTTTTGTTTGTTGATTTCTTTGCTTTATTACATTCTGCTCATATTTTTCGTGGCGGTGGAAAACATTTCACGGTGTATAACGTTACCAGCCGCGTCCAAGGTTATGCAGTTATTAGCAGTAAGCATGCTAGCGGTGTTATGTCAGTTCGTAGTAGGTATCATATTTAACATACAACCGACGTAACAGTTCTCAGTACCTACTGACACGGTAGATACTAACACTATCTACTACATAGGTTAGGTTGTATATACTCATATGCATTATACAGTGCCACTGCACGTGGGAAATGTGATCGGAATAAATAAGCACTTGTATACACTCAACGGACGGCAATGTCATTTAAAACATAAAAGTAGATATGTATATGTGTGCTATGTTAGAACTTTTTGCCGTATTGATTAGACTTACAAAAAGAAAATTGCAATTAACTTATACCGACACCTTTTTAGATCTGTTACCTATATTTCTTCTAAATTAGTATAAGTTATCTACGGCAGTTATCTGCATGAACAGTCTGAATAATCTCTCGGAGAGATAATACTTATTAGCTGCTGGGACTTTTGTTTTGTAACTGTACATGAATGAAAGTGAATCATACTGACGTCTGATAATACTTAATGAATCACTGATTCCCATGGCTCTTCGCCTTTTTTTTCGAACTCTACTCTAATTGTCATTGCATTTGCCTCCTATACTCCTTAACGGTTTTTACCAATTTTAATCTTTGAACTTCGAGCAAAGGTTTGTTAATCGCCAACGGGCGATGCGCTATGTGAATGTTGTTTGACCTAACTTCATAATATCCAAATACGTAAAATATTCCCGAATCAAACATCTATATCTATGGCTAGAGACAGCAGCAGGCATGACATGGAGATAAAATCATTGGATTAATGATGGTCCGAACACCGAATCCACAGCGGGAGCATCCCGCGGGAATCCGCACCATTTGCTATTTACGCACAACGCTACCGAACAAAGCAGCATTTTATTCGGGAATTTATTGCTTAGGACGGAATTCCAACAATATTTAATTCCACTTATGCAATTAAGAAGACAAAAGTGAGAAGTTGATTACAAAGAAGATAGAAAATACCAATTCTTTGTAGGTAGTAGAGATGAGTCCGGTATTCAATAACTAACTTAGTACCTGTTAGCATGGTCCTAAAATATCTAACGCTATTGTAAAATCCGCATACCGCTAGGGAATAACTGTGCAAAGCGAGCATCGCGCCTAACCGACCGTGAGCCATAACTACCCAACGCTTCAATACCTATACTTACCTAACTATCATCTACGCATAGGTACTAGCGGACCGTTCACCCGTAAAGTTATGTAGCTGCAACAAGTATTTGGTATTTCTAACCAAATCGGTTAGATGGTATTTCTAACCAAATCGGTTAGATGGTATTTCTAACCAAATCGGTTAGATGGTATTTCTAACCAAATTGGTTAGAAATGTATTGGGTAGAAATCAGAACAGGTATAGAGTATTGTAACGTTATTGGGTACCAGTTGGTACTAGCGGTATTGAAACAAAATACCCAACTAATAACCGGTAGCCAAAATATCCAATAACTCCCATCCTTAGTAGGTAGACAATTACCTACTTCTGTTTGCTTTCTATTTTTTGAAACTATTTATCGCAGAGAATAGTTAGACCAATGAAAATAACTATGTAAACATAAGTGATATTTCATGTCAAATTCAAAAAGCAAAAAAATCACACTAGAAGCTTTCATCAAACCCAAACCAAACATGTTCGCCTATTTCAGATTAACTAATCTTCAGAAGGTATCTGTTTGCCAACTTATGGTTGCCAAGTTTATCTGTGTAGGTGCCTACTTTCTTCGTTCGCCAATAGTACGCCAATGGCCCAAGCCAGAGGTGAAACAAAAACTTTGTGACATTGTTCTGGTTACAAATGGATTTTATTTAGTCAATTTTGTAGAGTTAATCGTACGGTATGCAAATCACTATGAATCGACACTGTAGCAACCCTGTTCTATTTTTGGGAGGGTGTGCCAACGGCTATGTTTCGAACGTGAATGGCATTTTAAAGCTCTGGCTACACGGTCACGATAGAAGATGGCTCTATTCAGTGCGCTTGCATGGTTGCATCACCAACATTTTTGCATTATGCAAAATCTACTTGTCTTACAACAAGTTGCAACCGCCTCAGCTGAATGTCAACTGCGAGGCCAAACCACAATCTGTATCCCAGCACTCGACCAGTCTGCTTAAAAATATAGGCAAACTTCAGCCTCGTACAGAGTTTAAAGTTGTTAAATTGGTCCTTGTTACGGATAAAGGCAAAAGAGAAAATAAGCGGTCTAAACGGTCTGGTAGTTTCCCTGAATTATACGGAACTTTTTCAGAGTAGAGCTACAGATTTTATACCGAAACGATCGCTTGAGACTTAGCTTGAAAACTAATTTCGTTCCCTGTTTAAATATGCAATATCTCGACTTACTTAATGGGAATACGTCAGTACAAAACGTAGTAAATGATATAAGAAATTTTCACCTCTATAAAACAATAGGACTACCTAACCGTGAGATAAGGTAATGAACTTTGTTATTTACTCTCTGTGAATGTATTTTAATATAAAATAACACAGACACCATATAAAGATACATTGGTTAGGTAGTTAAGGTATAATTAACAGTGATAGATCAAACACAACACATAATGGTATATGTAAGTACTTACGAATACCATGAAACAAGAAACAAAAGAATTGCACTTTTATGTGAATAGATAGTTGCAAATGGATAAGAAATAGAGCAAATTATCGAGAACAATCGAAGATGTGAAGACAGTGACTCACGAGCTCATGGTATTGACTTGACTCACGGCGCCGCTTACAAACTATTCTGAGAATAGCAAAGTAACCTTGACAATCACACGCGAAATTTGCTCATTTTGAACCATGTTTGCGAAGAGAGTTCTAGATATACTTTATTTTTCATATTTATGTTTCTATTTCCTAGCACAGGCTCTATTCTAAACATATTCCAAACCATGCATTAAATTCTTATCTGTTAAGATAGATTTAGCAGTCGATATTGATTTGAGTTAGCTTGGCCATAAATACAAATTTAACGACTAACGAGACATGAAATCTATGGGTAGTTAAATTAAAAACACACCTCTGACTTTGATGAGTACCATAAAATGGTCATAAATCCCAGGTCATTGTCCGCCTGTCACAGACACATAGAAACCTACAAGTTGAGAAAAGTTCTGAGCTTTTTGAAAAGACGCCTTGGGATTGGTTTCGTATTGGCGCGGGGTTCGGGTGCGTCCGTCTCGCGATTTCATCAGATAAAGATAAATGGAGGTATGTCAGGGTTGTAACCGGGGTTGAAGTCAGTGAATGGGCGTGAGATTCTTTATCGGCATCGGACCCGGGTTGTGAAGGCTCTTTCAAAGTTTTCTTCATACCAAGCAAAGGTCTGGCCCAGGGATAAACGTTGCACGGTGCCTTAGAATTCGACTGATTCTTTGGAAGCTTTCACATTCCGTTTAAGTTCCGTTTCAGGCTGGTCGAACTTCCTCGGATTGAGGGTGCTCAATTCATATTTCATTTCATTTCATTTATCCATTGCTAATATGTACACAGGTTGGTAGATTATGATCTAATTATAGCTAACGTTAGTAGGTACATACGCCCTGTTGGACACTGCAATTTCGATTGTTAGTTTTTTAGGTAGGTAATAGGTTTAATCTTAATAACATAAATCTTAAAGTTACAATTATAAGTCTCAATGTCAATCATATCAATATACGAACAGTGAAAAGCTATTATTTTCAATTCTTTGTTCTAAGATGTCACTTTCAACTTATGATGAGCCAATTTTGTCTAATCCTGCTGACACACATCTTCACTCTCACACACATCTATTTTCCAATTTGATTTCCGCTTTTATTGTTTTCAAATGACTGTCGAAGGTTTATGCGATAGAAAAGGGTCCTATATTGTTTGTGAGAGGGATGTCGGCACAGGGGCACGAGGCTAATTGGCTGTCAGTGATGAGTCCGGCTCTTGAGTAATGACGCGATTGGTAGACGGTACTGACGCACGCTGAGTGACGCTGACGCCAGAGGGTAGTTCGATATTCTGAACAACACATGCTTGATTGGATGTGGAGCTCTAATACCTATGTTCTAGATTTAAATTTTTAAGGTTTCGTGTGATTGTGTTCAGTGCTAGTAGAGTCATGACTTTTATTTCAGTTTACGTGTGACTAGAGATTGCAAAATCCGGATTATTTTCTTAACCGGTTAATTAAGCTTTAATCATTTTTTAATACGGTTAATCCGGATAATTCGGTTAATTCGAATAATTGAAGAATTTAAAAAAATATCCTTCTATTAGTGTAATTTTAACTAGCTTTTTAGTAAACTAAGTATTTATGTGACAAATAAATTATTTACTTACTTACTTCTGCCTGCGCTTTAGCAAGCAATTTCCCGGGATTAAAAGCAGGCTTTATGTAATTACAGATCTAGAACTATATTTAAACCAAATTTCGTCTTACTGCAATCAATGTTTTTCGCGTGATAAGGTAACGAACATCCATTTATCTATCGATTTACAAACTTTCTCATCACATTCATATTATAAAAGTAAATGTTTGGATATAACTTCTTCACGCCAAAACTACAGAACAGATTGGATGGTCATTTTGCATAGGTGATTAGTTATACTACCCTATGGTACTTTTTATCCCGGAAAAACTGTGGCGAAGCCGTGAGCTACTTATTTGGAGAGCTAGAGCTAGTTTGTAATATAAGTGTGATGTTGTTACACTTATTTTATGTTTTATATGGATTATATATTGTGTTCGGAGATGTTAGGCAACCCCCCAACATCTGATCCAACACGATTGTTTCTGATAAGTTTGAAACCTGGAAGAGCATAAGAAGAAGAAAGACAGGGCTTTACCCACGATTCGGTAACAAGCTAGGCTATGTTTTTATGATCAAAAGAAGCAAGTAAGTGAGGTTAGTGTTGAGGGATACTCTGAGCATTAATGTGAAGGACATGAAGATTCTTTGGAACGTCAGAGAAGAAAGAAGAGATTTAGTAGGAACGAGAAAAAAGACTACAGAATGTATCGTCACCACCAGAACCAATAGCAGAACCAGAAAATATGTAAAGAATATAAGTAATAAAAATATTGTAAAATACATACAAGAATACTAACACTTTACAAGTACGTACACAACTAACTATCCATCTGCCAGTTGTGTCTATTAGGATTACGGTGCAACCTTAACAAAAATTCTACAAAGCGTGTGTTTTTAATATAACAAAAAGAGAACAGGAAAAGATCAACGGAACAGTGATGACCTTAAAAGAAACCTAGTAAGACCAGAAAATTATTTTAGAATTACACAATCAAACAAGCTCAAAGTTTTAGGTACCTTAAAAATTATGATTAAAGCGTATTTGTCGTTAGCAACGGTGATAGCGAAGGTGCTGGACGGGGTACTTAATGAATACCTCAGTCAACATGTTACCTTGCACGACGCTCAGTTCAGTTTTAGATCTGGGTGGTCCACTGAATCAGCTTTACTGAGCACACCGTCCAGTACTACATGAGCAGAAGCACACCTGTCTACGCCTGCTACTTAGATTTATCTAAAGCGTTTGATCTTGTGACGTATGACAAGTTGTGGTAGAAGCTGACGGGCGATAAAGGATTGCCCCCTGAGTTGGTGCTGCTCTTTAAGCACTGGTACGGTAACCTACGTAATTGTGTGAGATGGTCAGGGTCACTCTAGGACATGTCCAGGTTGGTTTGTGGTGTGCGGCAGGCGGGCTGACTTCATCCCGGATTTCCAACCTGTACATGGACCGTCTGATCAAGGGGTTTAGCAGTACCGGGATTGGCTGTTCTATTGATGGTGTGCTAGTAAATAGCATAAGCTACACCGATGACAGGGTACTGCTGAGCCCATCGATCAGTGTTCGCAGGAAGCTGTTGAGCATTTGTGAGCCGTATGCGGAGGTTCATGGGCCTAGGTAAAACGCTAGTAAAAGCGTGCTGGTATTTAAGACCGGTTCAAAAATAAATAACCTTTCCACCCATCTCACTGGCAGGTAGTGTAATAGTAACTCAAAAGAGTGTAGTAGTAACTCAAAAGAGTGTCGAAGTTCAGCCTTCTCTCTTGGTCTCCGAGATCCTCATGGATGATGTAGATGTGGAAAGGGAACAGCATTATCAGTCAGAGCCAATATGCTGGCCCGTAGATTTGCATGATGTAGTACGGCCGTAAAAACGAGTCTGTTTAGAGTGTACTGCCAGTAATTTTATACGTGTAGTCTATGGGTCAGTTACATACAGCGATGCTGGAATACCCTGCGTGTCCAGTATAACAATGGGTTCAGGTTGGTGATGGGGCTGCCGTAGCTTCTGTAGCGCGTCAGGGATATTTGCGGATGCACGCGTAAACGACTTCTACGCAATCATTCGCAACAGAATGTAGTCCCTGATGCGCCAGCTGTGCGACAATAGCTACCTGCAGCTTATCGCAAAGAGGCTGAACACCGACTGCCTCTTCTTCACTGGACAAGAGTTCATGTTGTGCACTCTTGACCAGTGTCATAAACTTATTTTGTATTTTTATTTTATGTGTAAATACAAACTTTGTAATTTATTATGTCTAAAATTAAAGTAGAAATCATCATATTGTATTGTAGGTATTGTATTTAAGATCACAAGCTAATTGATTTTTGCTTAAAAATATTATCAATTAATACAAATAATTATTCGAATTAACCGGATTTCGATGCTTCTAACCGGTTATTTTTTTTGGACAAATTATCCGGTTAATTCGGATTTCGAATAAACCGGATTGCAATCTCTACGTGTGACTTATACGTATGAAATTAATTTAACTAAGTACCTACTAATTATTCGTTCCAGGGTGGGTTCGTAGACATCTAAGTATTTGTTCAGTTGAATGCTCATCAACTTAATTGACTGCTGTGCTTACAGAAATTAAGGCTATGTATGCGTAGGTTAGGTACCTATCTAATCTAAATAGACATGATACCGAGACTGCTTGGATAGAATTTACATAGACATACACTGCTTCTAAATGCAGGAGTGACTAATTATTTCGAATCAATTTATGAAAGAGGAACGAACTCAGGTAAGTAATGTTGTTTTGAGAGAGTCTAGGTATGCAAGGCCATATTTAGAATCTAATAAATATATCTAGGAACTTACAAATGGTCAACAAATTGTCTAAATAAGGTAGTTAATCGCTTAACAGCCAAATGTTTGAACATTTGCCTGTCAAGCGATTACCACCACCTCATTAGAACATTCCCAATAAACTCAATAAAATTTGTAAGTAAACAAAAATGGGATTTTTATAATCTTGATACAAAATCTTTTTAAAAATACTTAAGAGGAATTGCCTGTTTCATAAATTAAAAATTCGTACGAATATTTGTAGGTAATTAATTTGTTAGTAGGTAGATACATGAAATAAAACTAGCTAACTAGCTATATATAATATAACATTATGCCAATCATCTAGGCAGGTGCCTAGCGCACATTACGATTTGTAATATTTCTGAGTATCTGTTTTGTACATTCCTAGGGGTTTTAATTACGTAGGTGTGACCAAACTTAAAGTAATCATGGCCAAAGTTTAAATTCGTATTTAGTTAAAGTTTACCTTCTGCCTGCAAGTTCAAGCTCCGTGTTTGGTCGTGCTTAGTGGGGTAAAGTTAAGACGGAAATGATGCATTGCTGGCTACCAGTCGAGTCGTCTCTAGGGCCGCGCCGCCGCGGCAGGTGTGCCTTCATTAGCATTATACACTCATTAACGGTACACCGGCTCAGAACCACCTCATAAAACATGTATTTACACACTAAACTTGAACTAGACATCTCTCGACACAAATCAAAAGTTGTTCTCTCGAAAATAAGATTTTACGAGATGCGGACGAGCGAGACGAGATGAGGCTTTTTATTGATTATTTTTGTTTTTATTGAATGTCGTAATAGTATGGCCTTAATAAATGCAAGGTCCAGCGGTTCCATTTGCCAAGGCTTAGGTTAAACTCATAGAACAAAAAATGAACATTCATCGCTTCTGATTTAAAGGTTATTTTAGGTATTTCAGTTAATGCAAGTAGAATACGGATTTCAATTACGCTGGAATAATTCCAGCTCGTATTTTAATTCTCTTTTAAAGGGCATTTTTATCCTTATTCATTGGTGCCTATTACCGCGGCCGTATTTCAGCTATTTATACGGAAAGGAAAAACGCAATTTCGTATTCCGGCCCGCAGCAAAACATTGAGGCTCACATAAATCTGCGGAGACATACAAAGCGAGGAGCATCCCCGGACAAAGTAATGAACTAATTACATTAGTCTCACGATGCTCGCGAGATGCGACTCAAATGGCTGAACCGACCGACTATTAGGAGCGTGATGCTCCGAGAATAATGATGATTACGTCTTAACTTATCTTACAATAATTAGAGATTGAGATCCAACATATCAAAAACCTCTTTGCTGCGCAGTTGCTGAAAGTTTTGCAAAACCACTAGAAACAGTTGTGAATTGACGTTTCGAATATCTTAATTCAAATTTGTGGCTAACTGCTGTAGAAAATTGTTGTTGGAAGCTAGAAAATGATAACTTATCGTAAATTAATTTTGTGTTGCCGTTTTAATAATTTGATATTTGCTGTCATGTTCCGCTGCGGTTTGTTCACGCTCATGCTGGCATTCCACCGCAAACACGGAAGACAGCTAGGGGCCGTTACTCCGTGCCAGGAGTGCTCTTGTGGGCGCTTTAGACCGCATGCTGAGCTCTATCTTGACAAAGCTCTTGCAACTCTCAGTGGCATGGAAAACCACTAAACCATAAAACAATGCAGGAAGTACTTCTATCAGTATCAGGTGCTTAACGAAAAGTCTGGTTACCTTTATTACTATCATCCCACAGCGCAACGTCGTCATCGCTATTAATAACCAACATTATTCCAAAAAGTGGCAACTTTATCTGTGCTTTAATTGCTTTAAAGGTGAAGGTTGTACAAGTGGTCTTATTAAAAACATTAATAGCCGAATACAGAGATTAGACTAGATTTTTCCATTATTCCCTTATGATTCGGCAATTACATACGAATTAACGACTGCCAAAATTTTAACTCGATGTTTTGTTCATTCTATTGAAATCTTAGATTGAATAATAAAATGTGAATAAATTATTTTGAATAAATTATTTCATGGCAACAGTGTGTTTTTTTGCGCGATCAATCTACTTTTTTTTATTCGTAATCAATTTTTGATTTGGAGTGAAGTCGTGACCCGAGCGCGTGAGTTGCCCCGGGCTCCCGCGTAAATCGTTGATGGTTGCATAGCTATGCTATTGTCTGATGACTGTGCCAGAGACCAGAAAATTCTACCTAAAAATAGCTTTGGTTTAAATCATGAGAGGATTTCACTTGAGCGAGGTACACTTCTTAATCTATTGCCTTATTATTGGATCAGATGTTTGATTGACCAAACTCACAAACCTGAGAACTAAACAAGGATTTGAATTAATACCTAATTTAATATCTTTATTGCTTTCCTTACAAAAGTGGGCCTTACGTACTGGCACGACAGGTTTGACTTCCTGTTCACCAATCTAATCGCAATAATTTTATAGAGCCATTTTTATTCATCTACAATTAGCTCGCTGAATAAGCTCTACCTCAATTTCCCGGTTAATTTATGGAACATCTTACAATTTGCATATAAGAAAAGAAATTGTAAGAAAGTGCGATTTATAACTAAAACGTTTGAAAGTTTTACAGAAGTGCACACTGTAGCTGTACATACATATATCTTCAGTCGAGTAAAATAAAATCCGGGTCAATTTGTCGGCGCGGCTTTGCGGAGGATCTTCAAGGATTGTTATTGATGTGCAGAGCGGGCGCGGCGGCGGTCCAGACTATTTGATAGTCTTCATTATGGGCGATCATGCGTGTGGGATCCGCTGCGTCGGAAGCGGAAAAATCGTGAAATATAGCCACGGATGTCCGACTTAACGGGTATGAATTGCCGCAAATCCAGCCGTATTGGACGTGGTATTGAGTTTCCAGCCCGAAATATCCCTTTCGGCAACTCAGTGAGTTAATAAAAGCTTTTACACCAGTCTTTACGCTGTACGTACTGTGTACCTATTGGTTGACGTCATGTATAGACGCTTTTTTTGTTAATTTAGCAAATGTAGGTGTATTGTTTTTAACATGATTCAAACATTGATCGCTTGTAGGAGGAGGAACCTACATAGTATAACAAACCAGACAATAGACCTGGGTTATTGATCGAAGACAATAGACACTTGGTTAATCTGAAGCTTAACTTTTACAACTACTTTCCGGATTTGCAAATGTCTTTTCAAAACTCTTAAACGGGTTTGAAGCTTATGTAGTTTATACTAAGTAGGAATATTTTTAAAAGCATGGTCTAAGCTTAGATAGAAAATAGCTGGTGGACGATATTACTATAAGCGGGTCGATAGATGTGCGAGCGCATGATATGAATACATTCCTGTCCTGCACAAACGAGCGACGCTCTCAATTATTCCACCGGTTATGTCCCGGAATGTCTAATTTGCTCACGTAATTCCACCGGAATCCGCCCCCTCCCGTCTCTCAACTATTTTTATTACTTGTTTCCTATTTTCTCTAGGGAACAATATAACTCAAAGCTCACAAAACTCTAACCAACTTGTCTACGGCAAGTGTATTGTGAACTGCACGTAGAGTCGGCGGGTGTGACGATGCTAAATGTCGTTTCGTTCAAGTTTCCTGCCGGCCCCCCGTGGGAAATGTTACAATGTCAACATAACACTCTCAATCAAAATGGACATAAAATGCGGAGATACCTAGTTGTAAACGGCGAACGGAACTGAAAATTAAAAGGCGAAATGAACACGCCTTATTCGTTAGGGAACATAAACTCTGCGAAATAAAAACAGCAGTCCTGGAATGGATAAACTCAACGAGTGCGGAAGATAAATAGCATCGGCAGTAACAGCTCAACTATGGTACACAGACAGGTATATCTGTGTATTTACCTATACGTATCACCATTGCAGTTCCTGTTAACAATAAAGCGAGATAAGTGATTTTGGACTGATGCCAGGACGCGGCCCGTCTAGCCCCACTCCATTTGCTCTTTACATAACTCAGTATTCAAGGGATCATTAATCTTCCTAGTTCCACGCCAGGCCGAGTTTAATTTTAATAAACGGCTTTAGCCTCTCTACGGTATTAATTTACATGCCCTAATGAATGGTACTTGTTTGAAAACGTAAGATTTATTTCTTGAACAATTTTTTTTTCTGAGTGCAAGTTGAACCATAATTCTATTAAGATAAAGGGTTTCATTCATAAATCGTGATTCACGGTGAAGTTTGAAAACCTACTTTACCTAATCGAGTCAAATCTAAATTAGCCATGCTCAGGAGCGTTGTTTTTATCTCAGACCGTTTTGTGAATTTGGCTAACAAACCATAAAGTTCCAAACATTTCGCAAAATACAGTTGCAATCTTATCGAACTTTTGACTCTCGCGGTTGTTGAAATGAAACTAGGCGGAGTGAATTCACCAGTTATGATTTATGCTAGTATTTTTTATTCGAGCGGCACAGCCGCCCGCTAGATTTCCCAGGTTCTATAGTCGTAAATGAAACCATAACTCACGTAAAGGCCGGTCGCTCGTAATCCAGTAGTGCCCGCTGATGTGGCACGTAATACAAGATTTTAGATGCTCCCAGCCCTTGGGAATGACCCCCGAATGTTCGAATTCGTCCTTCATCGCACTCGCGCTGTTGTTTTATAGCTTACGGTCAAAATTTTACTGGTGCCTACTCGAACACAGGTGTGCGATGCCATTAAACTGAATTTCGCTTAGGATAAAAAGTGGAATAGCCATTTACTGCCATATAACAGGCTTATTACAAATAAGTATACATACGTGAAATAAAAATACTTAGAAAACATTTGGTTTGACCACATGAGTAAATGTTTATTTAAGTATCTACAACAAAGCAGTACAGACATGGTAGATAAATACAACAATGTTTAATACACAGGAGCTACTTACTCTCTCCAAGCTGTTAAACGAAACGCTGCGCTGTTGAGCCAATACAATTTGTATTGTACCTGTGGAAGGTGGTTTTCATACCCGTTCCAGAGAAATCATCACGCGTAAATTCTCGTATTAACATCACCTGTGCGTTTTCGCTCTTACAATTTGTACGATACAAACATTTTCCCTAAGCAAAGGAATAAGCCCGTACTCTAACCATGAAAAGCGTAATTTATCCGTCTTTGGGGAAATCCTTCGGATGCCGTCTGTCGGTGTCGATGCGGGCGTAATACCTTAATTCGGATAATCTCACTCTCGACTCAAGCCTGTGGTTAACCGTCTTCGAGATACAGATACTCCCTTAAATACTGTGCCTAAACATCTTCTGTGAAAGCTATTTGTGGTCTGAATTATTCATTCGCTTCAGTTACTTTCTGCTGTGATTATAACCTACCGAAGTAGTATGGTATTATTAAGTTGGACGCTCAAAACATTTCGAGTAGGTATGGATGGTTGATTATGATTACACTAGCCTGGTTTATAAAACATTGGTAGACACGTCCAATGTTGAATCGAAATGAAACTTGAAACCATTGCAACTGTGATTCAGAATAACACAACCTACCTACATTTGATCAACATTTAGATAGCTTCTCTACATTATCTTATAGTTAAAAGTAGGTAGGTATTCTGACGTTTCTGACGAGGCAAGAAAAGCTGAGTATGAACATGAAATAGGTAATTAAGATGCTATGTAAAAAATAAAAAAATTTGGGAACGAATATTACGTCGAGTTACGTACGAAAGTTAGCGTTTGGCTGTTCCAAGACTGATGAGAAAGTGACGACGATATAGTTAAAAGCGACGTAAGCGGCAAATAATAAAATATATTTTATTCCAAACCTACGAAATATTTTGAAATTATAATCTATAATATGTTTAGATATTATAATTGCCCACTTACCTACCATAATTTAACTGTTATAAGTAGCTAAACTTAGAAATCCAAAAAAGGTATAAATTGAGCAGTTTTACTTATGTAATTTGAGTTTTATGACGTGTCCAAGAGTCCTGTGGGGTCTAAAGGAAATAAAGCACATTGGTATTTGATCTACTATTGTTAAAAAAGAGACTGAACTGTTCTGAATGATAAAAGATACCATTTATTAGTTTACCCACAAATTACAAGAACAATATATAAAAAGTCTAAAATTAACATAGGAGATGAACTAACTATTTTTACTTTACTAATTATTAAAAATGCGGTAAAAAGGGTCCCTATCTCAGCGTTATGCAGTATTGGGCAATTAAATGTCCAATACTGCGCTGGTTTTCAGTAGATGGAGGATGGTACATTGTTATTGTACGCCACTGCATTTAAATTCAAACATGGATGGAGTGGCAAATCGAGTTGGAAAGTGCACCGAACGGTACTTTCGCTAGCGCCATTCCTTATTTTGTAACTGTTATTTATACTATCCTCTCCTGAACGGGCAAAGTAAAACAACAGACGGAATTTTAACACCGTGGATCTGATTTCTAATGAAGCCGAGCTAAGGTAGAGACAATCTCGCTAATGCCTGTTTAACACGATACTGTGTGCTTTTCATCAGCTTTACGAAACGATTAATATTTACTGAATTGTTTCAAAATCTTGCTCCATTTAAATCCTTTCCTCGACTCGATTTGATTACATTCTAACGCCAGATGCTCAGTTTAGAAATCCCTTTGAATGCGCATTCATTGTTTACATAAATCATTTGCTGAGGCATCTGCAAAAATCGTTTCTCCAAATTCGATGTTTAAAGCTTCGTTTCAGAAGAAAAAGGTGTGTAAAAAAGCCAGCAATGGGGTTTGTTTTGCAAATAAATATTGCGTGTAGGAAAACTCGTTTAGAGAGCTTATCTCTTGCAGAAAATTGCTTTGCATCTCCAAGGAAATATCATGAGAACGGAAACCGTTTTTTCGTGAGTTACGCGCGCGTTTGGAGCAGATTATTTGGTATCCGTTACTATTCCAACTTTTTCCTCGACACTGAATGAGCTTTTTATGGCCCTCAAGGAAAGAGCACTTGAACAAAAAGCGACGATACATTTGTGCGTGAAAAAGTTAGATGACAGTATGATCGGTCAGATAATAAAATCTTGGAAAAAATTGTGCAAATAAATCGTACATATTACATTTTCTAATCACTATTTATAACTACTTATCTTTAGGTAGGTAAATAAAATAATAGGATTCACTCACAATTAATGCTCATTGTTAGATCAGGATTTAGGTAGCAATACTAAAAGGAATTTCGATGATAAGGAACGAAAGCTTTTTATGTTACCAAAATCTTTATTGACAAATAAAATAACAATCAAATAATATAAACAAATTAAATTAAACAATTAATAAATAAGAAATAATGCTGGACAATTCACACAGCATTATCTAGCCCCAAGCTAACCAGAGCTTGTGTTATGGGTACTAGATAACTGATATACATAATACAATACATTACATAGATAGATATTTTTTTATTATACATAGAAAAACGACTGTTGCAAACAATCTACAGATAGCTCAACTGGTCCATATCAATACCAGTCGGAAGCGTCCCCAAGACGCTGGCTGCATTGCCTCGCTGTATGCCAATGCTAATACGCTGCGCCAGATACTCACCGAGAGCTGGGTCGCTTCGATCAGGCGCTCAGATAATTTTTTGAAAAGCCGGCGACCGTCGGTACCCCGCGGACTTAGGGTCACGGCTCCAAAGGGAGCAAATGCGTAGGCTCTGTCGAGACCTGCATATTTGCGCCTCTTGAGATCCTCGGCCAAATCTGCCGCAAAATATCCAATCAATGCAATAATAACTGAAAAAATCGATAAATATTGAATCAGAATCAATAACAATCAATAAAAATAAGGCTTAGGTACAAAATAAGCATTTAAACAAGTCAAATTGTATACTATAAACAGTTATAAATATAGTTTATTGCTTTAAATCCCCTAGATTAATTGAAATGAAACACCCAATTGTTAATACAGGTGTTTCACTTCTGCATGGTCCTGGTACCTACTCGATTACAGAGCTATAGAGTAAACATAGCCAAAGTAGACGCTGACATTTTAATAAGCGGGGTAGGTACGCAGAATTAGTTTGAATGCGGGAAGGGATGCAAGGGTGCAAGTCACGCGATCACCCCTGACAGCTTTTACATATTCATACAATTACATGATTTCGAACTTAGGCCTTTTCGTCTATTCCTGATGTAGGTAGATCTAGTGAAGCTTCATGGAGCACTGAAGACATATGTACATTATGTACGTATTCAGAAGCTGCCCTATGAGAGTTAAATCTGCGTTGATTCTTGAAGAATCGACGTAAATTTTGATTTGAGTAAAACCCGTGATTTATATGAAATGTGGAGTTGACTATGGCGTAGGTTTTCCCATGATTTCTTCCTTTAAAAGAATGGGGGCTTACATCATTCATATCAAAATTACTCAGACAATATGAAAACAGCTGACAGACTCTTATTTGTTAGGTAGGTACCGGTCTAAAGTAGAATTTCTTTGTTTATCTGTAAAATGGCACGATACTGATTAGTCTGTTTTAATTATCAGAGTAGGTAGTAAAACTCATAATCTGGGGAGCGTATCGCATCAATTATGGGGTAAAATGGTCGTCGATGAAAGGGGAGTACGTAAAAGCATGGAGAGCCCAGTGAGTCATCCGCCTCGGCCAGACGGCGCCAAGCGTGCCACTCACAAGAGTCGAAGGACAGTTCTCTATTTATACAGAATTTACACTGACATGCACACAGAATAAATACCGTAAGAAATGCAGTTCATGCCCTATCTATACTTTTGAACTGGCTCTATATTCCTTTTACACCATTGCTGGGTAGTAATGATTTCAAGGTAATGTACTCCAAAACTCATTTGTTTCTGTTACAGGCTGGTGATGCTAAGTGGCGACTGGCGATGAGTCAACTTCATAAATTAGGTAAGTAAGTGTATGAGTGTTGATGATAAGTAATAGAGTTCATGTCACATAGCTTTGGCTACAGCCTTAAGTACAGTTTTCACCCCTCAAAACGGTGCTAGGCACTGTCACTGCTATAACACGCCAAATTATTATTTTTGCCCACGGAAGTCTGTTTAGCATATTAAGGGTTTCATTGAAATCCGCTTTCGCTTTTAAAAATATTTAATTAGTTTACGCAATTGTAACGACAAGCAGTTAGTACACAGGACAACAGTTAGGACAGACAGATCAATTATTCTGAAAGTAGACCTGTCCATATCTCAAAGCGTATTCAAGGTTTGATCCGATGACCCGATCAAATAAATTGACAAGGCTGCTTTTAAACTAACATGATATGCATCGAATCAAAGACTTCCGATTGCTTAGATTAGCTACACAGTTTTGTTACATCTGTATCGTTTTTACTCTGGCTTAGGATATGAATTCGCTGGCGGTTAGGTTTATTATTTTAAAAGCTTTGATACTATTTTACAGTTACAGCTTATAATTGGTTCTGCTCGTAAAATCCGCATTTACGAAGCGTACCGACGTTTTATTATAATTTGATATTGGGATATATCCCGTTGCTGTTTCCACACGGGGAACATACATTCGTGAGATTGGCTAGCCGGCCTTATATCTACCGGGCACCGGGTGTGACCGCATTCTCATCGTCATGTCATAGTAATACGAGTTGAAACCGCCCTGTGGTTTGGCTTTAGGACCTTGCTTGATACCCCGTCGAAACTAAGTTAAGCTGTTCGGTCCATTTATAGCCGTTTGGGGTTTTACATCCTGTCTAACAATAAGACAATGGGTGGACCCTATTAGAGATAATGTGTCCCTGGGAATTAAAAATGGCAGTAAATTTAAGTATGGCAGACGTATAAAAATCTATGTTTTCTGAACGAATGCAAGCACCGGATATTGGTCACGCTATACAAACATATATTTAGAATCTCAAACCTACGGCAGTGAATTATAAAAATATTGGTTTCGCTAAAGAAAACCTTAATTTGTAAATAGCTAACTGTGGCTTTGAATTTGAAGTGAGTAGTGAATAGCTAAATTTCTGTGTTATAGACAACGCAACGGACAGTTTGTAAGATCTTTTATAGAAAGCTCCAGCGAAAACTTAAGTATTTATTTCTAAGAATTGCATTACTCCACTTTAGTTTCAGTATCAAAGTCATGTAGGACTAACTATTAGTAATTTTATAATTTTCGGTACATTTTTGCATGCATGATTAAGATCCTAATGTTCATTTTTGTTCTGGTGTTGTGATCGATTATCATCTAGATTTGTGAGATTTATATCAAGTTATACGGTAGCTTATGAAACTACGGCATAATCTCGTGGGTAAGATGTAGGCTTTAGGCGTATTTATCGTCACTGATAAAAGTCACAGGTATAGAAAATTGGCGGTATTTCACAGTGACAGACACTAAATATATCTGTGACTGTCTCACAGGCATTGCCAGTGTCACGAGTGCACGATATTATATCGTTGTTATTTTATTAGGTACCTACGCAATAAATCGCTTCAGCTAGTTAATATCGCTTCTATATTCTCTCTTTGATAGTATCACTAAGTTAGAATGAGACACACCTAGTATTTTACACTTGGAAATTTGAAATGTATACCGCAATGTAACAAAGTTGTTACATTGCGTTGTTACACATATAACTGAAGACTCTTAGTTACGTAGCGGTACTATTGCTGGAATAAATATATTATTCAATCAATAAAACAAGGAATTTGTCCATGATTGGTAGATACTAGCTAGTATTTTGACACTGGTATTTGTCACAGATATTTTGAAGTCACAGTAACGTAAGTCACAGGTATCGGATTTTGCCTAGTATAACCCAAGACTAGTAAGATGAAAAGTGAAAACTTTTCATCAGAGCTAGTTATTGATTGTGCTGGAATCAGACAAGATCGGCTTGACAAGAGACACGCGCTTCGATAGTAGGTAGTTTGTAATTCCTATTTTGGCTTCCTAATCGTTTTTGATTTATAGTTTGGAAAAGTTCGGTTTTTCGGTTTTACTAAGATAATAAAAAATATTTTTTACAACTAAAATAAAGTAAAAATACAAAAGGTTCTCAGGATGCCAGTCCGTGAACGAATAAGTAGTAGCTTAGATAGTTTACAATCCAACAGACAGGCGAGATTTCGGCATCAGGTTGTGGAACTCTAAAATGTCGGTGATATACTCGACCTAAGGTCGAGTATATCTACCTAATGTACCCGGTACACTTAATGTACCCGGGCCATTACTCGCCTACCCTAATGGATATTTACTCTTCCAAACATAAAAAAGTCACATCTTTTAGACGAGTCAATTGCAATTTACTTACAAATTCTTGAGACATTCTCAAAGAATAAAATAAAAACACTTGCGTTTACTCTAGATTTTACACTTTACTGAACACAATTTAGAATGAAAGTGTAATTTTGTTTTGAACTAGGTTTGCCTATCAAGACCAAAGAAATTAAATTTAGTGAATCGAGAGCACTCAATTGAGTTCGACTCACTTAAGTGTATGTTCACTTATTTGCTTTCTTTTGGCAGGTTCTTTCTTAAGTACTCTACTATCTACTATCTTAATAATAAGATAAACATATTGTAAAGTTTTCTTCGGAGTTAGTTTTTACATGAAAACCAATGAGTTGGAATGTTTATACGTCGAGCCGAAAACGGCCACTGTTATTATAGCCGATGTTAAATAGAAAATTGTTTGTGGGCGGGCGCGGCTGGAACGAATTTTCCGTACCTTGCCTTGAATTTGGTAAATATTATTGCAAACGAATATTTTAAACACATTAGAAGCAAATCTAATATAGGTAACGTACCCAATAATTTTTCACTGAAACCGATGAACATTAATGAGCGGTACGGTAAGGTACCTATTGGGATAATAATTAGATAAGTACCAGGAACACGCAACCATAGTAATTACGTGTTCAATGCAGCTTTGATTACGTCGACTACAGTTTATGTTAACGGTCACATCACCGTTGCACGTTCCATCCACTACACCCCACAGGATGCACGCCTCCACCGCCCCTAGCTCTAAACGCACACGCAATTACGCGCTTAGAAAAACCCCAAGCATTGATGCCGTATGGTAGCGCGAAGTCGTTATAAGCATGCTTTAGTTCAGTAGAGGTTGCTCGAATTCCGATTCTTTCCGATTCCAAACTATCTGTAAGATATTTTAGCCATATAGTTGTCTTTAATCGTATTGAATATGCCTTTTACAGAAATGGAATCTTATACTCACGCATGCAGGTGCGGCATTTTTTCAATACTGGATGTGGACTAAATTGCATCGCAAGACCGGGAATTCGTATTCAAATTATGTGATGTGACTGTGAACTGGAAACTCGAACTTGAATTCTAGAGATCGAATACCAATGGCAATGTAACAACGGTACAGTGGAACCAGAAGACTTAAAAGTACCGCAGACGCCGCAGTGGTTTACATGCAATTGACTTTATACGCCGGGACTGGATACTACCCGTAGAACTTTTTCTATTCACTAACGAGTATGTGAAGAAGTTATTTCTAGCGTAACGGAAAATAAATTACGTCTATAAACCACGCTCATAATAAGACTCCAGAAGTATGTTAAACGCATCCATCCATCCCAAGTAACGGAAAAGGACAAATAGCTAGGAATACCGAGAGTGCCTCCGTAATAGCATGAAAGTTACTTATCGGAACATTTATCACATGGTTTCTGTCTAGGGTTTACAAGTCAGTAAATATATAATTTATCACATATTAGACCTTTGATGTCATTTTACCAGTAAATAATTTAAAGTTAGGTTAGTTAGCTCGTGACGGATGCATACGGGTATCCCACGGCCATGGAACATGGAAGGCAAGTACTAGAAATATTGAAGATAATAAAGTTTTACTGAATGGAAACATTCCTTTATTTCTAAAAAAGGCAACATCATTCACATCATTTTGAAAAATTACTTGTTTTATCCGGTAATCGGACAGACTAAAATCCAAAAATGCTTTTTAGGATACCCTGTATTTTATTACTGCACTGCACCAATCGGTCAAGTCAATCATAACGATCAAATCTGTTAAAGATAAAATAAAAACTTTTAAGCAGGATTGCATATTAAATGAGGAGAACACCATAAAGTCTGCCAAGAACTGGGGAAACGAATCACTTTTTATGGCTCCCTTACACCAGTTAAAGGTCAGGCCCTGGTCCGGCGTCGCAAGTTTGATCGTACCCGGAAACCATTCCCTCTTCGGACCCTGGTCGTGTGAATCTGCCTTCCCATCGGATTATGGGAGTGAGCACAAAGATAATGCACCAGTGTTTGTGACCACACTTGTCCACTATAATAAAGAACACACTAAATACACTGCACTTATGCACTAAATATGTCCTACGAACATGGCTAATCTCAGTTGAGACTGGCCGCCGCACCGTAGCCGAAATTCGGCTACGAGGATGACATATCATATCACCAATTAAACTGCCGCCTTCACCGGTCGCGCACATCATGCCGAAGTCCACACGATGGACAAAGCGTCGCTTAAGTACATAAAGGCAGTTAATATCTTGTCATTGTCAAAATTGTAACGCGTCAACCAAAGTATATTTGTAGTTCATTTTGTCCTAGTTTTGGCAGATTTCATGGTTTTCCTTTAATCTTACATGCAATGTATCTTACTCAAATTAGATTTTTATAACCGACTCTACCGATCGATGCCATAAAACAGTCAGGATGTTTTTTTTAGATTTTAGTGGCAAAACTTTGTGAATGCAGACTTATTTATTTTTAAAAACAAAGGAATGTGTCCTTTCTGTTAAGCTTCATAGGTACCTTAAATATTTCTGGTAAGTACTTGCCATCAATGCCCCATGCCATGGGACACCTGTATATGTATAGCTAGACCTAGTATTTACCTGTGTTCTTGTTTGCTTAAAGCCAAGGTCTCAGTGCTAGGAATTGTTTTTGTGAATATTTGTCTTTCATATTGCAGAACTAAGCGTCCGCTTACCTGCTCACGAAAGGCAAATAAAGAGCTTATCGCGTTTTTTGCCTCAACGAGGGAGGGCAGACAACATCTGCCAATGTTTAATAAAGTGTCAGGTGTATACTGTCTTCGTCACTTAGGCTAGGCTTTCAAAGTAAAATAAACATTATTTATCATGCTCTTAGATCCAAAATCTGAAAAGAGCTTATTCTCTTCCGTTAACTATTTCTGGAACAAAGCTTTTGGAATATCAGAGACAGGTTCATGCCAAATTTGTGGATCCTGCTTTAGTTTCAAAAATTTGCACCTGTTAATTTATTTTCCCCCTGATTCATTTAATTTATTTTATTATACCTACTAAGCTTGCGCTTTCAATAAATGCTTACGATTGCATGTATCTAGGACCTCCTGGTTATGAAAAGAAATAAAAAAAAATGTAACTTTACCTATTGGTTCGTTGCAGCATCGAATGGTTGCTTGCTACGTGTGGAAAGGTCGAACAAGTTCAGTGTTCCCTGGATAAGGCAGGTGCCTCGACACAGCTGGGCTTGGCACGTGCCAATGATTAGAAATATGTAATTGCAAAAATAATAAATGATGTGAGATAAATTACCATTTTATCTAAGTTACCTTTAAAAATTGCTCTATTTAAGATCCCTTTTGTAATACCTTTTGCAATCCCTTCAGATTTCGATGTCAGCAATAGGCGTGACAACAATAAAGTTTGTCATATCATAATAAGTATACATAGATAATTTGCAGTGGTCAGCACCTATTCAGGTATCCTTCGGCCTTGATAAGGCTGCGTAACACACGACCAGAGGCTTCCTCACGTTAAAAGCACGTTTACTCATATCAAAGAGAATACAATACTACTCATATTCTTTGGCTGCACATAAAGAGATAAATGGATATGGCAGGCGAGGCGACAAACTCTAATTTGTTAGGTAAGTAAAAATCCGACATTACTGCATTTTCCTGTAACTTGGCTTCTTTGTTATTGGCAATATGTGTCTGGTTTGCCACTGTCTTTTCTGCCAGTGTCCAGTTCAAGGAATATTCAACATCAACTTCTTCTTTTATGGCGCCATGTAAATTTCATATGTGAATGTTTTGCTCTTCACTTGTTGTCAGTTCCAAGGGACTGTCTAGTGCAGTCAAATGCATAAGTAAATGTCAATGATCGTCACGGCGGTCAACTGTCACGGCTGCCTAACAGAGGGCGCGTTCCGTCTGCCAATAGCAAAAAGTAAGGTCTTGCGCTGCGTTCTCAGTTATTTTGTTTTATTGTTTGTAGATTCTTTATCTGTAAGCTTTATTTGTGTGTCTTTTATTTTTATATTTGCTTTTTGTTCTATTTTAGTGATATTTTTAGTATCAAATTTGTATATTATCCTAATGTATTATATACATATATATTGTTAGTTATATTGTAACTTTTTATATTGTTTATTTTAACATTTTAGCACACTAATCTATTGTCTTAGCAGTGGTCAGTCTTGAGGTCACCTCAAATAGGTTCCTTCTGAAAACCAGCGCTAACTTGCATTAGGTAGCATTAGCTGAGATGGAACCCTTTGATCTGCAAACCACCGTCACAGCGCGGAGCACACTCCGGTAGCTCGCATACCTATTTATTGGAAAGAATAATGTTGTACCTACCTGCAATAATATAATCACAGTACCTAACTACCTATACATAGTAACCTTTTGCTATTTATTAGCTTTACTGTGCTTTCAATTTGTTCTTCTTATAATGTCTTTTTTTTTCTGATATTTTCTTCCGTTTTCTTAATCATTTTAGTGGGTAGGTGGGTACCTACTGCTTTATTAATTGAATTTATAATTATATTTTCCTCCTCTTTATAGCATCTTTCATTTATTATTTCTAATTAAGTTCTATTTCTGTTCTGTGCTGTATCAGGGTTGTGTTTATCAATAAATTTTTCTCTATCTCTCTATCTCTATCTACCTCTAAATAGAAAAACCACAATGATGGGCAAAAGTATATTTGCCCATCTACCTACCTATCATATCCTAGATAATAAATTATCACAATCTATAAGACTACTGCGGAATATGGAGTTTCAGAGAAAGTTAAAAACAAATCTTTCAAATAAATACTATTGTGCTATATATGAGAGATTTTTCTTCTTCATGACATGCATCATTTTCAAGTTGCTTTCATCTAACATTTGTTTCAATTTCAGTTTTACTTTATTGTAAACTTAAAGTTTAATTTAATTGTTGTTTTTGTACACAGACATTGTACACCTTAAAGTTAAGAATACATTGACTTACATCACCTGCAGGTACCTTGTATGTATTTCATGCAATAAACGATACTTTACTTTAATAATTTAGCTTAGCAGCTTCTGTCAGTTTCTCCTGCGGTCACTCCTTTAACTGGACGCTGACTCTGTAGAACATGTATTATTTATCTTGCAACTACTACGTCGAGTCCACAGTAACTTGTTTTATACTTGAATCAGTATTCCACGGTGCCGCAAGTTTTCTAAGGCAACTTGGTTAGCAATTCAATTGAAGATTAGGACATACCTAGTGGATTAAGCAACACACGATGAGGGACGGAGAGGCACTCTCCCATCTTTCGGTCCTCGGTCATCAATCATCTTAAACCCATAAATATGGCTCATGCGAGATGCCGTTTCAAACGTAGTGAAAGCTTTCCCAAAATAGAATTTCCGAAGAAAACTATAGTATTTGTACCTCTATAACTAGATATAATATACATATATGTACTTATACATACATATTATACTCATATTAATGTTTTTTTATAATACTCGCTTAACGGGTACATTAACGTCATAAACACTGGCGGGGCGGTTTGAAGGTGTGCGATAAGTGCAAACAACGGGAATCGGAAACTCACCATCATAAAGTTCCATTTAATTAGAGCTCGATAAATGTCAGCGGCTTGTGCTGCTTCTATTAACCCCCGTAAATTTTTACAGCTGAGCGAAACGAACTAGCCACGTGGATTTAACGGCTGTCTTCTGTGAAAAATAGTTAACAATTTCTTGGCACCGGTTACAGACAGGGCTTATACTGGTTATATTTTGACACTGATTGGCTCAAGGCGTAGTGCACCAGAACTTTCAACTAACGAAGAAAAGGTCGATAAACTTGATCAATGGAGGCATATTTTGGTATTGCTCTATAGATGAAAAGGAGGCCAAAATGCTTGCCTCAGCACGCAACAATACGAATGCTAATTTCGGCATTTTGGCGCGACCTCCACTTTTCATTTCTAATTCGTTACATGGTCCTCCGACTCAAAGTTTCTCTAACACGACACGATTTCGCAATAAAATTACCGTACTAGATTTGAATTTATTCCGATTTATAAAGATTATTCTAAATGCTAGGGAATAACAACGATCTGAATATAAATAAGTCAATAATTTACGACTTGTTTTATAATTCAATACTTGCCGCCCAATAGTCTACCAGAAACTGCCAATAAATTTATTGCTACATTTTCCAAAGCAATGATGTCAGTCAGCAACCAACCTTGAGATCAGCATTCCTCATTCCTCTACAATACTCCGCACGTGGTGCATTCTAGCCAATAATTATACGTGCAATTTCCAGCAATTGAACATACGTCAATAGACTTGATTAGTAGATATACACAAGGTAGAATTGGACATGTGTGTGTGATGTATGATGTAGATCTTTGGTCTGTGTAGATTTTAGTCTCTGTAGATTTTAGTCTCTAAAACTAAGCTTAGTGTTTAGTGTAACTATAGAATTAGATGGTGACATAAGTCCAGTTCTTTTCCCATCAATATGTGTTATCTTTCGTCCGTATAGATGTCAACTCACAGGATGACAGAAAAGTCAGTATGGTTGCTACTCTCAAACAAATGTTACTTCTTGTTCATGGAATTTTCATGCATATTTCACCACATCGCTCTTGGAACTCTTGAATCACTAATCCATACGCTGCGAGTGAAGTGACGCTACTCAAGGAGGCTTTGAGTGTCGTAAACAATCTGAACGAGCATTTTCTACGAAATATTTACCGATTCTATTTTACTTCCAAGAACACATTAAAGAGCATAAGTTTTTATTGTGTTTTGGGTCTTCATAAAAAATAAATCAAAAATAAAAAAGCCTTCTCATCATCTATCTTGAACTTGTATTTCCAAAAAAAAAAAAACAGATTTACTTAATCTAAGGATTCTTATAAATAACTTAATAAGTTTTACCACTTGGGGTAGGTATCCTTTGTAGTCCGTGAAGGCCTCCTCAAGAGATTTCTAGGTGTATATGTTCATCGAGTGTTTGCCAGCAACTCGCATTAAGTCATCTGCCCACCAAGCAGTTGGTCTGCCTCTATTTCTGGTGCCTGTTGGTCCTAGCCAGGTTTTTAGGCGGTGAGTCCATTGATTGTCTGTCATTCAAGCTATGTGCCATGCCCAGCGCCACTTTAGTTTTTGTGAGTAGTATAGAGCATCCGTAACTTTTGTTCGTGATCGAATGTTTTCGTGGTTAGTCTTTTGAATTTTCCATATTTTCAATATGCTTCTCTCCATACTTCTTTGGCATGAGCGAATTTTGATCATCATTCTGCATGTAAACTAAACCAAGTTTGGCTTTCGTATGTTAGTGAAGGAAGAAAACTGGAATCAATTAGCTCTGCTTAATATACTCATAATCATCTTTTCAGCAGGTTTTTTCCAAGTGTTATTCTCTCTTCTGTTTCATGTTCATGTGTGAAAATCTATTTGTTTGCCTAGATAGATGTAGGAATCGACATATTCTAATAGTTGACCTTCAAGATGGATAGGATTTCTGATGATGTTGGTTGTTTCGGTTAATTTCTAGATCCACTTCCTTGCTTGTTGTGTTAAGGGTGTTTATCATTAATTGTAACTCTCTGATATTTTCAGATAGCAAGAAAATGTCGTCTGCAAATCTTAGATGGCTCAAAAATTGGTTATTTATGTTCAAGCCGACTCTTTCCTATTTCAATTTTCCAATCACTAATTCTAGTACGGAAATGAAAATTGTTGGTATATAGGGTCTCCTTGCCGGACTCCACTTAAGATACTTATGGGAGGTCCAGTTTTATGTGCTGTCATATTTTTATAAATTCAATTTCCATACTATGTGTAGAGATTCCCAGATTGCGTTGTGGAGTAAAGGGTATTCTTAGATGATTTTTAAAATAAAAATGGCGTTGGTAAGTTTTCTGCAGTGTCATTTACTATGGAACTACTTTACTATCGAACATAAAGTTATGGTATCATTCAAAATGATTGAGATTTATGAGAAAAATTCGAAGAATGCTGAAAATGTGTTCACTTTTGGGTAGGTAATGAATAATAATTGTTGAGTAGGTAGGTATAGGTACTAGTTGTTCTTTTATTCGAGCCAGGTTGAATGAAACGAAAATGTTTTCACTTGATTCGGTCTTCCAAAGGCATTTGTGCCTGAGGTGCCTTTCTTTAATCCATTGGTTTATACTTAATAAACTTAGTACAAGGACTTTACCCAACGGTTCTTAATTTGGTATAAAATATTGAGTGGGTGAATAAAAATCATCATCATCAGCCCATAACCGTCCACTGCTGGACATAGGCCTCCCCCGTACGACGCCACAAATAGCGGTCCTGAGCCGCCTCCATCCATCGACTCCTTGCGACCGCTACGATGTCGTCGGTCCATCGAGTGGATGGTCTCCCATGTAGGGGGGATTTGCCATAATCACCCCGCTTGGCGGGCGGATTGGTGATCGCAGTGTTGGTGTTTAAAAATACTCAGAAGGAAGCTGCTGCCCTTCCTCTGGTAGGCTTCCCTTAGTTGGCTCTTACGACATCCACGGGTTGAGTTGGAGGGGTCGATATTCGTACGCTGCGGCCCCACGGCCAATATAATAAATATGAATAAAAATATTTCAATTGAATTGCCTAATAAAGATAGATAGATAGAAGATAGAAAATTCTTTATTGCACACTTATTGATAAGAAACAGAAATACAAAAAAGACAATTTTAAAACTAAGTTACAAGTGGCGGTCTTATCGCTCGAGAGCGATCTCTACCAGACAACCGTGTACTAATTGATTTAATTTACATTTATTTTATAGGGATCATTGAATCCTGAGAATATAACTGACGAAAAACAAATGAATCTTGAGAACAACAGAACCTTTTGGCACGTTTGACGACATAGACGTATATTTTAATTAATTTGTCAAGTATGGGTTTATCCATCTCAATCGCCACATGTTTTACTAAACTTGACCCTTATTTCAGAATGATAGCGACATGAGCGACAACAACAGAGATGCAATGCAAGTGTCTTGTAGACTTGCTAACGTTCTTTACATGGGCATAACTACCCTACACGCAACAACTCCTTCCTCGCATTGTACTTAATGTTGTGAATTCTAGTGGCTTCGGTTTACCTTCATTCAGCATAACGATATCGTAGGCGTCGACCCCCTGTACCGCCTTATGAATGAACAGGTGCCTCCCACGCTCTTTCATATAATTCAGACGGCGGCGATGCTTATCGACACTACTATATTATCTCATGATGAACTGTCATAAGCAGCTTAGTAAATTCTGTGCTCCATTTTGAAATCGTTGTTAGCTAGATGGCGTATAGCCTGGTTGGGACATATTAATTTGAAATTGCTGGTGAAGGTACCTACTTACTATTATTAATTTAAAAAAATACTATCATTTGTTGTGACTTTGATTGATAGATATTAAAAATAAAAAATAAACCTACATAAAAGTACTAATACAGTTTTGTTTTTCTCATTTTAATAAGTGAACTGTATATAAATTATGTTCTTTGAGGAAATAAATAATCTCTAAACCGAACCGAGATAAGGTAAGAAAAGTAATATAAATGTTGAACGAGCTTGTTAGGCTATGTCCACCATAAAAACGTTAGAAAACTTGTAAAGCATGATCCTAAAACGAACTTACCCATTAGCACTTTGCTGGAAGTTGTGAAATGTTCGCAGTCCCTCTGTAACAAAGTAAACGAGGAAGCTTAGAGTTTTTCACTTTGACTTTTTTGGACACATTGGATAGTAAAGTAACTGTCTAACGAGTGATGATGGTGATATCTCTGTCCAAGCCGATTTGGGCTTGTGTACCTTTCGGTTAGGCATTTTAATTAGTAGTAGACCAGGAACTACTCTGATATGTGGTAGCAGGTACCTATGTTAGAATATATTCAGTACTTTTAGGCGCAGCTAGTATCATGTTTGTGTTCAGTACATACTTAACTGTATTAATTCATTAGGTACCTTTCCAAGCCTATATCTATCCTCGTCAGCAGACATAACTTCCACAGCTGAACCTTCCTCCCCCAAACAAGGGTTGATTGAAGATTGCATCAGAGGTGTTAAAATAATAATTTTGCAGTATAATTGCATTAAACGAAATAATTTGAATTAGGTCGGTTTTTCCGATTGTTCTATGCAAACAGAACGTCTTCGTAAAACCAAAAGTGTTAACATGGGGAAGGTACGGAGTGATTACTTACCATTTAAAGTTGGTAAACCGTTCTATTGCGCTCGCGTTGACATTGACAAGTTATAGTCGTGGATAATCCGCGTGGTAAATCAATCGTCACGCTTTTCGCTGTTTCTAAAATAAATGTGATACATTTTTCGTGGTGTTATGAAACATAGACTCTATTCCTCCAGTTTACTATTTGTCAATCGTTTGATCTTGGTAACATACACAGATAGAAATATCACGTATTGGGTGGATTGCATACTATTTTTACATAATTAACATCTTATTTGGTTCTAGGCCAAATTTAAATTTTATAATTGGATATTCATTTATTGATTGTTAAATCCTAATATCGGCGTTGACTTAGTCAACTTCGTGTTAGTCAAGTTGGTTATTTTCAAGTAAAACAAGCCTATTTTCTATCCCGACCACTTTTATTGTTATTTTTCTGTGTCCAGACGCTCTTTTATCGAATATCTATCATACACGTTTTGATATAGTTTTCGTATTTTATTTAGAAATAAAATACGAAAACTATATCAAAACGGTAGACCAATTGAGGCCAACAAGAATATTTTTAAAGTTCCCTAGATTATACAAGTTTTTGTATACCGCTACTCATACAAAAATACGATAGAAAACTCGTAGTATTTTGCTACAATCGAATGCAGATGATAAGACCGTGGACGAAGAAAATAAATTTTCCTTCAAAACAGCGCAATACCCAAAATCAAACTTGTAAATCTTATTTAGAGCATTTTATTCACATCACCTGCGTTCTTATTGCATTTGGACATAAATATTTTGGACGTCTCGTCGTCGGCAACCGGCAACTACCACGGTGGGTGCTAATAGGGCCATGCCGTAGAGTCAATGATGAGCCAACGCTGTTGTGCAACACGCCTTTAAGTCGCACTACAAACACACCGCACCCAAATGAATATTCATTTAATATTATTTTTTTAGATTTGACCTTATAGGTAGGTATTCTAATGAAGTGACTGTGGGATTCATTTAATAGCTTGCTTAACATTTATATTTACATATTTGAAAATGATGTGTGCTTTTTATTGGTAGAACACTACAGTACGGAGTAGATAGTTTTCAGTTTCCTAGCCCTAACTAAATGGGATTTAATATATTTTAATTATGAATATATTTTTTTGGGAACTAAATAAATACAGAAATTTATAAATTGACATTGGTAAGGTAAGCCCACGCAAAAATTGCTAAAAAGTTGTTTCAAGCGAGTAAATGGTCTGAGGTTATGTATTTTTATTTCGATGGGTCATTGAATATAAATAATAATTCATTATGTAGGCCTACTTACACCTACCCACTTGTAATTTTTTTAATAGTATAGGTACTTAATGTTAAAACCTGTAGCGACGTTTACTGCATTAGCCGTTCCATAATAGTCGAAACATACCATGACAAGGTCGTAGTTGTACCCATCTTCATTAATACTGTATTATTGGGAAGGGTCCATGAATAAAATAATGCATTATGTATACTTACCTACTTGTATCTTTTTAATTATAATACTATACTTATTGTTAAAACCTGTAGCGACATTTACTATATTAGCAGTTCCATTATTCGAACCATACAAAGACAAGGTCTTAATTGTACTGTACCCATCTTCATTAATACTGTATTATTGGGATGGGTCAATGAATAAAATAATGCTTTATGTACACTTACCCACTTGTATCTTTTTAATTATAATACTATACTTAATGTTAAAACCTGTAGCGACATTTACTTCATTAGTAGTTCCATTAGTCGAACCATACCAAGACAAGGTCTTAGCTATACCCATCTTCATTATTACTGTATTCATCGATATTTCCTCTATTTTATAATAATTTATGTTTATCGTGAGCTCAAGGTGCGGCTGTAACTTCATAAATCACGAGCAGCCAATTTGTGTATCAATAAACAATAAACCCACATTTCGACTCAATTTAAAATTAAAACTCGCCTGACTTGTTAGCTAACACCGTTATCTGTGTTTCTTTAAATTATTTTTGTGATTTTTACATAATTATGTATAATTTGAAGCCTGATTCTGAAATCACATAAATAATTTTACGGAATAAAATATTTCTAATACATTAAAGCTAAGCTTCTAAATCTTAAAAATATACATTATACGTCCGCTCTTCATTTGTTTATTATACCATATACCAGTAGTTAGATACACTGAAGATTTGTGATTTTTTCCTGAATGCCAGCTCTGGGATTTGAGGTTGGGAGGGCAATTGATACTTATTTCTATGAACGAAATGCTTCGTATGATTGAACTTTACTTGGTAAGTTCGTTTATGTATGTTTATTTTTAATGATTTAGCTTAGCTTAGAAGTGTTAGGAATATTATGCTAATAATCTCAGAAATATAGCATCAGAAATCTGCCTTATTAAATTGTCTACTGTTTGTACATGATGTAGGTAGGTATCATAAAGTTGTTTTTGCTTGGTTGAGCAATATTTGTGCACTTACCTGTAACTGCAAAATCTTATTAGGTAACTGTCGCTTTCATCTGGGTACACGTAGTAATCGAATTTAACGGTTATTGGCGCCGATAAAAAGCAGAAATAAGTAGGTAACTGTCGATGACGGAGACGGCCTGTGACGAACTGCTGAACCGTAGCCAGGTCAAATAAGCCTTGGTTTGCTGTAATCGGTAACCGTCTTTTGACGACGATAAAAAGCTGTAATATATAATTTGGCTTGTTTTAAAAACCATAAACCGACTTCAAATTCCTAAACCTTGTTTAAGCTCGTTGCTATGGAAACTGTTTGTTACCAGTCGTTGTGATAATTTGATCGAAACCCTTACTTTTGCACTGCTTTTAGGTTTTGCGGGATAAATACATCCTCTGGGGATACAATTTTTATGGGACCACCTCGGGATCATTCTACTTATATAATATTTATAAATGTCAAAGTTTGTATGGATGGATGTTTGGATATTTGTTACTCTTTCACGCAAAAACTACAGAAACCGATTGCGCTGAAATTTGTATAACATAATTATAAAGAAATTTGGGTATAGTTTGGGACCTGGAATAACATATAGGCTACTTTTTAGCCCAATAAAACAGCTAGTTTTCGAATCATCAAAATCGGTCCATAATTGGCGGAATGATCGCGTAACACACATACAAAAACATACAGACGAAGTGAGAACCTCCTCCATGAAGTCGGTTGAACATAAAAGCAAATAGAAAATAACTCTTTCTCTCTGAATATTTTGAAGCTTCATCTGCTATGAACGCTTACTAAAAACAAATCTCGTACATGCCGGTAGTGATTTTTTAAAAGCAAGCCTCGATCTATAGTAAATCACCGATCGTGATTGCAAAAAGAGTCGGTTATGAAACTATGACGGTTATTTGTCATTTTGATTTCCGCGCCTGCCGTAACTTACGATTACATTACAAAGGTAGGTAAGTAGTTAGGTACCTAGATATGGATAAACATAACTTGTCTGCAAGTTGAGAGGAATGGGATTTGTATCTTGCTCATTATACGCGCACCTGTAAGTCTACACATTGGTCACTAGACTCTACCTAAAGTGTCGTGTAGAGAACTTACACTATGAAATTAGAACCTAATAATGACGAAATATATGCTGAAATTGAAAGAGTATCTGCTCTTTGGAGAAAAAGGTGTACTGGTAATGACGAAATATATGCTGAAATTGAAAGAGTAACTGCTCTTTGGAGAAAAAAGTGTGCTGGCAGCCGTCGCATTATATTCGCAAGATTAAAATTTGTCGAACATAATTATAAAGAAATGACTAAGTTTTATGGCATTGTGCAAAAATGACCCTAAAACCAAAATGTTCCCCTAACTTTTGAATGTTTTTCAGGAAGCAAACCACATTCCTTAACGTAGTGTTTGTCCATCACATGAGCTCTAATTAACCCAAGGAGAGGTTATGCCACTGCTAAGTGACGGCCGGCTATTAGTCAGCGTCATCTGCACAGCGTTTCTTTTGTAGTAGCCTCATTCATAACCGGAGTCGTGTCCCAGAGAGATCTGAAGACTAGAGTCGTTTTCTTACTTCGTTCTGTAGGTAGCCAAAGTCACCGATTTAGTATATTTTATTAATTGAATAAATGTTTTTTTTATTCCTATTTAAGCCCAATCATCAAGTCCATCTTCGAGTAGTCGATACAAGCCAAAGTTTATTCTTATCAAAGGTTACTTGAGGAAAATCGAGTTGCTGACGACTCGAACAAAATTTATTAGGACACAGTGTCACAACTGACACTTTTGATTTTAATTTTTTTTTTACTGTTGATTCGGACACCATTAAATTATTGAAGCTGTTGAGTAAAGTCAGGTAAAAATATGTTAAGCAAAATATAATTATAATGTGATAAGACGCACACATCACAGTTTATGACTGCCGATGTCTTTCATATAATCATAGACTGACATCATAAGACTTCCACGGAAAATAGCCATGAATGACCAATTCTGAACTTTTCTGGACATTCCCATTTCCGAGTGACATATGTATAGTGTAGTGTCGCATACAACCTTGTCGCATATCCAGGTCGCCGGGTAGCCGGTGCCGGATAACCGGCGCCAATTGTCTGCAATACGTGTAAAAGCTATCGTATGCCCATACATTTCGCCGCCGACTACCCGACACCGGCTATCCAGAAACCGGGACGTATGAAAAGGCACTAAGTCTCTTGCACTACATAGACATGAGCGAGCCAGGCGTCATCCAGAAGTGATGATCTCGATTACTCCTCGGGCCCACATCGCTATGATTAATGCTAATTACCCACACCTCGATTTCCTCGCGGTTGGCGATTAAGAACACCATTAGACTACTATCTCCCAGGGCGGTCATTACCCCTACTTTTCAAATATAACAGCATTTTCCTGATGAGAAAGCTATTTCCCTATATCTACCTCATGACCTAATTTATAGGCATGACTTGTTCCAATATAAATGTTTGTTACCTTCCTCCTTAAGATTTTTTATAATATACCTTAGAATTTAACATTAACATTTAATAGCAATATTCTAGATATACCTACCTAATTCTGAATATTGTTACACAATTTTGTACTTACTAAATTGTTTTTAAAATAATGTACAATTGTACAACATATAAAAACTTTCGTAGTTTGAAGAATTCATTATGAATGTAAGCGGGTTAACTAAGAACCTAGTTTGTATTGGTGGAACACCAACGTTTCATTCCTTAACTAGGGACTCAACAACATTACAACATTCTCATAATGTTATTCATATTAGCATTTAACTTAGATATTAGATGTATTGCGAAGTGTACTAAAATTATAGCTAAGAACAGCGCACAGTGTTCAAAATGACTAAAAAAAAAACCCTATGCGGTTTATGGCATTAATCGATCAACGAATGCATTTTAAATGCAAGAGTAGAACAACCACGTGTCTATGTCAAATACTTTTTGTTATAAAAATTTATGAACTTTGAGTGACTTTGACTGGGAATTTTTTAAATTAAATTCTGTAAAGGTAACTGTCCATGATATTTTTTTAAATTAAATATGCTCTGATAAAGGGTATTTAGCCACATCATTCACAGTTTTTAATTTTCACCTCTGGAAACCGAGTAATATGTTTCTTCATATTTTCGTTTTTATTTTTTTTCTCCCGAAAAACTCAAAAGTGCGACTTGTGACTAGCACAGAACTATGGCTCCTAACAAGACATAGCACTGGTAAAAATACCACGTTGCACTATCGCGGTCTTTGGGAAAAATATGCAATCTCGTTCTGAGGTCAAATTATACAAAATAAGGTTGTGATAATCGTGTACTAGGGCCGCTGGTTGGATTTTTTTGCTATACCAGCCTTGACGATTGTAAGAGGCCTGACGGTATGACATTACCAAGTTACATGGGAGTTGGGGAGACCCATTATATGGGACACTACATACGTCGACACACTTGTGCCTTCCCATCTTCCAAGAGGTGGTGCGGCGGCAGATTTGGCTGAGGATCTCAAGAGGCGCAAATATACAGGTCTCGACAGAGCGTACGCATTTGCTCTCTTTGGAGTCGAGGCCCTAGGTTCGTGGGGATTACGTCTCTCCAGGTTTTCAAAGATTTATCTGAGTGTGTGGTCGAAGCGACACGTGACTCAAGACCTGGTGTGTATCTGGCACAGCACATCAGCATTGCCACACAGCGGAAGCGTCCCCAAGATGCTGGCTGCATTAGCCAGAATCTTGGGGACGCTTCGGATTGGTATTGATATGGATCAGTTGAGCTATATGTAGATTGTATACAACAGTTTGCAGTTAAATCAATTGTTTTAAATGTTCTAATTTGTTACAATTTTTTATTGTATTTTTTATTAGTAACGAATGACCTTACTTAAAGTGTTAAAAAGTTCAAAACTGAATGAAATAAAAGGTCAAGTTGAGTGACAACACTAATAAAATATTTTGAAATTCAATAGTGAAAGATAAAGCCGCAATAGTGCAACGTGGTATTTTTACCACAGTATCTTTGATAGGTCTTGATAAGAGCTATATTTTTGTGCTAGTCACAAGTCGTACATTTGAGTCTTTTGGGAGAAAAAAATAAAAACGAAAATATGAAAAAAAAAAAACAAATATTACTCGCTATCCAAAGGTGATTTTTCAAAATTAAAAACTGGTAAAGATGTGGCTAAAGACCCTTTATCAGAGCATATCTAATTTATAAAATATCATGGACAGTTACGTTTACAGAATTAATTTAAAAAAAATCGCATGCAAAATCACCCAACGTTCATTAGTTTTTACTAAAAAAAGTATTTGACATATACACGTGGGTGTTCTACTGTTGCATTTAAAATGCATTCGTTGATCGATTAATGCTATAAACCGCATAGGGAAATTTTTTTGGTCATTTTGAACACTGCAGCGTCACAGTGACACAAAGTCTCATAGATGTTGAATTCGGCAGTGAATCCCTGTGGCCCCACTATACAGGCCATATTGACCTAGTGTAGGGAACAGAGTCTAACTTAAAGTAACCAACCTATGTCTAGCGAAATGACGGGACTTTTAAGGAAATGTAGGTACATTTTCAGGTAGCTGGTTCAGGTACCGGTGCACTGTTTTTCTGAGATAACGTTTTTTTTAGTAATATGTGTGCAAAGGTTTACTTTCCCAAGGACCTAGAACGATATTGCCAAACTCAGATAAATTTATCAAGGCAAAGTAAATTCGATTCGTAGTTTCGCCATAATTTTGATATAATATCCGTTTTTCTCAGTTTTGTGGTGATATCGCGTGTGGGCAAGGCCGTGCCTGGCCCGGCGTCGCTGTCATGTCCCTAGTCACGCCAGACCGCGGAAGGTATGAACATCCTATGCTAAAAACTAATGTTTTCTACCACTGAATGAACTGTCTGTGCCGAACGAAATGGCAAGGTGTTTTTGTAATTTGCTTCTTTCTGCTCGAACTGGAAAGTATCATTCAATATCCAAGTACATATGTATGGCAAAGACGTCCAATAAAATATCTACGCAGATGAATGGCAGTATAAGGATTGAAGACAATAGAAAATCTCTTTCGATATGAGGTATTCAAACAGTCTGAAATGGAAAGGCAGACCATTATGTTCCGTGGAATTGATTATGGCCGTAGAATATTGGCACTCATGTAGATATTAAAATGCTAAAGAAAATACAAGTGGCATTAAAAAATGAATGGCTCTATTCAGTGTCCAACTAAAGCTTCAACAAATAACTGCAAAGCAAGAATCCGATTACTTACCAGTAATTTGATAAGGGATAATTAGTTATTTAACAATGCTCTTTATTTTAAAAGCTGTTAAATAATTTGCCTGAATTTGATGAGTCTTCCACAAAAAAATTATAATTATATTTTTGTTTATATCATTGAATCTGTACTTAATAATCAACTTTTACAGCCTGGAGGTTTACAATGAGGAAAGAGAATTATCTAAGTATTTTATTTGGTAATAGGTACATATGTACATACACTTAATATTTTATCATATTCCCATTTCATCATTTCAAACTATTTCCATATTATAAGTATGTGTATTTTATTCCCATATCGTTCATCATCGTTCACTTCATTTAATGCTTTTTATACCCACTTCATCATTCTTCTCATTTCATCATTTTCTTATATCATTATTCGCTGCAGTTCTGTACTATACATGTACTTACCTAATAATAATTGGCAATCTCTGTTGAATATGGGTCTCGAACTTCCTCCTTTTGACATTATCTAAACATTGACTTCCTCTTCGTAATTCAAGTCTCAAGTCTGTTCTTAGCACCTGCTTGTATCCCGCTTTATGCCACTCATAAGGCGTACTTTTCACTGGCACATCAATTTGTGCCAATATTTTGCAGTAACAATTTTAGAGTTGGCCTTTGCACAGCACTGGAACAGTATAGGCTTATAAATAAAAATCAGAGTACATCATTTATTATTTTGTACTTATTAATGTGTATTATAAATTTATAAGACACAAAAAGTCAAAATCATTTTTGGTAAAACTTTTCTTAATAGAAGCTAAAATTAATTCAAGTACTTACCTTACTGACATACTTAACCTAACTGAAAAAGTTGTTGCAAGACAGATAAGGCGAGCTATTTAAAAAAAAACAGGGTCCTTCAAAATAAATCTACGTCTGCACAAACCTTTAGCAGCTGCACCCCGCGTTATAAATCAGAGTCTGTGCGTGCGCATCCCGTTCGTCCAATAGAAACGCAACAAATGCACCTGCCGGCAAAGGAAGCTCTAATGAGACCAACTGAACTTTAAGCTCAGCTGTTAAATTACGTGACTGTTACGTAAAGGTATTATCGAGCTGGTGTCGCATTCGGTCGTGGGACGCTTATCTGAAAGTAGTTGGGAATTCTATTGAAGAATCGAACGTATCTATCATTGAGTTGACGGATAAGTTTGTTTATGCCGGTTAGAATAAGCACAAGCACAAAATTCGCGGTTGTGGTTCTGTTTATTCGCAAAAGCTATGTAAATACAGGGTACATAAGGAGCAATGATAGTGTTTCTTGCTCTAGAATAATGACAATTGTAGTATTTTTATACTATAGTATATATTATACTATTTTTGTATAGGACAGAGGACAATAATAGAATGAAAAAATATTTACTAACAATTCCTTCTCTAATAGTATTCATCAAAGTAAGTTGTCTACTAGTTTCATCTCTCCACGAGACATCTTCAGGACACCACAATACTCGACCTTGACATTGGGATTGGTCAGTACAGCAACACCGACAGAGTCCTGCCAGTGATGTTGCCTCTCCGAGCTCCTCGCGCCAAGTGAAGCATTGCCCGCAATAGAACAGAGGAGGCTGGCTCTATGGCAGAAGCGAAAAGGGGCTTATACCCAGAGGTGCTTAATACATCAATAAAAAATCTAGGTCTATGGCTTAATCTGAGACAGATATGACGACGATGTTTTTGAAGGCAAAGGTCCAAAATAAAACTGTCGTTTGTTGAGTGTTATTATGAAAATTATAATTATATTATAATCACTCAAGAGAGCGTTAAAGTTTATCTGTTTTACCGAAATTGCTTTTACACAATATGTAAATTACTAGCATTTGGATTTCCACCTTTCGACTATTATAGTTTAGGCCGATTAATTTAGGAGCGTAATGTTCTAGTGAAACTAGTGTTGCTGCAGAACCTAAAGAAAGATAACGGCTAGTTGAGATAGCTTTCCGCAGTTGGCTTTGTGTTACCTACCGGCAAACGATTAAAATTCAAACCCCGTAGAAACCTAATTACGACGATTGGTCAGAGTTCTAACTTTTATTACTCACCTATCTTTAATTAACTTAATCCGTTATATTCAGGAGTTTCAAACCAGCAAAGAGACGCCAAGATAATGAACCATCATCTTTTACGTTATTAATAACATAGCAAAGTTATATATTTTCCAAGGTACTAAAAAGGTACTCAATTGAGCACTTTTTTATAGGTTACCTTTTGCTTACTTTTTACGCTCGATAAATACTTTCATTAGACTATCAGCAAAAGATTTTTGTATGTGTTTTCACTCCCAAAAGCCTTAAAGTTTTAGTTCCTCTAGGTTAAGTTCCGGAGCATTGTTCATAACTTTAATATGAGTCGGTTGCTCAGGTGTACGGCACACTATCAGCAGTTAAGGCGAATGAACAAGGTATCCAGTCTTTATGTTCGCTAACCGTTTTGCTAAAAATTAATACCCTCATCATTATTACTACGCGTTGCCGACCCCACCTAATGTGAGATAAGGGTAGGAAGAAGAAAAGATTATTTCTACGCGACAGACGATACTAAATTCGTAGATTCTCCAGCGAATTATTTCATTTGTGTCTTGTCTATGGTCAATTTTATTATAGTCTTGGTCTTGTTAGGAATTATTTGGTTTAAAGAACATTAATTACACGCAAAAATATAACACGATTGAATATAATTTCAACCTTTCCTCTCAATATTGCCTTGTTATGATATACATACCTACTCCTATCTCCACGTCATAGGAAATGTCAACCATATCTCTGGCAAACTGACACTCGGTACCTACTTACACACCTGTGGTTATTTCCTGCTTCGCAATGCATGTAAACATTTCTTGATGAAGCATTATGTATATTTTACGTGCTTTCAGTGAATACGTCAAGCAAGCTCTACTGCGTTTGCTCTAGAATGTTTATCACATTGCTTTGTTTACACCGTCTTGTACCTAGAATAACAAATCCAGCTTGAGCGTAAAGTTCTAGGAATTCCTCGATGATGGAACTGATTCTAGAAAGTACCTAATTCAAACAGCACAAGAAGATTTTCTTGGTACGAACTCGTATCTGTTTCTGAAGAAGTAAGAACTCGAATGTTTGGTCTTTATCTTTTCTGTTTGCGTAGGTAGGTACCTAGATGCTCTCAAATGACAGTTAATTCAAACAATATAGATAAGATAGCCATAATTAAGTTTATAGTAAAATATGTATACGATAATTGTAAATGGTTGTAGGAATTCCTATAAATTGTAGATCGAAAATCATTTGACACTAAATCGCAGCCTGTCACCATCCATTCTAATTGTATATTTCAGAGAACGATAGTATACAGTATTAAATCACTGGATATCGATAATATCCACTCAATGGCTGATAAAGTTTAATGCCCGTGCATTAGTACATTTAGTACCTGAGCAGAGCATTGTCCAGGGCCATGAGTTCAGTTGTGATATAATAATAAATAAAATATTGGTAGTATACTTAGAGATGTCATTCTCATCGTGACGTCTAATTTTTATAATAGATTTACGTTATTCCACACGCTTAAGGCGCTGTACTATATTCATCAAATCAAATCTAAAATATTTATTTGTAGCTAAACATACATAAATAAAATATAATTAACCATTATTGAAATAAAAAATACAGAAGAAAGTGTAAATGTATTAGGTATTGGTCTTAATCTATGTATATTGGTACAGTGCCTATAGAAAAATAAGACGTCACGTCGGCACGTTGTCGGATACGACGTCTTGATAATATCGTCAAACTGAAATCAGGCTATGCTCTAAGAAAATTGACCAGAAAATTAACTTCAATATAATATGTAGGTACACGAACGCGCGCATAGATAAACATGAGTTGCTGATAAGATATTTGGCATGGCTTTTCTATAGTAAACTTGAGCTTGCGATATATATGATATATCAAGTATCATCGTCAAGTGGACAATCATATCGTGCCAATTGACTGTTTACTCTACGCTTGTAGGAGATTAATGCGCTAACTATAGGCGTGCTCGTTGGTACTTCCATTCGATATATGACCCTCTTTATGACTTTATTGAAATAATTATTGGATTCGTAACTGGTGCTAACTGGTTTTGCCACATTCCCTCTGTAATGGTTACTTAACTTGAGCTTCAGGTCTTGGATTGTTAGTAAGTGGTAGGAACCTTCCCGTCAATGATTAGCGTTTCCTTTCAGCTTTACAAGTAAGAAAACTTAGGTCTTATTTCATTTTAATTTGTTATTAGAATATTTTAATTCTTTAAAAAAACTAAAACTCACTCCAAATTCTAATATTTACACTGTATTTTTTTCGTTGCAAGTACCTACTTACCAGTCGGGAATAAAGGATCATTCTTTATTCAATAGCAATAGAATCGAAAATCAAATGACAGTGAAGTCGGCAATCAACTATATACATAGGTACAGCCAAACATGGAATCCTTTTTTGAACTTGGTTAAAAACAGTAAAAATAATAACTCTGGTCCCTATCTTTAGCATGAGTTCTGAAAGATAAATTTTTCATGATTAAGTAATAAATTTAAATTAATATTAGAGCTTTACGCATTGGCTTGTTATAAATCTCCCAAAAAAATCATGGCAGGATCCATGGTTTTTTTTTGTAGGCGGATCAGGTCCGCTGTTTATGGCTTCGTATGGGGGAGGCTTATATCCAGCAGTGGATGTGTATGGGCTGATATGATGATGAGTTTGGTTTTACCTAGTTACCTAAAAAGGTAATTGGATGTTTTTGCAGTTCTTTAGAGGAGTGCAAATTATTAGAAACTGATCAAAATCCACCTTTCCATTTCCATCATCGTTTTCTGTATCCAAGCATGTGCTTTTTTTCACGATATTTAGATTCATATTTTAGTTCCTTATTGTGAGTTTATAAAATTTCATCATTTCAAATGCCTGACATAAGTAATAATATAATCTGTTGAAACGTCTAAAGTGGCTTGGAAGACCGCTTGGCGTCGCAAGCGCAGGTGGACCTATTGCATCAGTACCGCATTCTTCCCAAGCAAGTCAACTCTACACGACACTCATGAATATTTCATCCCGTTAGATATAGATTATAACACGTAGATAAATTGAAGGTAGATTCAACTGACTAAAAGCATAAACGTATAAGTTAATCTCTATGGCAACATAGTTGTGCTAAAACGTCCGCACATCTTGTCTCTACCTTTTGAGATTAAGTTATTTACGTGCCTAAGTAGTCACTTAGCTTATAACATACCTGGTTGGTGGTTTTACATAAAAGGCGTCAATTTGCACCTTTGTTGGCATGTGCAAAGCGAGATTAATATCTGGGCTGATATGAGGCAGAATTGAGGCAGAATTGTATGGGTTTCACGCACGAACAATTCTCGCGCTAAATTGTTTGGTATAAAAATTTTATGTGCGATTGGGTACATTGTTTTTTTTGAACATTTCAGCAAAAGATGACTTTGTGAGTGATTTTGTAGATTTGATAGAGTCCTAAAAAGATAGTGATAGAGATAGTAGTACGGTTTTGGGATTGAGAACATGTGTTCTCAATCATCGATCTAAGTAAAAAAACGATTTTACCAAGATCAATTTTCCCAACATTGTATTCGGCCTTGAAATCAAACCCATTGCAGCGTTTATAGCGCAACAACACTTCCAAAAGAAATAATTATAATAAAAGCGATTTCAAAAGTCACACGACCGGTTTGTATGATTTTTTTGTGTGGTGCGTTGCTCTCAGAATTACTTGTTTTTAATTAAATCACTCGTCGATTCCTTTAATTACCTCACATTTGGGATTTTTACTAAACAAACTTCATTTGAATACTTTTACTGGGATCCCAGTTTCTCGTTAATAGATAAGAAATATCAGCATAAGTAAGTACATCAATATAGTGTAAGTATCGTAGATAGGTATAGGTATATGTTTAGTTTATGTGTTGTGGGTAGATAAGATTTATAGTTCGCCACTTTATCCTTGAGTGGCAGACTGCGTGCCTCCGAGCGCGAACGATGACATACACAGATGTCCCTAATATAAACAACACGTTCCTATCGTATTTATGTCGTATATTAAATATTCAAGGTACCATCATATTGCGTCCTAACAATAGCATAGACGCTCCATGTTTTTATTTTACGATGGTAGACCTTTTTGTTCAAGCCAACGCTGCCGCATCATTAGATTTGCTATTCAATTAGCTTGATTGATATTTTGACGTTGAATAAAACTCATAATTATTCAATGCCTTCGGTGCCAGGAAACGATTATCGAGGTACCTATCTACCGAAGCTTTTTTGCTTTTGTATTTTTCCTTGAACAACGAGAGACTGTCGCGACGACGACGCGACGGGACGAATCATTGTAAAGGTAAATCGACACCGTTAATTCCACGATTGCTAATCGATTGCCAATGTCGATTTAATATTTTGTTCTGCTATTTCCATATTTCACGGTTTCCTAAGACTACCGCGCAATAATTTTTTTAGCTCTAGCATAGACAAATGATAGATACTAGGCTACGTACGACTCATAACATAACTGATCTGCAGTCTGCAGTCCCACAGCTAGATTGAATTGAAATTTTGTGAAATGAATTTGTAATATAAAAATTGAATTGAAGTACACCTATTCCTAGAGCCTTTCACTGTTACATCACGTCCGCTGGATTCAATGCATCTAATCCCGTAACCGCATCTACAGCTATCGACCCCAATGGAACAAATTACTTATAGGAAGTGGCCACCTACGCAGCAAAGCAAATCGCATGGTTAAACAGTCTGTAATCTTTTACACCTCCATGCGGACATTCGGATCTCGCTATCGACTACCTATACAAGTTACCCTTTCTAAGCCCAGCTGAATATGGTCTACATAAAATGTTCTTAAAAGGATTTTACTTGGCAATGTGTAAAATGGAGCGGCATTCGAATTACTATGTTGTAACTGTCCTGACAATTTATAGGATTCCTATTTTCTAGACCCATTTGTGGTGATAGAAATTTACGAACAAGTTGGAGCAGTTGTTAACGGCTGCCATAAAAATACAGGTTAGTTTATTAAATAATATTTGAATCCCAAAATATTGAAGTGTTATCCGGAAGAGTTCGCAACTTTGTTTTTGTTAGCGTGTTTTCGAATTTAGTCACGTCTTGCATTCCCATGAAAAAACTGGTTAATAAAGCTGAATAACTTTCGATCGAAAGTAATCGGGCTTGTGCTATTGTTATTTTCACAAAAGATCAAGTTTACGCACTTCAATGGAGTCTTCGTTAACAAGCTTTGAATTGCTTTGGTCTACCAACTTTCATTTTAATATAAAGACAAGAGCCTTTACCTACCTATAGATATAAGCAGGTACTAAGTCGTATGATCGTAAACTAACAACTTGCCAACATCACCAGTGTTTCGAAACTTGTCAGCGAGTATTAACTAGATTATGGCACCTACGTACATATAATAGCACTAACTCTATGAAAATTAATATTAGCCTTAAGATGTAGAGCACGGAGTTCCAAGGTTCACGCTGATTAATCGTGGTTTGCCGGCTGACATTGCCACGCTCTATTATATCAATCTGATATTTATAATCTACACACTATAAGGTATTTTATTATACAACTATATGAATGGATTTTAGAACATGCTCTATAATTATACAAAACCTTGAAAGGGACGTTCAACATCATTTTATATTTTACAATTAGGCATTCATTATATTATTTCGTATATTAATAAATTACATGTAATGATCTCTAAAAGCTTTCGTAACAAGGTTCATAACAGGTACGATAATCATATACAACAATTGCCTGTTTAGAAATAAATTTTCCAATGATATTACCTTATTGGTCGATTTGGTTCATTATGGTAATGCGGTCTACATATAGAATCTTGTAGCTTTGTACCGTTTCCTCTGGTCCCATTACGGTATCAATAGTAGTTACGAAGACTAGTATCTTGGGTGGCATCTGAGACGGATTCAGGTTGGGAAGGCACGGCTCCAAAATGCGACAAGAAAAATAAATATTGTTTCCATAAAAATAGCATTTATGAATTTCAATTGCTGCATAAACAAGTTTTTATCGACAACATAGAGAAAGCTTTTTTAAATTGTCTCGTTTTGAATTTATTTATCGATCTACTTTTTTAGACAAACTACATATTATCTAGTATGTATGTATATGATTGTATCCCAATCTCATTAGTCGATTGCTGGATTCGTCAATCCTTTGTATCCTTTAAATTTGGACTGACGATGAATCTAACATTATCATTATTTCATTCACAATCATCTCCATATTTGTGAAATATTGTTATTGTTACTATGATCAGTTGCATAATTTAAATTATTCTGCTCTGGCCCGGGTACGCTACCGACCTCACCGGGAACACAATCTTCCACTTTACTTTCTCCCAGTCGCTAAGAGCCCTCAACATCGAGTTCCTATTACAGAGAATATTTCCAGAACTTATCACCAGTACCAACGTAAGTATTAATCTGAGATTTCCTTGTTTACCTAACATCAGTTTTCGAGTTAGGTCTCTAATACATTTGAGTTATGGAGCTCCGATAACAATCAGCGGCTTTATTTATAGTATCTATGTATATATAATAATATATATATATATCTATTTAATATATTAAGTATAAACATATATTGTATATCTGTTATCTAGATCTTAAAACGTGCTCTACTTACTTTGGGGCTAGGTGACGCTGTGGGGTAGCGAGGTGCAAAGCTTCAAGGACAAGCCAGAGTAGACCATTTAAAACCAGTTTAGCCATGGTTGTGTAAGACGATGTCTCATCATTGATTTTCTACGATTTTTTTGGTTATTGGTAAGAAATCCCGAAATTCAACAGTTAGTTGCTCGTAATGGCCAGTTTAAACAATAAGTGATTTATTTATTATTTAATCTTATTATAATAATGTGTATGAAATGTAACAAAACAAGTCCTAGCACTCTGTGACAACAGACATTTTTAGTCATTTAAAAGTTACGAAAATTTTCTAAGATTTAAGAAAAATGTTTTTGACCATTTTAAATGTGCTTTTTTTAGTCAATGTTTAAAATGTCTGTTGTTACAGAGAGCTCAGACTTGGTTTGTTAGGAGTGCACTGAATTTCTACAGATCGTTATTTCGACACGTCGCTAACTTCTAAAAACCATAGTTCGACTAGTCAGTGCTTCGACGGAATAGATTGCTTACACATTACTCTAATAGAATTAAATAATAAACAGTTCTTTTATTGTTGAAACTGGAGATTATTAACAATTTCATTGTTGAATTTTGTGTTTTCGTCCCAAAAACCAAAAAAGTTCGTAGACAATCAATGGTGAGATTTCATCTTAGACCAACTACCATTGTTGGAATGGTTCTAAATGGTCTACTCTGGCTTGTCATTGAAGCTTTGCTTCCCTGCATCATTTATTTACCCAAAAAGTACATAAACATCTTATTAAATAGTTACTTATACTTAAATATAGCATGTAACATAAAAAAATATAAAATGGTTAGTTAGTAATTTAAGGGTATAATGGGAATAAAGAGCTTTCATAGTAAACGAATAAATAGATTTTGTACTGAACATCAACAATGATGGTAATTAATGCTTTTGCAGCAAGCAACAACCAAAGCCACATAAAATCTGAAATGGAAGGGTTAATAGTCTAATTTATCTAACTACAAAAGGTAAGGTACTACTACAGTGGTCACTGGTCACGCAGGTTGATATAAACACTTGGCCGAGGGACAATGCAGGTCGGATGACACCCCCTCGAACAATGGTCTCGTTACTGCAACAATAACAGGTCACCTGCCAGACCACTCGCACCACACATATAATAGGAATATCAATTGGAAACTTTTTCACTTATCAATCGAGTACTTATGCGTTTTCAAAACAGTTAGCAGTAATAATGGTGACAGTTATTTTGCGTAACTGACCGAAATTGTGCGTAAATATTAGTAAATATACAACGATTGCCAGTGGATTATCGTCAAATATTGGATTAAGTTTATGTCGCCCGGAAAAAATAATAGAAATAAAGAAGTAACTGCGAAATTATGATCTTTTTTATTTATTTCATAATTGGCCTTTCTACTTCTAGAGTTTTATACAGTACAAAGCGCAAAAAAATCCTTGAGGTTGTCATTTTTTTTAATGACTGTATGGCCGATGACCTAAATACATTCTGGAAAAATATAGCATGTGTTCTGAAATATGACAGGCAATCACATGCTGGCTGAACTTGGCAGCGAACATTGTGTATCTGCCGATTCTAAATGAAAAGGTGCTGGATACACTACTAGCATTCGTTCAATGGCTATCAATGCTTTTTCTGGTTTGTCAGCCGTCAAACGTAGTAGGTACTATTTATTATCAACTTTCTTGAATTTGGTAGCCCGCAGTATTTTATTAATCAGTTCGACATCAACATCATCATCAGCCCATACACGTCCACTGCTGGACATAGGTCTCCCCCGTACGACGCCACAAATAGCGGTTCGACATATCGATCTTCAAATTTCCATGAAAATCCCATAAATTAATCGTCGTACTTTCAGGCACACGCCTAACTGGTTCATATAATAATCTTAGTACTAGTACAGTAGTGGTGCTAGTACATTGATGCACTTCCGAAGATCCTTTTGTTCGACCTGCAAGCTTTGTGTCCGCAGCTTTACCCTGCCCTCTTTGTCCGACGCATGCGACACTCTCCCAACCGGTCCAGCGGGTGTAACAGCTATAATACCTAGTATTACAACTATCTACCATTCTGAGCTGTAGCAATACCACTATACGGTTCAAACTAAGCCCGACCGATACATAAACTAGCATGTTGCGGAGTCGTTGTATAAACATCAAGTTTTATTGCTTGGCTGTGTTCCACGCAGGGACGTTAAACCCGGTTCAGCCCTCGAGCTGTTAGTTTACTGGATAGTTTGCCGATGCCAGAACTTGCCAGAATGTCTTGCGTGAATGTGTAAAGTTTGGCTTGTCCTTTGCATCAATACGCTGCGCACACGCGGGTCATGCACGTGTGGATACTGGATAGCAGTCATCTACACTTTCTTTTGCCTTAACCGAGTAGAGAAGTGTGTTTGTGGAATAACACATTTATCGTTATTTGCAAACGCTTAGCACCTGAAAATGCTAGCCATTTATCTGTTTGTATAAACCACGTTATATTCTCAGCTTGGACTAGTCATATCGAGAAGTTGCCAACGACCATACAAATTTATGAGATTGAATTTAGTTGATAGGCATTTCTGCGGAATAATGTCGAAATGTAAGCTATCTCTCGAATATCAAGATTCATGGTAATTTGTTCGGAGCTGTTGAATAGAAGACACCGAGTAATTTCAATCAGCACGGCTTCGGCGGTATTTGCGCGCTCGCTATTCGCGGTCGGCTTTCGATACTAACTAATGGACGTCTGCCAGCAAACTGTAAGCGCCACAACAATATTTTGATGCCAAAATATTTACTGGAATTGAATATAGCATTGTTTTTACCAATACTATAGCTTTGTTTGTTAGGATTAACAAAACTCTACTTAAAAGATCCTAGTACCTAAGAAGCAATACATCTAATTTAAGTTTTTGTCTTTCATCAGCATCGTCAACGTCATTCGCCAACCTGACTTCACTATTTCCGGGTATTACTGGTTCCTCACTAATATTCCATGTTTAACCTTCAAAATCAATTTGAAATTTACCCAAGCTATTAGTTGCTCATAAAGATTTAAATACTCTTCAATTTGGTTATGCACTATCAATTTTGTAATATTTCCAGACGATTTAGTTTTGTTCATTGCCATTATTTATTGGAATTAGCACGAAAATGCACCAATAACACTCCACTGCGCCCATTATCAATGATCACCGATTCAGAGAGATCGTGAACAGCGATTAACGCTTGTTTAGCTGAGCCCTTATTTATTATTCAGTTTCTGTCGCGGGTGGTAATTTATATAGGCGCACTCGCAGACGAATGCGGTTGTCGCGTTGAGCTGATTACAGCTCCTAGCGGCGAGATAACACGGTAGCGCAGTGCTATTGCATTTGCGGGGCTTTGACACAGTTTCAGCTAATCTGACATGCAATAATTGCAAGGAGGCTAAATATAATGCAGCAGATTGGCATTCTGTCCGCGGGCTGGCGCTCGCTCCGACGGCTATGTACCTCTCACGCATTCTAATCAAGCGCTCGCCTTCCCCCTGCCTACGAATGAGGGTTTAATTCAATGTTTTTACTGTAATGTGTTTTAAAACAATAGCGATATTACGGCTTTGTTAACAATGTTCACAATCGGCTACTACTATTTACTAGCGCACACATTTAAATTCCATGCAAGCCCCCGAACGTTATTTTTATGTCACCGAATTTAAGCGTTTTTTATTCAGGCAAGTGTTGAATTGTTGATAAATTGAACTTGCAGTCGGACAATGAGTTCTTTGAAGCGTGGTCGTGATAAATGAGTCTTATCGTGAAGAAGTAAAGTTCAATTGGCGTAGAACTTCCGCGGTTCGCTGTTCAATATTATAACAGTAACAGTTGTGATAATAGAGTCCAATGGGACCCAATAGGAAGCCGTCATAAGTGCTTATTCACGGCTTGTATTGTATTCGTGAAGAGTAGTGCTCACGTATGTAAATATGAAGTACCGCTATCGGCCTCCCAACCAGACTAATGAAGAGATTTGGCACGAAGCACGAGCTTTAACGGGTCTGTCGCTGTACAGATAAACATGTTTGCTACACGTAATAATTACACAAACACGATTTGTTGTAACCTATTTAAACAATTCATAGCTAAACTAAAATTGGTCAAAGTTACAATAAGAATACCATTTTGATTCTAGAAAGGTACAAATTTCTATCGAACCTTACTTTCTGTTGACAAATGAGTAAGTCTATTAAGTATTTAATTGCCCTTAAAAGATCCTTGGTCTTTGCTCATCGGTGGGAGGAATTAGATACATATATTTTTTTAATCAATTCAGAACTCATATTTTTTTCTGTTCACCCGGTATTCAACCTAATGGAGTGCATTTCATCTGATGGGTTCGTCAAATTACACGCTCGTATTGGTCACGAATGCCGTCACGACAGACATAGTGGTAAGAACCCGTCGGATTTGATCACGACTCGAAACAAATACTCCGGTGGTTCCGTTTTGTCATGCGGACGATTGTCGCAGCGGACCCCACACATTTGTGTACAATCATGAGGACAGGTTTCTGAAGAATAAATGATTACTTATCTCCAAATTATACATACATATATGTATAATTTGGATATATCTAAACTGTGCTTCACTAAAAGGACACAGGTGTTCTCCAATAAAAAAGAAAACCAAGAATATAATTAGTCTAGGGACTGCTTAAAAAGCAGCTACAACTCAAACGCGTATAAATATTTATTCAGTTTACAAAGCACAGGAACTGTTCTTTTAAGTATCCTTTTAACCCAGTTCTAGGAAGGAGTCTTCATAGAGTTAGTATAAGCATAGGAACTTAAGGAACATTCTGGCTCAGTGTACCTACTCACATATCAGAGCCTTGAAGCCACACAATGGGAGCGACGACAATGGCACAAGCGCCGTCACTGCTACTCCCAATATTCTTCATTTGCATACGTCGTACCTACCCCTTACCATTTTGAAACTTAAGTCTGGCGTTTAGATACGAAACTCATTTATCCCCTCAACCACGAAAAAGTGTTCCAATAATGAACAAATTTGCGTTCTACAAACAGAGTTTAAAAGAGAAGAATTCTAAAAACAGAGTTTAAAAGAAGATCTGGACCAAACACAGCATATGTATCTCAGCATGGTTTTATCCATCGATACGTTTATACATCATTGATGATTTGTACTTGGAAACAAATACTTGGGTCTGCTCAATCAGTGCTCCAAATGGGAATACTTCCGCAGATGGATGATATGCTGGCTTTTATTTTGGTCAAAAAATAAGCATTGCCATGCAACGTGGCAATGTTTGGGCACTCTGCCTTTTGGTGACGGCTTTGTTTATTAGGAAATTGATAAAAATGTACATAGCTAGATGTTTATTCATTTTTTTTTGTGTACCTAATGAATATTATAATAAACGTGATTGATTCTAGATAAAATATTAGCAATAAGGTACTGCTTGAAATAAACGCCTTCGTTGACATCAACGAGGTTGTCGTTTTTACAATCATAAGCTTTAGTTTCGGTTCTATAAACTCAGACGTTGGCTGAAACCTTTTACAGCTCTAGCATAGCGTTTAGGCACGTCCATAAAGAGGTAAGTACAAAAGTGAACATCGCCATATCCCATCCCTATCTCGCTGGGTGATATGAGGAGGTAGGAACATTATTGTTACGGTTTAGATGGAGATTTTTGCATATAAAAACGAAGCATATCTCCGGATGAGAATTGAACGAGCAACCTTAACATTCATTGAATTGAAACTCCTCACTTAATTTTCAGGAAAAGCTGGCACGATAAAATTGTGAGAATTCGCAAATTTAATAACCAGAGATAGGCGTTCCCAAAGTTACAGTGAAAAAGGAGATACTGCTAGAAGACAATTGCAAAAACGACAAAAACACGGGAAGCAATCCAGCGGGCATGCTCTTAATTGGATGAGACCACTTCCTCTAAACGACACCGCGCCGCCGACTACGGCTCTACCAGCTTTTCATATTCAAGTAACAAAACTACTCTAGTGCCTTAACAAATTTCACGTTTCGTTTTCGACCATTTTTATTAACTGATAATCGAAAATTCCGCATAGTTACAGCTATTTTAGTGTGTCGTCTTCTATGCGTGTCAGAATCTGTGAACTCTGTTTAACTTCCATTCAAATCAAATTATTAGTTTTTCTTCCAACTAAGTACTAACCGTTGACTGAAGATTTTGTTTCGGCCATTTACAATTTTTTAAGGTGATGTGGACCCGTTTAACAGAATATGCAGCCGAAAAAGTTTTTGAAAGCTAGGTACACTACACTCAAACAGAAATAACTATATGTGCATTGTATCCGAACTTATTTAGAATGAATGTTGCACTTAGGTGATTCCTGCTGGGAAATACGCTCACAATAGCGTAAGTGCAAATAATATTAGCAAACTTACAACACGGACAATCCACATGAAAAGTTGGATTAATTGGAGTTCATGCTCCAAGTTTATGATAAACTACAACAAAATAACATTATGTTCCTTCTTCAAAATCTTTCTTATATATTGATGCGTCTGGACTATGAAGCTTATTAGGAAAACGCAAAGTGTAGGAATAATATACCTGAGATTGCTAACATTAAAATGCAATAGCTGATGCTGACACACTGACACACCTCCAAAGCGAAGGCTCAAAAAGTCAGAATGTTTCGTGACAGCGACAAGGCCAAAATATTACTATGTATGTATAAGTAGCAATAGCAACCAACCTAGTCGGTAACTAAGGTAGGTATGAGCAATTTGTTTGGCACATCGATTAAACACCAACAAAAAAGATGTAAAAAACTATAAATTCATTGCATTGGACAGTCAAAATATGAGTCAATCATAGCCAGTAATATTTTTGCAGATTCATGGCACGTGAACTGAATATACCAGCCTTGTTAGTATTGTTCTATACAGTCTACAATGTCGAACGACTTGAGTTATTGGGACAATTGTAATGAGGTCAATGTTACAGTAGTTATACATACATACATATGTATGTAGTAGACACACATTTCATTTCAAACATGACTCTTCTAGACGTATCGTCCAACAAGCATCGTAAACTTTTAAATTAGTAGGATAAACATTATAATGACATTTATACATTATTGAGAACCGTAAAATTAAATCTAAATTCATGAGTCTAAGATTCTAGGCGAAACTATAGATATAAAACATGTCTACCAACCAATAAAACACGTTGTTGTAATAAAGGAAACAGGCTACAATCGCGTCCAAAGCATAATTTTAACATTTATATTCTCGAATTTCTGTTGTCACTACATTATAATTTTATGTTTTATATAACAAAATAGACAAATCTCATCAATTAGTATGCTCAGGTATTATCAAATGGCCAAGCCCAAAGTCTCAGAATTTTATAAAACTAGCGCTATTTCAATAATTTTGCTATTCAAAGCTGTATTCTTTACCTTTTTTAATATGGGGCTTTATCAGATTTACATAAATACAAAGACCGCGTATCGGGCATACATATCAAGGGTTGAATTTTAATTTTCTACCAGTAGACAAACTGGTCGGACGCCATCCAAAAATAGACTCCCGAGGTCATTGCCACGGATGCGGGTGGCAGGTGTTTTCTAGCTAAATATTATTACTGCGCCCAAACTATAGCGTTGAAAATGTCTTCTAATGTTTTTAATGGAATTAAAGTTAACAATTGCCGATTACAGTTGAAGAATTACAGAAGACGTGTAAAGTTGTCAGTTGATTTATGAAACAGCAGACGTATTGAGCAAGATGCGACCATAGAGTTATTTTTTGTGATTTATTTGGAGGCTTATTTCAAAAAGAAAGAAAAGGAAACAAATTTATTGGCTTATCTTTATTATCATACATAATAAAAAAAAAACATAATGTATATTTATTTTAAAATATTATTTCTTTCAAATGTTTTCTGTTACGGACAACATTTGAAAGAAATAATTTTTTTAATTTAAAAAAATATTTATAGAACGGTTCTTTTCCAAAACCTCCAAATGAATCACCCGATACCTACGTTTTTAACTTAGTACATATTAATTCTGTTTTCTAAATGTAAATCTTTATTGGTGTTAACTTATTTATTTGTTTTAACTGAAAATCTTTATTGATCCTTACATGTTTATTTGTTTATATCAAGTCCCGCTGAAACATTTCGAGTGGCGTAGATTCAACCAACTTTAAAGGGAAGTCATTGTCTGCCCGTTCTTGAATTTCAAGCAACAATTGCTCTTAAGGCTTAGATAATAAGATCACCCCGAGTCCGGAACTCTAAATGCTCTGTTCATAAAACAGATTCAGAGGTAAGTATTTTATTAAAAGTTTTGCCGCGTTGTCTATGACGTTACGCCCAGCTTTGTTCCTTTTTCTTTACAAAGTATATTTAACTCTAACTCGTTTAGTGTCTAAGTCACTTTACTTAACAATGAATTCAATCTTTTTCTCTGGCAAGTATCTATTAAGGCACAAAGACGGGTCTTTCTGCTGTAAAGTGGCTACTTACAGAAAGGCATAATGACAGGCAGTAAGAAAAAATAACACTGAATAGTCGGCCTATTTCCATGGCTGCTAAGGGTTAATCTTGAAAGTTCGCCTGAAAGATTATTATCTACATAGGACTTTTGCGTTGTAAACTTAATTGGATCAAAGAACTCCAACGGCAGGTTACTATCGTCTACAGTGAACAAAAAGAATTTTACTAATTACTTTCCTAAACCAATAATGGTGAAATGACCCTCTATTTACAATACCGAGTACCAAAGTAATAGTCAAACAAAAGAACCACTAAGTATTCAGTGCCGTGAGTTTGCAGTTAAAAGCGAGTTGCATTGAAAGACTGGCGTTTAAACCTCCGGTAGTTAAACAAACGAGGCAAATGAATGGATGAATGAAATGGAATTGAATGGAAGCGTTCGAAAAATCACTTTGATTGTCTTGTCTTTGCAAATGTCGGTCAAGCCAAGTCAGTAGTGTGACCGACTTACGACAATTGCCTCAAATTGAACCTCATAGAGGCACCCTCATCTATCGTATCAATCAACAGTCAACTTCTATTCCAGCCAACTTATCAATATTTATTGATTTTCTAAATGCTGCAGCACTGATTGAAAGATAAATGCTTTTTACTCCTGGTTTTATTGAGTTTAATTATTTATTTAAATGCTGGCATTTAGTGAATCGAAGTCTAAATCTATCTGAAAAAGCACATAGTTCTAGATTTGGGTTAATTATTATATTAATTCTTAACCTTAGTCTTATTTAGTTAGTGCATTAGTGAATCGAAGTCTCGGATCTACCTTAAAAGCACTTAGTTCTCTTATTTTTCTTAATTATATGTTCATTATTACCTCTAAGTCACCGCACTACTGAGCAAAGACCTTCCATTAAGCATTTTAATATTAAGAAAGCTACAAATTGTATTTCGAAATCAGCAGTTTTTTAGCGCTCACGAAAATTTTCTATGTGTATTTGGAGGTGACTCGACTAACACTTTAAGGCTTCTTACATTAGGAATGGCATTGAAACTTACTATATCAAAATATACCTACTTGTAGCTTTGCCCTACATGCGTTCGCCACTATGTTCAGCAGTTACATACTGAATTTGCAACTATACCTAAGTTTTACTTTGACCTACAATATTTAAAAGGCTGAAAGGCCTAGATTATGGTTAGGTAGGTACCTACTTACCTATCTAATCGTTGGATACGAACGTCTGGCTCCGAATTCTACATTGACTTTGGAATTTATCTTCTTGTAATTGATATAAACCATTTTTGTTCAGAACAGGTGAACAACATTTTCATGACATTACCAATGACAGGTCAAGGACGATGTATAAATTAATTGAATCTCGTTTCGGCTCACCCTGTAAATATTATTATTACTGAGAAAAAGTTGGTTAATAGGGCTGGTTGTGTTCACCAGGGCCCTAAGTCAACGACACCTCTATTTAAAAATGCAAATATATGTGACGGTTTTAGATGTTAAGTTCCTATAGCAAGCGGTTTTTAATGTGCTTTTCAAATTTAAATTCGTGCTATTTGTTTTTCATCTTAAATGCTTACGGTGCCAAGCAAATGTTCTCTATTAATCTCTCGTTAAAATCTGGAATGGTATTCAAATTCAGTATGCGTATTCATGAAAAATGCTTTAAAACGGCGTATAAAATAAATTAGGCAACGACTAACAGACTTTGAAATTGCCAATTTGCATTGCAGTGCAATTTACTGTCGTTTTGTTAATCTTTTATCCTTTCATTGGGAGATTTAAGTTTTTTAATTCTTTTAACTAAAAAGTTCCACGGGTCGTTATTTTTTATTCTCTTTATTAAATTTTCTCGCATAGTGTAACTAGTGTTTATCCTAAAGAATATAGGTAAGACTTGTGAATTTATGTTATTAGAATAAACCTTTTGCGAGAAATAGACATTATACCATGCAAGATATCAAAATGCTAGATATTACGATACGCACGATCCTCAAATCAAAACAAATGTCATTGTTATTTACAATCACGTCCATCTCTTGGGCAGATGGGTGCGATGGAGCACTGGATCGTAGGTCACGATGCTTCCCCATCTGATATGCGAATGCCACATAATAATGCTAACGAGGGCATCGCAGCATCATGCGCAGCGTCTGTGCTAGTCTAAATGAATTTTGTGAATGGTTGATGCATTTCGCAGAACGATTTGATCGCCATTGTTGCGTGTTCACTGGGCGTTCGAATTAGATAGATAGACAGAAAATGCTATATTGCACACTTTACAAAACAATTAACAAACAATTTGGCACAAAAAAATGTAAAAATTGTCGCTCTTGTCGCTCACGAGCGATCTCTACCAGACCAGACAACCGGGATTTACATTGGGTGCGAGATATTTTTTGCTGTATTCATAGATAATGGATTATAATTTGCGGCAAACTACTTTCTCTCTAGTTTTATTCCTTGTAGAACGCAGAAAAAATTAAAACACTTTATTTACTTGATAATCATGTACAAAAACCGAAGGTATTTTCAAACTATAGGCTCTTCGTTGTTAGTTCGGTACAGTTAGACAATGAACTGCAAACCAAGCAGGCACAATCCGATCGAAGATTGCTCCTCCTGTTCTTAGAACAAAGGCTTGGGCAATATATTTAAATGTAATAGGTATAGCCTACATTATATCAAAGTTTACAGAGAGAGTTCTACCCTTATGTCCTATAAATGGAATTCATGGCATCGATTTTGCGTGATCAACATCCTCGGCAATGTGTCATGTTTCTAAGTTACATACAAAAAAATTGGTGTATCAGTTATCTAGAATCCATAAAGCTCTGCTTAGCTTGGGGATGGATGATGATGGGGGAATTTTTTACCATTATTATTATTTCACTTCATTTATTTTAAATCTCGCTAAAAATATTTTTTTACTATAGAAAATACAATAACATATAAAACTATTCTAAAGTAAAAAATATGTATGTATATCAAAACGGTGGATCTCCGGCCGCGAAGCTAGGCTCAAGCGGCCGGTGACTAAGGCTGCAGAGAGAGGAACTTCCTGACGATACGCGCCGAGTCCAGGGGTACCGCCTTTTGAATCTGACCTTTGATCCAATTATTATTATTTCGTAGGAAGATACCAACGTTGACTTATTATTTGTCAGCTCTATGTTTTTAACATCCATCAACATAAGTATAAAGTAGATAGCCATGGGTAATTGATACTACATGACGGTGTTACAGCGTTACAAATAAAAAATGCAGAACATAACACGCAGCTTTGTCTTGCCCCAAAGTAAGCAGCGCTTGTATTATGGGTACCAGATTCAAGTTAAAGAACATGGCATACACAATTATACATGTTTAGATGGCATAAGAATGTTGGCAGAAAATAGCGATTGGCATAGACACTGTGGTGCCATAAGACAAGGGGTCCGTGTACTCCCAGACTAAAGCAGAGTCATTTCCCATGAAAATTAAATAAAAACTGTTATACAGGATTTCACCATCGAGGAATCGAATATTTTTGGTTGCGACGAGTGACTATAAAAAGTGGCAAGTGATCGTTATACACGGTGGTCACGACAGTGGCCCGTTTACTCCTAGATTAAGTAAAGCAGGATCGTGCTGTCATGGTGTGGTGGGCACGAGGTCACGGGTCGTGGACGACGACCTCATCTGCATGTTGTTGCGTGGGATCCTTGTACCTAATTATTTTTGCAGTCATTTCTGCAGCCACTGTACTCGTAAAACGACTTGGTAGTTTATTTCCTACTAATACTTAAACCTACGAAATAAATAGCTCAGTTCTTTTGGAGATTTAATGACCTAACAAATATATCTTGTAGAGATGGGATTACATATTGAAAAGATCGATTCTTTATAAGATTTGTACATAAATAGAAGCTCTCCATAGGTCAACATTTAATTTACAACGCACATCAAAGAAAGAATTTGACTCTACGAACCGAAATAATACAAGGTCCAAATATCGGGACAATATCCCATAGAATATGGGTCATAGGATCAATATACCCAGGAAATAAGTATATTTATTAAAAAACGAGATAATCGTCATTCCGATCCGGATCACGTAGTTACCTACCGAAGGGAACGCAGACAATACATTTTTAATAGGGTCTTGCGAATTAGTAGGGTCAGATAGCTTTTGTTTTGTTTGCTCAAATTTTTCGACAAACAACGAAAATTGCCTGCCGAGCTACCGTATTCGCATTTGTTTATATACGTAGCTATATCTTTAGCTACATTATTATCGGAAGTTGGGGTTGTAATTGGTTTATGCAATCGTACCGCGATTGTTTGTTTTTCTGGAGAAAAGGGCCAGCCATCTGTTAATATATTTCCTTTGCCTTAGTTATTTAGTACTTATTTTCAGAAAGAAACCTTAGTTGGATAGAGTGATTTGACAAGAAAGTCATACCTGCCATAATAATATTGTATAAGCCATGTATTTTAGGAGCTTATTAAAAAACTTCTTGTGAGGTAGGGACATACCTTACGTTTTTTCCACACCAAAAACTTAATTTAGGAACCAAACAGTTAGACAGAGTACCTACCTTAATGTGCTATGCTAGACTGAGAAAATAAACCAAGGGCTGAGTGCCTTTACTAGTAACACCTAAGCATAAGTATACCTACAGGCTACAGTACAAGCTACTATAAACATAGTCTATGCAAAGGCAACGTTTATGAACTTTCAACGAAAGCTTTGCGCTGTAATGGAATTGAGTTAATTGGTGAACCTTCACGTTCAATGTTACCGAGCGGTTACATTCACTCGCTCCTACCGGTGTGGCTGACACAGTCAGATAAAGAATGGCTATTTCACAAATTAGCCAATAGGTTTCTGCCAGCGGCAATCATTGACAAAATGTACCAAAAAAATATTGAGCGAAATTTTAGTCCCGTTTCCTAGTTTTTAACCGACTTCAAAAGGAGGAGGTTATCAATTTGTCTGTATGTTTTTTATGTATGTTACGCGATATCTCCGCCAATTATGGACCGATTTTGAAAATTATTTCTCTATTGTATAGAAAATGGTCCCGAAGGGGTCCCATAAATTTTTTATGCCCAGGGGATTAGTATTTATCCCACTAAAAGGTAAAATATGTAAGTTTAAGGGAATTTGAAGTCGGTTTATCGATTTTTAAAACACGCCATATTATTTATTCCACGTTGTAAAATAAACTTTAAAATATAAAACTAGAAAGATAATAAAGGCGAGCTTAACCCTCAAAACAGTTCTATTCCGGCAAACCTTATTGGTCCGATTCATGACGTAAAGGAGTAACAAATTTTCACATAAACATTCACTTTTATTAAAACTATTTCGGTCGAGTACTACTTATTCGTAAGTTTTGTAATCAATTTCCATTTTTTTTTTCATTTGGGAAACATTCATTTGTATTTCATCTTTGACCGACTTGCTATACCGTTTTCCAAACAAAAGCGATAGATCTTTCATGCCATAGAGTAAATTTTTCGATACCACGCATAAATTAGCATAATTACACTAGACATTTTCAGGCTGAGTGAGTGAGTGATTAAGATGTGTTCTTTCAGCTGTGAGTGAATTATAGACAGTAGGTACCTACTACTGACACTCACCCACTTTCAATCATGCGAACCGGTCCGGACAAAGAGCCTGTTTCTTAACGCGCTGTTGCGCCAAAATGTATTTATTGCCTGGTTGATATTTAATTAAAACACTGTTTACCTCAATCCCCTTGACAATACTTGTTACATTTGCAAAAAACCGCATTGCGATTACGAAGCTTTGAAAGTTCAAATTAACAAAGCTACTTATGTAGTTCTCGTTGCTGGTCAGGCAATGATATTTTTAATTCATTGTCCGCGCTTTTTAACCGACTTCAAAAGGAGGAGGTTCTCAATTCGTCATTATGTTGTTTTTTGTATGTATGTTATGCGATACCTCTGCTAATTATGTGCCGATTTTGAAAATTCTTTGACTATTGTATAAAAAATGATCCCGAAGGGGTCCCATTGGATTGTTATCCCCAGGGATTAGTATTTATCCCGCAAAACTTAAAATAACTGTAAAAGTAAGGGAATTTGAAGTCGGTTTATCGTTTTTTAGAATAACGCCATATTATTATCTTAACAACTTTGCGCATGTGTGGTCCAGTAATTACCATATTTCGTTCTTCAGTTATGTATTCGAAAATACTGCAAACATTTATTTCCTACTTTTCTTTATGTTTTCATATATTTCGAGTACTTACATTTAAATACATAAGCAATGAAAGCTTTTATCCACGGTTACGTAAAAACTAAAACGAATACAATTGCCAAAAAACATCAATGAATTTACGTCATGGTAAAATAGCCGTGTCTGTGGGTGTAGGCGTTCGTAGACACGAGACAGCCGTCTGCGCGGGCGCGGGAGCTTACAAGCTTCGTATTATAGCTTCGTGAATAATCGGATGACACCGGACAGCTTCGGCACTACACGAGCAAAGCTAGCCTACCGTCTCTCTCATACTTACGAGAACACGTAATCCTTCCTTACTCCAGTCACTGAACAAAAAAAAAAGCAAAAAGACAATGTTGTCGTCCGGTTGGGTAGGGTCGTAAAACCGGTTCAGGACTGGGTTTCCATCGGATAGAGAGCGAATATAGCTAGAATTATATTAATCTGAGTTCTAGAATAATAGATTTATCTAGATTATTACCTTCTTGAATATGTACCTATCGATATATTTCTCGGAAATCAGGAAATGGTCCCCCGCACTGCGGAAAAACATATGTACAAAAAGACATACCGGTTATTACTGTATGTTTTAACGTGAAATATTCAAAACCTTATTGTGCCCCAACCGGGTCCATAGTTATTGAATCCTAATACCTATTAAGATAAGAGTTTAAGACCTTTTTGTATAACATGAACAAACACAGTAGATAAACAATCTTGAATCTTGGTAGGTACCTTGATAGGGATCTTGATACCTACTTTTTGTTGAAATTCCGACAACAGTTTATTGCATTATTTGACACTGACGTTCTTGAAGATATCTACTTCGGTACCTATTCAGATATCGAAAACTGAATCTATATATAACATAACCTATCGAAGTTTGGAAAATTGTAGCAAGTTTTCGCCACAAACAACAAAGTTGGCATTACCATTTCATATTTTATCTTTATCTTTCCTTACAAAATAAAAAGTCATGCATGATAATTAGAGCACACTCGCAACTCAGCCAGCAGATTAAGTAAAAGTTAGTACACCCCAAGGTGTGCATGGAAGGAATCTGTTACGGAGCGGAAACGGTCAGGTGGTGGCCATTAAAATAGAATCACAATTTAATACAGCCCTTAGAATCGGTGTTCAGATTATTCGATTCAAATCAGATTTGCTTCGCTACAGCGTAAATTTTTTTTTTTTAATCACAAATAAAGTTTACGCATAAACATTCACATGTCCCCTTACCTACTACCAACAATCAGACAATAAGCTTCTCGCAGGCGGAGAATTATAATTCGTAGGTATTTTTGTGCTTTATTCTTTATTTATAGATTCCAAGAACTGTAAACTGTGATTACCTATTGTATCGACTCGAAACAAAACTCAAGGAAAATCTGTATACCTAAATAAAAGACCATACAGAAGGAAAAGCCAAAGGTTGCGGCTTTACCTTGGAAGCGTTCTAAATAATTAGACCATTTTTACTATGAATGGGCCCTCTTAAATTTTGCCTTATATAACAAGGTAAATTTGTATAATTAAAAAAAATCAATTCCGTCGATTGGCCTACGCAAACCAAGTAACCTAAATAATAAACACTACTCGAGAGGAGCCTTCTTTGATTGACTATATCTATGCAAAATTAAACTTAAGGCCTTTCCTAAAAGATTGTATCTATATGAACTGTCTCTCCTCATAAAGAGACTTTCTAGTGTTTTCCTTCTCTTATGTCACAGATGGACAAGATTTTTACAGAATGAATATTTTAGTAGCTTGTCCGAGCGAAGAAGTAAGGCTGAATCACTGCTCTCGCATTAGATATTCATAAATAAATAAATAAACTTGGCTGAAAGTGCACAATACACTTTGTATATTTCCCGGACCAACTTCGTTACATTCGTAATATTAACAGATAGAGGAAAATCAGGATAAATACATACATATATATCTTAGCTTGGGGCTAGATAAAGCTGTGTGAACTTTCCAGTATTATTATTTATTTTAAAGAGTCTGATTGTAAGGTAAAATGGAATCATACAGGAAACAGATTTTAAGCCCAATTTTCCTAATTCGGACAATTAGTTTCCTTTCCAAGAGAAGCCGTAAGGTAGTTGAAACTACTATTTACTCCGTGAAAAAAGGACTGCCTGTCGGAATAATAGCGTTATCACGTCCGAGCAAAGTCTAGATTGGAATGCAAATTTGGGTGACAATTGCTGTGTCTCCAGTGCTTCCAGTACAAGAGGCCGCTAACGAGAACAACGGTTGTTTGTTTTCCCACGCCAGTGCCCAAATACACGCTCTATTCAGTCAAACCTAAGGTGCAAACGGCACTTCCCGCCAGTTTTGTAAAAACATGCTTAAACGATCATCTCTGACTTTTCACCCGATTCTAGACCCTGCATTAGTTCTTGTGTCGACAAAGAACTGCCTTTAAACTGTCACAGCGTCTGTGACGCATCTTTATGGATCTTCTTTAGATAGCTTTCTATTCATCTCTTGATCTCTACTTTCTATTAATCTACTTCATTTTGAGTCAGTTGTCTAGACGAAGTCAAATCTATTCTGGGTGTTCTGAGTATTTTCTATGAAAAAAATATCTGTTTATGTAATGTAGTCCGAATGGGGAAGGATCGGGCAGCCAGAAGAGCGTACGGAGTTGATCAAATTGCCGAAGGCCTATCGGTCGTCCGAGGTACCGCTTGAGCAAAAAAAAAAAGTTGAAAAAGACCTACAAGAACTTCGTGGCGTCGTCGTCGACTGGACTGAAACGGCAAGGGACTGGGACAACTGGCGATCTCTAGTGTTGGAGGCCAAGATCCATTTCGGGTCACTAGCTACGCCAGTAAGTATGTAATGTATTGTATTAAGTTGATGTACTTAATACAAGTCGTTTTGTCTAGTGTCTTCTCTAGTACCCATAATACAAGTTTTGCTTAATAGCTTGGGGCTAGATGATGCTGTGTGGATTGCCCAGCATTATTAATTTATCTAGTATTGGACTACTCTCGGCTATCACTGGACATTCAGTTGGAACGGGAACGGAAACGCTTCATTTATCCGCAAAGATTTTTGTTCTCTTTTGTACATACATATATTTCAATTTTTTTTTTCTATAGATGCTTGACAAAGCAAAATTATTAAAATTAATTATTTTGTCAACTAATCCCATGGGATGACTTTAGAGCGGGATCAGTTGACTACAGAGACGAATTTCCGATGATTGGCTATTGATGCTGCAATCCTCTTAGTTCAAAATCTCACAGATTTCTTGTATTCAAAACTAGCTTCTGCACGCGGCTTCACTGACACGTTATTTGGATAAAACATTTTATAAGTTACCCAGGGATAGTGTAGTGTATTCTATTCATCAAAGAATATTCAAAATCGAACCAGTAGTTTCAGAGATCATAAAAAACAAATTTTACTTATTACTTCGACTACTTGGTGTCGAAATACCATTGGGTTTTTGCGTTTGCTTCTACGTTTTTTAAAACATACTGCTTTTGACATGAGATGTTGAACAAAGCAAGAGATAAACTTCAAAAACTCTTTAAGGTTGATAAAACAACAAACGTTAATTGCTCAAACGTTTTATCAATTTATAAATTGCGAAATATTCTGCAGCCAAGTTTTGGAACGCCGAACTCATTAGGGCGACTATGCCTACCCCTGTTTCTACAATAAGATTCTGTAACTTCATTTAGGGTTGATGTGGGGGACGTTTTGACTACGAGCTGTTTGAATTTTAGAAAAAATTATAAAACTGTAGAATTTGTCTCTTTTAAAATTTACGTGTTTGCGTAACTTACTTATATTCTGAGAGGTTTATGTAGCTAAGTAGAGAAGATTTTCAAATGGGTAAACGCATTATTCTCAATCTTTAGAACTTTTTCTATATAAGCTTCACTACCATTATTATTGATTTTTTGCTCTATTGCTAAATTGTGTAAATCTTGTACGCTTGGCAGATCACAGTGCTTTTAATTTTATATGTGAACATCCCTGTAATAATTGTGTATTACAAATAAATAAATTAACTAATTACCTATTATTTTATGCTTACCCTTAATCATTGACATAGTAGTCAAGAAACTCGGATATTCTCACGGGTACTTGAGCTTGACTGGTATGAGTATACGAGCGAGATTTAGTCAAAATCTTTTGTTTACTCACCTACCTACTATGCTCACAGCACCCACATGAATTGTCAATAACAAACGTAGAGAACTTAGGAACAAACAATGTACCTATTATTATGTTATGTTTAAGCTGCAAACAAAAATTTTGTCGCCAGTGTTGTCAAACCCACGCTTGTCCTCTTAACCATCTACACCTTGGTAGGAAGGGTATCGGCATAGGTATTGGTCCCTGATATGTATAAAGAAGCTTATACCTAACTTACCTCCGGCTACTGGTCCCAAAAGTGTTTTTCTTCTTGCAAATTAGGGGAAAAAGAAGTCCACTTTAAAAATTCCCGGAAAATCCGAAAAGTTTTATTCACTTAGTTTGCGTTCCCTGCTCCGAGTTAAAAATATACGTTTACAGAAAAAAGTCTTCTATCAGAGAGTTCAGGTTTCACTTATTAAATCTGTATAGCTACTGCTGTTTATGACAAGCTTATTCTAGCTTACTCTGTCAGTTCATGTATAAAAGGTAAATTATTTTCTACGTCTTTTTATACGCAATCATTACCATAAAACATAAGACATCTATGTATATCGTAAACAAAATATGTACGAATCCTAGTTCTGATTAAAACCGTTCACATTCTGTTATGCTTACGTCATCGCACTAAAATAAGTCACTGTGCAAATATTCGCAAAGTATTTACGAAAAGCTTGTGATTCCGAGCAGCGGCAAGCGTCCGTCACGTAGGGCGGCTCTCGCGACACTGGGCGGGCGGGAGACTCGCCCGCCCTTGCGAAAAGTTCACGGCAACGCTTTCTTTCTGCTCAGTGACATTATTACATTTCAATCGTGCTCGATGTTTACTGAACAAATATTACGTTTATTTTATGGGGAATGTGTATGCAATCATGCCGAATGACTGATTGACCTTTTGTGATATGTTTACAAAAAAACATATCACTTATTCATATTTCAAACAGACAACAACTACGCACAACGCGCAAGCGAAATGAGCAGCTTACAATATGTCTCCATTTCCAGTAACCAGTAAGCCCGCCCCAGTTCCTTTGCAAAGACGCAAGTTATTTCAGATATTCGGCAATCGGCATCATTCCTGCTGAAATTCAGCAGCGTTTGACAACGGCTCGCAAGTCTCAGTATGCAGATACAGCTTAAACACAGCTTTATCGTAACCACTGGGTATTCAGAACTGGCTACAACAGATGCTTACTTTGGTGAACTAAACTGCTCTAGTTAACAGACAGCATAGATTGTAGCACATAAAATAAAGACCACGAACAGTCGAACGCTGCGAGTGGAATAAATTAGAATTGGATTAATTTCTTGCATAATTTGCGTAGTGAAATCTTGGTTAAATATACAGTTAGAATAGTAGTAAATATTATATTAGGAAAGCTGGATCTCTACCTGTTTTTACCCGACTACGACGAGGGTTATGATTTTGACACCCAATAGATGTACATATGTATGTAGCCGATTCTTATGTTCCCACGTAGCGCTGAAACTACTGGTCCGATTTCAACAAACGAGGTGTCGTATGATTCGTCCTAATAGCTCGATGGTTATAGGCTATGTGACGACAGATAAAAATGGGGGTCTAACGAGATAGCTTGGGTCTAAGAAAGGGTCAAAAATCTGAATGTTAGTAAATATGCTCCTGTGTAGTATCGTTGCAAAGGTCTTTGTTTGTACTTTCCGAAACCGTTTCTCAAAATTTTGTGAGGTTAACGATTCCCAAATTATTAGCAAAAAGGTGTAAAAAAATATAGTTAAAAACTAAAACCCGACTACATAAAAGTTTCAACTATTGTCCATAGCATTTTCTTTTGATACTTAGGTAGTTAGAAGCACCCACCCCATATACCTAGGGTAGAATTAGTAACAAAGGCCTCCGACTACCTAAGTATCAAAAGAAAATGCTATGGAAAATAGGTGAACGCTTGTTTAAGACTTTTATGTAGTCGGGTTTTAGTTTTTAACTATATTTTTTTATAGCTCGCGTCTAAGATTTTTATTTGTGGGAAAAGTAAATATTGGTACCTATCTATTCTATCTCTTGGTATTAGCATCAGCGTTCAGCATCATTATACAGCAGCGCTGTAGTTAGAATACAGGGATACAAGGTATATTAGTATAGTATAGTCTGATTTGCTAAAGTAATGCTCTCAACTTATAATAGAATTTAGAGATACATCTATCTACCCTCCCCCATCACGTAGGTAACAGAAAGTGCGACATTATTCGTTTATTCACAGCAACAATTGAAGATTTATGTCAGTCGGAGACGATATCCTATCTGAAAATAATATTACGTAGATTTACGACCGAAATTTGCTTTAATACCCACACGAATAATCTACCGAGTTGTTGATGTTTCCTTGAAAATATTTCACTGAAATCGACTATTCATAGCGCTTATACCACATAAGCTATAAAGCTTATGTGGTATTTTTGTTTGATTTTATCTACGGGCGTGAATCTGTGGGTGAATCTCGTATGTTTTATGTAGACGTAAAGCGAGATATGACATATGTATTGACACGCAGATGGTTGGCATGTTATGAGAAAACGTATAAAGTTGATGTGGAGTGGAGAGGCCTCCGCTATCTCATCTTGTCCAAATGACTTGGATAAAACATAATAGGTACTTGTGATAGATGTAAACAAGTTTGGAAGTGACGGACACAAGGCAGAACGTTGCAGGGCACGATGATTTTTGAAAAAAATCTTCAGTAGACTTTACAACAGTCGTGTGCGTGACCTGCAAAGTGACTTTCTTAAAAGCTAATTTTATTGTTATGTTAGTTACCTACTTCACCATTAGCAGTCTTTCTGTAAGTTTCATGTTATTGATAAAGTTTTAGTCCTAACTTGTAATATTTTTGGGAAAATATTAAGCTTTATGAAAACGTGTAGTTAAATATGGATGGGTTGTTACTGGTAGTCTCGTAATCGTATAACAGGCAGATTCGGTATCAAATATTTATTCCAATTTCTGGGAAATTCTGAGAACGTTACAGTAAATGGCTAATGTTATAATTATTATTTACTTTCAAATTGCGAAACGCGTCGATCTGAAGTATTTAGGTAGGCACTTTATACAAAGTAACTTAATACCTATCAAATTTTACGGTTCTGTTTTAAACGTGAATAAAACTTAAATTCTTAATAAATGCGGAGACCGTAAAAGTGTTGTAAAGGAAATCTAACGTCCATTTCACTACCAACATAAGAAGCTCTTCTCGCGCCTCTAGATAATCTTGCTTGACGTCCGTCAAAAGACGTTCTTAGCTTTTCGGGGCTTGGAGACTTCAGCGCCAACTCAAGTATTCCCTCAGCACCCTTAAACCCTGCTCCAATTAAACCGTAACAAATGATGTTCCGTCTTGAAAACATGTGCTCGTTTCGCTACTGACATGAAAATGAGAAAACGCGCATAACGGGCTAGCAACAGCGGCGGTAGCCCGATGGGACCCCTTTTCGTCTTATTTAAGATCTATAGCTGTCTATGATGTCATGGTACCCATGATTAGCTTAGGTAGGTACCTACTAGGGCTTACTAAATTAAATTAACTTACATATTTAGGAGTTTTGATGTAGGTAAATAAAATATTTTCTTTTTTCTTACCTATGTTCAACCAGCTAGCAACTTGAAGATGTTTACAGAAACTTCATGCGTTACTAACTAATGCGTCTTGACTGTTTTGAACACTTGTTAGTATATTTTAGTTTAAGTACCTACTTGTAAACTTGGTACTTTCATTTATTCCCTTATCCGAACTCATACCTTACCTGCGTCTACTGGTGAACGCATCTGCCCTAAACAAGGGTGGTTTTGTCATAATCACCACGCTAGAGATAGGTGATTGGTCTGACTACATTGGAGGTTTTTAAATACACAGAATTGTTAACTCTGTTTAGGTTCCATTAGTCGACTTTTACGAGTACCACGGGCTGGGTAGGAGAGATCCACTATCACAACTGCAACTGTCACGGCCAATCTCACTCTTGCTGCATGCTAATTGCAAAGTATAATAAGAAATTATCCTGAGTACGTACTATAATAACGAAAACGTAAGAGTAGTCTCTAGGGTCTTTAGCTTTGATGTAGATCAAAGCTAAAGAAAGACCCCACCACATTGGATACACTATTGATTTATTCATAGTAGCATTTAACCAAACCGTCGTCATTGCCCTCGGGTGCCAGTAATATATCTAACGTTCATTAGAAGGTATAGCAGTCTGGTATGCGTTGAAAAAATTACCGTATCGAATTGATAAGTCGTTTCAACATTCCTGGCGTGATTATAATCATGGCTACTTTTACACGGAAAACAAGCTCTTTCTATGTCAATCCGATAATGCATCTTAGAAGCACGTTCAGACAAAGTAAAAAACTTAGGAACGTAGGTCAGGCTTGTTCAGGCTTTTTTAACACTACTCTTGCACCGTGCTTATAAACCACGCTCAACAATATGCACATTTCGATTTCAGTTTTTTTGTTTGAGATAACACTTGTTCGCAAAATAAATGAAACTTATTGTTAGATGCAACTGCATTCATGCAGGAAATGACTATCAATGTTTTTTAAAATTATTGTACTTATTATTAGTATGGTTGAGGATAATAATATAGCCGGGTTTTTGTCTAAATTTAGCTACTGAGGAAGCCGAAAACACATTATCTACTTGTAGAAGACGTGTCGGTAACATCGACTGTATAACATCCATAATGAACTGTTTGAAATTCATAAGATTTATTTGTATCAAAATGCCCCCCCGGATTTTATTTAGGGGCAATATCTTAGTAGATTAGAAAGAAACACGATGAAAATAGCTTTTTGACACTTTTGGGATAGTAAACCTGAGCTGAGGGCCTGATACAAATTGGCATCATATTGCTTACAATCTAAAAATGGCGACCAGATAAACAATTCTTAGAAAGCTTCATCCGTCGGTACCAACCAAGTTCTTCGCCATAACTACCCGGAGATCGACTTAAACAGTGTGATTAAACGACATAAAAAGTTGCTTGTTTAGTATTGTAAGCTCCCTTTATTGGATGAGAATCAGAGTGCGTACCTGTATGAAGTATGTGACCACGAGCAAAGATGAGTCGTAGCAGAAACGTACAGAAAGAGTCAAAAATAAAGAAAATTATTAAAGGTAAGTCTAGCATTTCCTCTCTACATACAACTTTAACGAACTAACGGTCGAAACTAAAACCACCAAGTTTATTGCTCCAGACCGGTGGGCGATGGCCGTTACAATTCCTCGGTTCATGAAGGGGAAATCCTTCCGGTCTTCGCTACAAAATGCTCTCATTATTTTATTTGTATTGCCGTAAGTAATCACTTATTTAGATTGTAGAAGACGGCGTATGTCTTTACTAAAGTTGTCCAGAATCTTCCATGTGTCCTCTAAGATCTAAACGGTGAAATACCCTACTTTTATAAGGCACCAAAACAATATTTTCATAACTAAGGGAGAAGAGCCAGAACAGTGCATACCAAATCATCTTTGATAATCACAAGCATCAGTATATCACTAGAAGGAACCGGACGCCGCCGTCTCGCCTCAGGGAAAAACTCATAATTGCTTCTACGTATCGCTGCTTTCCGTACTAACTTTTTACTTATCTATGGTCCTCACCGAGGTATTACCAAAAACTCTTTATGCATCTATCTATGGTATACAGGGGGCGCCGTAAGGGGAAGTAGTGTCCAAGTTGCCCGCAAATCTGGTTAATCTTGTATTTATAACTTCTTTGGAAATTGTGACGATGATAAACGTGTCCGGCTCAACCATTGCCTGCGGCCGCGGCGGCGGCTGGTATAAAGTATCTTTGATGTTTAATTGTTAATTGAATTATTTTCACACAAGTCTCTACTAAAATCTTATATTTACTTAATTATAAAAAAAATGATTTGAACTTGGACGTGCTAGAAAAGAATTTCGTTTTGGATTATTTTTACATGCAGAATGTAAAGCTTCACCAATTTTTTTTGCCCAGTTCTAGCAAGTACGTATGGTGTCTGGTGTCGTATCAGACTGCTAAGAGGTCAAATTATGAAAATTATTAAATTATAATGGCAATAATATTTCACCGGATCATGTACTATACGACCCAACACCAATTTATCATCACCACTGACCCAGTTTCAACTTGTCGCAAAATTAATTTTCACACTATCAGACCGTTGCATGTGAGACTGTTTTCTACTTTGAGTTTCATGAGAGGAAGGTTCACATTAACTTCAGGTATTGGAAGCACGCAATGAATTTTAATTCAATTAGTTAATACGGAAGATATCGGTTTACAAGCGTCTCTTGCTGCCATTTGTGGGATAAATTATTCAGGTCACGCTAACCTTTAGGTACAGCGCTGTGTAACAACAAAAGTAACCCCTTTCTGGATACCTAGTGATATCTTTACCTGAAAACAATCTATGAATTTCCAGTAACTTTTTTATTCACAAATGTATAATAAGGTTTGGAAATAATAATAATAATAAAGCATTTATTTATCTTTCACAATAGGTTCTTATTTATCTAAAGGTAACACTAAGTACAGGAACTTTTGTAGAAGATAATCTTCTGGGTATAGGTATTAAATCATCAAATAAAAGGTTTGTAAGGGCGGGGCTGAGTAAAAGGGGTTCTTGCACGATAAAAGAGAAAAAAAAAACATATTATATCGAACAACTAAAAGGACAGGATCTCACACAGCTTTTTTACCATTTTTTTCTCACGCTGCTGACGCGGGCTGTCACAGTTCTTTTTTTTCTATTTTCGAAGAGTATGACGGAGGTCAGTAGCCTCACAAGTTACCTTCTTGGTGGTGCTGGTTACAGGTTTTTTTTATTTATTTATCTCAGAACAAAACTCCAATCCCATAAGAATATGCTAGGAACTCGTGTAAAATTGTTCGAGCTTGTCTAGAGGCACGACATTCATGTAAACTTGCATCGTAAAGGCAGTTTCATTGCATCGATGGATGTTCTATCACAAAGGGCATGGGGACATGCAAATTGTCTGTATTGTAATGTCGTTGGATGCGGCGATGGGATTTACATAGGAATGGAGGCGACGTTAGCGGCAGTTAGGCGCTTCCGTGCGGCCGCGGGGCTCCACCAACCGCCACCCGCTGCCACCGCCTCCTGCAGCAGACTGCGCCTATTACCGACACAAATCTACAACCCTCATTCATAACTCCAGGCGACGTTTACCAACTACAAGGGAATCTACATAAACGTCCCATTACTACCCTGAAAATCTAATTCCAAGACCTAGATACTGAAGAACTGAAATTGTCACGTTTCGCTGAATAGACTCCTTTCAATTTCATGGTTTGCACCAGAATTTCAGGATTCTGTGCTCCTGTGAATTTCGCGAAATCTGAAAGTTAGTTCAGCAACGACAGTGAACAGGGAAATTTCACTATCACTTAAGTAAACTTGGTGAATCTTTCATCTGTATCGCAATCGTGGAACGAATCGTAAACAAGTTCGTCCTCTTACACTTCATCAATTCATCACACTTTTTCTCAATTTCTTAATAACAGTTACATTGACCAACTTCAATTAAAATTTAATCATTTCAGTACCAATTAGTATTTAGCAAGGTTTCATCACATTATCTGTGTAAAAACATCGGTTAGTAATTGAATTGGCTAGCGGTCTGTCTAGTCACCAGACGTGCGTTGTGCAACGTATTGCATTGCCGAGTTCAAATATAACCGCCCCAACCTTGGACTCTACAAAATTAGCCAGAGTGGACCGTTTACTCGTATAAGTTATTAGTGGCAATATACGGTTTTCTCTCATGCTTCCTCTCAAGTGATTTTTCTTACAGCAAAACCGATGAAAATGTTTATTTATTAATATATAGGTATATACATATACCTATACCACATTATACTTTTACTGGTATGTGATAATATCTAGTAGGTATCAAAGCCCTAACCTGATTCAATATTTAATATCTTGCTTGTTTCAAATTAGCTTTCACTCCAGCTCCATGCCTAATCATTGGACAGACTGAGGAATCCAGGACTTATAGAAATTATCAATCATCATCATCATCACCATCAGCCCATACACGTCCACTGCTGGACATAGGCCTCCCCCGTACGACGCCACAAATAGCGGTCCTGAGCCGCCTCCATTCATCGACTCCCTGCGACCGCTACGATGTCGTCGGTCCATCGAGTGGATGGTCTCCCATGTAGGGGGGGATTTGCCATAATCACCACGCTTGGCAGGCGGATTGGTGTTTGCAGTGTTGGTGTTTTATAATACTCAAAAGGAAGCTGCTGCCCTTCCTCTGGTAGGTTCCCTTAGTCGGCTCTTACGACATCCACGGGTTGAGTTGGAGGGGTCGATATTCGTTCGCCGCGACCCCACGGCCCCACGGCGGGTTAAATTATCAATATCCTTTGATAAAACGTGATCCACATACATACCTATCTGAAGGGTCCTTCGAACCTCCCAGTCCTAGTTTGTAACTAAATAATTGATAGAGCCTTTATCTGAGTGATCTAAAATTAACAATGAACGTAGTCCAATAGCTCGCGGTGTCCAACTTGGATTACCTTTGAACAGTTTAAATAAATGACTATCGAAAAAAACAAGTCAAAAAACTAATCGAAATTAACTGCGTCATGTATCTAGATATTTGAGATTTCCTTTGTTTTCTTCTGCTGTCTGTTGTTATCTCCAATTTAGAATGAGAAAATACACTGCTTACCTATATATTGACTGAAGTTATGAGAAGTCTCTTAACTTTAATGAGCTTTAAGCATGTGGGTAACTACGTAAACGTATACGTTGACCATGATGGTTCTAAAAGTTTTATTTTTCTCTTTAATTATTTATTTTTAAATCTTAGAAAAACTTAAGTCGAAACATGAAAAGAGTATATGTAAATATAAGGAAAATAGTTTTCACATAGGACGGAGGAGGATTAAGGACTAGTCAGTCCTTAATCCTCCTCCGTCCTATGTGTCACTCAACAGATTTTATTTATTTCTCAACTATCAAATAATTATCTCTCTTAGATTATAATTTGTAAGTAATTAAAATATCCAAGTTTAATAACGTCCACGATTAGCTAATTTTCTAGAGTGTAGGACAAACTAGTTTCCTACCTAGTCTCTGAATTGGCATTTGTCTAGAGAACAATGTCTTATCAGCACCATCGCCCACAGTCGGCTACTGCTTATAATGGACAATAAAATACACAATCTCGATCGTGTTACCAGATACTTATTAAAGTTCGATAAACGATACCAGCATTGTTTAAATAGAAATATGAAAAACTGACATAGGTTGGTTGTGCCATTCTCTTCCATAGTTCCCTCGTGTTGCTAACTTATACCTTTAACTTTAGCACCTATTTATAAAATTACTCGATTATTGTTTCTGTTTAAAAAAAAATACGGAGGTTATTTACCTTCCACGATATTCCTCTTTTCTGAAATATACATATATCTCCGATTTTTTAAGATGCCCAACTTGTTACTTACTTAATTTACTTATATCATAACATTAATCATTATAATGAGTTTGTTGTTTTTTAATTATTCTATGATTCGTCTCTGATCATCGTCTAAATACATTTAGTAACATCTACCATGTTCAATTACGTAGTTTTTATGTCAATGAATATGAATAGGTTATACTCCCAATATTTTCATCGTTTTAATAACCTACCTGCCTGTATTTTTTATAAATTTTGTATAATCTAAAAGCAATAAAATCCAACCAATAAAATCAATTAACATTATTTATAAGCGTATTGGATTTCAAGTATTTCTTGACAGTTTTGTTTACGCTTGTATAAGGTAATATTACAGTAATTCTACTCAGCTAGAGTATCCACCCGTATATAATCGTTTATTATTTCGATTATTGTTTTATTATATTATCTATTGACAGTGTTCTTTTGTTTTATTTAGGTACCTACCCAGTTTACAAATATGTATATAGTATGTACTTGTTATACCTATATGTTATTTTAAAGATTATTTAGTTGTTTTGCATTAGTATATTAATATTTTTGGTATTTGTGTATTAGTTTAATTAATTTAGGTATAGTATTCTTAGTTTAACATGAACACCGTCATCCTATTATAGTCTCCTTTCTTTCACCTTGGTTTCCTGGAAGAAATACTTTAAGCGGTAAGGCCGCCAATTCCATTGTTTTTCTATAGGATACGTTTATTTATGTACTGAATGTTTTATAAGGCTGTGAAATAAAGCGTTATCTATCTATCTATCTAAAGACATTATAATCATTATCATCATCCTCATATCAGCCCATACACGTCCACTGATGGACATAGGCCTCCCCCATACGACGCCACAAATAGCGGTCCTGAGCCGACTCCATCCATCGACTTCCTGCGACCGCTACGATGTCGTCGGTCCATCGAGTGGATGGTCTCCCATGTAGTATTTGGGGACATTATAATGCCTACCAGTAATTGTACAAACTTTAATATAGGTACTTTACTAAGCATATAAATTTCGTGGTAATTCAAACCAAGGCTTTGTGTACGCAAGATTTAATTCAGATCTGTCTGGGCTAGATAAAGGTAAGTCTGCGAATGAACTTGTTTTAATACCCATTCTAAACTTTGCCTTCCAAGTGGCTGACCTAAGGCTGCGGTGCTTTCCAAAACTAATACGGTTTCGTGACCATAATTCACGCCAAAATAATACGGTCGACGACCTGTGCCCGAACTTTCATTGGTTATACTTTCGTAATTGTTCAAAAACTTCGCCGAATAGTCCTTAAATAAACCAAAACTTTCTATAAACTTTGTTGTTTACCATCTGATCCAGGTCATTGTACATTATTTACGTGTACTTAGGACTGAATATCTTTAGTAATAATGTTGAAAAGTTTGCTTCATTTATTTACAAATTTGATATGAACCCACGCGATGTCTCCGTCGCGAATGTTACATTGTTATCGCATTATTACTGAGGAACATCTTCAATGCTCAATTTATTTGGGATTGATAAAATACGAATGCCTTCAATAAACTTTATTATTACATCAAAAGTTCATTTTATTCCCTGCGGCCTAAAACTACAGAATAATGACTACTACTACCTAACTCTAATTTTGTATCTTTCTCGTTGATATTCGTCCCTATAGGCGCGTTTCATTATTTATTTCTAACAATACAATCTAGACTTGTACGCAATTCCAGTGAATTGTGTAGTCTAGACTCTTCAATTTCTGAATTGACGTCTGTAATCTTGTTCAATGTCTTTATAATTTCATTTAGGCATTTTTCGGGTTTTGAGTCACATTCATGTACTCCTATTAAAAGTGAAATAGTTATAAAAAGTGAACATCTAAGCTAATATACGTAGGTAGGTAGATTATAAAAATTCCGTGGGGCCGCGGTGTACGAATATCGACCCCTCCAACTCAACCCGTGGATGTCGTAAGAGCCGACTAAGGGAATCTACCAGAGGAAGGGCAGCAGCTTCCTTCTGAATATTTTTCAACACCAACACTGCGATCACCAATCCGCCTGATATGAATAAGAATAAAATTTATTTATTTTGTAAACAGAACTTAGATACGAGTACTAAAATAACTTATACACTGTACTTAATTAGGAGAAGAAACATCTTCTATACCTAGGTCCTTTCACAAAATGGGCTCAGTCTCAGCATGATGCTGATGATGATGAAATTACAAAAAACTAGCTGCTGCCCGCACCTTCGCCCGCGTTTTTATCGGTATAAAAAGTAACCTATATATGTTATTTCATATCCCAAACTATACACATACCTACTATATTTCAGGCCAATCAGCTCAGTATTTTTTGCGTGAAAAACGAACAAACATTCATACATCCCTTCTCACAAACTTTGACTTTTATAATATTAGTAAGAACAAGGAAAGTCGATATTTAGTTTTTTCAAGGCAAACAAATTAATCATTTTTTATGAATGGGAAAACATCGTTTACGCTTGACCTTAGGAGAGCCTGGGCTCACCATTGTTGGTAGCTACCTGACGACAGTGATGAGCCCAGGAATGGTCCGCAGATTTCAAATTCCTTAATTTAACACTGTTTAATAAGTTCTGCGGCATAAAGACAAGTTTAATTTTTATAGGATCATCTCGGGATGAGCCTCTATCTATAGGTACAATAGCAGTCAAAATCGGTCCACAAATTGACGTTAAATGGCGTAAATACATAAAAAAACATACATATAGCAGAACTTAGAATCTCATAAATTTTTTGAAGTTGGTCAAAATGGACCATCCCTTTTTTTCTTTTAGTCTAGAGTTTATTGATTTAGATTTGTATTTGCTGTCAATATGTTGCTTAACGCTTCTTTCTGTACCGGTTTATTGGTTTTGTTGATCGTTGACACGGTCACGCGCGTATCTGTGACCGAAGACGGAAACCTGATGAGACTGAGAACTGAACTGATTAACGGAACTTTTTGTTCCAATTACCTTCTGAAAAAATATTTGAATAGGTATCTGCGCGCGATCAGAATGGGACAGAACAGAACCTTGTCAAAGATATAAAATGTTACGACGACGCATTTTTAGTAGAAAATGTGAGTTGTCAAAGTGAAGTGGAATTGAACCTGGGTATACTGATAAGGTTTCATGCATTTTCGTTTGAAATGGTTGCCTCCGTATCTCATCTAGGTTTCCCGTCTACTGCGTTAATTCCTTTCAATTATCATGGTTTCATTTACCGGTAGAAAGCTTAGGATTAGCTTAAGGTAAAAAGCTTTTTCTCAAACTCCTATATTTACTAAACTTATAACTAAGCATCAGAAGTTCTAAAACATTGCCAAGAAACAATATCGCTTGTTCCACGAGCCGATATTCCAACAAGAACAAGACAATACGTAAAAAAACAAGCTTGGTATCTTCTATTAGTTTCTGAAGCGATGATCTAGTCAGAATTATAAGACAGCGGATAATATGATGTTTTTTACACAAACTAAAAACCTACGAACTGTTTTATATTTACACTGGTGTTTAAATTTTGCGAGATAAATAGTAATCCCTTAGCAATAAAATTTATATGGGACTACCTCGTAAACATTTTCTATACAAACCCAAAAGTAAAAGCTTTTTTTCAATTGTTTGCACAAAGCTGTTCAATTCCTACTTTTATTATTTCATTGATTTGTTTATATCAACACCCTTGTCAATGTATGTATTTCCTTTAACATTTTATCTTTATTTTATACCGGTCTTTTATATTCCGTGACATCATGAAACGGCTCTGTCGGAAGACCAGCGTTAGTCCACGATGAACAGAGAAATCTGTGAAAAAAAAACATACATACAGCCGAAAATAGAACCAAGTCATCTAAAAAGCAACAGCAACCATAAAACACAGCGTAGTGTTGTACGCTTGGTTCCTTAAAAAGTGCCGTCCAGTGGGTAGCAGGAAAAAAAGGAAGGGTTGAGTTTCTTATGGCAGCCGTTGCCCACCCCACGGTAAAGCTATAGCAGGTAAAAAGTGGGTAATGTTACTAACGAGTGCTAACTTTAATACATCCTCCTTTCTTGCATGGATCTAGAACGTTCCACTCTCTTATTTTACTAACCGACAAAACAACTAAAGAGGAGGAGGGTCTATGTTCGGCTCCATAGACCTAGAATTTTCTTAAATCTGTGTTCGGCTCTATGTAAGTTATGGACCAATTTGGAAAATTCGCTATTGTATGGAAAATTATCCCGAGGTCGTCCCAAAAAATGTTATTCCGAAGAGATAAGTATGTATCCCGTAAAACTTCAAAACAGTGTAAATACTAAGGAATTTGAAATTGGTTTTAAGTTTGTTCTAAACAATCAAATTATTCATTATGATATTGGAGGCTAGGACTATCTTGACGCTTTTATTTCATTTTGTGCGAAATGTCCTTGGTAATTTGATATAAAAGCTTCGTTTTATTCTTAGACTTCCTGTCAAAAGATTATCTCAAGCATTATTAAAGGGTAAAAAGACGTCACTTGGCTCTTTGATACCATCAATTTAGAAGTTGCGTAGGATGAGATTATCTCACTCCAATCAGAATAAAATAACGGTCTTAATGGGTTACTTTAAACGAATTTAAAGAAACCCATTATAATCAGCTAGTTTTAAGGTTATAATGATTTTATGTATTTGGGTTACTCGACGAAAGCAGATGTTTTTATTATGCATTATTGTTGTTTCCTCTGTTCTCAATAATATATTTTACTAGATTCTGTCTGTGGCTTCGCACGCCATTTTTCTGGTTATAAAGTAGCACTTCCCGCCCTTCTCCAGTATAACTACTATTACTATAACTACTACGATAACCATCATCTCATGCCATTGCATGAAAGGTTACTCAGTTAAAGATCTATGCCTGATGGCCTGAGTAACGTTTTTGTATGGCATAAGCTTTACCCAAGCATAGATTGATGACTGAGCAACCTTTCGTAATACGAGCCTAAGACAAGTTCAGTCATTTAATTATTTATTTTTATTTAGTCTTTAAAAGGTAACAGATACAGTAACGTTCGGATTTATCATAGTTTTTTTATACTAGCTTATAAAATACCGATCAAATTGCCGATCAAATTGCCGCTCAAAATGCGCTTGACTATTTCAAATGCACTCTATGGTTTTGCTGGATATTCTAATTTCAAATGAACTTAATTTCAAAAACATGTAAGTAATTTTTATTTTGAATTAGCCGCAACCCTCGCCTTTGTCCGCGTTTCATCGGGATAAAAATTGCCTATATGTTATTCCAGGTCCCAAACTATACCAAATTCCAGCCCAATCAGTTCAATATTTTTTGCGTGAAAGTGTAACAAATATCCATACATCCATCCTTACAAACTTTGACGTTTATAATATTAGTAGGAAGTAGGTTTTTGACTCTTATATGTCCTAGTCCTTTCAGCCCATTCAATTTTTCTTTTAATGGTACAAAACAGTGATCTTTGTTCAAACATCTTACAACCTCGCATTGTTACAAAATTGTGTCTAACAGAGATACTAATATCAGTAGTACCAACTTGAATCTAACACAGATGTTAAAGACCTCAGATAACAAAAACGGTAATCTGTGGTTTTGACAAACCAAAAACTACAATGGCTTGGTACTTACATTTAAAATGGACGGCATTTCGGAAGCATACACAAGTGAAGAGATTCCATGGCTATCTAAATACATAGTTTTATAATATTAGTAGGATAAGCGTTACTCAAAGATTGATGACTGAGCAAGCTTTCGTAATACAGGCCTAAGACAAGTTAAGGCAAGTTCATTTAGTTTCGATAAGGTAACACATAAAGTGACTTTCGGATTTATAATAGGTCTTTTTTACTAGGTCATTAGCATTACCTACCGATCGAATTGCCGAAAAATGCACGTAACTATTTCATATGCACTCTATGATTTTGCTGTGAACTCTAATTTCAAATGAACTTAATTTCAGAAACATGTAAGTAATAAGTAATTATTTTGAATTCAGTGTAGTAATATTATTCCGGAAAGCACTAAATCTTAATCATAAACAAAATTCCCACTATTAGGTAAAACTTTACGTTAGATACGAACGAACTTTACCTATCGATCCATAGCTTTTTTTGCTCAACGCAGGCTTTCATGTAGTCCGCAAACTCACATCGTAACTACCTAAAGGTCAAACCTATATGAATATTTTAACACCAGCGGTGTACCTCAAATGAAGGCAGGGCGAGTATTTGAAATAATGTTTTTGAACCATGTTCGAAAAAGGACGTTCTACAGAAGTTGATAAATAATAAATTTTGAAATTGTTCCAGTCGTCCCTTTCAACTTGACATGTGTGGACCTCTGATCTTTTTGCATCATAATTTTGCTCAGACTAAGGTATATTTGTCCCGGTTAGAAATTTTTTAAATACCGAGGTGCTTCTTTTATTTTCTTTAAAGTTGTGAAAAATAGTCCATGATAAAAACAATTATGTACAAACAATTTTTTTTTAAATTCAAATAAAAGACAGTACATAAAGAACACTTACATTCAAACAATTTGGGCGCGTTATTTATTGCAAATATTTATTGTAACTAATAACCTCAAGAGTGGCAATAAATGATGATAAATTGAACTCTAAACAATCATAAAAATAAAAACAAAATAGAGATGCGTATTTTTTTTTACCTTATTAGGTATGGTACAGTGACGTTTATCGATAGGTAAATCCCTTGTTTATTTTATGTCAACTTCTATTGACGCGCAAATATTGAAAACTAGTTCTTTTGGTAAAACGAAGATACAAAGCAGTTGTTTATAAAAAAAATAACCAACTCATGCTGAGACAGAGAGACCATTTTGTGCCTCTGGCAAACTGTTTTTTTATGTTTATTTTCTTTATACCATAATGTGTCTGACTGAGTCACGACATAGTATAAAACAAAGTCGCTTCCCGCTGTCTGTATGTCCCTATGCATGTATGCTTAGATCTATAAAAGTACGCAACGGATTTTGATGCGGTTTTTTTTAATAGATAGGTATAGTGATTCAAGAGGAAGGTTTATATGTATAATTTTGTATCAGCATTGCACCCGTGCGAAGCCTGGGCGGGTCGCTAGTATATGATAAACCTTTTCTATTTCTTTTTTTTCTTATATGTATACAAATGTCAATACGAGACATAGAACTCATCAGGGAGGTATCCTATCTATGAACGATACTGTACCTTCCTATCTAATAATGACATTACGACCTCTACCGAGATAATACATTACCTATTGTTAATATTATGTATACATATTAGAAATAATATTGCGTGTAGTATTTTAATACTACACTCGGTAAAACTAATTATCCAATTATATAAATTGCATAACTATAGAAATTTTATACGTACATAAGTTCACTTCTTAATCGTGTCGAACCTGAGGAATGTAACATTCTACACAAATCCTGCCGGGTTCAGAGAGAGAGTTAGAAAGTAAAAATTGGAATTATTTACAAAAAAACAAGCTCTAATTGAAGTCTGTGTCATAATACGAGTAGCTCTATAATTTTTCTTATCACAAAAAATTCCTCGTTTTAGTATACTCGCTATTAGTAAGTAAAACAATAGAGAATTTTTTTGCCAGTGTTAGTCAGCGCGGGTGTTCGTGCTGTCACGTTGTTTTTAGTGAAGTGAACTGGTAGTATCGAGACCGGACCGAATTCACCAATCTGTCAGTTCAGTTTACCCGCGAATTTCACCGTGATTCATTGACGTTGTGACTAATTTATTTACGAACTGGTGAGCAATTCGTTTTTTGTGGTGTCAAGGGGTTATCAGGAGGGAATTTCAAGGGGTAAACTGGAATAAGCTATGATGTGGCACCAAACTGCATTCTGAACAAATTCCACTTTGGCAACAATCCTAACTATTGCTTTTAGAATGATCTGATCGTCCCTCGGGTTCTTGGCGTAACAAAAACATACTTGTAATAAAAAACATTACCTAGTCGTTTTTATTAGCATAGGTAAAGTACCCAATGCAAGCAAAACTGTTTTGTTTTTTTAGTTCTGTAAGCTTTCTTCGATTTTAAGGGTAACAGGTACCTACCTAGGCGCTATTCAAAGTTAAATGATCTTAACGATATCCTCCTTGTGTTCTGCTCTCGCCGTTTGCTAAATCTAATTATACCTACTCAGCCTTTTGACTTAACCGCAAAAATGTAAATAATTGTTAACAATATTTATTATACTTAACAAAATAAAAATCAACATCAAGAATCTCAACTTTAGTTTGGGCAGTTTGTTCACATTTTTTGCTGTTGAACTGACATGCAGAGTATTGTATATACTTCGGCAAAACTGAATACACAATGTTTGTAAACTGCCCCCATACTTAACCTCATCTATCACTTTCGTGTTGTCGATTTTAGTCAGTATTTACACTACTGGTCAAATTGAGCTCTTTCCTATAATACATTACGCTGACAATGTATTTTGGAACACCACGCCAAAAAGAGAATTTTGGAATTATGTGTTGAGAGTTGTTTACAAACATTATGAATTAGCCGTACCACTGAGTGATGCTGTAAAATTATTTAGGTGAGCTTTAGATATAATTTAATTTTAACTAGTAGTTTGTTAAAATACGGGGCTGACTTAGTCATTCCAATGACTCCTAAGTCCCTTAAAATTAAGAATAAAAAAAAACATTATCATTGAGAATGGGTGGAGTATAGGTACTACCATCAAACACTCGTCAATATCGCTGTAAACGGATTTCTGCCACTGTCTAGTCAAGTTGTCAGAGGTTATTTAGTTTTTGTGATCTGCTCGCATCATTATCTGATGTCAACTGGATTTCAGATCTCAGATTAATCACCTACATTTGTATTTCAGATTCATCCAAAGAAAAAATATGACATGCAGTTACTGCGGCCTTTAAAGCGAATGTGAGTAATATCTTGAAAAGTTATTTAGAAATGGAATGTCTATATTACATTTGCAGAAAGGGCTCCCAATCGTAAAAACATCCAGCGATAGAGCAACAAATCAAAATATTCTAGTATCGCATGCATTCATATGTATATTCGATCAAAATATTATAATTAAACATCATCCATTTTGTTATTTCATAAGATTAACAACTAGGAATGTCAGTAGGTTGGATGGATAAAGATGATCAAACAGAAACAGACATAATCTACATAGGTACTTTGATGATGAATCATGATCTACACTGTATTGTATGAGGTACGTTGAGTAGAAAGTCCATGCATGATCAGTAACAAACCACAGCCTCATAAGGCATGTGAAAGTAAAACCGAAGGTACTGTGATAATGCGCTCGCTTATTGTGTCGATTCTCTCTCCGTATCGAAATAAAAAAGTATTTACTTTTTAGTATTATCTTACTAGTTCCTCCCCGCGGCTTCCCTCGCCTTATTTCTATTGAAACGTTTAAAAATTATTTATATCCCACGGTAACTGATTTATGGGATAAAACGCCTTTCTTTTCAATCAATCAAATCGTTCATTTCAGCACCAATAGTATATACATATATTTAGTTTTATTAGTATTTTGTTTCTCATTTCCATGATCACGGGCCATATAGTGACCCGGTCCTTTGAGAGGCATATGTGGAGCCGAAGCCAACAGCACAGAGGCCCTTTATGAGAATTAATCTAAAGGCGAGAGCCACACATAGCGGGTACCATCCTTGGTTGCACAATATGATACACCCGAAGATGATATCCGCAGGTGTAGAGACTGTTGCAAAGGAAAATGAAATTAACAAAAGAAAACATGTTATTGTGATGAATGGATGGACTGGGTAATTGGGCTATGGGGGAGACTATGGACGCCTACCATAAACATACTCTCAATACTGTTACAAGCGGCAGACGGTGGCTTGCGGAATGCTGGATGGGTTCCTCAAAATATTGGCATAGGTAAATGCCGGAGTGGAACAACATCGGTGCAAACCACTAAGAGGTGTCGAGAGGTGCGGCCCCGATTTCTCCATCACGAAGACACGTGAGCGGGCTTCCTCGTTATTACTCCATTAGACACTTCCACCCCCGAGTCTACATCCTAAGATGCATCTCTTGCGACTCCACTCAGACCGGCCAATGAAAGCAATTAAGAGGTAGGGATCTGGTTCTCTTAAGATACCACTCCGCAAGCGCAAGGAGACGAGAACCAGGAACATCCCCGGGAGCACTCGGTATACCCGTGGTGTCGCTACTTACCAACAGCTCGCCACAAGCTGCCCTGCAGGTATTATTAGTTTTATTCAAGGCCTTTGGCCAGGTAGTTTAGGCTTGAAGATATAACAAACATCCATCCATCCAAAGATCAAAACATCCTAAAATCGAAACTTTGGAATAAAGGCAATGCAAAATATTAATTGGACACAAGGATTTTAATTTAATAATTAATGCAATTGACTCAGAACCTATTAAACCCTAAACTAAGTAAAGCTTACACTATGTTATGCTTGGAATAGAGCTTTTTAATTAATAATACTTTATCAACACTTCATCAATGGTATCTAATTGAATTTCTGTCTGACGATGACGCCTACACTTGAACTTGAAGCGTTTGTGCTTGAACGAGCTTCAATTTTCTTTTCAATAAATGAAACAATAATATCTCTAATAAATTTGCAGGCTTTCAGGGCTTAAGTACTGGCAGTTTAATATACAAAATTGGTTATTTTATTTTTTGATAGAATGAATGTTTTTGAAATATATTCCTTAGTCGCATCTTACGACACCCGCGGGAAGAGTTATGATGGTGTTAAAAATTCTAAGCAATACACGGGGATGCAAACGTAAAAAACATAAATACTCAAAAAAAAAAGTTAACGAACTAGAATCGTTATTTTTTCAGATAGTTACCATATTCTAATATAACGATTTTAAATGTGGTACATTATTAACTGCCTACCCAAATGAAATTCAAAACAGGTGTCGTGTAGACACTGGTTTTATTGCCTCTTGCGTAAGTAATGCTTGTTAATATTGCCGAGTGTCACGTAACAAATACTTAAAAAAATGTTTAAATGTAATAAAAGCGAGCCCTTCTGCTGCTCGTAAAAATATTTCGGATTGTTCTTTGGAGGTCACAGGTATACCCAACCTTCTACGACTGTATACGTACAGATATAATAATCTATACTAATATTATAAAAAGGAAAGATTTGTTTGTTTGCATTGAAAAGGCTCCGAAAATACGGAACCGATTTGAAAAATTATTTAACTTTTGGGAAGTTCACCCCGGGTGACATAGGTATACAATATTATATTTTCGAAAAAATTGGGATTTAGAAATTTTTGTTAAATACCCGTGCGAAGCCGTGGCGGCCCGCTAGTAATATTATAACAAGAAATTCAACAATGTTTTCTTAATGTATTTGACAACGTTGTTGAACATTTTATCTTTATGTGTATATACCTGTCTTCCATAAAATTAGATTAAAATGAGATTAAAATTAAATTAAATTACACTAGCTTACATTGTATAATAGATTAGATGAGAACAAATTAGATTAAAATAAAATTATAATTAGAATACAAATTAAATGAAATCAGTTGTTGTATCCACACACCGGAGCAACACATTGGACAAAATGTGTCCATATAGGGGACATACGCCCTGCCACAGTTTGTAGGATGCTGTTGTGACTCTCTCTCGTCCTGCTCATCAGAGATGCTGTTTTCTTCCTAAAGTTCGATTCTGAGCAAACATCTCTGAGACACTACAAAAACGGGGGAGTCTCAATAGCATCCTAAAGGTGTTATTATATTGGACACGTAGGGCGTCCAGCGATTTACGAGTGTAGCTAACCCATAGATTTCCCGTGTATAGGCTCTGACAGTACGCCTTGAAGAGCGTAACTTTCACTTCGTCAGAGCACCGGGCAAATCTACGGGCCAGCATGTTACCCCTAACCGCCAGAGCCCTACGTTCCCTTTCTATGTCTACATTGTCTTTAAGATCGTCGGTGAGGACATGCCCTAAGTACTTAAATTGAGTGACACGCTTGATCTTGACATGTCTTCTTTATTCCATGACGGCACGAAACGGCTCTATCGGAAGACCAGCGTTGGTTGTACGCAAATACAACTAACCCATGTTGAGAACGTTTTGTGACTCTAGCAAACTGTTTTCTTTTCTATGTTTGTTTCAATAAAGTTTTGTAAATTTACCCGATCGGATGGACATTCCTATATTTTCTGAAGGCCAAGTGAGGGTAGTTACAAAAAATGTGCCCCCGCTTCGCAGAGGCGGTAGCTCCAGTACTCCAGTCATGCCGTAACCACGACTGAGTGTAAACCTGTTGAAACGTCGGGAAAAATTGGTATATGAACGCGATAAATAACCGTGAATATTTAATAATAATTTGTTCGGTTCATTTTAATTGTAGATATGTGTCTGTTACGAGTCAAGACGTTACAAATGAACATGTCCATTCTATTCTAAATTAATTATCATCTTTGAGAGACAAACAGATTTAAAATTGATAATCATCTTCCTTCTTCTTTAATTTTTTAATGCTTTCCTTGATTACGATACTTTATGGAAATTATCTTTATAGAAATTAACTGAAAACGGAACCAGGATTTTTCAACTCCTTTTTCTGCCAACTTAGCGCTGGCAAGTTTGGTACATAGTAAACGTAAACTCCCAAGTAAACTGTTCATGTATAACTATAATGGAGAAATGGTTTTCAGAACAGCTAGTTAGCGGGTTAACAGTTACATCACATGACATCTATTTACCATTTACCAAGCGGTTATTTTGCAACCGGTTTTATAACGTGAGTATTATATAATTGCAATAACGGCTTAGTTCTCATAAAAATATTCTCAGATGTAAGTACTAATAATGTAATCTATCTTAGATCTTACGTGAAAAGATTTCAAGTGCATTTATGTAGATCAAGTGCATTGCTGGTAAATTGATTACATGTACATACATATGTATGTTTGTGAAGTCAATCGTGTGTGTCACACCCGACATTTCACGCGGTAGGTACGCGTATCTTATGTACATAATCACTAACATATTATCAAACAAAGTCCTCCGCCGCGTTTGCCTGTCTGTCTGTTTGTCTGTCTGTCTGTTTGTCTGTCTTTCTGTTTGTCTGTCTGTTCGTGATAAACTGAAAAACTACTGAACGGATTTTACTGTGGTTTTCACCAATCGTTAGAGTGATGTATGAGGAAGGTTTAAGTACTGTTGTCAAGGTTTTGTGTAAATTGGTTGAAATATAACGATAATTGTTGAAAGTGTCGGAAAAAATCAAGCCGTCTGAGAGCTTTCATCGATCGCTGTCGTGTGTGATATTCCTCTTTTATAGATCTACAAAAAAGTCCGGCATATATTTATCTTTTAAGGACAGCTTACTATACGCATTCTATCTTAGGTAATAAATAAAACATGCAGGCATAATATGCTCTACTACCCGTACGAAGCCGGGGCGGGTTGCTAGTCACCATCATACATATGAATACTGAAGAATCTATTCTAATGTACCGACAGGTCTTTGCAAAAGAGCCAAGGAAGTAAAATTAATGAACTTGATCCTAACATATTAAGTATCTACTAAAGAAATGGAATAGCTGCTCTGATTATAAAATAAATAGTTTTTTCTGATCCAAAATCTATGTACGTCAACCTAGATGAGAATGCGGGTAATGCTCCCACATTAAGATAATTATCTGGAGCATTTCACCAACTCCCTGGATAGGCATCGCATTATACGAAAGGAATTGGCTTGAGGGGGTAAACTAGGGAGCGAAACCCTACACGACATTGCTTGTATTATGCTGTCTTTGTTGATCGAAGCTGAACGAAAAAAGAAAAGACTACAGTTTGAATGTGCCCATCCCTCTCATCACTACATACAGTATAAAACAAAGTCGCTTCCCGCTGTCTGTCTGTATTTGTATTTAAGACTATGGGATCACAAGGAACGCTTAGTCAAGTAAAATACTTAGATTAAATTACATTTCGAAATCACATAACTGTCACTGTCTGTCCCTATGTATACTTAGATCTGTAAAACTACGCAACGGATTTTGATGCGGATTTTTTTATAGATTAGAGTGATTCAAGAGGAACGTTTATATGTATAATTTAGTATCAGCATTGCACCCGTGCGAAGCCGAGGCGGGTCGCTAGTTTTGTATAAACTTAAATAGAATAATGGAGGCATAAAAATGCGAAAGTGCTTCGCACTTTGGTCAAATGGAATAATCGACAGTCTGATCAACCTTCTGTCCTCGCATACCTTCTAAAATGTATATTCTGAATATATACCTTCTAAAATGTTCCAAAAAAACATTAATCAACTGCCTCCATGGAGGCGCTTCCTTTCAAAGCTGCAATAAATAACCGAGGGCTATTTGTAGCATTGTCCCTAGTGCATTGTAACGACGATCAGATTTCAAACTTGACCTTTGTTGACCATTATTCCTGCCTCAGGCTGAGGAAGTTTCATTGTTGGACTTGGAAACTATTGAGATTAGCTGATTAGCTGGGAGTGGATCGTGTGGCCATTTCTGATGATTAATTTGAGGAATTCGGAACTACGTGCTACGTTGCGCTTGTCCTTTTTGAATAGAGAGCTAGATCTTAAATCTAGGGGGCTGCTAATGGCTTTGATGGAGCCAATCACTCGCTTCTTGTTGGCTGGCAAGGGAATGAAGTCATCGAAGCTTTTGTTTTCCAGCAAAACAAATAAAGAAGTGGAGGTTTTGATTTTGCGCTGGGCAGACAATGATTTTGCTTTAAAATGTTCTTTGCGTTTTCTAAAATATCAAGTACCCAGGTGAGAGTTACGTTCTTATTCTCAGTATGTATGTATAAACTAATATCCATACTAATAGGTATAATAAATTCAAAAGTTATTATGTCTATCTGTTTGTTTTTCACGCATGAGCGACTGAACGAATCTGAATTTAATTTGTCAGGGAGGCAGAACAGACAGTGTCCCGGGGACGGATATGGCTACATGAAAAGCGCGTGGGAAGTTAACCTTCGAGGCGTTGCGCCTTTGCGTGGAACTTAAGTAATCGCGCGCTGTCTGTGATTCCGCAATATTAGGTGTCAGGTTACAGAAGACGAATCAATATTTTACGACATTGTATAGGCTGATAATGAAAAGAAGTCTTTTGTCTGTATAAATCATAATAAAAAACATATCAAAAGTTCGTTGCCGACTCAGAGATAGCGCGCGACCACTGGAAGGTTAAATTATAAGTGACTTTGAAATCATTTGACCTTCACTAACTGTTACGAAAATGTGCAATCCGTAAGGTTAAAAATATAACTAACTAATTGTGTAAACTAGAAGCCCGCTAACACATGTTACATCTCAACGCTCAAGCCTGTGCTAATTTAATCAAAACACGTAGGTAGCGAGCGGCATATAATTATACAAGCCTAATTGATCCAATGTGACTATTATTCGCAAGTTATTTCTGAAACAGCTCGGTTATTTAGGAGTAGATAGATAAACGAAGACAAAGTTGCAGCCTACGATCAACCATCCAACGTATTATTTGTTGTTACTGATCTATTTTGACCAACGCATGATTGTAGCACTGTCAGTCGGTCATTGTTTTTGGCGATCATTATATAGTTGTATTGAGACTCTGAAATGTTCATTCAATTTAATACTAGTTCTAATATGTTCCTATTCTTTATCAGTAATTTTCCTTATTAAAAACTTTTTATTAAACTTTGAGTTCAAAATTAAGTATATACCTACTATACCATATTTGAAAAAAAATCTAATTAAAATTGTACTTCGTTGTAGAATTACCTGTGTAAATATTATAATTAGCCTAGGTAAGTTACTGTAAGTATGAACATCAATCTTCATTATTCATTGTTCATTCATTCTTCACCTTCGTTATTCGTCTTTATCAACAGACCATTAGTAATTTACAGCATTTTAGAGCTAGCGTAGCCTAGGCAGGCATAGTTCGAACATAGCTAAAACACATAAACTGGGTACCTACTTTTATCGGTTCTATTGTCTTTTGTCGGTTCGACCAAAGGTCAAACTATTAAGTCTGAAAAGCGCCTTTGTGCGTTCTCAGGGGCTATAGCCTAATTAAACTTGACTAATTAACACTTGGCTGTTTCATACTGGTTTAACAGGGTTTTGATTAAAAGTTACATTTTTGATACCCTTCGTTGTCTTACGAGACCCATTAAGTACAATCTCCACATTTTCTTTTTAATTTTCAAAGATTGTATTTGTTTCTGCCTGACTATAATAAAGTTTTTTTAATAGATACATTTGCTGCATGTTTGTTTATTCCATGTTTTAATAGAGAAAGTAATAACTTGATTTAGTGAAACCAATTGGAAATAATCAATTTGAACAAACAGGATTCGAATAATCAATTAAGTACATCAATCAATTAATTTTAGGAACGGTTATGTAACTTCCTAGGGAGCTCAATAATTTCTCGATGTAATAACAACCTATCTCGGTAGTAGAAATAAATCTATAAGATGACTACGTTGATACACATCCACAAAACAGTTGTTACAGTTACATTTTTGTTACTCATTCTACAAAACCACTTCAATATTTTGATGCTGTCCGAAATGTCAGTAAATAATTTATTAAAAATGTTTGTCCGAATATTTTGTGTTCCAAATGTCAGCAAGCCGCTCTTTTCTGCAACGAATAGTTAGATTTTTTTGAATTTAGACCTTTTTATACATGCTATCATTCCTACTATAATATTATAAATGTCGAAGTTTGTAAGGATGGATGGATGTATGGATGGATATTTGTTACTCTTTCACGCAAAAACTACTGAACCGATTAGGCCAAAATTTGGTATGGATATTGTTTGGCACCTGGAATAACATATAGGCTATTTTTTATCCCGATAAAATTCAGGCAGCAGCTAGTACAGAATAATTTAATAATTTAGGTAGCTAATTTTTACGACCCATTAATTGCTCGAAAGCTTAGGCCAACATAGAGCAATTCTAGCAAGGGAATTCATAGAATTATAAAATAAAGACGCTTTTGCGAATCATTTACCTAATCTGTCTCAGTTGATAGGTATTCGTTCGTTACTGTGAAATAGAATCATTATTTCGTCCAATTTGTAACAGTAATAATACCGTAAGCGCTACGACAGCTGAGATTGGATTTCAGATCTAATATAGTTTTAAGCGTTAAAGTTTTGATGAATTTGTCACAGATTTAAATGAAAATGCTGATTTGCAGGTTTTCAAATATTTTCTCCTAATATTTTTAATCAAATGTTCTGGGCCCTAACTCCACTAAATAAATCGCTTCACCATAACAATGGTATCGTCTCAGAATGACATATTTAATTATTTTACACTAGCTGACCCGACAGACGTTGTCCTGTCATTCAATTCAAACTTCAAATTAATTTCAAACGTGCTTAGCAAAGAGTATATAGGTATAACGCTGGGGCTAAGGTTACATTAAAAAGAAAACTTAACGACTACCTTTATTATAAACTATAAAGGTAGTCGTTAAGTTTTCTTATTTATTATTTAAATTTTCTAACTTTCTGCGCAATTTTCTTCATTTTTTTTAATGTAAGAACCTTATACGAAGTATTAGAAAACATTAAAAAAAAACGATGAATGAAATCGGCTAAGCCGTCCTCAAGTCAAAGCGTGACCAAGGGGTTCATTTTTATATGTATATAGATTAGATGATGAAAAAACTGCAGATGGAGGAACGCCTGTCAAATGTCAAGGTTGAAACCATTCTATCAAGCTTTCCGTGCAGGCGTGCACGCACTATCAAGAGTTTCTTTCTTCTATGGACGATTCTACGAGGATATCATTGTCATAGTATAGCGATTGTTTAGCAGAATTTGGCCTCAGGTCAAATAAAATATTTCCCATTCCATAGTTTATTTGATTTGTCATCAAGCAACGTAAACAAATACTTAAATTGCTGTAGGATAAGAATAAAATAATTAAATATCTTTATTTGTAAACAGAACTTAATTATTACGATAACTTATACACTAGACTTAATTTAGAGAAGAAACATCTATACCTAGGTCCTTTCACAAAATTGGCTTCTGTCTCAGCATGAGTTGGATGACTCGCAAGCTAGCATCCAACGCTGGTCTTCCGCCAGAGCCACTTGTTGGCGTTACGGATAAATTTTTCACAATTAATTAGAATAGAATATAAGAGAAGATATATTTATTTGGACACAGGTACAGAGGAGTATGAAATAAACAAATGCGAAAATTTTTAACACATTGAGGTAAGTGACACAAAAGGTTGGTAGTAAAAGTTTGACGCCCGATGTGGCGCGGTGGGCGAAGGTCCGCCTGCGACGCAGGAGGTTGTGGGTTCGATTCCCGCCTCGGGACAAATATTTGTACGATCTGCAAATATTTGTTCCGGGTGTTCTGGTCGTTTTTCTACAAAAAATATCTATCTATATTGTATTATGTATATCAGTTATCTAGTACCCATAACACAAGCTCTGCTTAGTTTGGGGCTAGATAATGCTGTGTGAATTTTCCAGCATTATTTATTTAAAAATAAGGCTGAAATAGGGGTTGGCTAAGCGAGTGCTGAACATTTTATGCTCAGAGCAATTTTTCAGCCAAAGACCTTAATACTAATTGACGTTAAGGACGACAATTTGGTGACACAAAATATATACATAGATAATACTGTAAGTAGTAACTCGTAAAGATTTCCATTTTCACCCGTAGTTATCAGAAGAAACAGTAAAGAGAAGTTTTGCCCAGCAGTGAAATCCAGCAAGCCGATTAGATTTAAAACAGTGAGAAGGCAGCCGAGACAAATAATTGAGTTGTCCCGCAACGAAAGGAAAGGGGAAACATTGTAATTAGCAGAAGAGCTCTGGGAATCCGCTGCAACTTGCTTATCAGGTGCATAATTAATTCGGAAGGCCTCTGAGGATGTTACTTTGTGTTTAAATTTATTTGCTGATAAAATCTTGGAGATATAGCCGGTGAAACTGTGCGAGAGCTTTGGGTAGTATATCTTTAGGACTAAGTCTATCATATACGAGTATATAGAGAACTAGCGACCCGCCCCGGCTTCGCACGGGTGCAATGCCGATGCTAAATTATACATATATACCTTCATCTTGAATCACTCTATCTATTAAGAGCGGGAAGCGACTTTGTTTTATGTAGTGAAGATTCAGTTGCAAATTCGGTTTTTTCGAAGCTTGAACGCCTGCTACATAACCACGCCGTAGATAAGAATTTGGTCAATGATAGAATTAAATAATAAGGTAGTATCTGGCGCAGCGCAGTTTAGGACTAAGTTTATGATAGAGAAAGATATGGTTGAAATTTCTTCTGTTTATTTTTTCGAAGATCGAAAGCCTGCACCATTACCATGCCCTAGGTAAGAATTTGGTCAATGATAGAATTAAATGGTAAGGTAGTATCTGGCGCAGCCCAGTTTAAGACTAAGCTTATGATATAGAGAAAGATTTGGTTGAACTTTCTTCGGTTTTTTTTTCGAAGATCGAAAGCCCGCACCCTAACCATGCCCTATGTAAGAATTTGGTCAATGATAGAGTAGGTCCCTCAGTAAATAAAATCTATTTTCATAAAAAAACGATTCGGTAAAGCATTAGGACATGACAATTTTGATTGTCTGTCGAACTACTAAAAAGAAAATATGAGCGTGGAATGGGATTTGATTAAATTTTTTCATTGTAATTTTCTAGAGCACGTTCATATCATCATTGAAATATAGCTTGCTTATAAATGTGCACCTAGATACCGATGATCCCTACTAGACGAATAGATACCTACGAAAAATGAAATTCCATAATCCTACACAATGTCGTGTCGTGACACAAACGATTTGAGAAATGACTACACCTACAGGTCCACTAAACGCCCGTAGGCCGGCTCTAGGTCAAACAAATAATTCGTAAAGTAGGTATGACCAATTTCATCAAATCAACGCAACTGGGTCACGTTATTGCGCGATGAGCAAGATGGGTCTTGAAGCTGTCAGAATTTCAAGATACGCCTATGTGTTTTCCTATCCATACTAATATCATCGCTAATATTATGTATATCTTGTGAAATAAATAAAATAAAAGCGAAAGTAACTCTGTCAATCCTCAACCTTTTCACGCCAAAACGGCTGAACGGATCTTCATAAAATTTGACAGAGAGGTGAAAAAATACCAAGGACGGTCATAAACATTGTTTAACAAGATTGCTATTACTTTTATTTCTTGATTAGCTTAGTAATAAAGAAAGAATTATATTTCTGAACATTGCTGTGTTGACTGTACAATTTAATCGAAAATAGGCTTGGTAGTGTCGTTCATGTAAACGACACTGGTAGTGCGGCTGGTAGTGTATTTGCCAAATAAATAATGGACATAAACTATTTGAAAAGCGCGAGTGAAGCCGCAGACAGAAGCAAGGTCTATTTACTTAGCTTTACGTAAAATTAGAGTCCTTAGTATTTTAGCAAACGCAAGTCTTTTTCTAATTACCTTGATCCATATAAAAACCAGGAATCTAAATAAAAAAAGTTCTATGAAACTTAATTAAGTTATGTCCCCATTTAGTATTTTACAAAAATAAAATTACGGTCAACATTATCTGAAATTGCTGAAAACTCTACTGCGTGTCTTGATGTCATTATAATACCTTAGTTTGAGTTTTCCTACTATCATTGGTTAATAATAATAAATAATAACATAATAAATAAAATTATTTTATTTTAGACTGCCAAAGATCTATAATTTGTTAGTATTTTTTATGCTAAAGATTTCATTTAATAAGTTTGTATTCTAAGGGTAGGTTATAAAATAAAATTAAATGTAGGTAGGTAATGAAATAACGAATTGAAAATAAATTAAATTAAGTCAGATTATTGGAATAATTAATTAAAATTATGTATACGTATTAGGTTAAATGCAATGAAATTAAATCTAAGAAATCGAAATAAATTAAAAAAAATAATAATAAGTTAGATTATTGAATTAAATTACATAAATTAATAATAGGCCTATGTCCAGCAGTGGACGTCAATCGGCTGATATGATGATGATGATGACATAAATTAATGCATTTACTGCCCAGCCTCGTGTCGCCGCGTCGTCGTCGGTGCGACGCGATGCTTGTGCAGTTGGATACTAAGTAAACATTACTGTAGAACAGTCTAAATAGATTTAGTTGAACCGTTAGCAAAATTACCTTTCCTGGTCCATTATCCCATTGTAACTTATTATTTCATTTTCCTAATTATGGCGCACTAAGTACCTAATTTACTAAATTGGACGCTAATATCTAGATTTAGGTGAACAGGTACGAGTGGAGGAGCTATTAGGAAATTGTTTGAAATAACTCTACTTGCGTAACTTTGGGTTTGTTATAAATATAATAGGTTAGCAATAATAAGTACAGGGCCGTCACTCGAAGCCAAGCCAACCAATTGAAAATGATGTTATTGGGTTACTAATTCAAGTACAGTTTATAAAAATTGTATCAAAATACAAAATAAAACATTGAATTTTAGGATAATTATTGTCATTGTTCGATATAGCCTCCTTTGGCACGGATGATGGCAACAAGTCTTCCGGCAAAAGCATTGCAGGCTGCACGAACGTGGCGATCTGGAAAACATTGTTTTTCTGATGAATTTGTTTTCACTGTCCAACAATTTGTAAACTAACAAAATCGTGTTTGGCTGCAGGGCAAATCCAACAAGAATTTAGACGATAGAGTTGCCGTAAGCAAGCGCCTGCTTCTGACTATGGTCTGGGCTGAAGTGACTACAAATGGTCACTCTCCACTCTACTCCTGCTTATTGAGAAGGGCGTCAAAGTCAAACAGCAAGTGTACTAGCAAAAGGTGTTAAATGATGCGCTCATACCATGGGCAAGTAAGCAATTCGGTAGTTCGGTACGAACAGCTGGACGTTCCAACAAGGCTCAGCACAAAGCTCGCCTGACACAATTTTTTTATAGAACTACGTTCCTCAGTTCATTTCTTCATAACAGTGGCCTCCCTATTCTCCAGACTTTAATCCAATGGACTTCTCGTTATGGTCAATTTTGGAGGCCGCTGTGTCAACAAAAAGATATGAAAGTGTGGATACGCTGAAGGCAGCGCTCCGTCAGGAATGGAACAGAATACCGAAAACCCACCTTTGTGCAGCTTGCAATGCGTTTGCCGGAAGACTTGTTGCCATCATCCGTGCCAAAGGAGGCTTTTTCAAGCAATAACAATAATTGTCAAAAAATTCAAAGTTTTTAGTAAACCGTACTTCAATTAACCAAATAACATCATTTTCAATTGGTAACACTTCGAGTGACGGACCCTGTAGATACTTTCTCGTTCCTTTTCTTCGGCTTGTCATTTCCTTTATCATCATCAGCCCATAATTGTCCACTGCTGGACAAATGCCTCCCCTAATTTGCTCAGTCCATAAAGTCTATAAATTAAAAAAATATGCTGGACAATTCACACAACATTATCTACCTACAACCAAACTAACCAGAGTTTGAGTTATGGGGACTAGATATCTGACGTCCCACTATTATGATAAAGCCGAAAGTTTGTGAGATGTGAATTTTTATTGTACAAGCTTTTATTTATCTTGCAATGTATGTTTTTTTGGATGAAATCTTGCAACTCAATTTTAGATCAGTTATCTTCAACCGATTGAGCTGTTTGGGATACTTAGGTATGTAAGTTCCTAGGCGGCTTGACATTTTCCGACCCTTATCGTTATATTTCAATCAATTGAACAAATTATTATATTTAAATCTTCCCTGTGAATTATTTTATCTATTGGTGAAAACTGCATTAAAATCCGTTCAGTTTTTGAGTTTATCGCGAACAGACAGACAGACGCGGCTGAGGGCTTTGTTTTATAATATACTAGCTGCTACCCGCGCCTTCGCCCGCGTTTTATCGGGATAAAAAATAGCCTATATGTTATTCCAGGTCCCAAACTATACCCATACCAAATTTCAGCCTAATCGGTTCAGTAGTTTTCGCGTGACAGAGTAACAAGTATCCATCCATACATCCATCCTTACAAACTTTGACATTTATAATATTAGTAGGATAGGATAGTGATACAAAACACCCAGTACACAGAACATTCTGGTAAGTAGGTCTACATGAACGTGCGGTCTAAGTAGGTAAGTCACCTACAACCTACAGATGATTGGTAGATTATCTTGATGATACAAGGCAATTTACTTGTAATACTCTCATTAATTTCTTATTAGCTTCGTCTAACTAGCAAAGAATCCAAGGCAATGGAATACTTGAGACTGTTTATTCAATTACTTAAACTTTTAATAAGAAAGTCCATACCTACCTAATCGTATATTTTGAATATGACAGCTGCTGTGGCGCGGCGGGCGAAGGTCCGCCTGCGATGCAGTAGGTTGCGGGTTCGTTTTCCCGCCTCGGAACAAATGTTTGAACGATCTGCAGATATTTGTTCAGAGTTTTCTGGAGGTTTTCTATGTATCACAAAAATATGTATCTATCTGTCATTTATTGTATAATGTATAACAGTCGTCTAGTACCCACAACACAAACTCTGCTTAGCTTGGGGCTAGACGATGCTGTGTGGATTGCCCAGCATAATTTATTTAATTATTGAGGTTGGTATTGGTACCTACTACTTCATAAATGTAATAGAACAAAATATTTACAAAAAATGCTGGACAATTCACACAACATTAGAAATACTCAGAACACCCGTAACAAATATTTGCAAATCTACTTAGATTGGTTCCAAGGCGGGAATCGAACCCGCAACCTCCTGGGTCGGAGGTGGACCTACGCCCGCCGCGCCACATCATCGGTCGCCATTCTACTTGTATGACTATTCTCTGCGCCTATCTTACCTGTACCTATAGTAATAACGTGTGTATAAATATATGTATGTATGTAGTTATAAGCATGACATGTTTATTTATAGCTTATTGCAAGAAATACTAAAAATGCAAATACTAACGTACTAGCATCACGACTCTACATCAATAAGCATTTTTCCTCGAACCAAACTACCTATAGTATAAAATGCACGTAGATACACAAATGCATTACAATTCTCAAACGCGGTTTCGTATCGGTTCAAGTATGAATATTGAACGATATAAATTTGCATGAGGAACAAATTAGCAATCTGTAGCCCCGAATGAAGCCATCAATAGATCTTTGTATGGCAGTCTTACCGTTTCTGATAGGGAAGCAAATGAAGAATCAGGCCATTGCCATATTGATGTTCAATTGTTTGCAAGGTAGGTAGTTAGACAATGTAGGTTATTGTGTCATTAGCCCTAATAAGTCGTCAACTTTGCACGTGCTTTAAACACTGATTGTGTTCTTGAAGTGTTCTGTTTTTCAAGACACACAAAGGAGCTAGTGTTTACATAGAATCCTATTGGAGAGACAGACGTCATTACAATATGAGTACATTCCTCTGAATAGGTGACAGAGAGGCAGGTGGTAGATGCGAGGAAATTCAGAAAATTACAAACAAATATTTGAAATTTTCTGAATTTCTTAGTTATTCATTGTTGTTTTTAGGAACACACAAGAAACTGGCAAACGTCCAGACCGACCATTCCCAAAAAGCCTGCCATAAGAGTCACCTGTCACAAATACTTACACTGTTAATGCTTTCAAAGACATTGCATTTTCTATGGTACCTACTAGCATGGTATGGTAGGTAACAAACCATAGGTAATAGTACTCCACAGGTGCTGTATGATATACCCACACGAAAATGTGGTTTATGATTGTTAATGCTGTGAGGTAATAAATCACAAAACATTTGAATCCAATCGAATATCAATCAAGTCACGAGCATTAGATAAATTATTAAAATCAGCTGTCTCTTTGAAAGTTTATTACGTCTATGACTTAAGCGTATGACCTTCTAATCTCAGTTCAGCATATAGGTCACCTTCTCTGATGTAAAACATGAGTACAATGACGTAAGCACTTCAGAAAACAGCTTGAGCACTCTGCGACGTCTCATAAAACTGATAAACTTTGTGCAAGTTTCCGTGGTTACACAGCGTGCATACAAATTCGTGGTTTCTATTGAAACTTCCTGGAAAGTTATTGATGAAGTAGAAGGTTGTAATCAAACAACAAAGAATGGGAAGATGGATGAACCGCCGGCTTAACTTAAAATGAAACGCGAATTTCCTTTGTGAAAAGCTCAGTCACGAAACCTACACGTTATAACAAAAAATATGGGGCAAACATATTTTTTCTGTTCCATATTTCAAGAGCTCTAGGTTTATCAAGGTTAACGTGAGCACTCCGAGAACATTTTTTATAACGAGCGAGTTTTTAAATTACTTCGCCGTGACAGAGGCAGGTAATGTTAGTAAATATTATGGAGCATATTTTCGGGTGAAATTGCTTGCCTCTATATGCTGCTGAAATAAGCCGAGGCAGTAGTAACATCAGTTTATTTTCATCTTGGAAACTGCGTACATTGTAGGCATTGCAGGCTTGACTTTCTAACCTCGCCTTGTTTGTTCAGCTCGTGACATCACACGAGTATCTCGTTAGGGCTATATTGTGTATCAAAGTAACTCCTTTTATGAGCTGGCAATAGACGTCTTCCTTACTAGAATAACGTTTTTTTATAGATACAGAGTGATTTTTGGTAGTTTGTAGATAAAACAGGCAGTTATTATAGCTATGCGAGCAGGGTGACCGGTGATCATTCGAATGTCGTGCAAACCAAGAACTGTGAAGAGGTTTCAAATCCATATAGGGTTCGTTGCTTAACTGAGTTGAGGATTTGAGCACTGCAACCCGTGGATGTCGTATGAGCCGACTAAGGGAACCTAGCAGAGGAAGGGCAGCTTCCTTCTGAGTATTTTTCAACACCAACACTGCGATTACCAATCCGCGTGCCAAGCGTGATGATTATGGCAAAACCCCCCTACATGGGAGACCATCCACTCGATGGACTGCCGAAACCGTAGTGGTGGGAGTGAGTCTGTGGATGGAGGCGGCTCAGGACCGCTATTTTTGGCGTCGTATGGGGGAGGCCTATGTCCAGCAGTGGACGTGTATGGGCTAATATGATGATGAAGTATACTTATCACTGCTTAAATGCTGAACTCAGTTGAGTTGAACATCGAGTAACTCACGGTACTTTAACTCTTTCATCCCCGCAGTGCGTCCGCCAGGGCACGCTTGCAATTAGGTATGAGTCAGGGGTGGACTACCGATTTAAAATGAGGAATAGGTGTCATTTGTTAACAAAAGTGCGTCTCTACTAAACCTTACACAGAATATCAATCTTGCATCCAATACACACAAGTGCAGGGTGATATCAACGATCCATCAATTTGAAGCTATATTACTCGTACCTACTTCTTACTCGCTCGATGCATCATCGTAAAATAAATAGCCAATATTTACAAGCAAGTCTTCATGACCTGAGTATTTTATCCACAAAACTAATTGCAAGACCTAGCAAACAAGTGAAAAATATTCGGTAACATACCATTCCATCATAGTATTGTTGATAGACGAAGAATCAGTCATGTTGAGTGATTTTTGCACGCGTTTGTTCGGGATAAAAATTAGCAGTTATGTTAATGTAGTTCTCGAACTGTATGTAAGCAAAAGTTCAGCCCGATATGTTCAGTAGTTTTGGCGTGAGAAATATAACAAACATCCAGCCAAACATCTACACATCCAAATTTTCGCATTTACCTCTATAATATTAAGTAGAGTGATGTTTTTAGTTGGAGAAAGCATTCTTGCAATTCTGAATAAACCGCTTCTTCAGGAGCATCATCATCATTATAAGCATATTGTCGTGCCACCCACGTCTAAGTATAGGCCTCTGCATTTACATGATAGCATATTGCCTCGTAACAACCTTTAATGACTGAGGCCTTGGATAATTATACAAGAGGATGTCCGAGGCTCTGCAGCTATAAATTTCTCTGATTAAGTCTAACAGCCCCATAAACCCTAGGCAATACTATCGTTATCTGCCGTTAAGTTTGTACTGCAGTTTATGAAGCAGATGTTTTAAAATTTAATTTATATTTAAAGGTGCAATTACAAGATGGGCCGCAGGCCGCAAATTGCAGCTGCAGGCTGCAAGCGACACTACTGGTTTCTATGCATCTCTATGAAACTGATTCCAAACGCGGCAACACTGCGGCCTGCGCCCGCGGCGTGCAGTGACCTCTGACTGCAGCGCCAGTGGTGTCGCAAAATGCAGAGAGTTCACACGTGTCACGCACAAAAATGTCAACTTTCTCGGAAGATGTTGAAGATAAATTTATTAACTTTGATGCCGGTCATCCAGTCATTTACTTACACATGCAATTCAAATTATCGCACTAATTTGGTCAAAGATAATGTTGACTGAGGCATCGTTTTATGCATTGTGCCGCCGCGGCATGCCGCCGTGCTTGGAAATAGAAGTAACCGCGACTGCAGGCAGAACTGCGGTCAACCGCAGCTGCTAGCCTCAATGTCGTCTGCGGTTGCAGTCTGCAGCCCATCTTGGACTTGTAGCTTTAATTTTGGATGAAGTTATATGTTGCGAACTAAGCCGTGTTGACACAAACAGAGATTCTCGGACAAGACTCGGAGCGAGTCGACTTGTAGAAATAGCTTCTTACGAGTGTGGTAGGATAGCTGTTGATATTAAGTTCACTCGGATCATTTTATAATTCAACATCGAAAAATGTCATGGAACGCTTGTTTGTTGTCACTAAACGCCATTTGTTATCCTATTTGTATACGAGCTAGCTCGGAAAAGTAGAACGCGGTCCGAATTTACTAACAATCAGATCGGACGCCGTCGGTCGTCCGAGTGCGCTCGCATTAAGGGTTTCCACAATACGAGTTGCGTCCGAGTAGGTATCCGAGTCCACTCGGTTTTAGCAGACTCTGATCGTGTCAACGCGGCTTAAAGATAACTAATGGAAAACCTACTATTACATGTAGGTACTATGAACATATTTGTGCAGTAATCCCTACGTACGAGTTACCTTACCTACCTTACTTATTTGCTTGGAACTTTTATAGAGGTAGAGTCAAATAAAGTCATGCTTTGGTACGTTGGTAGAAACTGAATAAATAATTGATTTACGGGGTTTCGTTATGCTGCAGTCGAAGTTCGATAATAGTAAACTAGCTGCTGCCCGCGTCTTCGCCCGCTTTTTATTAGGATAAAAAATAGCCTGTATGTTATTTCAGGTCTCGAACAATACCCTTACCAAATTTCAGCTTTATCGGTACAGTAGTTTTTGCGTGAAAGAGTAATAAATATCCATACATCCATCCTTACAAACTTTGACGTTTATAATATTAGTAGGAAGTAGGTTTTTGACTCTTATATGTTCCTAGTCCTTTCAGCCCATTCAATTTTTTGAAAAATTGAGTTCAGTTCAGTTCATTTATTTTGTAATGGATTACATTACAGGTCATAAAATGTTATACATTTGTCATTTAACATTAATATAACTTAGACTATATAATTTTATTGAAAAAATAGAAATTACATTATTATTAAAATAAATTACAAGTAGGTACATATAGGAGTACCTAAAGACCGAAATAATATTGTACATGTTGTCATTCTGTTAGTGATCTTTGTTCAAGCATCTTACAACCTCACATTGTCACAAAATTGCGTCTAACAGAGATACTAATATCAGTAGTACCAACTTGAATCTAACACGGATGTTAAAGACCACAGATAACAAAAACGGTAATCTGTGGTTTTGACGAACCAAAAACCTTTTAAATTTAAGTAACAATGGCTTGGTACTTAAATTTAAAAGGGACGGTATTTCGGAAGCGTACACAGGTGAAGAGATTCCATGGCTGTCTAAATACATAGTTTAAAGGAGGGCATTTTGGAAGCATACACAGCTGAAAAGTTTTCTAATACCTAGATACATAATAGATGTCAAAATAGTGAAACCTTTATAGGCTTGATTATTTTGACAACATTGACTTTTTGACAACTTGACAACATTCCAGGCTTTGACCACAACAAATAAGTTTGTAACTGTCACCGGTACGAACTAAGGTAACTGTATGGTCGAGGTAAAATGTTTTTGTAATAGCAAAGCCTACAACGAGATGTTTTATTCATTTCAAGTCATTAGTGTGATTAATGTACTGTACAGTGCCATCAACTTTCTATTCAGAACAGCATTATTGTAGTTGGCCTTTACTACAAAGTTAAGTGAGCATAAAAGCTTGAAGCACTGGAAAATATACCTACTTAACGCTAAATAGAGTTTTTTTTTGGGTTTTTTAATAAATTTATAAATTTTGTTGCACAATCCACCCAGCATCATCTAGCGCCACATATTTATATATATTTTTGTGTCTAGCCCCAAGTTAAGCAGAGCTTCTGTTATGGGTACTAGATTTAGACGATCTAACCACTTGTCGAAGGCACTAGATGACTGATATACATAATACAATAGGTACATAATATATAGTATCTGGTTGACCGAGCTTTGCTCGGTATTTTTTTTTTGGTATAAATTGTTTTTTATAAATTACGAGTATATTTAACACGTGAGTTAAAAAGACGCAAGTAATATAAGTAAACACTTGATTTTCGTAGTCTAACCTCAAACCAAACACTCATTGGCTTAGTGTTGCTTAACAACGTTACCTGCTGGAGTAGCTTGAGTGTTGTTGTGTCTTTAGAGCAGTTAGTTGGTCCCAATTATAAAAAATAGTATTATTATACACCAATAGATGTCAGGAGGAGTCATATTTTTCAGTTTATGTCACGGCTGTTTATCAACGAACAAAAATAATGAACTTTATCTCTATGGCCTTGCCTATGGGTTCATCTATCGCTGACAACTTTCCTACCCCATTGTGACGTCATATCCGAGTATATGCAGTAAATTAAAAAAAGCTCTCATACATGATAGATAGAATAAGCATATGATTTTGGTAAATCAAAAAAATCCTGGATTTTATGATAACTCGGAATTCGACGACATTGGACTAAGATAATCGAGGTGACCTACCCCAAAATTAATATGATTAATTCTGACGGAAAACACTAAGTAAGACGCTCCTCGGACAAAGAAATGGATCCGAAGTACATCAATAAAGTAGTGTAACGTGGAGGGGGAAATATCAAAGTGTGGGGCTGTTTTTCAGGACTTGGTGCCGGACCTGTCAGGAAGATAGAAGGCAATATTGATAAATACCAGTACAAAAATATTTGAGAACAAAACCATGCTGCCCTATGCTGAGCAAAATTTACGGGTCATTTGGAATTTTCAACAGGATAATGATCCGAAACACACCGCAAAAGTAGTAAAACATTTCTTAAGGAACTAGTTTGTTAAAGGTTTTGATTGGCCCCCGTACAGTCCGGATTTAAATCCAATCGAAAACTTGTGGTACCAGGTGAAGAAGACAGTACCTAGCGGCAAAGCGTACATCAAACGTCGATCAACTTTACACATCTTTTACAAATTCCGGTACAACCTTGTACAAAATTGATCGCTTCCATCGCTAAGAGATGTCGTGCGGTTATTGCTGCAAAAGGACATGAGCCAAGTGCATCGATGCTTTATAAAAAATATGTAGCAATCTTGCGTACTAAGATAATTTCAAGCTCAACTCAATTTTTTAAATTTCTTGTTACAAAATGAAGTGCCTTTAATTATACAGCCAGATCTTACTAATCTTATCTTTTATTTACACTGCTTTCATTTAAGTTTTACAGAACAAAAGAGTTTTGTTGTAAACGTTTCGTTTTAACATTACACAATAACAACACAAATAAAAATTAATTGTGCAGCAAGTTACAATGGCAGTCTGATAAAATATATACAGAGGAATAGCGTTATTTCTATATGCTTCCAGTGTCTTTATTTATGTGACCACCACTGTATGTACATTTATACAAGAATTGCTCGTTTAAACGTATAAGATAAATATATAGGCGGACTTTCTCTCGCCGCACCACATCGGTCGTCAAATGTTAATGTTATCAATATTATCTGGGACATGCAAGATGATCTTCGTTTAGTGTCAGACTGAATGCTTTTTTATGGACAATAGACCTTCTTTTGACCACAATCTCACCTGATAGAAAATGACGATGTGGCCGACGGTGTATCAGGAAGGTCTAGAAGATACGTATTCGCTCTTGTCTTGAAGAGACTCTTGGCAGGAAAAACAGAAGCAGGCAGCGAGTTCCAAACCTTAGCGGTGCGTATGATGAAAGTGGAGGAAAACCAATGGAATGCTGCTCGAGCTTTAGAACATTAAATTCTCATTACAATTTAGGTAAGTTTCACACACTCACAACGTCCAAACTGGCAAAAAGGTCAATGTCTATAAGGTCAAATATATTTTTATCTATTTTCGGCGATGTTCAATTCCGTTTTGGGGGAGATAGCGCCCGCAAGATGCTGTCGTCAGGCCCAAAAAGTGTTCCGGTGCCCCGCAGCTATAAGTCCCTTCCGATGACATATAAAATACAATGTTCTTTATAGACAAGGATATGCGAATGCTATACGTAGTAACATGATAATAAATGTGGCCCATTTATCTGTGCAGATAAGTTTAACGCTCGCTCCATACTGAGAACAAAGGTACATATACAGAACATCGTAGCTGTGTCGTGCATTAACGGACCCAATATTTATTGAATAGATTCGTAAAACAAATGGCGAATGCATCTATACAGTAACGCTGCTGGCTCTATTTGTCTTCGAGCATGACTAATACTGGCGATTAGGCACACTCTTAATGAGGGGATAAACAAAGGGGTGGAGTGACTGGGGCCGAAACTGCGGGTAAAGCAGTGCCGTGGTCAAGTTTGTGCCGGCGGTATCTCCCGACCGCATTGCGAACCACCATTGTTGCTCACCCAGACACCATTATGCAAAACAAATAGCTTTTAAAGTAACGTCTTTGGTAATTATAACATTACCAAGGGAAATTAACGCTGAACTTTAACGCGTGCGTTTTATAATTTAAGTTGAATACCGTGTCGAGGTCGATAGGTGAGCCTCGTAAACTAGGTGAACGTTTCTGTCTGAAAGTTGCAAATGTCTCTCGTTAATCGCGTTGGGAATAAATTCCCAACATGCGACAATGTCGAGATTGCCACACGAGAGTGACGGTCCCGCCCGCCCTGCGAGGAAATGCGAAAAGTTAGGAACTTAGCCTCTATCTGAAAACCTCGCATCTGCCTTGACGACGTGCCAAATGGAAAAGTGGACTTTAATTCCTGCGACGTCGTACTTACTGAACAACGGATAACTTCCTCAGAGCTGAGCGAGAGTACTTACAATACATAGCGAGCGCGGTAGGACCTATGCATAAAAAGTTCGGCCTGAGAATATTTGACCAGTATTCAAGCGCTATCTCAAGTATTCTAAAAAAAACAACGTCTTAATATATCTTTAATTAAGTATTCTAAACGAAAACGTCTCATAATGAGAAGAAAACACCACTATGCTCGATTTTCTACAACTTTGTCTACAGATGAATAAAATGTGGGTAACCGAAGTGCGCAATCAAAACTTCGCCCGTAAGTATTCTCTGTTTTTTTTACTGGAACAGTTATCTTTTAATGAGCACTTCACAAGTTTCAAGTAGGCCGATAACAAGAAGTTTATTTACAAATCAGAATTGAAGTGTAAAGCAATAAACAGGATTTGGGATGAACGTGCACCTATTTCAAGATAATCTCTTACTAGCAGAACGCGCTGATTTAGTACCTACTTGACTTCTTAGAGCCAAATCCACTAGATGGAATCCAATAAAATAACGCATATGACAGTAACCGTTTGTTGTCAAGAGCACTTGACGCCGCTGATCGATCGCGTTTGAAGAATACTGAATAGGTGTAAATCTATCTGATCTGATAAAATAAAAGGAAATTCAATTTCACTTCAACTTCAAATACAATTCAATAATTCATTATTTTCGTAGATACGATAGATGAACACTAAGAAAAAGTATAAATTCTGAAATTGACATTGACATGGAAATAAAGAGGTTGATTTTCAGTCAAAGATCCTAAAATTAGGTAGGTAGGTAACCGTACCTACATTACATATGCAAGTGAAAGTAAACCTGCTCAATATTCAAATAACAAGGTAGGTAACCGTAACAGAAACATTACGAAAAACACAAACATGTTTATTGAACTTATTCCACTTTGTTTGCTCAATCGTACTGAGCAATAACGTGTGTGTGACTCGTAACGTAAGTAGATAACTTTTATATTTTAAGTTGAAAGGACTTTGTTAGCTTTGTGTACTTACATTACATATTTCCATGCAATGCATGGTAGGGGAATGGTAATGTCACCGCTGAAAACCAGCGCTGCAATTGCACTTGTGTCATTGCAACACTAAACTGAGCCGGTGACCATTTTCTGTTATATACTTACGTATATTATTAATAAATTTATAAATAATGTTGGACAATCCACACAGCATCATCTAGCCCCAAGCTAAGCAGAGTTTGTGTTATGGGTACTGATGAGATGACTGTCCTTGTCTCAAGCATCCTTCAAAAGTTGTGAAAAGTATGTATTTTAGAATTATGTGTAAGTCCTCTTAACATGTCATTTTATTATTTGTTGTGTGCACATAGGTTACGTTTCAAGCCAGATCATATTTAATTAATTTTCATGTATCCTATTATTGCTTGTCAGGTGTTTTGTGTACCTAATAAACTAAATAAATAAATAGACTGATACATAGGTATTACAATACATACATACTTAAACATACATACATAAATATTTTTCATTATACATAGAAAATATCCAGAACACCTGGAACAAATATGTGCAGATCGTTTAAACATTTGTCCCCAGGTGAAAATCGAACCCGTAACCTCCTACGCTGCAGGCGGACCTTCGCCCGCTGCGCCACAACTATGTATCGTTAAAATTATTAGGAAGCCGTTGTGTTTTATGAATATGACACACATAAAAAAAACTATTTCTAAATACTATTAAAGTAAATACCTTCCCCAACATTATTATTTTAAACGGGATTACCCATTGCTGGGTAAGCCTCTTTTTGTTTCTGCCAGCTTCCCCTGCCCTAGAGGATATAAAAGCTTGGGACGAGTTTTACTCCAACTCGAAAACTAACAACAAATAGCCGTTAGACGGTAGACGTTTCTTGTGCGCTTCTTTACCTTAAAAAGATTTAAGTGAACAAAATCACAATCTATAAATTTATTTCTCTAGGATTACAAAATAAGCACAGACACAAGACACGTCCAATATTATACTATAAACATAGTTATTATTGGCAAATAAGAAATAAGGTGTTATTGATATTCTCTTCACTTCAATTTACCAAATAAAAAATACTATGAGTTTATTACCTAGTTTTACTTATTTAATTTTAATTTAATGACGTGTCTTGTAAGGTCTAATGGAAATGAAAATCGACCTATGCTAAAGGTCAACGAAGGAATGTGGGTGTTAGAAATCGTCGTTAATTAAATTCTGTTTTTATTATATTTTAGTGCAGTAGTAGTTAAATCACTTTGATTTTGATATTTAATATCTTATTAGATTACAAAGGCAAACAACAATAAATAATATAAAAAATAAAACACACAGTGGTTATGCATGTCCTGATACCAACCTCAGTTATTATTATTATGTTACAAATGAGAACAAAAAGAATACAATCAAAATTAAAATTCTTATTGCTATAAAAACAACAGCTTTCTCAAAATCAACATTTTCATTAAAATATAATAAAAACAGAATTTAATTAACGACGATTTCTAACACCCACATTCCTTCGTTGACCTTTAGCATAGGTCGATTTTCACTGTCGCTTTTATTATATAGTTTAATTTTATAAAACACTAGCTGCTGCCCGCGCCTTCGCCCGCGTTTTATCGGGATAAAAATTGCCTATATGTTATTCCAGGTCCCAAACGATACCCATACCAAATATCAGCCTAATCGGTTGAGTAGTTTTTGCGTGAAAGAGTAACAAATATCCATACAGCCATCCATACAAACTTTGACGTTTATAATATTAGTAGGAAGTAGGATTAGTAGGATCACTAAACCTTTTACTTTTACAACTCATTATGTACCTACGTAACGTAAAACGTATGCGTGGGTTGCCAGCTGTGTATGAAGGTGGTGTAGTGTAGGTGCAAAAATAATTAAGAGATAAGGAAGAATACTGCGATGACTTATTTGTTTGTTTAACACATTACTGCTTCTATACACTAGCCAAACTCGATGTAGAATATTTGTAAACAAGCCGCTCATACTTAACCTAAAATTCAATCTGTTGCCCCATCTTTTAACGCTTACGCAATTTACATTGCTTCTCGATTTGAGATACTTCCTTCAATAAATATTGCTTATCAAATATGGGTATCATTTACACAGTCAGCAGATTAAAAAGGGTTTGGCCAGCAGAAAAAGTGAATTGAGCTGCATATAGTGGTCAAAAATGATTAAATTGGTCAGGTATTGCTTATCTGAAGTTCGACGCCAATTGTGTTTTCAGTTAGTTATATCGTGGTTTGTTTATAAACATTCTACTTACATCGAGTTTTGGCTAGTGTATAGAAATAAGATTTAGATGTTCTAAGTTTTGAATCTATTCAGATTGTATATTCAAATAAATGGTATCGATACGTAGGTACCTACTTACGAGTAGTTATGCACGTGGTCAAATTAACCCGACGTCGTCGTGAGACAAGAGTTAACTGCATTACCATAGTCGTGGGGGTGGATTATTAAGCAAACTCTGATGGTCACGAGCCGATAAGCAAACTTATTGGCTATTGACACAGCTTATTATCATTCTGTTTCAAGAGTTCAGCCTTCATAGAAGATAAGCTTAACCGAGAGGCCAAAGGTTAAACTTATCAAAGGCAAAAAAGTGGCACAGATTTTTGGGCTTACGCCAAAACATGAAATATTGATCCAAATTCAGATCAGCTGACACACAAGCCTGGCCACAAACGGAAGGGGGAGTCGGGCGATCAAAGCTAGGCCGATTGTAAACGCAATAATGTAACTATTTCGACGAAAAGATACGTAGGCTTTGAGGACGGCGAAGCGGAAATAGAAGCTATATTGGTTGGTATCTACTATAGAAAAGTACTTACATACACTGGAAACTTTCCAGTATGTAAGTGCTTCCAATGGAAACGAACTTTTGATAACATCAGATCGAAGATACCTCAAAAAAAGAAATCCTGCTAGCCGTAAATAATGCTACCGTCCGCGTCTTTATCAAAAGTGCAATAACTCGGTTTTCTCGCCAAAAAGAGTTATATACATATTCGTGATCAGTAAAACGAGCTCTATATTTTCTTCAAAGACAGATTTTACGTATCTATAGCCAATACAGATTTTTTTATAACTATAACCCCAATATATCTTTAAGGATTTGGTAAAATAAAATCTTTAACTGCGTTTTTCTCGAAAGTAGCTTATACCGAGTTATTGCACTTTTGATAAAGACGGTAGAATGGAGGAAAGGGGCAACTATCATCCAAATAACGCGTGATTCTTTTGTAGGTACTTTTTCAAAACTAATAAAAACCCAAAATAAGCTCCTAAAACTTAAACTTCAAGTGAGTCAGCTAAAGTTTTAGCTGTGGAATTAATTAGGTTACAATTTGCTTGGTCTAATAGAACACGCTGTGAGGCTGCTACGACATAAATTGGAAAATGTCCAATAGGGGCGATGTAAGCCTATCATAAGCATCTGTGTCGCTAAACTATCTAAAACCAATTATGTACGATCTGCAGCTTAAGTTATGGTCCAAAGCAAATAGAAAAGCTTTAGATATCTTGTTTTTTCCTTTTATTACACTAATATTATAAATGCAAAAGTTTGGATAGCTATTTGTTAGGTTTGCGAAACGTCAAAGTTTGTATGGATGGATATTTGTTACTCTTTCACGCCAAAACCACGAAGTAACATTACCTAATCTACTCGTATACCTATTAAGACACGGATCGGGGTACATCATATAAATTATGTTTAGAAATTTTGCATAGATGTAGGTGACCTAGAAATTATGTTAGACCTAGCACACACATAGGCTACTATTTCCATACTAAGTAAATTGGTTCCCATGAGACAGAAATAATCTTAGAACGTTTTCATAGAACAGGTGCGAAGCCGCCGGCTGAAACGAGACGAATACTTAAGGTGCCTTCAGCAAAGGCATATTCTTAGAAAACGTTTTGCTTTTAATTGAGAGTCAATAAAGCGACCTAATTGATTTATATGGTCAATCAAAGATCTTTAGGAGAAATTGGAGCGATTTTATGTAAGGTATTGGTTTGATTCGTTAGAATTTCTTCACGTTCTCGAAGTATCAGAAAGCCTATTTTTACTTTGGGTCTCCTTCTACTTGGGTTATTAATTGCCCCTAGCCACAAGTACCTCTTACATTTTGACTCAACTTGTTAATAACAAGTTGTTACATGGTAGAATATATACCTACTCACGATAAGTGAGAAATAAATAAATAATGCTGGACAATTCACACAGCATTAATCTAACCCCAAGCTAAGCAGAGCTTGTGTTATGGGTACAAGATAACTGATATACTTAATATAATAAACCACATAGATAGATATTATTTATTATATGTACATAGAAAACATCTAGAACACACTGAACAAATATCTGCAGATCGTACAAACATCTGTCCCGAGGCGGGAATCGAATCTGCAACCTCCTGCATTGCAGGCTGACCTTAGCCCACCGCGCCTCAGAGGTCTTCAAAGAAGTAGAGTCGCCAAGCCAGTTAAAAGTTGCCAAGAAGTAGGTATGTACAGATGTACATATGTTACAGATTCAGTTTGATAAAGTTGTCCCATCAACAAAGGAATTCTAGGATCCATTGAGGTCAAAATATTGAAATCCTTTAAAAAAGTCTAGCTATTGGTTTGTGATAATCTCTAGAAAATAATCTCAAAATCTCGTGTAAACGAGCTCAAACTCGCAAAATCTCCGAGCAGTCAACATCAACAAGCAATTTTCCGACTGAATTATAAAGCGTTTAATAAATTCCTAAAGCAATGAAGATAGCAGTTTAGATCAAGTAGCGCCCAAGCGCTCGGTCGCCTATAAAATTAAAACTCTATTTCAATTTTTCTGAGCATTTTCGCCGATAAATAGGTAATATAAATTCGCGTGTCCGTTGCAGACAATCTCTATCAGGGGGTAATTCAGTGGTTGGGAGGCACCCTCTGGCTCAGCCACATGTTTTACGGAATGCCCCGGATGGTCTCAAACCCGCGGTCGTCCAGTAAATTCCACGCTTTATGGCCAGCTCGACCCTTTCGGTCAAATACGTGTGACGTCAATTTTAGCACAGGAAAAGGAAGTTAGGCATTTGAAAGGGCTGCTAAGGTTTTGGCTTTTAAGAGGATTTTATAGTTTAGGTACCTTAAATTGAGAAATTTATTAAATACTCAAATTCAGTATTAGATTCCTACCTAAAGCAGACAGTTCACTAAACAGAAAAGCTTCTTTGCGAGTATTACGACTAGATATTATAATTTCTTCAAAGAAATCGTTTATTAAATTAATTATATTCAAATTGAAACCATGAAAATAAAATACGTATCAAAATTACTTTGCGCTCGAGGGCAATATCTGATGTTACATTTTATTTGGGCGAAGTAAATAGAGTTATTTTTTGCTATACCACCCACGGTCTCTCACTTCATCTGATTCGGCTTTTATTGCGGGATACTACGAAAGGAATCATAAAATTCACGATAAAAGTCCTTTTATTGTATCCACACTCAAGCGATCGCTGTCCTCCGCGTTCCTAATCCTAACTCGATTACTGAAATCCAATCCATGTAAAATGTTACACCATCCACAAAAAGTTGTTATTATTTTTAAACAAAGTTTCAATAACTCCTAAATCCCTGATCAAATCGATATTTTACAGCAATAAAAGCCATTAAAGATAATTTATATCGGCCATTTTCGAAGATAATTCGCCCATGAATGCTCCCGAAGGCATCCCGGGAGTCACGACGCGATCCGGCGCAGCGCTGCTAACCTCGTTACGGCCGATACGACTCCGGGTAGATTCTGCAAGCAAGCAATGCCTTAGTTATTCATTATCGGAAACTGAGCGGCGGCGGCGGCGCGGCGGCCACCGATCATTTACGTGGCTCGTGATTATGAACACCGTAGATGTGCTCCGATTTTCGCTAGCACGCTCATTCATAGCCATTTTCTGAACGCGTTATATCAACTATAAAATCCGTATCCAACTATAAATAGGGTTCTCTTTGTAATTGCAATCGTATGTAATATAAAGCGTCCGTTGCGGTCGAGCAGACCGCTCGAGCGGACATAGTCGGTAATCGCCACTGGGAAGAGGGTTTAGAGCACGTGATAATGAGGCGTGAAAGCCAACAATTCCTTGTCGGCAATTCTCATAGTCCGCAGTTTAGCTAAGTGGGTTCTTTCAACCTCTCATCCTAACTAGCCAAACAAAGTCGCGAAACTTTCTTTGTGATGCTTTGCAGCTATGTTTTAAAAAGTTAGTTTGTGTTGTTTTGTTACATATCGATAAAATGACAACCTGTGCGTATCATGCAAGGCATAATTCGTCCATGACTTTAGTTAAACCATGTTTCTACACATTTATGTATTACAAGCTGTTTGTTTTCCATGTAAATTCAAATAATGTCTATAATAAATTACTTTATTCGATGCAATTTATCACTACGTGTTGGTTTGGACTTCAATACGGTGGTGGCATAAATTTCCTAGTGTGCTCATGCTAACAGAGCGGATGTCAGGGGATGAAAAACGGAGTCGCGACGCGGCGACTGATAGCGGCGCGGCGGCGGCGGCGGCGGCGCATTTCGATTCCACTGATTGCTAAAGGGCCTGCATAAAAACATCGACTATCGATGCGCAAAACATGAAGGCTCTGGAATTTTAGCCTTTTGAATGTCTAGAGAAAGGGAGCCGGAAGAGCCTAACCTTATTTTTTACAAGTCTAGAGTATCTTTGTTTTTTTTCACGTTTTTTCATTTCATTTATTTGTTTCACAAGTGGACTTACATATTTGTTAAAATAAAAGCGGTAAAGCGAGAAAAACCTGCGTGTCCTGGTTTTAAAACGGAGGTTTAAGTAAATTCCCTAAGAGCGGCGTTCCATTTATCTGTAATTTGAAGTCTCGAAACGAATCAAAATTAAGACTTCGCTCTTTGCGGAGTCAGGGCAAATGAAGATTTTCACTTAGTCAGTTATTGTCTGTCCACTTAAAAGTTTTTTACTGAATTTTACTGGAGACATAATGGTCTCTACACACTGAACCTGCCCGGCGGGTGGGTCCAAAATTTCAGTGTATACATATTACAAGCAGTCGAAATTGTTTTCAACTTGTCGGCGTGAATTTTCCAACATGATTGATTTGATCCATTAAGTATTAGAATTTGGTTCTGAGTTTTGTCACTAATTTAGCATTTCTATAGCCGTTTTTTCAACTAATACATACCTATTATCTATCTATCGACATATTACATAGGACATCACGATTCTATACTGCACCGCCAACTGATTCAGAGTGCACAATGCGTCATTTGCATTCACACTCGTGTCATATGCGCAATTCCTACACAGTTTTATGAATGAATAACCAAGGTTTCTGACGCATCTTCCATGTCGATTATAAATTATTTCATTCAATAAAAGTTTGCTATTCTAACACCCTCTCTTTCATTCATTGAAGTGACTGCAATGGTAATCACTTTCAAGAACAGATGAATCACTTAAAATGGTTTCTTTTGCCTTCTAGCTGTAAAAAGAGTGACCATGGCTTGCTTCTGACGGTTGCATTGCAGCGCTCGGCGACTAGCATTCAAGCCCGTATAAGTATGAAAGCTTACTCAATCATTGTTCTATGCTTGAGTAACGGCTTCTGCCTTAGAATAGCTTTACTCAAGCATAGATCTATGCCTGAACAAGCTTTTATAAATAGACCTAAGTGCCCCGTTTGCTCCGACCCCATTGGGTAGTACTATGTCCGGTCCATACTGATCGTCATGACGTCATGAAATGAAATAATGCTTTCAAGTAGATCGCCAATGCTCGTGAGCAATCATCGGCAAGCGGTCGATCACTATGCCCCTTTATTAATTAAACCAAACGCCCTCATACTTAACCCCAGATCTGATTGCTTTTGAGCCCTACATCTCTACGGAGATACCTATAACACGTTTTAATCCGAACGTATTACCTACCTTGTGTTACTGTGAACGAGCAACCCTCTGTTGGCCAAACGGATTGCTTTCTGCGTTAATTTGTTAAAATTATAGGCGCACGGCCTCGGTGCTTAATTGGAGTGACAAATCCTATAAAATTCAACTGGTATTGATAGATAGGATAAAGTCCAGAGAAATAAATAATGAAATTACTTGTGAAACGGACCAACCTTTCATTGTCAATTAAATGCTTACTATCTTATCAAAAGGTCTGCCCGCTATTTGGTTGAATTCACAGGATAACAGCGAAAGGTACTTAGAAGGCCCGTCGTTAGGGTCTTTTTTGGGCATCTGATACCCAACACAGCACAACCCGCAAAAAGGTAAATCATCGAGCATGTTCAATAACATATGCAAAATAGTATGAATATAATGAGAAGAAAATATGAAAAACACAATATATTATTTGGATTCTGAAAAGAACAGAGAAATTATGTACATAAGGTTCGTATTTGCTTGTGACATTCCGCCCATTGCACCGCGCGCCTCTCGCAGCGGTTAACTGTGCAACTGACTGGTTTCTTTGTTAGGGCTCACTTTCATCTTTAGCGATGCTTTTTTGGATCTTTCAGTACATGAAATTCAGTTTGTATTTTTGCATCCTATTAATAGTATAAAGCTTAGTATTATAGAGTTTGTCTTGTTTGTCATATCTGTTGCACAAGATAACGATAAAGCTGAAATATTGAACTTATAAAGTTTTAGACCTGGAATAAGTTATGGGCTATTTTGTATCCTATAATAATAAATTTGTTCAAATCTAAAACCAATAACTTTCCCAAAAATTACAACAATTATTTTTTAACGATTAGTTTTCGTATCTTTATGGAACGTAAAACACTAATGTTATTTATCAGCTTAACCTACATAAAGCATAATTCTGCTTGTTTCCGCTAGCCCATAAGAATCTAAATAAACGACAAAGCTTTAAGAGCCTATAATTTTCCGCTATTTGCATGACTTGGCCATTCAGTTAATCGTTTAATAGCCGAAGATAATTTAATTATTGTTCTCGTAGTCTACTATACAGTTACCTTACCTATGATTGGTACCTAGTAGACATGTGCGCCGATCGGCGTGGCGCACGCCGCTGAGCATTTTGGCCACGCCGCCGCCGCCGATGTTTTCATCGGCGTCATCGGCGTCAAAACTCAAATCATATCTAAACTAAAAAAAACACTTTTCTTATCAAATTTAGTATCATTTATATGTAAAATTAGTATTTTTAAGGTTCGGTACCTCAAAAGGATAAACGGAATCCTTATAGGAACACTTTGTTTTTCGTCTGTCCGTCTGTCAACCCCCTTTACCCATGTTCATTTTAAGACCCACCTGCACGTCTATTCTGACTTGATCCAAAAGTTTCCTTGACTCGAAATCTGACACAATTCCAAAGTTCAAATAATTTAGCGGTTTTTAATATTTTCTGCGTTCTACAAGCAACATCAATAGCAGAAAAGTAACTTAACGTAAATTGTAAAACATTTTATATGAACTCATGTTTTAACTAATTTCGATTCGATTCGAGTTTGGGAGAAATTAATAATTTAGGAGATTTATTATTAAAATCAACATTATTACTAAAAGCCCCATTAATCGTACTTTATTGGAACATGGGTTTTTCTATCAACCCATGTTCCAATAAAATGGTCAGCGACTTATGAAAAACTACTTTTTAGGTAGTTTTATTCCTTGTAGAACGCAGAAAATATTAAAAACCGCTAAAATATTTGAATTTCGCGCGGATATGTGTCAGATTCCGAGTCGACGAAGGTTTTCGATCGAGTTAGAATAGCCCTGCTGTACGGAAACGGTTTTGAGATATCTGAGCATCTTACTAAGGTCTTCCAGCAATTCTGCCACACTGACTATATCGTCAGCAACCGAAGGTATTGAGCCAGTTAGACATAATGGCCTTGCTGTACAAACACTTCAACACTTGGATATACTGGTAGTCTATTTGGCACCGCTGGAGAGACTGTAGCACCAGCCAGGTTTCGACTGAATGAAACGCTTTCTCAAAACTCTTCTTTTAGACCTTACAGGACTCTTGGACACGTCACAAAATTAATATTACTTAAGTAAAACTGAAATAGTCTTTCTTAGTCCACAAACGCTAGACATAACGGTAGATTATTCTCCTCTGTCTTTTGTATAATCTGCCGGAGTGTAGGAACATTCCTAAAAGGATTTAGTACCGTACACCACATGGTCTACGGTACTAAATCCTTTTCGAAACCCAGCTTGTTCGGGAGGCTGGAAGTTGTCAAACCTTCAAAAGAGACGGTCGGTGATAACTTCAACGCCTCTGGCGTTTGTCCCTCAAGAATGACGGAGTTGAATACCTTGTGAAGGAGTGCTTAATATAAGTACATACCCACTTGCAGAAGTTCTGGCGTGATTCCGTCATCCCCCGGTACCTTGTTGTTTTTAAGCTATTCGAGAACCGTCCTTATCTCTTAAAGGCCAAGGTCCGGGATATATTTGGTATAGTGTAGGGTTAAACGGGCTCTTGCATCACCTGCCCTGTTGTTTACAGGGCATTGCGATGAGATGTAGAGCCGTCTATAAAACTTCAAGCTCTCAAGATCTCAAACTTGGAAGAAATGATGCTGCCGTTATCGGTCTTCAGCTTCGTCAACTGGCTTTGTCCAAAAGACAAATCTCTTGCTAACACCTAGGAGCCCTTGTTCCATTATTTTGCACTAACAATACTGTTAGTGTTGTACGAGCGCAAATCGGGTCGTATGGACTTCGAGATCTGTCTATTGAGCACGCCGTATCTTGACATATCTGCAGCTTCATTTCGATTTTCTCTGCGATTAACTGCAAAGTGTGACCCCCGGGAATCTCTGTGTTTTATTTCTGCGGCGGGTCCTAAAGAACTCCGATCCGCCCGCATGGACAGCCACTAGCCACTCCAGTCCACTGTTGCGCAATCCGCGAGGCATTCAAAGCGGGTTTGTAGCTCCAACTGAAAGCTTTCGGGATTTTGTTTTTGGACAGGATTTAGGCGTAACTAAGACTTTATTAGACGAAATCGTTCTAGCTTAACATTGATATTCAATGAAGATCTTACCATGTGGTGATCGCTGCCGGTTTTCACCCTGTTGATCACAGAGACGTAATTGAATATGTGCTTGTGGGTCGTCATGATAAAGTCTATCTCACGCTTATTGCCGCTGGGGTGCAGCAATTTCCATTTTCTGGACGACCGCTTCTTGAAAAAAGAGTTCATCGCGTTCTCCTTCTCCATGAAATCGGCCAATCGCTGTTTCCTTTGGTTTTGCTGTCCAAACCCAAACTGGCCCACTTTTAGTTTATCACCGCTCTTCTTACCTAGCCGCGCATTAAAACCATCCATAACAACTGTGTAGTATGTTTTCGAGGCATATTTGCTTGACCTGTGAAATGTCGTTATACATGACTTCCATTCTCAGGGCGTCCCGAGTGTGGGGTGTATACCTGTAGGACCTTCAGCGAATACCGGTTGGTGATTCTGAGTATAAGGTACGTACGCACCACCCTGCTCAAGATGCTCTCGATTTTTACAATGTTGTTGACGAGAGACCCGATACCGTGTTAGAACAGCTGGTCGCCCTCCCGGTAATAGAACAAGTTGCCGGAATTAAGGGTGATTGTGTCCTCTCCCTCTCTTTGGACTACTGATAACCCTAAGATATCCTAATGCAACTTGTATACCGCTTTTAATAATCTTCTAGTTGGTCATCAAAGTTCGTGCGTTGGTGCAAAAGTCGGCGGTATTTAGATTGGTAGCACAATCTCTGCCGGAGATTCCTAGCACCCCCTGCCCCGCTGTTACCATAGCTGCTACCGTGACTAGGAATAGCAGAGCTGCCGGGGAATGGGGCCGTTTTCTGTTTGTATCTGTCATGTAGAGCGGTTTTGCCATAATCACCATGCTTGGCAGACGGATAGGTGATCGCAGTGTAGGTAGGTTTTGAAAATTCTCAGAAGGAACCTGCTGCCCTTCCTCTGGTAGGTGCCCTGAGTCGGTTCTTACGACATCCACGGGCTGAGCTGGAGGGATCGATATTCTTACGCCACTGCCACGCGCGTGGATCTCTGTGCATGCCGTTATATATATTCAAAGGTTTAAATCTACCACCGTAAAGAAATTAAGATTTTCAGGACTAGCTTCGCTCAATGTTATTTTCTTTGGTCACGAGAATTCTTGCTTACTTTTCCCAAACATCCGAAAAAAACGTTAATTATTTCACGGCTCGCTCCACTCGCTCATAATTTAAAATATGAAATCATATTTGATTAATTTTTTAGTTTTTTTGTGATCGCAAATCAATAAGGATTGAGGTCTCTTACTAATTTTCACACCCACGCCGATTACGCCGATGACGCCGCCGCCGCCGACAAATTTGACACCAGACGCCGCCGCCGATCAAATGGGCATCGGCGCACATGTCTAGTACCTAGGTACCTGATACCTAGTTTTGGTCACCACGCCAGATTAGAAAGGATCACTAGATAGGACCTATACTTTATCCATCCAGGATGAAGAATGTTTACTAATAAAGCCAAATCTCTAGTGATTTTAATCTTTATTTATGACCCATTATGACCACATAATGTCGATTTGTAAATTGAAATAATTAGATTCTGCATAGAATTGACGTCAGGATTAAGAAAGTAATAAATCTTATAGATTTTATAGGTGAAATCATTGGAATTCTATTAGGTCTGCATCATTTCGTGGTGATAACCCTAAAAATCAGCTGATTTCTTTTGTATACAAACATTCTTCATTCTGGTTGGATACAGTATGGGTTAAAAAATGTCAGCGCTAATAGACTAATAAACGCGAGCGCGTGACAGTCGCGTAAAATTAATTACCTATACCTCTGGAAGTTAAAGTCATATAGAAATGGGGTTTGTACGACATGTGTTCCGTAAGTTTTTCTTCATTCGCCTCATAACTTTCCCTTACCCCTAAACGGCCCATGTGGTAAATCTCTTTGGCGATTTTCGTAGAGTTCGCTACGACGCGACGCTATGCGATATTTGCGAACCGCGTGGCATACAAAAGACTTCAACGTGCACGCAAACTTGCCTACTACCGTTTTTTACTACTAAGTACCTTTTTATAACTTACTACAAAAATAATTTAGCTGTACCTTTTTACCGCTCAATTATTTTTATCTCTTTAACTAGAAGTAGTAGAGAGTAGCGTTTTTCTTTCACCATTTTCAGGGTAATATTTTCTTCTTATCTTTTATTTCTGGTCTTCACGATATAGGCGTAGTGTGGTGGAGATCGCAGGAAACCTGTACCTGAATTGTCATTTAAAAAAAAACTCTTTTAATTTCCGTTCCCTCCACCTTGCTGTATCTAAAGCGATAGAGAATATCTATTGTCATACATGTAGTGTGACAAGTTAAGACAAAAGTGAATAGGTATCTTTTAGACCTTTGCTCCAACTCGAAAAATAACACCTAACAGGCTCAGGTTTCTTCATCGCTTCTTTACTTTAGTCTACACACCGAAGCGACCGAAATCCAAATATCACTTTATTTCCATGTCAGTGTTTAATATTAACAATTTGACCTTTTCTAAGTGTACATTTATTGTATTTACGGAAATAAAGAATTTCTTGGATTTTGACTTTTTTACTTTCGTGATACACTTTCCACCAGGTGAGATTGTGGTCAAACGAAGTTCTATCGACAATAAAAAAGTGCTACAAACTATCTACAAAAGCTACTCTTTACCTGCGTAGCTTAACACTTTCATTGCCAAGACGTATGTATGTACATGCTCAGGTGGAGTTCATCTTCGGCGAGGTAGGGCAGTGAACTGGTTTAGAAAGATTCCACCGCTCACTCATACCTGTGCTCCACCGGCAAAGCCGCGGGCTGAAGCTAGTTCGTAATAAATACACATAGTAACGGTACAAAGGTGATAACTTTTCGATGTGAGGCCACTTCGAAACTCGCTCCACGTAACGCAATGTTTGATTAGAACAATCGTTCGGACTTTCTCTGAGATTGAGGTGCTACTGTGAATGACAATCTTCCAAAGAAATCAAACTATAAATACAATAGTCTGGAATTTTTGATGTTTAAAGGTTTTTACCTGGGGCCTATGTTCAGCAGTAGATGTATACGCTGAAGATGAAATGTTAAATAAATATATTCATGTTTTACATAGACCAGTTTATTCGTAAACGAATGTCCAAACCGAATAAAAAAAAGGCCTATGTCTCGGAAAAACGCGTGCGAAAAAGCGGGCTGAAACCAGTAGTAGGTACACAAATAAATAGTAAGTAGTAATAAGGACTTTGGTTCAGATCTTTATTCAAGATTATAATGTAGAAATATTTTGCTAAAGATAATTTCAAAGGTTCTAACTAAAGTTCGGATTTGTTTTCATTTTGTACAAGTAGCTAATGATATTATCGAGAACCCTGACTGACTGCATACCTGTACCTACCTAACTCAGGTTGGTAATAGAAAAATGTAAAGTTAAGACCTAAAATGAGTTGCTCTTCTCTTTATTTTGTAGATTAATTTGTAACTCTTCCTAAGATATCTTGATTTATATACATACTTAGTTAAGAATGTGCACTGCTATGTCTTTTCTGTAATAAAACCTTTTTACTTTTACTTTTTAAGTAGATTTAAAGGCCTATCGAACAAAAAACTATTTTCCGTTATTGCGTCTCAATCTCATTTCCTTTTACACTTAAGTAAGCGCTAGTATTTTCATAGTAGCACCTGAGGGCGTAACAAATTGATTGTTGCCTGTGGCGGGGCCGAGTCGGTAGCTAGTAGCACCACTAGATAGCCGAAACTGATCATGAGATGAGATTGTATCGCCTTTAAATAAATTGCCTGTTTGCCTACAATCCTATGCCGCTACGTTTTTTATCTACAGATTCTGAAGTGACTGAAAAAATAGAAGACTAAAGCTTTCATTCCGATTTCGAAAAAGGAGGTTCTATGTTCGGCTGTTTGCATGTTTTTTATGTATATCCGTCATTTAATTTTATGGACCGATTTGTATACAGAGAGAGAGAGAGTTGTATAGAAGATGATCCCAATGTGGTCCCATAAAAATATTATTTCCGTTGGATTACTGTTTATACTATTTATTAATTTTTTTACCCCACAAAACTTTAAAAAAAAACTATTTAAATCTAAGCGATTCCAAGTTTTAGTTTTTTTCATAACAATCAAAAAAATATCTACATTGTTCATAACAATGTAGATATTTCAGAAAGAAAAATTCTGCGATTATAGAAAACTGTACAAACGTATGTATATAAAACGAAGAAGCTACAAAGAAAACTCCGATATTCTTCTTAACTCTTAGCACTATTAGTTACATTGACCTAGTCTTGTGTTTAAGTCTAGTAAATACTATACATAGACACCTAGTAGTACAACATACATAGTATATTGTACAGTAATAGATACCTGCAATACAAGTCTTATTGTTTGCATAACGCATAAAAATAACGATACCTGTACCTGATTAAGTTTCGAAGGAATTTCAGAGAAATTTCCAACATCCTGTATCTATCTGTTGGCTATAACAGCATGACCGTCGAACACTTAATCAAGCGATTGACTATCAGTATTTATTTCACTATTATTTCACGATATTAAACTTTGATGGCGATCTAGATCAACTTCCCGTAACGTTGACTAATTTAAACATCAGCCCTATGCTGGGTGCTTTAACAGTACCTAGGGTGTAAACAAATAATGTGGGTTTTTGTTGAAACTCCTTGAAACTCATCGCCGGCATGACACTGGCAGAAAATTGACAAATCAGACACATGTTGCAATCAACAAAGAAGTCAAGTCATAGCAGCATCGTGTTTTTACATTATGATAGTAGGCACTGCACAAACATAAAATAAAAATCCCATGATTTCACCGTGACCAATATCAAAAGCTACACCGATTTTCATCACATCACACACAGCTAATGTCTACACACAAACGTTTAGGCCGCCGCGCGGCCGCCGCCGACACATTGACTTTTTAAAATAATTAGCTTTCTGTGATGTAGGTACCTTAGTAATAGTAACAGTAACGTTAGTAACATTACTTAATAATGTAGGTAGTTATTGGGACTCTTTGAAGGTCATATAGGCACGCTACGATTATACAAAAAACGAATACCTAACGAAACCCTGTCAAATACCTACAAGTATGTTAGAACGGCTATATGCACTTTTCTAACCCAACAAGCGACAAAAATGTTACTTTGAACTATACGTAACATAAAATCAGTTTTCTTCAAACATAGCTAACTCTCTCAATCAAGTTACCTTCCAAATAAAAAACTTCAACAAAATGAGTTAGGTACATAAACAACAACCCTCTTTTTGAGTTGAAGTTAAAAAACTCTTCAAACTTGGACTTCAATAACAAAACACGTTTTAGTCCAAGTAGCATTACATATTTGAACACGTGCTTCAGAGACCCGAGGTCAAGCGAAGTCACCCACCTATTCATAAAAATACGTTTTTCATGCGTGAATTCCAGACTTTCAAAGTTACACATTAACAAATAGCTCTCTTTGTAGAGAAATTGGCCGCTGGGGCATTGCCTTGTAAAAAACTTTTGGAGGTCGTGTTCCATTTGAACTGCGTAATAGGTACCTATCTATGTATATACTAGGTATGTTACATAACTTCCTTTTTGGATTAAAATTTGTTTTCATCCTTCGCGGAAATGCTCACAATGGGGATAAACATTTGCAATTCTAAGATTTAATTAAATATTACTAAGTTTCTCTTTGTACCCTTCCATCATTATCACCAGCTACAGCAATAGCTATAGCTAGTCCACAGCTGGACATGGGCCTCCACTTAAGCACCTTAGTAATGCCATAATGTCTACTTCATACATACTTTTACATATTTTTTTGTTACATTTCCACGACTATACAGCATAACGGAGAAAAGCAAGGAGACCGATTATATCATAGGACAAAGGCTAATAAAATGCGGACAAAGTCGCGGGTAACAGCTAGTTCTACATAAATGCATTTTGCATACCATTATGGTAATAAAGACTACACTAGCCGACAAAGCAACACGTGCGTTGTCCGTGGTTCATTCTAAATTAGCGACTCTACGTGAAGTTGAAAACTTGCTCCGGACCACGCTATTATCATTTGGCGAATAACAACAAAAACCAATAGTTGGACCGTTTACACTCAGCCTAATAAATCTATCTGTGTATTGTGTAGGGATTTAAGAACTTCTTTCTAGTTTGGGGCACCAAATTACCAATAGGTACACGTGCCAAGGGTGGTGATTTTGACAAAACCCTACATGTGTGATGCTCTTGTTCCCATAATATTTTTGTTTTTGATAATAGGCATGATGACTGAATTTGATACACTGCTCTGAAATTATTTTAGACATGTAGTACTGAATATAAAATAAATAATATTTATGCAAAAAAAAAGGATAATGAAGGAAAATTACTCAGGTAAAGTTGTACCTACAGGTAGTAAAAGAAAAGTAGAAAAATACTTAAAAGTTGTACAGAGATAAGTTTGTACAGGTACATAAGTTTCTATAACAAGCCGTGCAACTACGGACACTACGCGTGGCAGGACACGCATTTGCTCTCGAAACTATAGATATTCATTTATTTACGGCGTCTTATTCTTCTTATATATAAAATTTCCACGTCACAATGTTAGTTACCGTGCTCCTCCGAAACGGCTTTACCGATTTTTACCAAATTTTATATGCGTATCCAGTAGGTCTGAGAATCGGCTACTATCTATTTTCCATACCCCTAAGTGATAAGGGTTGAAGGCAAAACAACGTTTGGCGGGTCAGCTAGTCTTATATATAAAATTTCCATGTCACAATGTTAGTTACCGTACTCCTCCGAAACGGCTTTACCGATTTTTACCAAATTTTATATGCGTATTCAGTAGGTCTGAGAATCGGGTACTATCTATTTTCCATACCCCTAAGTGATAAGGGTTGAAGGCAAAACAACGTTTGGCGGGTCAGCTAGTTATCTATATAAAACAAAGTCCAGTCCACTTATAACTCAAGAACGGCTGAACCGATTTTAATGAATTTGATATGAATAATAATTAGAATTATCTTAAGTTATGTATATGTTTTTTTTAAGTATATCTTATTTTATAGTTCATTTTCTGAAGTAAATGCAAATTTTTAGTTTTTCATTATTATTGTAATTCCACATTAAATTTCTTACATTTTCCTGATTATCTATAAGTAGGTTTTTAATTTTCATTTGTATTTTTAATTTCATTTTTACTTTAGTTATTGTTTTCTTATTTTCTATTCAAAGGCACATTGTATAAACTTTTTAAGGAGAAGCCCTGGATCCTGAATTTCAGCCTAGGCTAGTTCAGGACCCTACGGATTCAATATTGTACTGAAACCCTGTAATTGTGTCCAATAAATGATTATTTTTATTTTATTTTTTTATGTTGGATTTGTCTCCGTCAAAAATTTGGGTTCCGTGCAAAAAATTAAACTCAACGAGGGCAAAGCCACGGGCATTTCTAGTTATTGATAAGTCGATTCCTCCGTAGATTAAAGTCCGATCTGGGAAGTTGATATTCTACATCGGACTTTATTCTACTAAGGAGTCGAAGTAACGTAGAAAGTAACTAGTAGTACTTACCTCATGTTTGTACTTAGGTACCCAAGTATCTGCGACATCATGATGGTAAATGCGACTCGTCTCTACTTATACATACATATACCCAGCCAAATTCGATATGAAATGTTTCCATACAAACCACAGAAAAAACACATTCATGGTGGTGAGTTTCAGACATAAACATTTCAGAATTATTTATTAACCTACCAATATTACACATATAAATGTCAAATTTTGTAAGAATGGATGTATGGATGTTTGTACCTCTTTCTCGCAAAAACTACTGGACTGATTCGGCTGAAATTTGGTATGGGTAAAGTTTGGCACCTGGAAAACATAGGTCATTTTTTATCCCGATAAAACGCGGGCGAAGGCGCGCGGGCAGCAGCTAGTATGTACTCGTATATAATAAATAATTCTAAGATCTAAAACCGACAAGCAATGTAAATTATGTATATGAAATACACGACACAAAGTGAGTATGGGTGGTTTGTTTACACACATTTCACATCTAATTTAGTTTGAGTATCGGTCCTGTTTCTGACTCCTACACGAATCTAACTAGGTACTATGATAATAACGTATGAACCTATTTACATGTTAATCACTGACCATCCTCCTCAAGTTTCAAGTTAAAGACGCAGGATTATGATTGTAACATGTAACAGTAATAATAACCATAACTATCGTTTACTTTGGTTATCCTCACTAATATTATAAATGCGAAAGTGTGTTTGTTTGTTTGTTTGTCCTTCCTTATAGCCCTAGCCAAGCAACCTATCGACTTGATTTTTGGCATGGAGTTAGTTGAAAGGATGGAGAGTAACATAGGGTTTTGTCCTGGTAAAACATCAAATTCCTATGGGAGATTTACGGGAAAAAATACCGTTTATTCCCCTAGAAATGTGAAATTCGAATTTAACGCGGGTGAAACCGCGGGAACAGCTAGTAATTTATAAATACGCATAAAACTCGCACTAAGAAGCAGCAATGAACTTGCTGTTATTTTCTAGGTTTCATTTTAACAAAAGAATCATATTAGTCTCACATAATTGAGTATTTAAGATTAACATGTGATCAGGCACTGGGGTTAAAGAGGCCTTGTATTAATATATTAGTTTTGTGAATGACTACCAAAAACAATTAATGATAGTTTATTTTCTAGATTTTATTTGGGTCGAAAATATTAATGCAAGCTAATTGAGTTTTATCTCGAAGATTAGCATAATTTTTCAAACTGAGGTCATAGGGGTCTTGGCTTTATTATTTTATTCAGCAGATAAAATTGAAAATTGGCACAAAAACCTATGACCCGTTGTCACTGATTTAATTAGCCGTTGATAAGTTAAGAGTCAGTTTTAGTGTCAGCCAAGTTTATTTTATTGAATTATTTTATATGCCTTTTCGCATTGCATCTTATGATCAACAGCATCCAATTGTAATTGCATGGTTAATATTAACGACAAATATTTTGATGGCATGTATATATATATTAGCATGGGATTAGCATACAGATTGCAAATGTTAGCCAATCTCAAATATGGAATGTGATTTGTGAGAAATCAACCGTTATTATGCCTGGTTGTCCTGATTAGCTGATGCTGCAAAAGTATGCAATTATAATTGGATGCTGTTGATCATCATCATCATCATCATCATCATCAGCCCATACACGTCCACTGCTGGACATAGGCCTCCCCCATACGACGCCACGAATAGCGGTCCTGAGCCGCCTCCATCCATCGACTCCCTGCGACCGCTACGATGTCGTCGGTTCATCGAGTGGGTGGTCTCCCATGTAGGGGGGGATTTGCCATAATCACCACGCTTTGCAGGCGGATTGGTGATCGCAGTGTTGGTGTTTAAAAAATACTCAGAAGGAAGCTGCTGCCCTTCCTCTGGTAGGTTCCCTGCTGTTGATGATAGGATGCAATCATGCAATGAGAAAAGGCACATTTTTTTTAAATAAAAATTGAACCTTATCTCTCCTGGTCACGACTTGAGACTTGAGAGCGGCTTTACCGATTTCATAATACTTTTTTTTAAATGTTTTCTAATACATCGTAGAAAGTACATACATTTAAAAAATTAAAAAAGTAAAATTGCGCAGATACTTAGAAAATGTAAGAAAACTTAACGAATACCTTTATTATAAACTTTTTTAATGTAACCTTTACCCCAGCGTTATATACTCCTTGCTAAGCACGTTTAAAATAACTGTCAGTTGTTTGACAGTTTGAATTGAATGACAGGAGAACGTCTGTCGGGTTAGCTAGTAATTCAATAAAATAAACTCGGCTGGCACTAAAACTGATTTTAAATTTATGAACGGTTAATTAAATTAGTGACCGCGTGTCATAGGTACTTTTGCTAGGTTGCTTGATAATAATGGTCATAGTATAAAGAATTCAAGATATTAATTAACGCATTCACTGCCCAAATTTGGCGGAGCGACCCGCAGGGCGGCCGGGCTGTACGCGCCGTTGTCGTCGTCGCTCAAAGGACCTGAAGATGGATGAAGGACATGTGCGTCGTGGGCGTGGGCCATGAAAGAAAGTGTTTTATATTTTATATTTTCTCTATTGGTAAATCACAGCTTTACATTATAAATATAATATATTATAGTAGATTGAGAACTTAAAAGAAACCAGAAAAGATTTACACCTTATTACTAGGTAAATGTAAGGGTTGGTAGAGATAAAGTGCATTACATACTTATGACAAAGGATAACTATTACTACAGGGCTTAACTAAATAGGAAGGTACAAAGATACTCACTGCATTATTTGTGTGTGCATGTGACCGCTCTCCCGAGGCACCAGACTGTTAGGTATCTATTGCCAAATGCATTAGCTCGGATTTTTTTTACAAATGTATATTGTAGTTACGGTAGTATTTGCATTAGCATGATTTGGAGCTATATAACGCAACGTGACCTGCATCAAATATTGAATTAAAAATAAACTATTTTCATGCCTATAATTTGATTGCGTCCGTGCGAAACTCGGCCAGAATTTTACAGAATTTAACCCCAAAAGTTCCAGCAGAATTATGTCCGATAAAACAGCACCAACACATGCCCGGCGAAACAAATTGCACATTCACCAATGGTAAATGGTAACATTCATTTCGCAGCATCCCTGTTAATTATCCCTAAACCCGTGTAATGAAGTAGATTACACCCCGCTACCCCGTTAAGTACTTGTGGTGGTGTTCGGTGCAAATTAGCAAATAATTTCTGTAATGAAAGTGCTATGCCCGCCAGCCTCTAATTTATGCGGTCACCGTTTAATGTTAAATGTGCGAATTATGAGGCTGGCTTTGATTCGGCTGTTTTCGGCTTTTGATCTAAAAAGATATGTGGGTCGCGACGCGACTTTGCGCCTTTTGGTTGGATGCACGATTTCAATACAAAATTATCATACTATATCCAGGTCAAATCGTAGCAAAATTCATAGTTTTAACGCATTTCTTTTTAATACATTATTGTTATCATTATGCAATCTTTAATTGCATATCACCAACAATACAAGACAATGAGAAGTCAGGTTTTGGCTCTTACAAAAATTTACATGTGTTTTTTTCATACTTAGAGGCCATAGTATGGGTTGTTTTGGAATGATTTTCAGTTATTCGTTGCAACTTGCATACTTTGGCAGGTCAAGGGTAGTAGGTACAAGGAAACTTTTTCGTTTTGGTATCTGCAAATAAACATAGTCTCAGATCTTACTGTAAAACCATGCGACCAAAAATCGCAACATGCAGTCGCATCCGCCAATCATATTTAGTTCAGGCTTGACCGTTGACTTGCACGCCAGCAGTTACTGTGACAATGTCCTCGGGCGGTATGAATTATAGACACCAGACACGATAGCTACATGAAAAAAAACAAAAATACTTTGACTACGAGACAATTTCATTTGCAGGTGTGTCCAACGGTAATCAACTTTACAAGAGTAGGTTATCTTCACCTTTTTATTTTAACATGAGTGTTAGTTAGGTCCCTATATTTTTGGACGGTGACCTAGTACTACAAAGTGACTTTTATGTCTATATAAATATATTTATATAATGAATAATACTAGACTAGATAAGTTCACACGCCATCATCTAGCCCCAAATTAAGCAGAGCTTGTATAATAGGCCATAATACAAGCTCTGGGCTGAGCTTTGTCCCGGCGGCGGCGCGGGCACCTTCTGCGTCGCAGGTGGACTCTCGCCCGCTGCGTCACTGCCGTCGTCGAAATATCTTAACAGAAATATATGAGAAGAAAAATATTTTCGTACTTAGTTGGAGAATATTGTTATTTGGAGCAGACCGTACCTAAAACGAAAATAAAAAAACTTCTCCAAGCACTGGTTGTACGTACCTTCTCTTTGTTTTATATTCTGTTATTCAAATGAGGTAAATACATATTGAATATCATTTTGCCGTAACGAGATACGGTGCTTTTGTTTCTTCTTGATTTTTATTTGTTTGAAAAGTTACCTTTCTTTGGAAAGTATGTAATTGGCTTGGTCATGTTTGGTTATGTTTTTATGGATAGATTTTAAGAAATGAACGAGTTGGTACCAATCTCACATTATCAGAGTGAGGGACTAAAAAGTGCATCGCTCACACATGCACGGCTACACATACATATAGTACAGGAATGCACATTATACAGGGTGTCTCCCAAATAACTAGATTTCCAAAACTAGATCAAAAATGATCGACTGATACATTTAAAAAGTGGCCAGAACCACTTCCTCACTGAATGGCAGTCATTTGAAATTTTGCTTTCCACGCACTCGTGGAAACTATGCTCGTGTGAGCATAATCACTAGTGGAAAGCTTAACACGTTATATTTCTTCAAGTATTTAGTTATGCGGGGGGATATCCTGTACAGTGTTGCCATGTGGCTGGCTAGTCGCCGCGCCGTTGCGACAGGACGCCGACGTAGCCGAATTTCGGCTAGCGGAGGAAATCATCTTCATAACCTATACCTACCTACCTAACTAACCTATACATATACCTGATCTTAAGGTCATCTTAATAACGATGAAGGTCGGTATTTATAATGCATTAAGGTAATTATATCGGGTTCCATAAAAGCTTGTATAGCGCATTTAAATGAAATATCAAAAGAAACCTACATGCCAAAGCAATATGGGTATCTGATCTGACTGAATAGAGGTATTTTTTATAAAATACATTTTCCTAAGTATTTTCAACACAAAGAAGCAGCAAGCAACGGTATTATAGGTATCCCTTCAAAGGGATTTTTTTTACAAAATATCTTTCAAATGGGCACTCGGATGGATCAGCAAATAGGATTACGAAGAACGTTCATCGAAAACCAATGTGAACACCACGTGAGAGAATAAATAAATGTTATTGGAGACACTGCCCGAATTTAATACCTAAGGTAGGATAGGAACTGTGTCAACGTCGTTTGCACCTAGCTTTGATCATCTAAAAAAGTCTTGCACCACAGATCGAGTCGTGTTTTATCCAGGATTTCTACTTCTGGCACGAACAATTTCATATATTTATTCTACCTTAGGTACCTGTCAGTACACTTAATGTCGATATAAATTGTTTAATTTAATATGTTACTTAATCCTACTAATATTGTAAATATCAAAGTTTGTGAGTTTATGGATGTATGGATGTTTGTTCCTCTTTCACGCAAAAACTACTGAACTGATTGGCCTGAAATTTGGTATGGATGGGTATAGTTTGGGCCCTGGAATAACATATATACTATTTTTTATGCCGATAAAACGCGGGCGAAGGCGCGGGCAGCAGCTAGTCTTAGATACGTTATTTTGCTCTTCTCCTTCGTTAGTACTCACAAAGTTTGACATTTATAATATTAGCAGGATGTTCTTCTTTCTACATTTGTCAATAAAAAAGGCGCTTTTAGCAAAAATACGATAACTTCGAATTTTTCGTAACATCAACACTCAACAGCAAATCCTATAAATATAGGAATTATTTTCTCTGAGTCGACGTGTACACTTGCAGCATTCACATAACTAGATTACGATTCATCATGCCATAGTGCGAGCAAATTGAGCTAGTCGCCCCGTCGCGTGGCCGCCTAATTACTGCCATCCAAATTCTGCAATTGCCACACTGTGAGCTATGATAATTATGGTCTGTTATTGCCTGCAGATAACCTCATAATATACTGCAGATAGAGTAGATAGACACATTCTCAAAAAAAGAGCACATTCTTCAAACTTTACAAAGCCTAAATTCTTAATTCTACCTCATCCTAAACTACAGTTTGATACAAAAATAATTTGATAGTTTTGGACAACTAGAAACAGATTTCGAATTCCGTAATTTTAAATAACTGTATTGTATATGTTAAGTTTTACGGGACAAATACTAATATCTCGGTAATAAAAACTTTATACGACCATCTCGAGATTATTGTCTCGACAATTGCATAAGAATATTTTAAATAATTCACGGAGAAATCGACAAACACACATAAAAAATAAACATACATACAGCCGAACATAGAACTTCCTCCTTTTTTCGAAGTCCGAAAAATATCAATCGAAATTCATTTAAAATCATTTTTACTTTTATTTGCAAACAATAGTTCAAAGTCTAATTGGTGGGAAATCGTCTCTACCTCGACGATAGAAAGACTTTCTAAGAATTGACTCGATTGACTCTGAAGATTCCGTCTTCGCTTAATAGTTCCCATGCTAGAATCAGTTAAATGAAATAAATTTTAATCTTGACGGCAGTGTCCGGTGTAGTCGAGAATCCAGTTTTTCTACGTTGAGAATGTAGTCTATTGCACCTGCCCTAACATGCAAGTTGTAACTTCGAAATTAAGATATGTATATACATAGGTATTGATAAAATAAAATGATGGTGGAAAATAATTTACACATGCTTAGCTTAAAACACCTTGAGATGAACATTTGTGGCATCTGGTATGGTATTACTGCATTAATTAGTAAGTATAATCTATTTAAAAGCAGCAAAAAAACCTTGATGTATCTATAACAAGCTTGAACTACCACTAGTAATTTAATAAAGAGTAGTGGCGTCTGTCCTCGGCTTTGCTCATATTATGGAGGTCATACCGTACCTAGGCCCGTACACGTAAAAACGAAAACCTAAGTTTCTGATTCGTTTTCGTGAAAAGGTTATCTATAGTGGAAAATAAGAGAAGGTTTTGCGTGAAATTTATCAGAAACTTCGACTTTCGTTTTCAGAGTAGGCCCCCGTATAAAAAGTTTACCTTTCACCAGTGTTCCATCAGTTGTTTCAGAGATACCAAAAATAGCACACAAACAAACGTACAAACTCTACTCCTTTACTAAATATATGAATGGCGGAACATTTATTAGTGGTCATTTCAAAGTTTCTGAAGATTTTTTCGGAAAAACCTGATTTTCACTTTTTCAGAGGTTTTAGTAGGTAGGTATGTAATTACCTTTTCTATTAACTTTTCTAAAGAACAATGTTATAGTTATCCAGAATACCATTATAACTTGAACAGCCTAGCCTAGATTGAATGGAGACATACCTCTATCTAGAAACATACTAAATTTAATAATTCTATTCTACTAGTAAAGAGAATTTTCTCATCATAAAGTTAATATGTTACACAAATCCATATGATTCATTTAAATTGCGCGAGCATGTCTGACAAAATTATTAAAGTACGTAGGTAGTAGCTACATCCCTCGGGCCTAAAAATTAGATATAAAGTCTAGGCTCTAGTGAAAATATATTTTTGCGTTGTGGCGTGAATCACTACATGGTATAACACAAAGTTGCTTCCCGCTGTATATCCGTAAGTATGCTTAGATCTTTAAAACTACGCAACGAATTTTGATGCGTTTTTTTAATAGATAGAGTGATTCAAGTTTTTTATGTAGAATTTAGTATCAGCATTGCACTCGTGCGAAGCCGGGGCGGGTCGCTATTATACCTATAAAATAACAGTTTTCCAGCTGAATAGTAATTTAGATTGGTTATCGGACCTGCTTTCGCCATTAACCTATTTAAAAATCAAAAGAAACATCACATGACAACATTGACAAGGACGTCATTACTGTTTAAGCGTTTGCTTTCGACTTTAAAGATATTCTGTGCTTTCTTTTTACGTTTGTTTTAATTTTTTTTTTTATAAGTATTTAATACTTACCTATGTTTGATTTTAAAATACAACTTCGTTTCACGTAAGTTCATTTAGTCTTACAATTTTGTACTTCTCAAGTTGAATCTACAGGGACATGTTAAGTATGTACATTTGTAGGTACGAACGTATAAACGTAGGTAACAAGATACCTAGAGTTTGTGGACGAATTGCGAAATTGACTGGTTAAGCTTATGACTTGCTAAGGATATGGACAAACAATAGACATAGAATATTTTTTTCTAATGGGACAAATAAGTATTTGACGACTGTCTGCGAAATCTCGGAGAATTTTTTTGACATTCTGAACGGAATAAAACCGAGCGAAATATTAACTCTTTTATGACATCTTCTTCTTCTTCTTTCTTTCTTCTTTAGTTTCTGCCCGCGTCTTCGCCCGCGCTGTTTCTATGGAAATGTTCATTGTAGGTTACTTCTGTCCCATGGGAACTAATTTATATAAAAATAATAATAATTCAGCCCGATCCGTTCACAAGTTTTGGTATGAAGGAGTTAAAAACATGCATGCATACATCCATCCAAGTTTCGCATTTATAATATGAGTGTGATTCCGTAACAAACATTAATGCATAAATACTTCCATCCATACATGCATCCAAGCTTTCGCATTTATAATTATAATATTAGTGAGAATCCGCAACAAACATTCATATATACTTCCATCCATACAGACATCCAAACTTTCGCATTTATAATAATAAGCTACCTATGGGCTAGCTAGAGTAACCACAATGTAGTCTGCAACGGAATCATAAACCGTTTTCTTTATTACGGTACCTACCTAAAGATAACTAGCAATAAAACGGTCGAATATGAGTGTCTCTTGCTACAATAAAAAGCCCTGAAAAGCTTTTGGCAGACACGATAAAACGATATAACCCTGAATTTATACTTCATAATCGGTAAATTTCTAACGTAGCATTTTTAAAAATTGTAAGATAGTAATTTGAAAATGGCCACTTACCTCGGCAGTTCATTTATAAGTACCCGGATGACCGAGCTTTGCTCGTTTTTTTTTGGTATAGTGTGTGTTTAAGAAATTATATTTAATACGTGAGTTAAAAAGACAAAAATAATATAAATAAACAATTGATTTTCTTGGTCTAACCTCAAACCAAACACTCATTGGCTTAGTGTTGCTTAACAACGCCACCTGCTGGAGTAGCTTTCGTATTGTTGTGCCTTTAGATCAGTTAGTTGCTCCCAATTAAAAAATAGTATTATTATTTGCCAGTAGATGTCAGGAATAGTAATATTTTTCAGTTACGGCTGGTTATCAACGAACAATAGTACATTGTACACCTAGGCGAGAACGTGCCTGATTCCTATCGAGTGTGTCATTTGAGCCTTAAAACACACGAGGTAGGAATCGCACTTTCTGCAGAGTGATACATAGTGCTTTATACTACACCTTAGAGGAAAATAAAAAGCAGAATAAATATTTTATTTCCGGCGGTGTCATAAAACTTTCACTATCACTCGACGACATTCTGTAGAATTAATAAAATTGCCTACACCAAATTCAGAATTAGAAGAACTCCCGCGCCAGCCTTTATCACTTGAGTTCTTTTTTCAAAATATTGTTCGGAAATCGGAAGAGGTAAGCGACTTGGAGTAAAAACTTTTGTCGTTTGACCTATTATGAAAATAACCATAGCTACCTTACTTACTCTATATTATACTAGCTGCTGCCCGCGTTTTATCGGGATAAACAATAGCCTATATGTTATTCCAAATCCCAAACTATACCAATACCAAATTTCAGGCTAATCGGTTCAGTAGTTTTTGCGTGAAAGAGTAACAAATATCCATACATCCATCCATACAAACTTTGACATTTATAATATTAGTAGGATAACACTATAGCTTCTAGCTCTTATGTATATTTTTTATTTGTAGCAGTTGCGTGTACGCTTATTTCGACAACCCACGCTGCTAGAAGTTTCTTTCAGCGAGACATTCATATTACAAAAGTTAGAAGCAACGAAATATGTGGTTAGTTTTTACGGTTTCCCGGAAGCAATAACCACACCTTCAGTTAGAAGTTTACGTAGGTACTAGGTAGGTAATCAAATTATACTTATATATTATAAATGCGAATGTTTGATGTTTGGATGTTTAGATGTTTGTTTCCTCTTTTCGACAAAAGTACTGAACAGATCGACCAGAAATTTTGCATGGGTGTAGTTCAAGAGCTGGATTAACATTCATACTTTTCATCCCGGAAAACGCGTGCGAAGCCGTGGTCTACCCACGGCTTCGCACGCGTTTTCTATTTTATTTAACTTAACATTTTATTATTAATCACTTAACATTCTTAATAATATCTAATAGTATTAATTTCTTCTATTTGGGGGAGGCAGCTATGTGAACTAGGCACACGACTTTGGAAAATCGATTTTATTTTTATTGCTTCGTATAGATAATCGTTTGCAGTTGATTGTAATGAATTTTTTTCGTTTGTAGAAGATAAAAAAAAAGTTAGGCGACTTTGAAAAAAACTCAGCCCCCGACTTTAAAAAACCTTTTTTTTTCTTATTGATTCCTATAGATAATCGGTTGTAGTCGATTGTAGTGAAATTCTTTTCGTATTATCTTTGAAAGTCAAGAAAATCTTACCTACTCGCGACTGGTACTTAGTACCTGACCAACCGACGACGTCCTTTTTAACTGCGATCATTTAAAACGAATTTGTATTCAAAACCAAATTGTATTTTTTGCTCATATTTCCGCAGTTACTTTTTTATTCTCGGTCGAGTGGCCATCTCGCTTAATGTTTGTTTGCTAACATTACTAAAACATCTGGACATCTCCCGCACTTATGAAATATGGCTGATCCTAAACGGGTTTATAGACCTACCGCGAATAAACCGGGTCAGCAGTGTACTAAAAATAAATATAAAATTTGTTTTGATCCTATGGTCTATATTTTTGCAAGCGTCCACCACGCGTGCTTACTAAAATGTTGATAATACCTCCGTCGGAGAATTATGGTGATAATTATGAATTACAAGCAATTGTATTAAGACAAGTATTTATTATTTTATCGGGTTTGATTGACGGAGAACAAAAGGAAGTTTTATCTTTGTCTTTCTTATGTTGAATGAAGTATACAATAAATATTACAGCGGGAACTCATCGTTTTGTAACTGCTTATTGACACTGGGGATGCTTTTTTTGTCGTTAGGTATTACCTATACCTACCGACAAAAAAAGCATCCTTCTAGCAGCCTTCAGTTATAGGCACTGATTTTATGTCTTTAGTGAGGAGAAGTGAAACAGTTCTTTATGCACAAAAGCCAAAAGTTCAAAATCGCTTTCCTACCCACAGTACCAACGTGTAGCAAGTAAGGTATTGATGGGCCAACATCAATACTATCTATATCTCCTAAATGGTCTATGCAAGCACCCTGTATCACCCCGATCGCCAGGTAATCAAACGCTGGGTACCTACCTACCCAACTACTAATCTGGAAACTAATTTCCTTACAAATTGTTAGGGAGAGATGTTGTTTCAGTGAAGGGTTAGGTCGGATTATTAGCAAAGATTGTCTTTTGAATGGCAAAGCCTGATTCTGTGGCTTTTAACATTAGTTTGGAGAAACTAAACACACTTTTATCGTAAGGTTATTTACGTTAGATTACTGTGGTAAAAACATTAGAAAGACCTTCATAAAATGTTTAAAATTATGCAATACAACCTTACCCAAAAGGCTGAAACCATTCAGCTATATTTAGAAATTAAATTAAACTAACGCACTGCACTTTGACAGTCTGCACATTGTCAATTCTTTAGAAGAGCTACAAGACAATACCATCACAATAGTTATTATTTATTATTTTCTATGAGAGTTTAAAGGCCCTTGCAGAATACGACCCCTTGTGAAACGCCGAATAATCAAATTGTTATCACGGGACCCGAGGCTAGAACGTTTGTTCATTTACCGCCTCATGTATGGTAGGTACACTAGTTATGCCAAGACACGCTTTGGGATAGTTGCTGGCCTTTTAATTATACCTATGATACCTAACTCATGTAATATACGGTTGGCCTCACCATAGACGTGAATGAATGCGTATTTTAGACCTTAGCATAGATTCTAACTGTTCATTCATGGTACGGCAAGCCTTTTATTGGTTCTGTTAGGGTCAGAAACGGTATACCGGTACCTATAGTAATCGATAGGCAGGTATTTATTTAATCACTGATTCACTACATGAGTACTAATCCCTTGATCAAATTATTTAATATACCCGCCTATAACCGCCTTTATGACAATATTCATGTAATGTAAATTTAGGACAAGTGAAAATTTCAAGGGCTTTTAGACTAAGTAGTCCAATTTTTCAGGATTAACTGAAACACAAAACTTGGTGTTATAGGACGGAAAGAATACGAGAAAATACAGATTGTAACAAAGTTAAAACAATAGTAAGTAAAGCACAATCTCGTACAATGCAAAATGACGGCGTAGGCGTTTTGCAGATTGTCCAGGACAGGCTGACGGCTTACGTGTTCCCATAAATCGCCAGCTCCGCCCACTCGGCCTAAATGAATCATATTCAAGCTATTGTCCAGGGTAAGAGCGACTGGGAAATGCATAACACCGGTTCGAGGAATTATTGGTTGCCGTTCGTCATTGGGTTTTCCAGCTTGGCAGTACCTTCCTAAAGGACTTACCTATGGTGTTTGAATGCAAAAGCCTTACCAATTTTACATATCTAGCTCTTAAAAAGGTATCGTTACCAACCGTTGCATTTAAAAATATTCTCAGGTATACTTTAGGTCGTTCTTACGTAATAAATGAAAGCACTTATTTCCTTGTGGCCTATTTTTTGGGGGTTGCCAAAATAAAAACGTAATAAAGATGTGTCTCCTGCAGGCTAAACATTACCAACAGAAAACTAAGTAATGTCTTCGCTTTGTCTCGGAAGGCAAAAACAGTTTGGTGGGCGGCGAAATTGCAAGCTATTCAGTTCCCCAGATTCTTGAGGAGACTTTCAGAACGCAATATAGAATACAAAATTACCTACCTAATCTACTTCTAGACATGTTTTGTATCTCCTCTCTTCTTACTATTTCTTGCCTACGTACCTATTTTCTTGTACAACCAGAAGTACCTTGAAGGATCTATGGTGATCTATGTTGGTGAACATTATAATCAAGTAACTAGTTTCAGCTGCGGCTTCGCTTGCATTTACGGAGATAAAGAGATCTACAAAAAGGTACATCTATGCAAAATCTCAGCCCGATCCGATCAGTAGTTTTGATAATAAGAGGGAACAAACCAGCAAACTTTTAGATTAGTGTGATATGATACCTCTCGGTTGTAGAGTGAATGCTGTAAGTCGTCCGTAGTCACTATGATATTCTCAAAAAAAAATTGTTACAAGTGCTTCATAACCTGAACAAGTTTGAAATAGCTTCCAGAAAATAAACTTTACAAGTTCTAAGTGTTGTCCCCGTCCGTAAACACTTTCCATGGCTAAAGTAAGAAAAGGGTTTATTAACAGTGTTTTGACTCTCAGTGGAAAAGAGACTGTAAAAATACATAATATCTGTTTGTACAATATGGTTGCAATAAATTACTTGAAACATCAAGTGTATAATATGCCTATACGTACGGTGGAAATAAATGAAATGAAATTGTCCAGCATTATTTATCTCTACAAGTTTCAATTTCATTATCTTAGAGCAAGCAGGTGTTTGTTCTCCAAAAGGCCTAAACAGGTATTGCAATATCAGAAGGTATGATGTATTGCCAAATAAATCAATACAATGGACCTAAATACATAATCGTGACAAATGCTACAGTTCAGCAAGTCCTCCCACTCCCTGTCAAAACATGTTTGGTCCACAGTTGATATCTACCATTATCCTCCCTACCCGTAATTATATGGGCATGTAAAATTAGCCCTTTGAGCAAGAAATCAGTGGGCAAAGTAGAGTTATGGTTTTATGTCAATTTCATAAGGTGCAAATTCACTTACAAGTCAAAAAGTAGTCACATCGTAAGGTCAAATTAGGTAAGTATTTAACAGAAGAAAATCCCATAAAATCTTGCAGTATCATAAGCACAAGAAATATGTGGAATAGGTCTATACCTATTCCACGTAATCCTTTTTATGGCACTATAAAGTCGTTTACAAGTATAATCCATACTAAGCTACCTACACGAGTGCCTAAGAAATTGCTACGAGGCAACAAAGTTAAATAACTATGCGCCTGCCTTCTAAGGAAGAGTTTTTCATAGATCCTCTTTACAAGAATTTAAAAAGGCACCAAAGTACTCCTGGCTCTATAAACGGGGGCAGAGTATATCCACATTAGTGTGCTCCGGGTTTAAACAACATGTTATTGTACGCAGGGTCTTATCTAGGACAAGAAGGTGGGCGCTGAAGGTCCTTTTGAGTTAGCTATTTTAGGTATATTTTTGATGAGACAATACGATGAAAATTATTTCCACATTGACGAAACAATAGCAGTAAATTTGAAAAACTAGATCAGTTAATCGTTAAATTCGGGCTATATGGTTTTGTAGTCACAGATAAGGTTTCTATTTTCTCTTGGTCAAAGTTGTCACGCCAATAACTACCTACACCCGAGGCTTTGCACACAATTTTCCAGTTTAAAAGTTGCCCGCGTTATGTTATTTCAGATCTTAAAATACGCATACATCTATTTAATCATAATCTGTTCTGTTTATCTCGATTTTCTGTTGTTATTCGCCCACTTTACGTTGCATCACAAACCATATCATCACCTTATAATAAAAGACCTTGAAGTCGTCAAAAAAATTCACTAAGTAACGTCTTGCGACGTAACGGGAAGCTTTCATAAAATAATCCTAAAATTTCGGACACTTCGTGCTTCCTATCAAGAAGGCGTTACGGACAACGTCTTTTTGATAGGAATTGTTTTTTGAAAATAAGTATGTGACCTAAAATAAACACGACCTAGCACCGAGTCTGCACGGGAAGCTTTTGTAGAACCAGTTTAACTTTATTGGCCATTCTCGTATTAACCTTTTCAGCTCGATGTGACACTTTTTAAAACTTGCTGGACGCCTTTTCTTGTTTACTAAATCACGTTCGATTTATCAAGCTTCACGTACCTTTATACATACATTATAATTAATGCCAAATTATTTATATGTCCAGGTACTAAAAATCATGGGTTATTCAAAGATCTTTTTTTTCTAGTACATTTTAAATTAATTTTAAATATAAAAACAAGTAAAAACTAAATTACCCTTAAGCCAATTCTATGGCTAGATTGTAATTGTACTCTAACGTGTCCATTGGCACTTTTCTTATTGTCTCTATACCTAAGGTAGAGTTGTACGAGAACACATCATCCAAGTGTCTTCTAAGTATTGTCTCTATGCTCAGAAGACAATTGGACCATGTGTTCTTTAAAAAAGAAGATCTTGGATAAAGAATTTTTAAAATCTTTCCTGAGTAGGTATTAAACTCTCTTGTATTATACCTACCTCATTTATTCATTCTACGATTTACGATACCTACCAAGGTAGTTAATTTATTAGTTTAACTTACCAAATCAATTACTTAATAGGCAGATGCCTATGGGATCTACGGGATTTAATTACAGCAATCCGACAGCCCAGGCATAGCTATGGCTATAAATCAAGGGGAGATGGGGACAGTCAACTAGCGATGAACTCTAGCACTACTACGGTACCTAAATCTAAAAATCAGTATATCCGATCTTTATGTAAGTACCTAACAGCCGAATACTCAAATGCAACTCATCTCAAGTCGCGATTCTTAACAGTTTTGATAAAAAAACGGACAATAATTCGTCACTTGAGTCGTGGAGAGAGAGTATTCATAAGTATCTTTAATAATTTAAACGTGTAATCAAAAAGCGTCGTCATTTGCTACTACATTTTACAGCAGCCCGACAGGCGAGGCATAGTCAGCCATGGTTATAAATCAAGGGGAGATGGGGACAGTCAACTAGCGGTAAACTCTAGCACTACTACGGTACCTAAAGCAAAAAATTGTCTCCTTAAATTTATTCGATGAAAACTGCCGAGGTGCCGACTGAATGTTATTAAAAGATATTTATTGCAGGAAAACAGTAGATATCTGATCTTTTTGTTAAGTAGGTAATGTATCTAAGTGCAATAGTTGTAGTAAAACATCGACGAGACATACTCACAATGATTAATACGGTACAAAATGTAATTTATAAGTTAATTGTTTTGATCATGAATAAATATAAAAAAAAGATGATAGTAGACGATGAACTAAATGCTACGAAAACACTACGCTTCAAAGCTTTGAAGCTAGGGCACAGATTCGGTTAATGTTACTTCGGGTAAGGGAGCCGGTTGTAGGCATCCGTGTGAAACGATTTTATCGGCGACTGTCCATCCGCCGCCGCCTGCACCGACTGGTCATTCCGATGTGCAATCGAATGTGACACGTCGCAATCATATTTTAAATGCCGCAGCTTTACGAAATGGTTTTTGTTTTTTATTAGAAATGATCAAGTTTTAGCCTCTTTTGATTCAATCAACGCATCAAGGGACTTCCTAAATTATTTTTAATTTTGAATGGTTGGATATTCTGTTTACCCAATATTTAGTTCAATTTGTGAGAGTACCGAAAGGTCTTAAAATTTCGCCTCCTCAAAGGTCTAGGTTTCTTGTATTTTAGCCCGGAACTATAAAATAGTAGGCTGCTTGGTCTTAGTAACATAGCTCCATGGACGAGTAATAGGTCCATATTTAATACATACCATTATGAACAATAGTGCTGCCATCTGTATTTTATCCACTTAACTTTATAGTGTGCGTAGAGCCCAAATGTTTCGTAGCGCGTTCGTAGCGATCATCGTTTCGTAGCAAGTAGTACCGCGTAGCGGCGTAGCACTGTGCTACGGGTGTCGTAGCTAGAAACTTAGTTATAGCAGACTTTCAAAGATGGCGCTGTTTAAATTGACATATTTTCATGCTTCTGAATGAAGCCTTGATTGTTAAAGGTGTGTTGGAGTATTTGTACTGCTGTAACTAGTAGGTGTTATTATTTACTCTAAGGAAATGTTATTGATTGATTATTAGGTAGCATTGTCTACGGCGGAGTTAGCCATTTCACAGGATTTGTTCCGCATAGGAAACTTTACTTCCTAATCTTCCTAGAATAATAAATACCTACCGTGTTTTCAAAGATTTTACGCATGGCTTATTAGGTACGGTAGATTAGTTCAAGTAGTAACCTGACGCATTGAAAATAAATCACCTTCAATCAGTTATACCGAGTATATGTTTCTTTGTTAGGTATTGACTGCAGGTCAATGAATTACCTAGCCACCTGTGTCACCAAGACTTCTTTTATTGTTTATTTTCATGCTTTAAAAACGAGTGTTTTACAGTAGGTACACTACGAGTAGGTACCTATACATACATACCTATACATTAACACATCAATAAGAGCCGTGTTTATGAGTTCCTATTGGTCGAGGCTAGCGAGCGAGAGTTCTGGTTTATGAATTGCTGCAAATGCTTACTAAATCTAACAAATGCTCCGTATTTGCCTATATTTCATTTGCTATTTTTAACTTTTACCTAAGTATTTAGTTAATGCATGGTATTAGATACCTTTATGAATTGTTAGCTCCGAGAAAGAGAGAGAGGGGGGGGGGGGGGGAGTAGAGACATGCATCTCGAATTAGTGATCTCAATCGTTGTTGAAAAGCTAGGTATTATAATTATATTTATTTACCTACATATACATACCTTTATCTCATCGTAATGCTTAATTCATTCCATCATTTTACCTATAGAAACATAAGATCATCAAAGAGAATTTTTCCCTTTTCATTGAATGACATAAAGTAGGTACCTACTTATAACTTTCAGGAATGTTGTTTCTTATGAGCCAAATTAATTTTTCTTGTCCTCAAACGAGATGCTTCCTGTGCACCAGATCTGATACTGTGGGACGTCGTGTTGTGTAGGTATCAATGAAAACTAATTGCAGCCCACTCTTTGTCCGGTCAGCACATCTTTATGTCGTTGGGTGGACTATGGCGAACATTCGTCAGCTACAAGCTATGGATACGCGTCTTTGAATAGTAGTGATCATACAAACTCAACTACTCGAATGACTGGGTTATTGTTTTAAAGAAATAGGTAGGTACTTCTTAGATGACCAGCAATGCCTATTTCATTTGTTGAGTAGCGAAACAAAAATGTAACATTATCTGTATGTATTTGTTTTTGTGTTCTGTATTTTTGTATTATTTGGTGTGCAATAAAGAAAAGATGTATTGAATGGACTGAAAAATGAAAATAAATAAGTTAGTAACGTAATTAAGTGATAGACGACGGAAGCGTTTAGCCGAGTAGTGGTTTTTCTCGTTCTCGTTGTCAAATTTTTCTTAAGAATTTCTTATTTAACTTGATTTTCCTAAATTCTCAGTGAAGCACGTGGCATTAGGTAACATTTCGCCTATTAAGGCCACATTAAGCACGAAGTGGACAGGCAGTGAGGCATAGGTAAACTGCAGGAAACATAATACCACGGAAGCCTGAGGTGCTCCAGAACTTCGGGTCAACGATCCAAACAAAACAGTCTACAGTTCATTAGATCTCAATTAAAATCAATAAGACGACCTTAATAAACCTAACTAAAAGCGAAAGGCCTACCGTACCTATTACTTTCTTCATTCGGTAATTTTCATGCCGATTCATAACCAGATATATGTTTAGTTCACGTGCATTCATTTTAAACATATCGATTTTTAAGAAGCCATGTCTTGGTAACTTTGATGATTGATCGCAAAAACACAAAAATGACAAAAAATGTATTCTTCAGGAGCATAAGCTATAAAAGTGTTGATCGGGTTGAATTTCAGTCTGCTGGATAGGGCTAACGCGAAGTCATACATGTGTCATTCTCCATACATGACACACGCACCCACACCGGTCTCACACAAAACACAACAATCGTGTTCCCCAGAATAGTATGTACTCTCTTTGAACAGCTGTAAAAATATTATGTACTATAACTAATATAAAATAAATTGTTACGTGTGGTGTCTCACAATTTTGTCCACAAGTGTTAAGTTGTAGACTAGTTAATTAATCAAAAATGAGTGTTAAATACGGTGCAACTGATGTGAACGATAAAGTGATAAGTGAAAAAAGTGATAATAAAACTGTGGAAATCGATCTAAGGTACAGTCTCAGAAAGATTATCTAATTCAATGCGAATTCTCTTCCCTGCAATTTGCACAATTGGTAACAAGCGGCTGGCCCAAATTAGGACTTGAAACGGGAAATCATTCAAGCTGTTAAGTTGATCTCGTGCGGGATTGAGGAAAACGTCAATAAATTCACTGCTATGTCTATTTGACTTCATTTCAGAGGTGCACTGTAACTAAACTAAGCCCTGCTTGGAAAGTCGTAACCATTAGTTTGGTGCATCTCTGTATACCACGCCTGCCTGGGAACTAATTGTATGTTACAAAGGAACAAAGGTTTTATTTAGGAAAGAAATAATAAATATCTCTTAAATAACATGAGCTCTATTATGAGTAGACGTTTTGGGCTTACGACGTAGACGTTTACGTTGTGGCTTCCATAAATGTGAAAATGCATAAGTAGTTCCTATTTAGTACCCAAGCCACCGCCCCGTATGTGATTTTACGAAGGCACTCTTCGTAAAATCACATTCGTTCATTCGTCAGGTAATAAATAGAATCCTGATCTGTAGACTACCAATATTTTCCTATTTGAGTGGACGATAACTCGCTCGAGTAACGTGAACCGATTGCATTCTAATGTCTTGTGGTTTTCTACCATAGGCCACCTAAGTAGATATAAACTTTCTTTAGCTACCTACTTACATAGTCCACTATCTTAATGCTAATAATAATAATAAAAAAATAAGAACAAATAAATTATTTAAATAATACTGGACCATTCACTAATAAGGATCTCAAATACCCTTAAACAATCTAACCCGCTGTTCGAAGCAAATACCACCTATGCTTAGTAGCTATTTTTGCTAACACTAATGTTACTATGATTTTGAAGCATCATAACAATAGGCTTTCCAAAATCGAGCAGTCAAACGTAAAACATCACGTGACTGAATCTCGAAACAAAACCTTTTGATAACCTATTGCATGAATAACTATAGTAAATTTACTTGCCAACAACTCTACCTATATATGGACTTGACTTGTTGGTTGGTGTTAAACTTATATTCAAAGATCCATTAAAAAAAGGTATCTAGTTAAGGTAGGTAACTAACTGATAGCAAATACGTTCCTGTTCCTTTATGGAACATTTTTAAAAGCTGGCACGATCCTCTTTTGTTTTTCAAATACCAGCATCATCGTTCGTGACATCAGTGTGGATATGTTTTAAATAAAAAAACAAAAGAAAATCGCGCCATCTTTAAAAAAATTACTTATACTACCTACCTAAGTAACAATTTCATAAAAAGATAATAGCGGGACAAGTGAGGGGCATACTAAAGTAAAGGGTTCCATAGCAATTAAATGTTTCTCTCAGCAATGGAACCCTAAAAAGTTTACAAGTTACTTTTCTGTATTCCTTATCATTTCAGTTCGTTCTTCTATCTCCACTACATTGGCGTCAATTCAGATGTAGTTAAAAAAACTTAACTAATTTTGACAGTACAAAAAATGTTGCCGTCCCTTTCATAATTATCGAAATTTAAAAGGTGGCATTGGCATCATTTTCAGTGCAAATTAGTTTTGTTAAGTTTTTGCGACATCTTAATTAATAATAAATATATAAATAATGGTGAACAATCCACACAACATCATCTAGCCCCAAGCTAAGCAGAGCTTGTGTTATGGGTACCTACTAGGTGACTGATATATGTACATAATACAATATATTACATAAATAGATATTTTTTATTATACATAAATACCCAGAAAATCTGAGACAAATATTTGCAGATAGTGCAAACATTTACCCCAAGGCGGGAATCGAACCCGCAACCTCCTGCGTCGCAGGCGGACCTTCACCCGCCGCGCCACATCGGTCGTCAAAGTAATTTACACCATTATTTTTATTCTAGTGTCCAGTTCAGAAGACGATGGTGGCAAATAGGACAGAACCTCCTCTACGGGCTCGGTCACGTGCAAAACGACCTCTGCGCAGCGATGTGGTTCTCATACATGATGCTCTTCTTCCAAGCAGTGCTGGATATGAGGGCGGCTGTTGCAGGGACCATGCTGCTCTTAGGTTAGCAACTTAACAAACGTAATACGCAATGTTTACAATTTTAAACATTCGAAAACCCCCCGTAGGTTATACAGGGTTATTAGTATAATTCACGGACACTGCGTGAACTACAGGTTCTGCCCATCATCACGAACACGGTAAAGAGTGGAACAAACTTCATGCGTCTGTTTTTCCGGTAGAATCTAGGAGTCTTCAAATCCCGAGTAAATAAGTTCCTTCCGGGAAAGCATGCTCCATCTTAGGCCACATCTTCACTTTATCAAGTGTGATAGTGGTCAAACGCTTTACTACTACCAATAAAAAAAACACGTTCGCAAAGATGCCAAGCCCGAAAAGAAAGGTTTTATTTGAAATTAAACTTGAAAACGGCTCTGCCCTGAATTATACGTGGGTTTGTGTGCTCGGCTGACTACCAGCCAGACTGATGCCACTTAATTCACAAACATTATTTTATAATTTTGAGATTTATTACATATTTTTTTTGAATTAAGACCTGTTTTTACGATACGTGTTCGCGATGATGTGAAGAACCTACAATTCACGCAGTGTCAGTAACAATAGCGTTGTATTTTGAGTTGAACCGTCGTCATAACATTTGAACGAAATTTTCATTAAACTTAGTTATGATCTCTCGTTGTATGAGTCACCTTTCAAACATTAAACTAACTAGCACATTTGATTGTAAAAATCATGAAATAGGTTTGTAACATTGATTTTAAATTTCAGGACAAGTGATCGACGCACTAGCAACACCAGTAGTCGGAGTCTTAGCTGACAAATATGGCACTAAAAAGGCTTGGCATTTATCTGGTAAGAACCTAATGTTCATTGTTTAAAAAAAATCCTATTGTTGCGGTTCCACTTCTGAAAAACATAAGGATTTCTATTTTCTGAACAACAAAACTAGCCAGCGAGAGCGCTACGAATAGTCAATAGTTGTCCAAAACATGGTCAATTTTTCCAAAACATGGACAATATGTCGAAAACACGGACAAATTGTCCAAAAAAACACGAACAAGGGTCGAAAGAGACGAGCGACATGGTAACGTCTCCCTCACTTTTGTATTGCACGCTCGACTTCAGTTGCTACAGAAACGATTCGCAGTTCACGCCGCGCCGTCCGGTCCGTCCGTAGCTCGTCAGCTCCTAGCCTAAATAGTCTCATTGTTCAGCATTTTCATTGTGACCTAAGCGTTAACATAGGTACAAACATTCCTAAACACCTCTCTAATACATAACATCTGTCGTATGCAGTCAATAATTTTACTTTAGCCGAGATTTTGTAAACGCACGTTCTAACTGTTATTATTCTGTTGATGGCAGCGATGGAACCTTTATAATTATGTATGTAATTGCATACCTTTATAATATTTATTTATTTACTGTTGGTAAAACCCTATCAAATATCAAAGTGCTTTTAATTTTAATTCACAATAAACAAAATTCTTTATTGTACACCACGAAGAAAACTTTAAAAATAGACATTACAAAAAACATGTACATTGGACGGCCTTATTGCTTAGACGCGATATCTTCCAAACTTTGGATGGAAAGAATTATACGAATTTAAGAAAGGTAGGGGCGTACCGTCAGTAATAACTCTTTATATGTATATATAATAATCTCGTGTAAACAAACAAACAAACTCCTCCGAAACAGCTTGACTGATTTTTATTAAATTTGTTGTGTTGGCAGGCGTGAGAATAGGTTATTATCTATTTTTTATATATGTATATACCACTATACGATAAGGGCGGCCCAACCCAAATTTATGTATTTTTTTTTATGATTTGGCATAAAAAATACATATAACTCTTAATTTTCACCTTTCTAACACCAACACCCATTTTTTTATAGCGATATTTTTTTATCCCTTAGTGGTCGATGCAAAACAACGTTTGCCGGATCAGCTAGTAACATTATAAATATCTAACAACAGAGCATCATATATTCAATCAATACCAACCCATACAGGACTCTTAGACACGTCACAAAATTCAAATTACATAAGTAAAACTAGGAAATACCTAAAGTAAATCACTTTGATGCTTTTTTCACTTCAAACTTTTTAAGGTAAAGTAAAGAAGCGAACAAGGAACCGTTACCTTGTTCGATTGTTAGTTTTCGAGTTGGAATAAAACTCTTCCCAAGCTTTTTTATCCTCTACATAATCTGATATTTTGTAGTATTACTTCCTCAGTTTCTTCCTAATGGGAAGGAACTGATTATATAAACTGACGAAAATCTCATAACATGCATTGTTCTGGCAAGGAAATCTATTTCGTTGTGCACGTTGGTTTTCTTGTTGATATCCGTCAAATAACTACCTATCGCATGTCATTATACCTACTTTATTATACTTTAGGTATTTAATTTACAGGTTCAGTGATTTAACCCTGTTGTATTTATGTACATATAACAGCCCATAGACGGAGTTGTTACTTTTTTATATATTTACTAGCTGCTGCCCGCGCCTTCGCCCGCGTTTTATCGGGATAAAAATAGCCTATATGTTATTCCAGGTCCCAAACTATACCCATACCAAATTTCAGCCTAATCGGTTCAGTAGTTTTTGCGTGAAAGAGTAACAAATATCCATCCATACATCCATCCTTACAAACTTTGAAATTTGTAATATTAGTAGGATAGGATAGGAAATAGAATATTTTATATTAATTAAGTGCTTATATTTATACTAGCTGCTCCCCGCGGTTTCACCCGCGTTAATTACGTTTGAAAGCCATATAAGCCGTAAATATCCTATTGGAATTTAATGTTTTACCAGGACAAAAAGTAGCCTATGTTACTCTCCATCCTTTCTACTAACTCTAAGCCAAAAATCAAGTAGTTTGGTTGCTTAGTTAGGGCGCGGCGTGAAGGAAGGACAGATAAACAAACACACTTTCGTATTTATAATATTAGTAAGGATATCTATAGCTGACTTATAACGTAAATACGGTTTGTCTGTAAGCCTGTCTTTATGATGGGTAAAATAAATAAAATGACTATGTACTTACCTAGATAAGTACATAGTTAGGTACATTCAACTCGTACACTTACTATACTAATAAAAAACAATTCTCAATAATGTTATACACATATATAAATTTTAGGTCGCATTTGAACGCCAAGCAGGCCATGTCCTACAAGTACGAGTACAGGCGGGGTAAAATGATCGGCTGTCCGGTATGCGAGCGAAATTGTATGCTAGGCGCTCGTTCGTTACAAACTTAAATACAGAAGGTATAAGAATCAATAAGTAAGTATAGTTACTTATTGATTCATTTATTGATATGCAAAACGCTCTATGCATATGCTTACATGCAATAATTACCAGCGAAGATACTGAAACACAGCAGCTAAGCACCAAAGGCCGCTACTGCTAGGAGTTGGGTTTGTGGCCTGTTGATTGGGCAGGTGGATAAATAATATTTGGGGTACCCCGCTGGATCGAACTCTGCCTATATTAGGTAGGTAGGTACTTGATATACTTCCATTGGTGCCTGGACACATTATGAGATAGAGCCTCTAATACCACAACGTCACAGAAGGCACTGAACTGCAGTCTTCGGCTTTGAGGTAAGTTTAGCTATCAGCACGCACACGTCCACTTTTGAACGTGTCCCTTAAACAAACGGGATCTTGTCATAAACATATAAATAATAAATAATCATCTAGTCTAACAGGTCCCCTTAGCCGGCTCATATGACATCCACAGGCCGAGTTTGAGGGGTTGATTCTAACGACGACGACACGAGCTAACCGCAGCCAAATAATACAAAATTCTTTAAAATACATTCGAAACATCGAATCTTTAAGCCGTATATGTTGGACTAAATAATCCTCACCGTTGATTCCAGGTTGTGTCCTAGTCACCTGCACGTTCCCACTCCTCTTCGTGCGATGCTGGGGGTGCTGGATGGGCGGTGCTGCAGAATACCTCGACTGGTGGATGCCACTATACTACGCGATTCTCATAGCCTTCTTCCAGATAGGCTGGGCGGTGGTGCAGATATCGCATCTGGCTATGATACCGGATATTACGGAGAATCTGCATGTGCGGTCAGAGTTGACTTCTATAAGGTGAGAAACAAAAACATTTATAATATTGGCATAAACCAAACAATTTGTATTCTACTCGCCCTTGAAATGACAACAGGTAGATAAGCTTCAGAAATATTATTTCAGAACTATCTACCTTAGGTAGCACAGAAATATTATTTCTGTGAAAGGTTAACTTTTAATAGTGCTGGCCACTCAAACTAGTAGCCTTTTGTTAACTCTTTCATGGCCCATAACGCACATGTCCGCCTGCAGCTGCGTCTAGCGGCGCTGGGTGATGAATGCATTAGGTAACTAAAACTTTAACGAGAAACTTTTCCGAATAACGTGCCACAGTTGCTGATGCTGCGCCCTCTTCTCGTAAGTTTCGCATAAAACCAATGCACAGTAGCGTCATCGTTACTGTGCATCATGTTGAGCGACAAACTTTTTTGTTGCTGCGGTTGTAACTTTTTTTTACTAACTTTATTTGAATTTTTTTGACACACAATAAATACGTTTTACTTTACATCAACCACACAATGAAAAATGTATCAAAGTATGTAAGTCGTCAACTAGTTTCGTCTCTCCACGAGACATCATCAGGACACCATAATACTCGACTTTGACACTGACGATGAGAGCGCCAAGCAACAACTACAGAGTCCAGCCAGTGTTACCTCTCCTCCCGCAAGGTCAGTGAGGAGTGAGTAAGGCGAGTTGGAGTCCTGTTCCGAAGGAACTATAGATTATGTATTATCATTCTTTTCAGATATATGGCGTCGGTTGTTTCAAGTTTGGCCGTCTACCTGATAACATGGGTTGTGTTGAGATCAACGAGTTACAGCACGTTCATCGGACCGGCTGATGATTTCAAGTTCAGGGTAAGAAAACTGCTATGAACCAGATTCTTCTTGGCAAGCGTGCAGCAGTGGACGTGTATGGGCTGATATGATGATGATAATGAATTAAAACATTTCAATAATCTCACTCGATTAAGTAACAGCGTTCTGTATGTACAGTCACTTTCATCGATCAGTAAGTTTAAAGTCATTTTCTATTAAATATAATGAATTGTTCGGTAAAATGAAGATTATATAAAAATCAATATTATGAATCAAAAAACATTGTAGGTAATTACGAGACTTTGAACTTGTCAGGAGAGTTAACTTTACGATGAACGCCAATTATCGATCAGGAACTAGATTTTTTGTCATGATTACTTTTTTTTCAGAATATTTCCATTATCATAACCGGACTCGGTATACTATCCTTCGCGCTGTTCCAAGCTTTATTCAAGCTCAAAGGTCCGAATAAACAAAAGGCAAACGGCCATGCAGTGAGCAACGGGGCCGTTGCTGGTAACGAGGAGGCGGGCGAACCTAATAAGTTCGCAAAGTCGAAAATTATGTACTTCCTGCAGATGCCATTGCTTTACCAGACTAGCTTATTGTGAGTAATTTTTTTGAACTTTGATTATTAAGTTGGGTAGGGTGGTGACCAATGAACCAGTGGGACGCTATTGACCACCTTCATAGTACCCAATCGCGACGTTATCAGTCTGAGACTTGTTTTGTATTTTTAATTATGAAATAAATGATTTTGTATATTCAAATTACATGGCAAAACTGACTAGGTATATGCAAAATTTGAGTGTAGGTAATAATTTTCTATGCTGGAGGAAAAAATATGGAAATATGTGCTATACGGTCAATTCTACAGCTTTTAAAACGTATGATGGTTCAAAGGTCACCATACCACCCTAAACAACCTACATATATGATTGGAGTTTAGTATAGGAGACTAAATGCTCCTAAAGTGAAAACGCACGCGCGATTAGATTCCTTATTTAGAGCAAATACGACTCACTTGACGCATTCACTACAGCAACTGCTCAGCACTGCAGCAATGCTCAACCTATAGTCATTTTTTAAAATTTATTTGAGCGCTTTATCGCTTAGCGAGCACATCACCTACATAAACAAAAATAAAAATCATAAACTTAAATTGTCTTTATGTTTACATCAAAGCTCATACATAAGTCAAATTTTGAATTAAATTACCTCAAATTTTGAACGAAATTAGGTACATACTATCAAATAAATAGTCAAATTAAAAAATATATATCAAATCCATGGTAACATTATTATATATTCTGTTATACTTATAAGCTAATTCATTATGAATTAGAGCGGGTTAACTACGAACCTTGTTTGTGTTGGAAGAAAACCAATATACACAGAATCGCATTCGCCCTCTATGTTCCTTGGGATGAAACTTTGGTGTTCTTCCAACATACAAACAAGGTTCGTAGTTCACTAACACTTTTAATGAATTCGCCAAAGCAAGACAGTTTTTATAGTAAAACTATCAACTGTCCGCGGGTTCACACACGCTTTTTTGAGATGAAAAGTAGCCAGAACGTCTTAATTGATCTTAATAAAATTTGGCAGGGGGGTAGACGGTATCTCGTGGCCGTCCCCGAGATACCGTCTATCTCTTTGCCAAGTTTCATTATGATCAATTAAGTCGTTTAGACGAAGAAAGTTAATAAGACGGACAAACAGAAATACTTTCTAAACTTTAGCGATTGGTTAACATAGGTATTAAAGATTATTTATCGGGTATAACGTAGGGGAAAATATAACAAAACGTACTCGATAAATACCCGATAAATAATCTAGAACTACTTTCGTTTTTATAATACTTATTAAGGCGGTCCCCTACTCAAACAAGCGCCGCCACCTTTTTTTATCGTATTATTACGTTAAACAAATGAGTTTTCAAAAATCCCTTGGCCAGTTTGTGTAACCTATCATCTAATATGCTTTTTATTAATGCATTTGTAATTGTTTTATTTTGTATAGTTTAGAAAGAGATGCGAAGTTGCAGTTTTTGGCCACCAAACTCGGTTTTCGCATCTCCTCCTAAGCTATAGGTACAATATAAAACTATTACAGAGGCATTAAAAATAAGCTTATGATAGGTATCACAAACGGGCCTAGGTATTTTTGAAAACACCTTTGTTTAACGTATTAATATGATAAAATTGATGGGGCGCTGATTTGGGTCGGGGTAGCCCCTTAAGTAGTATGGATAAAAGTCTAATCTTCCTTCTAGATACGTATTCTCCCGACTATACTGGGCACTGAGTCTGGTCTACGTGCCTTTATTCCTGGAGGAGCGACTGTCTGTGAACCCCAGTGCAGGTTCAGAGCTGGTGGCCAGCGTGCCTCTGGTGCTTTACATAGCATCCTTCTTCTTCTCACTTATGTTCAAGAGCAAGCTGAATATACTGGGGAATGAGGTAAGAGAACTTTGGTATTTTCTTTTAAAAAATTATTTTTTTTGGCAAGGGGTGTCGCCGTTGTTACTGTGCTTAGAAGAATTGAGAATTATAGATAAGAAGATAATAAAGTGGTAGTAATTTTATAGACCGTCCATCAACAAACAAAGATTTGCAAGTTTCAACGTTATTTTGAACCTGACAAACATAATAAAATGCATATTGTAGGTAACAGAAGTTCCGAATGGATTCCCTGTGGTACCTACTCCATAACTAGCTATATAACTAGAAAATAACTAAATTATTAATTGCTTCACCTCGAAAACTAACAAAATACAAGGTAAAGGTTTCTTTTTCGCTTCTTTACTTTACCTTAAAAAGATTGAAGTGAACAAAAAACTAAGTGATCACTTTATTTCCTCATGTATTTTGTATTTAGTGACGTGTCCAAGAGTCCTTTGTAAGGTCTAAAGGAATTAAAGCACTGATATTTGATTCAGTCAGTTCAGGTGTTTACGGTCAACACCAACCCAAGAATGGTGGGTAAACTTGGATAGCAAAATAAAATACCTACCGGTTCGATTCCTGCTAGTACATTTTAGATTATTGTTTATCAAAATAATTGACTTTCAGGTATGCTACTTGATCGGCAGTTTCCTGAGCTTGGTCAGCTGCTTATGGATAGCGCTGGCCATAGACCCTCACGCCAGCATTGGGCAGATCTACATGGTGGCTACTTTGATAGGTGAGGCAGAAAGACTCTTTCAGTTCCAGTTTTTGCTGACGCTTGATAAAATATTAGAATGAAAAAATATTTTGTAACAATTCCGCATGTAACCCACTCTGATAGAAGTTAGTTGTCAACTAGTTTCGTCTCTCCACGAGACATCTTCAGGACACCACAATGCTCGACCTTAACATTGAGAGTGCCAAGCAACCCCGACAGAGTCCAGCCAGCGACTCCGAGATTCTCGCGCCGGCCAGTCCAGTGTTGCCTCTCAGAGCTCCTCGTACTTGGTGCGAGGAGCTCGGAAAGGCAACATCACTGACTTACTCTTAGATAAGTAAGATGGCTAGTGCTTTGCGTCACTGCAGAGACTTTCCCTATCATAGGTACCCTTGGCCAAGATAATTTGGCGTATTTAAAAAACGATAAACCGACTCCCAATTTCCTTACTTTTAAACTGTTTTTGTTGTAAGTTTTGCGGGATAAATACTAATCCCCTGGGGATAACATTTTTGGTACTACCTCGGGATCATTGACTATACAATAGTGACAGAATTTTCAAAATCAGTCCATAATTGGCGGAAATATCGTGTAACATACATACAAAACACATAGTCGAATTGAAAACATCCTCCTTTTTCGAAGTCGGTTAAAAATAATAGGTAAAGTTGTGCGTCCACCGCATGGAATCGGAGCGTACGTACATACGTAGTACCTACGTAGCGTCCGTATTTACAATATGCCTGGCATCGGTATCTGCAGATATGGCGATTCAGTGCACGATGTACCTGTACCTACAATAGAAAAGAAATTAATAAAAATCTACAAATCCTTACGCTGAGTAGGTACGCTTCGATTCCGATCCGGTGGACGATCCGCTTTATACTTACCTCACCTCTCTATCACGTTTCCAGGTGCGGGTAGTTCAATCACGCTAGTCTCCAGCCTCTGCGTCACAGCCGATCTGATTGGTCCGCACTCCCACCAAGGTGCTGCCATCTACTCCATCGTGACATTTGCAGACAAACTGGTCACGGGGATCGCTGTTGTGGCGATTGAGAATTAGTAAGTGATTCGGTTTATTAGGATTCAAGTTCTGTAATAATAGATTTAGAATAGATAGCTAATGGTTAGTAGCTAGAATATGACTACTACCTAGTTATTACGAGTAATTTGTCAATGGTTCTTGGCATGAAAAGTAATGTAGGTAAGTACAATAGTAGTTAGTTACCTAATCCCATTGGTATGTTCTGTTGATTAATTGACCACCATGCTGTTCAGTAACAAACAGAAAGTGCATCTTATAGGGGGTATCCGTGAAAAAATCCCCACTTCTGTCCCCACCCTGAATATTTAAGTATCTAAAAGGATAAATAATAGATTCAGGCGTTACTTTGCGGAAATCCATTGCACAATATTAGAATGAAAAAATATTTAATAACAATTCAGCGTATACGCGGAATTGTTACTAAATATTTTTTTTTTCATTCTAATATTGTATCTAAAAGGAACCAATTTAAGTAATGAAACAAATTACAAAATATGGCCAATTTTATATCAAAAAATGACAAATGATACAACACAATAAATCCCCCCTACATGGGAAACCATCCACTCGATGGACCGACGACATCGTAGCGGTCGCAGGAAGTCGATGGATGGAGGCGGCTCAGGACCGCTATTTGTGGGGGAGGCCTTTGTCCAGCAGTGGACGTGTATGGGCTGATATGATGATGATGATGACAAATAACCAATAATTTCGCAAGGTGCTTTACAAAAATGTGTGTTTTGGGGGTTGTACTGTACCTACTTAATAATTACGAATTTCATATGGTATATTTTATAGGAACGATACGATATTGAATTAAAAGTTTTAATGTTTTGTTATTCATTTGATATTTTTTGTTGTTGTGTGGTCAAAACCACGCGATCATTTTTTGTATTTTCTAGTGTTTAATTATAAAACTACAGAAAATATTGTAAAATGAAATATTTTATCGTGTAGAATTTCTTTATTTACAAAGAAAATAACAATCAAATAATATAAACAAATTAAACTAGTATTTACAATCGAGCTAACTGCAGACTGTTGCAAACAATCTACAAATAGCTCAACAGGTCCATATCAATACCAGTCGGAAGCGTCCCCAAGACGCTGGCTGCATTGCTGCATCGTGTAGATCAGTTATTGGTCATATTTTGTGATTAGTTACATTACTCTACCTAATATTAAATATTACTTTTTAAAAAATCTTTGAAACGGTGATAGGTCCTCACCGTTGTGCAACTTGGCCAACTTTTCATGGAGCCTGTTAATTACACAAATAACTTGTTTGTACCTATGAGCTAATGGGCGTCTATCTTAACTTACATACTAGGTAATCCAGACACTTACAGACTACCTATGTATGTTAAGAATAATTTGGTATCTATTGTACCTACTTTGCTTGAAATTAACCAGATATTTCGTTTTCAGCAAATGTGAAGACGTCCTCGAATGCCCCCAGTATTATCGAGGAGTGCTGACGTATGCATGTGGAGGGAGCGCAATCCTCGGCATCCTCTCTCTTACTATAACCAAATTGAAGTTTAAACATAATAATAAATCTGACAAAAATAATAAAGATACTCCTTTATAAGTACCTACGTGCTATTTATTATCACATCTTAATTTATAGCTCTTTCTGATTATCGGCCTACTCCATGGAAACCAAAGCGCCATATTGCCCTAAGGAGACCATGTCTAACCTACCTAGCAGAAAACTAAGCGAAACTTAGGCTCGTACTATGGAAGCTTACTCAGTCATTGTTCTGTCTTTGAATGCGTATGCCATAGAACCGAATGCGTATGCCATAGAAAAGCGTTACTCAAGCATCAAGATTTCTCACAAGATTACTAGACTTAGCAAGCTTTCTTAATACGGGCCCTCAAGGTAAGAAAGTATATAGCATGTACAAAGTTTAATTTTGAAATAGTCGAAAAAAAGGTACCTTCTTATTAACAGAAATAAAAGCATTTTTTATACTTCTAAGGATTATGCTTCTTTATTGACATTTAACTTAGGTGTAGGTATGGGTACTTTAAGATAATTTTAAGATAGGTTTATTTCCTAGTTATTATATACATGACAACAATGACTGCTACTACTTAGATACCTAAAAAACACTGGAATTAACTAACATTCTGCTCGCGCACACATAAACATTATGGTTTATTGTAGAAATCTACACTTTTATATTCTAATTCTAAGTATGTTTAAATAAATATTATCAATTAGATAGCAAAGTTAATATATTTTTATTGGATTTAAATTAAATACACTGATATATTCATCATAACTATAAAACTTTCTATCGATTTCACCCTTCATAAATAAGATAACATTAAGATGGTATTTATTTAAACTTTCTTTAAAATTATTTAAGAATTTTTGTTTCCTGTTACAACTTGCTTCAGTCATACGCCCCTTTATGTACAAATTATAAAGATTGGGACAGTGTAAAATAATTACCTCGGGATTGCCTACATTTGTATCATCAGCAGAGCTCATTTCGATAAGATATAAATTTTCAAGAGTCACACAGTTTGTAAGAGCATCAAACACCATCTTGAAATCTATTGTCCTGTCACAAAGACGCAAATTTTTCAAGGTTTTGTTATAATGTATAAATTGAGAAATGGGCTGGTAACATGGTGAAATGGCAGGAGCTTCTACATTCAGTGTTACCAGGTTAACACAGTTTGTAAAAAGGATTTTAAAGAAATCTCCAGTGAGACGCACAGACCCAGTCAAGCTTAAGTAAGTCAGTTTTCCAAGATAATTACATTCTACTGGGAGTGTTATAGGGTTAATAATGAATTCATCAAATAATAAAGAAAGTTGCAAACTGTCTTTAGATTCAAAAAGTTTGTCATAATCTAAAGCAACTTCTGGTGGTGCCTTTCGTTTTTTGCCCTTAGGCCATGGTATTTCTAATTTTCCATCTGGCACAGTTGGAGTTATGTAATACCAGTTATATGAGTCTGGCACTATAGTTTCAATGCTTTGCGTACAATCCCAAGGAAAATATGGTTTCAGTTTTTTTGTTAGTTGCCTGAAGAATTCTTCATCAAATGAGTTAGATTCTTTATCCCAAATCATTATAACTGCATTGCCCATTATAGCATCAGAATACTCAGATATAACTACCTTTTCAGTTTCAATATTGAATGTGTCTAAAAAGTATTTATTGAAAACCGGAGTAGAATGAACACTACAGCTCTTTAGGTTTTTTCTAATAATAACAAGAATTTCAACCTTCTCTAAATTGACCATAGACAGAACAGGTAGCATAAAAAAGGAGCCAAAAAAGGCATAAACTGTTGTCCAGTCTAAGAAGTACAAAGAAAATAATTTGAATGTTGGCATACGAGCATAGCCAGCATTTTCTGGCACATAAACTGTATGCAATCGATCACTTTCCGAAATAGAGAACTTCAATGTGTCTATGTTAGCACCATGCAATAAAAGCATTGAAAGCTTGCCATACAAAAGGTTTGTGGCAGAGCCAACCAAATGGATATTCTTACAGTTTTTAAAAGCTCTCTGACATTCTATAATAGCTTCATCACTGAGCTTTGCAATCCCACTTTTTTTTATCATAAAGTTTAATGTTATATCTTCAATTGTAGGGCAAACTTTGTAAATTGATACGAAATCAATCAAACTGAGATCTGTATATGAAATATCTAAAGTGTGTAAATTTTTCAGTTTACGCAATCCTCGTAGAAGCAGTGTTTTTCTAACATCAGGAGCTCCACATAGATTGAGTTCTTGTAATTTATCAGCCATACCAGTGAAGAATTCCGTTTCGAAGTAGTAAACTGAAGCCAATATGTTTCTAGAAAAGCAGCCTTTCTTCACCACCCCCATTGTAACTACATTTCTGATATGCCTGCAGGTTTCATACATACTGTATAATGATGCCGTGTCCAAATATTCAATTATAATGATCTGAATTTCTAAAGGGAGTTCTATGAATTTCATTCTGAAACAAAATAAAATGTTTGGGTACAGCACAATTATTATAATAAATAAGTACCTACTGGTAAACTTGTTCAGCAGGGGCAGGCCTACATCCAGTACAGGGTATAGATATAGATATTGTTAAAAGCAAGTAAAGTTGTGTGCTACTTAAAACTTGCCTCTGTTATCGTAGCTATGTAATAATATTATCAGTCTGCTAGATCCCACTGGCAAAGGCCTCCCTAACCTCATTCCTTCCATACATGGTGGGGTCCCCGGTCAAGGGTGTAAATGGGCCAGTCCGAGCTATCTATTATCTACATACGGGTGTATTTTAAAATAAAATGTAGTTTTATTTCTGTAATTTTATTCTACAACATACGAAAATAATTTATCGTTATGTATTGGAGGGGCAAGGGAGGTAGGTTGCTAGTACTTACATTGCTTCTTTAGCAGCAACAGTTCAAATCTATTTCTTCGTGATTTCAAAGCAAACAATAGCCAGACAAATTATGTTTTTGAATTATAAATTGGTTATAAACTTGCTTTACTTTAGGTGCCGCCCCTGGAGATATTTTGCCGGAAAAAAGCATACAGGCATTAACGTGTTTTGTTTTAGTTTTATTGATGTTAGCCCTCGGAATTAGCCTAAATTTAAATACAATGATACAACTTAGCTTTGAATTATTTGAATTAGAAATTAGAAAACAATTTCTTATTTTTCTTTGAACGGCTTGTAAACTTTTAACATTGACAAAGACAATTCTGAAAGAGACGACAGAGAGAAAGGGCTGCCAGCTCGATAGCACAAAGTATTCTGGCAATTTTGATCAATGTGGCTATAAAATCAGCTTGGAATCTGACACAGTTTCCCGCGAAAATCAAATATTTTAGCGGTACTAGGTACTTTTCCACTATTTATATATTTAAAGACTCCCAAGGTCCTAATACCACTCGAAATTCCCTGAAAACTTTATAACCGCTAAAATCATCATCATCGATCAATATAGTTCGTAACAATCTTCCATAGACTCCCATAATGACCTCACTCGATGGCGGTTGATCGCATCTACACTTGCGAGCTATAAACTGGAATCACTTCATCGCTGGCTTCTGCAGACCATATTTTACAGTTTCCATGGAATAAACTGCAGAGTGGTGTATACGATTTGAAAAGAAATTTTGTTAGCTGTCGAATGGTATAAAAATTATTTAAATTTAATTAAGTTTCCTACCTTCATTTAGTGAATTATTACAATAGGTCGAAGTTGTGGATGTTTAAATTAATAAGTAAAATAATATGAAAATATCAAATTTTTAATTAAAATCTTTGATATTTCCCGCTTAATATTTTGTATTGCCCCCCCCCCCCCCGCCCTAATGACTGCTTGTAAACGGTTTTTCATTGACCTAATGAGTTTCCTGATGGAATCCTGTGGATTTTCCTACCAATCTTCGATAAGAGCAGTTTTTGGGTCTTCTATTGACGCCGGAGCTGGAGATTTTCCTCGTACCCACCTTTTCAGCTCGTCCCACAGGTGTTCGATAGGGTTCATGTCAGGGCTGACGGCTGGCCAGTCTATTGTGGGAATCCCGACTTCTTCCAGGTACTGTCTAGTCGCACGAGCGGTGTGGCAGCGGGCATTGTCATGCATTAGCAGGAAATTTTCGCCAATAAACCCGGCGTAAGGGAGTACATGGCCCAGCAGAATGTCGTTGATATACCTTTCTGCGGTTAGTCCTCCTCCCCGACCTCCACCGGGTACTAATACCAGCTCCCTTTTAGCTTCAATTGAAATCCCCGCCCACATCATACAAGACCCACCCCCATATGCCACTGTTTCCGCTATACAGCATTGTGCGTATCGCTCTCCCGGTCTCCTGTAGACTCTCCGTCGACGGTCGCTGCCATGCAGGCACATCCTAGTCTCGTCCGCGAACAGAACTCGGCTCCATTGCTGTATATCCCAATCTAAGTGATCACGAGCAAACTGAAGTCGGGCTTGTCGGTGGGCTGTAGACAATTTGGGTCCCGTTGCAGGCCTTTTTGGGGTCAAGTTAGCTTTTTTGAGTCTTCGCCTCACTGTCCACTCGCTGACAGTTCTCCCTCGAACTTCTCCGAGCTCCCTCTGAACGTCAACGCCGGTTAGATGTCGATTTCGGAGAGAAGTGCTGACAATAAATCGGTCATCTCTCGCCGAAGTGCATCGCTGTCGTCCAGATCCTGGTCTTCGGACTAAGTTTCCAGTCTCTCTAAACCTCTTGTATACTTTGGAGACACAGGACTGGCTCAGATGAAGCTGTCGAGCGAAAGTATGCTGAGAGAACCCTTGCTGAATTAGGGTGACGATTTGAGCGGCTTCTATTGGTGTGGTTTCCATTTTCTTGTAATTCCAGTATTTTGAGTGACGTGATATATTGGACTGATGACAAAATTGCATACATTCCCAGTTTTTATAGGGATTCAGGAGTTTGAAAAAATTGATGTTTCGTTCCAAAAATTTATGTCTTTTGTTTTCACGTTCCATGACATATGATGAACATTTTTTTTTGGCTATGATATTGAAAGAGTTTGAAAGCTAATAAAATTATCTTTAAAATAATATACCACAACCTACAGTTTATTGCATGGAAACTGTAAAATCATCATCATCATCACCAGCCCATACACGTCCACTGCTGGACATAGGCCTCCCCCATACGACGCCACGAATAGCGGTCCTGAGCCGCCTCTATCCAACGACTCCTTGCGACCGCTACGATGTCGTCGGTCCATCTAGTGGGTGGTCTCCCGTGTAGGGGGGGATTTGCCATAATCACCACGCTTGGCAGGCGGATTGGTGATCGCAGTGTTAGTGTTTAAAAATACTCAGAAGGAAGCTGCTGCCCTTCCTCTGGTAGGTTCCCTTAGTCGGCTTTTACGACATCCACGGGTTGAGTTGGAGAGGTCGATATTCGTACGCCGCGACCCCACGGCTTGTACCTGTAAAATATGGTCTGCAAAAACCAGCGATGAAGTGATTCCAGTTTATAGCTCGCAAGTGTAGTATCATGTCTTACAGTACACAAGTAGGTAATTGAAATTTAAATACATAGTACATAATTGAATTTAATTATTCCTACATTGTGGTTAGGTCCCTATTTAATGGTGAAATTATAATATTGTGCTATATTACTATAATTATAATTAAATTAAATTTTAAGTATGTAACTGTATTAATTTAATTTTCCTATAAGTATTTAGAAAAACAAATGTTATGGATTACATTAATTCTGAGAACATAGGTCTAAACATTTGAATTAGGCAATGTTCAAGTTTAAAATTAGAGAATTTGTCTGTGTGTCTGGAAGAGAAACTTTCAGAAGAGAGATCTGATTGGATACAGAATGGAGAAGACAAAAGGGTCAAAATATTACTTACAAATACACCTAACAGCAGAGCGTAGATCATGTACATTACATTAGTTTTTATTTCACTTTAATACAATGCAGTATTTTTGATGTTATAACGACGAGAAGTTTAGGCCCTTTTTTGAATTTCTGAGATTACGCGCGCTTTGACTATGACGTCACAACCCGGGACCTCGACACGGCGGCGCGGCGGCGCGCGGCACTCGGTCAGGTGATTACGTGCGTCTTGTCTCATTTTGTTTCGATCGTCTTCGTTTTCTTATGAAAGTACTTGTATTACATCATCATTATTATTGTATTAAAGTTAATCTGCATTGTGTAGAATGGATTAGGATTTTTAAAAGGTCAGTCGAACAATCTGTCAAAAATGGATAGTTTGATGGTGGCACAATAAAATATATCAATAGGAATCAGGATTTTACGGCTACGCGGCTGCTTAAATTAGGTATTGAGCCTTTCAGTATGCGAGCACTTTATATACCTTCTAATAAGTTAGTATTTCGTCAGGAGGGCTACATAGGTAGTAGGCAAGTTACCTATTTAAACAATAAAAAGTAGACAGGTAGGTAGGTTATGTAGGTCAAATGTGGCAAGGATAAGTAGAGAAGAAGAAGAATAAAGTTATTATTAACAAATACTTACATCGAAACGGTCTTCACAGCAGTGCGCTGTAGTGTTAGGGCTTATTTTATCATCTCTTTTTAGGCCTGTCACTGTCAGCCACTTATTCCTCACTTTTCGGTCCTCATGCACATACAAAAAGAGTTTATCGGATGTTTTAACTGTTGAATTGAAGCACTGAGGCACAATACAATATTTCTACCTCAGAGAACTACCGGGCGTCAAAGATTTGGAATAATTTACCACCTCCTTTAAGAATTAAAATTGGCTTTGTAACATTTAAGAGAAAGGTTAAATGATTCCTTCTCTCACGACAGAAGCACATGATAGAAACAACCTTTAAACTTCCAAATCGTTCACTAGTACGTACACAACTAAACACCTAGGCACACACAATCACACACATCCACACATACACCCCCCACACTCAAAAGGTCTCCGGTTGCCCAGACTCTCATGAGACTGGTGCCTCAGGAGAACTAGCACACAGACACATTCATACTACAAGCTCATAAATCCGAACAAATATGTCTAATACAATATATATGTAAATATATGCAACGTTTATTATTAAAGATAATTATAATATATGTTATTGTAACTAAGAACCCGATTGAAATAGATAGATGTACAGAAGTTAGAAAATTACTCTATGCCCGCTTTCCCTATCCCTCGGTGACCACCTATCCGAAGCGAGTAGATTTAAAATCAGCGCCGCATGTTTCTTGCATGCAGCAAATACTGAATCTACTCCCTTTGCCTGTTATTAGTAATTTATTTCTGTATTTTTCTAGTTTAGGTTAAGTTAAAGGCTATAACTGATTTTTTCTTTATTTATTTAACTATAAAACTTTGATTTTTACTGCTACTTTAAGTGCAAACGAGAGCGCGACTGTCTAATTTGTGGTCTAATTAATGAGTTAATGACCAAAGGTGTGACGTCATCGGGTAGTGCGCGCCCGCCCGCGTTATTAAAAACCTTCGTCCGGAAATACGCACGTTGATCATAAATATTTCAGGCATTTTTTAGGAAATGAAAAAAATAAAAACACAGTTTTTCTCGTAATTTTTTGTAGATTTATTTGGAATTTACAGTAAAAAATGTTTGTCAGGTCCATCATATCCAAAGCTTAATTAATGACCGTGCTTAAATAACTCATTTTATAATTTGGAGCAGTTGCTCCGTTTCCTCATAATTACATAAGTTGAAGGAGCCATTTATGTCTGTGTCATCGCGTGCCTTGGACGACCAAACCATGAACCACCGACCAAACGAGGACCAAACCGTGGACCAAACCATAGTAGCATAGATAAAAGGTGGGTCTATAGGCGCAGCTCTACCATGTCTGTGGGTCTTTATCTATAGGTCGACACGACACCCTTGAACACCGAAGAGTGGGCTTTTTTTTCTAGAGGGGCTTTGGCCCGTCTAGAAAAGAACCTAGAAGGAGAAATCACATCCAGAATACTTGAGAATATTATATTTTGATAACGTTGCCGAAGAGGGTGATTTCCTCCGTTCACATGTCGTAGCTAAAAAAACTACGGGGCTGCACCACTAAAAAAACCTTGTACCAGAAAGTTGCCACTTTAAAAAAAAAAGACGGAAGTTACGCCAAATCATATTGACAGCTTCCACATGAAAATCACTAGTGAGGAGCGATTTTAATATTCGAAAATTTCACCTGTTAACAAGAGTAGAATGACATATCTGTTATTTGTTACGTTATTCGATGTATTCACTCCCGTGGTGAATGATGTATGAGTTTTAACCTACCATACCATAAAAATGCACCTTTAGTAAAGGAAATGGCAGGATCTAGTTATGAAGTCAACATCAGAAACATTCTGAAAAAAAAAATTGAAATAATTGTACGGCTTACTAGTGATGTTTAACTGACTTTGAAAAAAAGGAGATGATTCTATGTTTGGCTGTACGTTGTTTTTAAATGTATGTTTCTCGATTTATCCGTCAATTAACAACCCACTTTGAAAATTCTTTCACTACCTGTTGTTTAGAGGGAATGATCCCGAGGTAAAATTTTATGCGACCATTATTTTTTCCGCGAATAATTAGTATTTATCCCGCGAAACTTATAATTAGTGTGAAATTATGGGATTTGAAATTAGTTTTTAGTTTTTTCAATACAATCAAATTACTTATTAATTTGTTCATAAATGTCAACATCTACTACCATTTTTGCGATTATTTGAGTTTGTTTAATGAATTAATAACATACTATGCTATTTAGTTAGAAAGCGTCGTCCGTCCCTCCACTATGAACGAACAAATTATTTCGCTAGGCAGCTGGCAGATAGATGGCAATATGGCTGCAGCTTTCGAGTTTCGCTGGCAGTGCGCGTTGCTCGCATCATTTTCACTGTAGCACTAGTATTTCTGACGGCAGTAAAGTTTTCATTTTCGATTTTTTAGTGAAACTTGCATCTGTTTACATTGTTTTTATTGAATTTGTGCGTAAAAAATACTGTTCTTTCATTTCCGTCGTCACCATATCTTTCGACGACAAAATGGCGTCGCTATGCAAGATTTTACTGCAAAATGAATTTTGGATATAATTTCCTTCTCATAAAATTGTTATAATTTATTTGTTTACTAATGATTTCATTAGTTCTTTTTCATTGTATTACTAAAGTTTCATTTAGTTTGATCGTTTGTTTTACAAGAAATCGTGTCGTTCTCGAATTTGCTGCAAAATGATCTTGGTGAGTGAAATAATGCTTATTTTGTTATTGTTTTTAGGCTAATACTGTTATTTTTGTAAAAACAATGTTATAAATATTTGTGGAATGTTCTAGAAATCATGGGTGTGGCCCTGAAACAGACTGAAAATCTAAGACGTAATTCTGTATTTTAGGTGTTTTGTGATTGTTTACAATACATTTCGGTGATTTTATGTATGAAAATGTTATTGTCTCTCTATAAAATGCCTTCTGTAAAGTTGGCAGTTACGTAATCTTTGTATAGCGACTAGTGAAAATTATCTAAGAACTCAATATATTTTAGCAATTTAACTTTGAAATAGACTTCTTCAGGACTATAGGCATTTGTAGGTTATGCCTTAGTATTTCAACAAATGTTCTGGACTTTTTAGGCCTTTCTTGATGCATAGAAAGTGTCTAGAACCGTCATTAAAATAGGTATTGAATTTCTTGGATTTTCTCTGTTTTTAAGGGTTTTTCAGGTAATTTTCAAAAAATTTGAGGTTATGTTTTTGTTTATTTGGTGTGATATTGTCCACTTTCATATATTTTAAGTAATATAGCATCTTCTGGAATTCGTTATTTTAGAAAAACGAATTGAACCAAACTGAAAATTTGTGTATTCTAGGGCACACATCATTCTTTAAAAAATAACCCGCCTGCTGAATCCAATTAGTTACTGCAAATTGTATGTATATCTACTTTTTTGTGAAAGTAAAGGCGTTTGGTTGTACACCTTACAAAAACTTATTTGATTCAATATTTGCTGCTACTACATGGCTGACACAACATTTTTATCCTTAAGATGTAATCGAGTCACCTTCCGATACATATATCATATCTAGGTATATGATGTTTGTATGGGATGGTAACTCCATCAGATCAAAACTACTAAATGGATGGCACTGACTACCTGGAGTAACATATAGAATCCAGGAAAAGAGTGTATCGGGCAGCTATGGTCAGGAGCTAGTTTCCAATATGTAGCTAAGAGAAGAGCTACCATTACTGTTAACCAGATAGTGACTAGAGGCTTCTTTCAGACTGGCTCCATGAATGAATCTGGTAGTGAATCTGCAAGTGAGAAAGGAAGGAAGACTGACTCCAGTGGCTCAGGTTCTGGCAGTGAAAGGTATTATATTAAAAGTTATATTTTTTTTTTGAAAAAGTTTTATATTCTTATGTCCACATGTTATTATAATAAACATTTCATAAATTTAACAGCGATAGCGGTTCTTCTGGTTCCTCAGGTTCTGGATCTGAAAGGTCTGGTTCTATCAAATCTGGTGATAATGGGTCTAACAATAGCAATGCAACAAAGTCCCCAAAACATAGTCATGCCAATTCATCTAAATCGGATCACCATACAGACAGAAATTCATCAGATGATTACTCTCCAAAGTCAAAATCTAGAAATAATCATGGAAAGGTGAAATCTGATTTATGGGAAGATAACCCAGATATCTATGGTATACGACGTTCAGCTCGATCACGAAAAGAACCAGATAGATTGCGACTAGCTGCTGAAAATAGTGACTCTAGTGAAAAAGGAAGAAACAGGAAAAAACATAGAAAAAGAAGGTAGATCTACAGAACACAATCATAAATACTCAAATTAATAAGCTCTGAAAGCATGTAATTTCTTTATACAGTTTAAATTGTTTTTAGTGACTCGTGGAATTCAAATTCATCTGAAAGTGATAGTGATACAAAAGGTTCCCCACCTCCACCTTCAAAACGACCAGGCCAAAGAAGTGTACCTCTTAGAAAAAAGAAACCAGCTAGAAGAAGAAAATTCTCAAGTGATGATGAGGAAAGCACAGAAGGGTCCGATGAAGATGGAAGAAGGTAGGCAACTTAAGCTTCAACTTATATTTTACTATGTATTAACTTTCACATTTACTAAAAGTCTCACATATTATCAGACAAGCTACAAGGAGAATGGGTGCTGCAGTTAGTTATAAAGAAGCTAGTGATGAACAAACAGATTCTTCTGATCTTTTGGAGGTTGATGGTGAGGGTGAAGCTGAGGTTGAACCTGAACCAGAGGACAACAGCGAAACAATTGAAAGGGTTCTTGGGAACCGACGTGGCAAGAAAGGAGGTATTTATTTCTTGGTTGTCAATATAGCTATTTATGTAATTACATCATAACTTGTCTTGCACTCTTAAGTGTTAATTTTCATTTGCATTTTGTTGGTGCAAATACAATGTTGAATTTTAGCTAATGTCTTCTTATCATTATGCAGTCACTGGCAATGTGACTACAGTCTATTATATAGAGGAGAATGGAGATTTAAATGAAGGCTGCAATCCTGATGATGAAGAGACTACTGAACCTCAGTACCTGATCAAATGGAAAGGCTGGTCACACATTCACAATACATGGGAGTCTGAAAGATCTCTTGCAGAACAAAAAGTTAAAGGGATCAAGAAATTAGAGAATTATATAAAAAAAGAAGGAGAACTAGCATGGTGGAGAAAACAAGCTGGACCTGAAGACATTGATTACTTTGAATGCCAATCTGAGCTGCAATTAGAGTTGGTCAAAACATACAATTTTGTGGAAAGGATCATAGGTACATAAATCTATTTGTTTTAATATTTTTGACATCATAGAAATATGTGACTAACATTTAGATAACATGATTTGTGTTTCAGCTGAGCAGACTCGAGATCTTGAGGGAGGTGAAACTGTAAGAGAATATTTTTGCAAGTGGGAGTCCCTACCATATGCAGATGCAACTTGGGAAGACTCAGTTCTGATAGAAAGGAAATGGCCAGAGAAAGTAGATCATTTCAAATTAAGAGAAGCTGCTAAAACTACTCCTACAAGACATTGTCCAGTTTTAAGAAGAAGACCAAAGTTTCACCAGCTCAAAGAACAACCTGAATATATGGGAAAAGACCAGGTAACTATATGATTGTTTGCATTCTAATTCAATTTTATTAAATAATACAATGGGCCCACAAGAAACACATAGTCATGTCAAATAGGTACTTACTTTAATAACATTTCATAATCACAACAACAACAATCATCAAACGCGAAAATATTTTTGTTAGCAAGAGCTTCCTCTAAACTATAATAACTTTTAATAATTAATCTTTTTTAAATAAATGATTTAAAATTTTGATCTGACATTGTTTTAACACTATTTTACCGAACAAAAAACAAAAATTTTGCTAATCTTGTTTTCGGGACTAGAAAGTTTTTTGTACCTTGTATTGTAATCATGTCTCTCGTAATTAACATTTTTGTAATTGTGTTGTTTTTGGCATAAATCAAATTTTGGTAAATATATTCTCCAACCATCATTAAGAAGCCTACTTCCTTAAATTTGTCCCTACAAGATTCCAAAAACCTTAAGCCTAGTACGTATCGTTTTGCGCGCTTCTGTAATACAAAATAAAAGCCAATTTGTATCGGCTGCTCTTCCCCCAAAATTGTTTGCCGTAGGTTATAACCGAGTGGAAATAAGCGATAGGCGAATAGGCGTAGATATAGACCATACGTGCTGCTCTTCCCCCTATTGCCGAGCAGTCTTTTTGTTAGTGCGTCAATGTGAACGCTCCAAGTTAACTTGTGTCAAGTCACACTATGAGTTATACTAAATCTCTCTAGTATGTATTTCATAAGACGTCCAGAAAGACTATTGGTTTATTAAGTTACAAGACTCCTTAATAACCAAACTGGTATCGTGTGAAAACAAAATAACCTCTATATTATTGAGTACTCATTTATGTATATATGTCAAATAGAGGGAACAAGATTGAACCCTGAGGTACACCTATTGATTTTACCCACTGTAGAGTTGCCTTTAACTGTGTTAATTGAGTTCTGTTGCTAAAATAGGCTTTAAAATTTCTAATTCGACTCCAGAAACTCTGTTGTGTTCTAATTTCCCGATAGTATGTCATGGGAAATGTAGTCAAATGCTTTGGACAGGTCACAGAAAACGCCGAATGTTTTCTGTGACCCTTCCAGGCCATTATAATATGACCACTAACTAGTCTTATGATAGCATCATTTGTTGATTTATTTTTCTGGAAGTCACACTGCCGTGTAAATAATATTTCCCTATTTAGAAAAGCAATAATTCTTCTGCTAAGTACTTCGCAAAAATCTTGCTAAGACTCAATTGTTCCTTTTTTGTGTATTGACACCATTTTAGCTATCTTCATTTCATCCGGGAAGACTCCCGTTAGGACCTATCATTAATTTATCATCATTGGTAATCTGTTTCTATTTTTGCGTTTTGGTGTATTGTACCAGTAGTAGTCATTAGAGTTTATAGGCTTAAGTGATCTTATTTTTTTAATTATGAGTTGGTTAGTGATTACAGATAAGCAGTAATAATCATCGGTTTTACGCTTTAACTTATTTAAATATGCCAGCAATTCCGTCAAAAAACACATCAATGATTGCGTCAGATTGATCGATACATTTTCAAAATTAGTATTAAAGTGATGCACACATTTTTGTTCGCGTAGTAGATTTGTTTGGCGTTCCAACACTAAGTTTTACTATAGTTTTTTACGTATTCCTTTTTTGTTAATGTTGATGTCTCTCAATAGACCTTACAGTGAATTCACTCCCTAATAATGAATCTGCATCTGAGGCTCCATTTTGAATAACACCAACTCAACAAAATGGCGGCCGTGACGTTTTTCATTGACCAAATGGGAATGGGCTATCAATGACACAATTTAAGAAAATAAAATTGTATTATTTCTAAAAATACTCATTGTTTATTATTATTTATTAAGTAATGATGATTATGATTACAGATATACTTGACGACTATTATTTATAGGTAGCATACATTTTCAAATACGTATACATTAGAGTAAGGACAACTTAAAATTTCCATTATGTAGGTACTCAATTCACTTTAATTTGTTGAGTGCTATAATCAATACGACTTGGCTTGGCCGCCATTTTGTGTAACAAAATACTGCAACGCATGGTATGACGTGTTTTCATGATGTAGGCAAATATAGGTAGGACACTAGATTTTGTTAAAACGAGAATGTCTTGTTAGATAAACAGTCTTATCAATTATTATGAGACAATGAAAAATAAGTTCTATGTTATTGTTGCGAAAGTTTTGTGATTTTAATAGATTACATACTAAAAATAGATATGCTTGTAATATGAGAACGAATTAAGCTAAATTTTATTTTGTAATACACAACTACTTATAACGGTTCAATCGAACTAGCTTCTGATATTTGCTCGGATTATTCTGTTATTTTTGATAGAGACAAATAGTTTTTTTTTTTAAGTTGCTTGTTGGTAATTCGATACAACGCCATCTCGTGGCTTTTGCTCAAAATAGACACTGGGTCTCTCTTGGAGTTTGCTTCGCCTGCGGACTTTCGGCGGCTTAGAATTTCGCGCGGAACACTACAGCTGTCGCTACTAGTACGAAGGCCGACCTTGAGTTTAAAACTGACTGACCTTTTGTATTTTGGTTGAGTTTTGTCTTTATTCATAGGCTTTATAAATAAAATCTATTTAAGAGTAAATATTTACTCTGACGAAAACACATGAAAATAAAACGTAACCTTTACCTGCCTGAAAACCAGCGCAGTATAGGTTAAATGCTCTAATACTGCAACATGCTGAGGCTGGGACCTATTTTACCCATAATAATTATCGTTTCCTTTTATATTTATGTATAAACTACCTAGTGAATAAAATGTTTTTATGATTTTTGGGTAAAATAAATTATCTCTCTCTATTATTGGATTGCGATTGAACATTTAATCATGTTTATGAAAGTAAAGTATGTTGTTAATTTAATAAATTTATTTGTGTTTTTGATTCCAGAGTTTTGTACTTAGAGATTATCAAATGGATGGATTGAACTGGATGATACATTCCTGGTGTAAAGACAACTCTGTTATTCTTGCAGATGAAATGGGCTTAGGAAAAACCATACAGGTAATAAATATTGTAATGGTAGGATTTGAATTATCTCAACTTTTTCTATTTTAATTAATTGTTTATTTTTTCAGACAATTTGTTTTTTGTACTACCTTTTCAAGTCTCAACAGTTGTATGGGCCCTTTCTTTGTGTGGTACCTTTGAGCACAATGACAGCTTGGCAAAGAGAATTTGTACAGTGGGCACCAGATATTAATGTTGTGACATATCTTGGTGATGTGTCCAGCAGAGATATTGTAAGTCTTCTTAATCTTACTCTTCAATTTAATTTGTTTCTATTGTGTTTTCGAATAAAATATAATTATTGTTTTTCAGATACGATCATTCGAATGGAGTTTTGCAAGCTCAAAAAGACTGAAATTCAATGCAATATTGACCACATATGAAATTTTACTCAAGGATAGACAGTTTTTGAGGTCGTTCAGCTGGGCGTGTTTGCTAGTTGATGAAGCTCACCGGTTAAAAAACGATGACTCCTTGCTGTATAAAGCCTTGAAAGAGTTTGATACCAACCACAGGCTTCTTGTAACTGGCACCCCCTTACAGAATTCCTTGAAGGAGCTTTGGGCCCTGTTGCATTTTATTATGCCATACAAGTATGTAATTTTTTTAATTAATATATTGTTATCCTGTTACCTAGTATTTTTGATGAAATAATAATAATGTACTTTTAGGTTTGAGTCATGGGAAGACTTTGAAAAAGACCATGAAGATGCTGCTACAAAAGGATATGAAAAACTTCATAAGCAATTAGAGCCTTTTATATTGCGGCGGCAGAAAAAAGACGTCGAGAAATCTCTACCTGCAAAAGTAGAACAGATTTTGAGGGTAGAAATGACCTCAATACAAAAGCAATACTACAAGTGGATTCTCACGAAGAACTACAGCGCTCTACGAAAAGGTGTGAAAGGATCTATAAACACATTCATAAATATCGTGATTGAACTTAAAAAATGCTGTAATCATGCCCTATTGACCAAACCAGAGGATTACGAGTCGAGAGCATCACTAGCCACAACTGACGCTGTTGAGGTAATACTCAATCTTGACCAAATTCTATTTTTGCCTAGGCGTTATAAAAGTTTTTGATAAAATTTTGCTTTTATTACAGAAATTGTTAAGAGGTTCTGGGAAACTTCTTCTGCTAGATAAGCTGCTATGCAGGCTTAAGGAGACTGGCCACAGGGTTCTCATATTTTCTCAAATGGTCAGGATGTTGGACATACTTGCTGAGTACTTGCAAAGGCGGCATTTCCCGTTCCAACGGCTAGATGGAAGCATAAAAGGGGAAATAAGAAAGCAGGCCCTGGACCATTTCAACGCAGAAGGCTCGCAAGACTTTTGTTTCCTGCTGTCGACCCGCGCGGGTGGATTGGGAATTAATTTGGCTACTGCTGATACTGTGATAATATTTGACTCCGATTGGAATCCACAAAATGATCTACAAGCTCAAGCTCGCGCTCATCGCATAGGACAGAAAAATCAGGTAAAGTTATTATACATTCATTAAAATATTGTAAATGTGCGAGTAGTCGGTTTTTCTAGGCAAATATTGGTCAAATATGCAATAATAAACCAAGTGTATCGCGGAAAGAGGCTAGTTTTACAGATAAAGAAAAATTTTAGAGAAAACATGGACAGAAGCATGTATAGTAGAGCGTTCTTTTTATTGGTATTTGATATTGTTTTTTTTTTCACAGGTCAACATTTATAGATTAGTCACTGCCAGGTCCGTGGAAGAGGATATTGTAGAAAGAGCGAAAAGAAAGATGGTTCTAGACCATCTCGTTATTCAAAGGATGGACACCACTGGAAGGACTGTTCTGAACAAGCGTGATAGTGGCACTTCTGGGACGACTGCAAACAATCCATTTAACAAAGAAGATCTAAATGCAATATTGAAGTTTGGTGCTGAGGAGTTGTTCAAAGATGATGATGAGAATGATGAGGAACCTGTCGTAAGTTTCATATTATTTCGATTTGAGAAATGTAAATGATTAGTAAGAATCTAAAACTACATTTATCTTACAGTGTGATATTGATGAAATCCTGCAACGTGCAGAAACGCGCGACGAAGGGCCTACAATGGTGGGGGACGAGCTCCTTTCTGCCTTCAAAGTAGCTAGTTTCGCCTTTGATGAGGACAAAGCTGTTAGGGAAGTCAAGAAAGAAAATAATGAGGAAGACCCTAAAGACTGGGTAAGTTCTTGTCTTAAATTTGAAACGGCTACAAGTTCTTTGCAAATTAGTTTTTAATAATTTCTTTGCTTTTTTAGGAAGATATTATACCGGAAAACATTCGTAAAACAATTGCTGAGCAAGAGAAGAACAAAGAGATGGAGGACTTGTACTTACCACCCAGGCGTAAAAACTTGCAGCAAAATGATGCTGAAAGTAAGTTTTCTACAGTTGTTTTTTTTTTTTGGTCTATAGATTAACTGCCAGTGCCACCTGTATTTAACCCATGGCGAAAAAAGGTTTCACGCATACATATATCTGTTAGTCTACCCGCGGCATCGGAAGTTCTGAAATGAAGGAACCAATTTTGATTAATTTTTTGATGTCTTCATCTAGCGTTTTCTTAGCTTTTTTGATAATCGGTGGAACCGTTTTAATGTTTATTAACATTCTTGAAAAGAAAATCATCTACGGGGTTTTTTGATTTCGAATGAGACTAGCTTTGTACATAGTTGAAATTTTCACAGAAGGTGGCCGCAAACGTCGCGGGCGTTCCTCCGCCGATGGCCAAGATGGTGATGGAGTGGATGGCGATGGTGAAGCTGACAGCGATTACTCTGAAGGCGACGGCAGCGAAGGCGACGACCGACCAAAGAAAAGGGGACGTCCACCGGCCTCGCATAGAGAAAAAATTAAAGGGTTCACTGATCAAGAGGTAACATTTCTTAAACATGACGTTCTCCCAAAGAAAAAAAAGATTGCTCGTTTCAACAATTCGGAGTGGCTTATCATATCTCTATTTCTGAATGTGGCCTCCTATTGCCTCCGCTCTAGACGGTCATGATTCCTCGACATCCAATCATGGCCTGCCTGCTGTTATCAGATGTCGTCAACCCATTTTTCCAAAATCTTTTTAATTTACGATTGCAAAGTTAAGCATTTTGTAACATATAAGAAGCTTATTTTATCGATTTGCAGATCAGAAGATTCGTCAAGAGTTATAAGAAATTCTCAGCGCCCACGAAACATTTGGATAGCATAGCGTGTGACGCAGAACTCCAAGAAAAGCCATTGGCTGATCTAAAAAAACTCGGAGAGGTCTTAGAGGAGCGGTGTAAAGCTATGTTGAACGAACCTGCAGAACCGAGTATGTATAAATAATAATATGAACAAATAATGCTGGACAGTCCACACAGTATCACTTTCCATTTATCGCATTGTAGTTATTATAGTTTATTTAGTACTAATACGAGTTACGAATCATCTAAACTTTTCAGATGAACCAAATGAATCTGGACGCAAAAACAATGTGAGGAAATTCAAACTTGGTGGAGTACCTGTTAACGCAAAAACATTTTCGGCGGCACTGGACGAGCTGGCGCCCTTAGACGTTTTCTTGCCAGATACTAAAGAAGAAAGACTAAAATGGCAATTAGATTTCAGGTAAAATAACGAATCAAATAATTTAGTATCTGTAGTTTAGCAACTTTTTTTACATGATTATCGTTTACATATTACGTCCATTGTAGGACGCGACCGGCTAATTTTGATGTCGAATGGGGGGTAGCGGATGACTCCAAATTGCTCGCAGGCATTTACCAATATGGAATGGGTTCTTGGGAAGCCATCAAAATGGACTCATCATTTGAAATAAGCGACAAAATTCTCACAAATGAAGAGAAAAAACCTCAAGCAAAGCATTTGCAGTCACGTGCGGAGTACTTGTTGAAAGTAATAAAGAAACTTCTTGATCAAAAGAATGGAAAGCAAAGGAAGACGAAACCTCGAGCGAAGCGCGCTAACAAAGAACCAGTCACAAAAGATATCATTGAGGATGAAGTAAGCTCAGGAGATGATAAGAAAAATAAAACTTCAAAGACTGATAAAGCTGAAAAGGTTTGTATCAGATCCTTTCTTTATTTTTAATGTCACTTAATTTATAATGTGAATTTTAAATAAATTAGAATTTTTTACAGGGTAAATTAAAACCAGATGACATCTTAACACATGATGAAACCTCAAATGATAGAACAGTGAAGGATAAAAAGAGAACAAGGAAGGATAGAACAAAAGGGGAGAAAACGAAAGGCCGCAAAAAACCCGCTGGTCCAATGCATTTTACTGCCAATAATGAACCACGGGCTTTGGAAGTATTGGGTGACTTAGATCCCAGTGTCTTTGAAGAGGTTAGTTATATCTTATGGAAAATGCGGGCAAGTTGCATTGGTCCGACATCTTTTACTTTATTTATTAATCTAAAACGTTTATTACAGTGTAAGGAAAAAATGAGACCTGTAAAGAAAGCATTAAGAGCGTTAGACAACCCTGACCAAACACTAAACGAGACTGAACAGGTAGCGAAAACAAGGTCGTGTCTCGCACAAATCGGAGCCCAGATCGACATCTGCTTAGAAGTATATCCAGATTATGACAAAAAGGCAGAATGGAGAAGTAATCTCTGGTATTTCGTATCAAAATTTACGAATTTCGACGCAAAACAGTTGTACAGGTTGTACAAATATGGATTAAAAAAACCTGATGGCCCAAAGAGATCAGGGAAGCATAAAAAAGAAAATGTTAAGGTATGTATGTTTTTAGATATTAGGTTATTCCTTATCAAAATTCAACAGCTTTGTATGACAACAACACAATTTTATATTCCACAGAATAACAAAAATAACCACGTTGTGAACAACCACGACAAAAATAAAAAAGAAAAACGGGATAACGGAACTGCAAAGAAAGCTAAGAAGGAAAAGACAGAGAAGACGGAGAAATCTACTAAAGTGAATAACGATAAAATTCCGCATGCATCAGGTGTGAAGAGGAAGTTAGAGGACGGCGAATGCGATCCTGAACCCACCGACTCGAAACGCCATGAGCGGTAAGTTATGTGTGCGGAAGTCATAATCATCTAATACTTGCAATTTCCCTTTTCATTCATGTCGCTAGCATGCTTCTACTAATATTATCATAGCTTGCTGTGCTCACGACCATACCGCTTCTCCATCCCTGCAGACGTAAACACAAGCATAAGGATCGGAATAGGGAAGGGAACCTGAAGACGGACGATTTGATATACAGAGAGCGGAGCCGGTCGGAGCGCGAGCGAGACCGGGAACGGGACCGGGACCGAGACAGAGAGCGGGATCGGGAGCGCGACCGGGAACGTGATCAGAAGCGGGACAGGGAGCGGGACCGCGAGCGGTCTCGGACGCGACGAGACAGCGGCGGGCTAGGTACGCCGCGGTCACGGCCTGCGTACGGCATGCCACATCCGCATCCCGACCACCCGGCGCACCCTGCCTGGACGCCGCCTGCATACCCCGGCCCCAGGCAGTATCGCGGCGACCGGACCTCGCGACAGCACGATAAGAGAAGGTTGGTTATTCTCCATTTATTAATAAACTAGCTGCTGCCCGAGCCTTCGCTCGCGTTTTATTGGGATAAAAAATAGCCTATATGTTATTCCAGGTCCCAAACTATACCCATACCAAATTTCAGCCTAATCATTTCAGTAGTTTTTGCATGAAAGAGGAACAAACATCCATACATCCATACTTACAAACTTTGACATTTTTAATATTAGTAGGTATTTTATTGCTGGGAAAAGACAATTACAATCCAAAGTGCTTTCGTGTTTTGAATTTTGCTTGGTTTACGTGAGTATCGACTTTTGATCACGAAAGTTATCGTGATCAAAAGTCGATACTCAGTCGTGGTCGATACTTTGAGAAATAATTGTACCTAACCACAGTTTCGTTTGCTTTAGCAGGTACGGTACTGCCGCATACGCCGCGTCGAGTTTGCAACCTAGTGCTTATGGCACGTACTATGATAGTTCGACAGCCTTGGCGCCCGGCATGGTCTTCCCCTCGGTGCGACCTTACCCCGAGGAGTGGCGGGGCTACGCGCAACCCGAGGGGTATCCATATGAGGAGCGGGAATACGAACGGGAAGTGTATAGGCGCGACTACGACCGACGAGCCCCGCCAACTTGACTCTAGCTCTAGCGTAGGTATGAACACTCACCTTGTGTAAATACAGTTGTAATTTCTGTAAATAGTCTTTAGTTTTACGATTCTGATGATGTTGCTGGTCTAATCGATTTTAAAGTGTAAGCGACAATAGTGCTGTGGTTTTATCTATGGTGACAGCATAGATCCATCTTGTGACTATAATAGCGCCGCCCGTCTGGATGTATAGTGAATTTATTTATTGCCGAATCTGTTCTCGTTTGTTGATGTACAGGTTTTAGATAATGAACACCAATTTTACAGTATGGTATTAAATTCTGCCGCTCATTTTATCTGTCTTGTCTTTATTGTATTTTGTTAATTTAATCTGATTCTATATTTATTTGATGTACCATCATCACTTATGTTTGTAATGAATGAAATTAAAGTGATATAATGTAGTAGTGGATAGGTAGATAATGTACAAAACTAGAAATTGTTAGTAGATTTGCGCGTTTTTTTTTAAATCATGTGCGTTCAAGATTCGTGTATAGTTGGATGAATGAGGCACATAATTTAACTTTTTCATTGCATTTTCGCAGTGTTGTATGTGTGATTGATTTGTAATTTTATTTCTCATTCTTTGTGCATTTCTAGAGTCCTAGGACTCATACAGTCCTATTTTTATACATTATGTAAATTCCTATTCTCCTTTCAAATAACTAAAGGAAATGTAATAAGAGTCAACGCATCTTAAATGGTTCTTTACCATTATTTAAAAATAAACATATTAAAGTTGAGAGTATGTCTTTCTCTTGTGGAGTTTGCTCCACAACCCGAAAAAGGCACCAGTTCTCATAACACTTTCATTGTTTGAAAGTCTCGATTAACATCCATCTACAGGTCAGTGGAGCACCGCCGCGCAGGGCCGAACTGGCCATATAGCGAGGGTGGCGATTGCTAGCCGAGCCCCAGCCCCTGCGGGCCCCCGACGGGCCCGGCTTGCAAGTCTGTGGTAGGACGGGTGAGGACTACCTAGGGCCCAGCTCTAGGGCAAGGGGCTCGCGCTAGCTAAGGCTCAGCTCTTGCAACTTTTAGGTCAAGAAGATAGTAAGAACATAGAGAAAAATTATTATTATATTTTGCCGTGTTGACTGTGAAAAGATAACATCTCCCTGAAACTTGTTCCCTGAACAGCAACAAAAGTACAACAACAGATATTTTGACGTGTAATACACAACATTCAACATATTTTATCAAGTGCGAGTTCGGTGCGTTTCCGTAATTATAAGATATTTTTCTTTCCAAATTTCATGATTCTACGTCAACGTGATGTAGGTAGGTACCCTATAGGTTTGTCGCTTGCAAAAAACATTTTTTTTTACGTATTTACGGTTTTCAGATTTTCCCCTTGTACTATAAGGCCTTGCTTCTTGCCGAATTTCATGATTCTAGGTCAACAGGAAGTACCCTATAAGGTTTTCGGTCCATGGTGAGAATCAAATGTTATTTTTTATGTGAATAAACTACAAATTCACAATTTTCGGATTTTCCCTTTCTTTGTGCTATATGTCACCGGGAAGTACCTTGATCCATGGTGAGAATCCTACTAATATTATAAATGTGAAAGTTTGTATGGATGGATGTATGGATATTTGTTACTGTTTCACGCTAAAACTACTGAACCGATTGGGATGAAATTTGGTTTGGGACCTGGAATAACATATAGGCTATTTTTTATCCCGATAAAACGCAGGCGAAGGCGCGGCCACAGCTAGTCAAATATATTTTTTTATTTCAATTAATTATAAATTCACGGGGTTCGGATTTTTCTCTTTAGTTGGGCTATAAGAACTTTCTTCTTGGCAAATTTCATGATTCTAGGTCAACGGGAAAGAATAGATTTGGTGCATTTGATTACCATACAAATTTGAAAAAAAAACGGCTGTAAGTTTTGATTGCGTTGACTTAGAAGTTTGATTTATCACGGCTCCAAGAGGTTACGGACCTGAGTATTTGATGTTAATTTCAAATCGATAGCTCCACGCGTTTCTGAGAAAAGAGGGTTGATAGACGGACAGACAGACAGACGGACAACAAAGTGATCCTATAAGGGTTCCGTTTTTCCTTTTTAGGTACGGAACCCTAAAAAAGTCGGGTCCCGCTTGTAAGTTGCCACCCGGGCACTTCCGGCCCAGTCCGACCCCGCTGCGCCCCGGCTCGCCCCTGCTGGTCGCACTGGCGAGGCTAGGCAGTGAAAGCGTTAATCTATCGATCCATAAGTTTTAACAAAACAGATCCCTACCTTCACGGTTAGTCTTCATTACCCAGAGCTAGTATAGTATAAAATCTGTGCCCAGAGCAAAACCTAAATGCTCTTAGCTGTCTATCTAACAATAGGTGTATATCAATGTTGACATGTCCTTCAATCGGATTTTGTAACAGGCATCTGTTATAGGTTCAACAACTTATAATAAAACTGTAACAGGTCCAATTCTGTACATTGAAGATATTTTGAAATTTTTTTTTGGAGGGATCTCTATTATCGTTACTGATGCCAAAAATGAAACTTTTTTCCATCATGTCTGTCTGTCTGTCTGTCTGTATCTTGGCCGCGCATAACTCCGAAACTACTGCATGTATTCAAATGAAACTTGGCAGGATTTGAGTTCATACTATGCGAAAGGACATAGGATACTTTTCATCCTGGATTTCAATAGGGTTCCCTTGGGAGAGGGGATGAAAGTAAAATTTCGTGGCTGCGTATAGCGCCGAAACTACTGAAGGTATTCAAATGAAATTTAGCATAAATTGAGATCATACTACAAGAAAGGCCATAAAATACATTTATCCCGGAATTCAGAAGGGTTCCCTTGGGAGAGAGGATGGAAATGAAATTTTGGGCAGCGCGTGGCGCCGAAACTAATGAATGTATTGAAATGAAACTTGGAACAATTTGAGTTCCCCCCACTGTGGGGTACCGGCAGTGGAGCCCCAGGAAGTGGGGGCCCGGACGTGGGGACCCCCAGCAGTGGGGCCCCTCATGCAACCGGACCCTTCCAGTAGCCCCCCGCAGTGGGGCCCTCACATTGCCCCGCAGTGGGACCTCAGTAGCCTCCACAGTGGGGGCACCGGCAGTGGGTCCCCGGAAGTGGGAGCCGCCGGCAGATGGCCCCCCGAAGTGGGCCCCCTTTTTTACCCCCCAGTGGTACACACTCAGTAGCTCCCACAGTGGGGGGCACCGGCAGTGGGGCTCTCGGCAGTGAGCCACATTGCCCCGCAGTGGGACCCACAGTAAGCCCCCGCAGTGGGACCCACAGTAGGCCCCCGCAGTGGGGCCCCCACATTGCCCCGCAGTGGGATCCACTCAGTAGCCCCCCACAGTGGAGGGCACCGGCAGTGGGGGCCCCCGGCAGTTTTCCCCCACAATGGGCCTCCACATTGACCGGCAGTGGGACCCCCAGTAGCCCCCGTAGTGGCCCCCCCCACAGTAGCGTAAAATTTCTTGGCTGCGCATAGCGCTGAAACTACTGAATGTAGTCAAATGAAATTTGGCATGATTTAAGTTCATACTACGAGGAAGGTCATGTAATATTTTTTATCCTGGAATTCGTTAGAGTTCCCATGGGATTGGGGATGGAAGTGACATTTCACGGCCTCAAATAGCGCAAAAACTACTGAATGAATTCGAATGAAACTTAGCATGATTTGAGTTTATACTACGAGGAAGGACATAAAATACGAGTCCAGTTTAGAACTGGACAATAGATGTGTAGTGCCCTATTCTCCAGTAGGTACTATCAAAAGCTATTGAAGCGCATAATATACCTAGGTAAATGTGGAGCTGTGTGACGTCCAGTCAATAAAATCTAGGTAGGGATCTATGTATTTCAAGGTAGGTATGTATATATATATGTATACTACAATAATAAAAATAAGGTTTGTGAGGTTGTAGGGGTAAGGGCGTAATTTCTGAATCAACTGAGCCCATTTTGAAAATTATTTTACCTATTGAAAACCACGTTATTTGTGAGTGTTATAGGCTATATATTAACCAACCAAAAAATTTTACTGACCAACGAAGTGGGCACGGGACAGCTAGTTAGTATATAAATTCCTTGGTTCAACCCACGTATTGCTTTGACGTGGGGCAGGTATCGAAGTATAACGTAATGCGCATGCCTGGTGGTCCATTAAGCCGACCTTTACGTCAGTCTCTCCCCGGCATTGGGGTCACGAAATTGTCTTGGAGCGACTGATTAATATAAACGAACAGTTTGCGTGTTATTGTTCTGAAATCAGCCTTGCTAAGCATTGGAACCAATGGTAAGTTCCTGCCCAAGTACCTACTTATTAAATTGGTATTTTATAGGACTCTGGTATTCATAAGTTTTGCAATCCGTTTACGACCGATCGATCGAAACACTTAGGACTTGTCACCTGTTTTGGGGATTAAATACTTGGTCGTGTTGAACTGTTATATGAATACCTACTCAGTACCCTTATAAGTTAATTCATGGAACTATCATCAGGTAGATATTTCATAAATGTATAAGTCGTATAAAAGAGATTCGTTATATTAGAATTAGTTTTATGAGTGAGAATGCTTATGAATCTAAATTGAAGAATGAATACATGATTTTTGTTCTAGCTTTCTGAGCAGTTATAGAATACGATGTGTGATGGTTGCAAGAGAGGCCAAGAGCGGCTCTGGTGCCGAAAAATGATCACATGGTCCCTGTTGTCAATATTAGTAGTAGCGGCGGACTGTTGCTACGTTTTCCCAAGTGGTAAGCTAAGATTACCTACCTATGTGACCGATACTGATCGATGTGGCGCGGCGGGCGAAGGTCCGCCTTGGGGCAAATGTTTGTACGATCTGCAAATATTTGTTTCGGGTGTTCTGGGTATTTTCTATGTATAATAAAAAAATATCTATCTATGTAATATATTGTATTAAGTATATCAGTCATCTAGTACCTATAACACAAATATGATGAGAAATAGGGGCTAGATGATGTTGTGTGCATTGTCCAACATAATTTATTTATTTATGTAGTTAGATTACCTAGAATCTAGAGACAGAGTCAAATCTAAATAGTTATTCTGTGGAAGAACAATCACAGATCATCTTCATCATCACCTGATTATAGTAGCCTACCTACAAACTTCCTCCTAGCCATACAAAAATGAGACATCACGTATCACGATGACGTCTTGAAACCATCGGCAATCCAAACGGAGAGACCGTTTCAGATTAGGTTTTGAATCTTTTGACAAGTTAATTAGCGTTTAAGATTGTATAAGATTGATTCTACTAATCTGAGTAGTTTTAATATTGGTCTAGTACCTAAGTTAACCCGAGGAGACATTTATGTAGGCGACTGGACTTTAAAATACGTATGTCAAAAAATCACACTCGTCTTTCTTCAAATATTTTCTCACCCAGGCCTTAAAATTTTCACTGTCCCCCATGGAGTATCCTGTCCCCTAACTCCTAACCCTCTGCCTTCCTTCTACCATGAAGAATGATAAACACCTTTTCACGTAGAACTTCGTAGCGCGTGCTACGACGCTACGCACAGTCTTCGTTCAAAAGATATTCGTAGCGCGTGCTACGAGGACTCTCGTAGCATTAAAGGTTTTCGTAGGGCTTCGCCGTCTCTCGTAGCATTCAAAAGATTTCAACGCGCTAATGCAACTCGCTTTTGTACAACAATTTATTTGTCATAGAACTTCGTAGGTCGTGCTCCGACGGGCCATTCTTGCATAAGACTGTGTGTGTATGTGTAAATTTGTGCAAACCCATCTCGCAACTGACCTTCGTGCTGTCTGCATACCACCATCTCGCACGACATCTTCGCGTTGTCCATTCCAGACGTACCGAACCCGTGTAGCGGAGTGACTTGCGGCCCCGGCGCCCTCTGCCGGCCAACTCCCGATGGCCGTGCCTACGACTGCGAATGCCCCACCTCTTGCCCCAACTACGGTGACCACGAAGGCTCGCGTCCGCTGTGCGCAAGCGACGCTCACGACTACTCCGGCGATTGTGAAATGAGAAGAGCTGCTTGTGAAGCTAATACTAATATCACTTTCAAGTATTACGGTAAATGTGGTAAGTTGAACGCTTTGTCTGCCGTGCTTAAGGAACCTTTACGCGCTGCTCTAAGGTTTGAAAGTCCATTATTCAGACGCGAAGCTCTATGGTTGCTAGCAAAACCGAAAGAAGGCGACTACAGTGACGACGTCAGAGGCCCAGTGAGCGAAGGTCCGCCTGCGATGCAGAAGGTTGCGGGTTCGATTCCCGGCGCGGGACTAATGTTTATATGAATTGCAGGCGTTTGTTCCGGTCTGGGCTCCGTTTATCCGAACTTTCGCATTAATAACAGTGTGATAGGTATGTGTTGGAATGTGAGCAAACTCTGCTTTCTTTGTTACCATCAGGTTCGCTTATTGATACTGTGTGAATTTGTCCAGCCAGTATTATTTATTTATTTTTATGCTGTGAGCTGATTCATATAATTCCACTTTATTTTCTAGACCCGTGTGCCGGCGTGACCTGCCCAGATCCAGAAGTCTGCCAGCTAGACGATCACCGTTCGCCGTCTTGCCGCTGTGCTGAACCCTGTCCTCTCGAGTTCTCTCCAGTCTGTGCTTCCGACGGCAAGACCTACTCCAACGAGTGTCAGATGCATCGCGAGTCGTGCCGAGCGAGGAAACAGCTGAAAATCATTTTCAAGGGGCAGTGCAGTTCAGGTGGGTTTTCCCATGCTGTATACATATTGCCAATGCAAACTCCGACCCTATTTGCAGATTTTAATTACCGAGACGCCGCGTACGCTTCATATCTACGCTTCGAGTCCGACGTAATGGACGCGACGGAACTTTAATCAGAACAGTTTCTCATTTTCTCATTAGTTGACATTTTTATAAACCTCTTCAATTCCTGTCTGTACGATTGCAATTTCAGTCTCTTATGCCTATTTTCTATCTACTAATAATGATGACAACGCAACGAATTAAATGTCACCGCAACGCCCAAATCCATAATAATATTAAAAATTCGAAAGTAACTCTGTCTGTTACCCTTTCACTCCTAAACGACTTAAAGGATCTCAATGTTTGGGAGGGAGGTAGATTGTATCCCGTGGACGGACATAGTCTACTTTTTATTCCGTAAAATTGTCGATCGTCTGTAAATTTAAATCCATTCAGGTGTGGTAAATACGCGCTAAATTAGTTTACAGAAGATGGGGTCGATGAGTTTAAATTTCGTTATAGATAATTATAGTAGCCTCTGCGCTGAATTGGTTTACTTACTCCTGTCTTCTCCACGGCGCTTAGTCCGAAGAAAGTCCCAAAGCTTTTCGACTCCTACGTCACTTGACCTTGTGGCGCAATTGATAGTGCATCCCGTACTGAGGGAGGGCTGCGGGTTCAAGTCCCGTCGAAGTCGAAACATTTTTGTGATCCTATTAAATTTCTTAGCTCTAAACCCTTCCAGGTGTAAACCCTTGCGCTGAAGTGGAGTGTCGTCACGGTGCAGAGTGCCGTGTCGAAGGCGGTGGCGCGGTTTGTGCTTGTCCTCCACCCTGTGAACCGGTGCTACGCCCGGTGTGTGGTTCCGACACTAGAACCCATGATAGTGAATGTGAACTGCGGAGAGCCGCGTGCTTGGTGGGGCGCGAGCTGAAAGTACTGCATTCTGGGGCTTGTGGTAAGTTGAAACCCACGTAAGGAGTATTAAATTGAAGGTGGTGGCGGGGTTAGTGCCTGTCCTTCGCCCTGTGAACTGATGCTACGCCCGGTGTGTGGCTCCGACACTAGGACCCATGACAGTGAAAGTGAACTGCGGAGAGCTGCATGATTGGTGGGGCGCGAGCTGAAAGTACTGCATTCTGGGGCTTGTGGTAAGTTGAAACACATCTAAATTACAAGTGGTGGGTGAAGGTGGTGGGCCGGGTTTGAGCCTGCCATGCCCTTAGACTTTTTGAATTTGAACCAGTGCTGCATTCGTTTAGTTCCTTTTGGGTCCTATATTATTAAAATTTCCACTCGTCCATCCATTACTTTTGGTTCCTATATTATGAACTTACATGACCGTAGCAGCAGAAAATGGCCAAGGTAAAAGATTTTCTGTCTGAGGACGGGCGACATCCCCGATGCATGTCTAAGAGACCCTGGCTGGGAAGTTGAAGGCTCGGTTGGCGAGACTTGCAAGCCAGCGTGGATCACGGTGTCTTTTTCAGGGTTAAGCTGGGCTTTGTACATATCCTATTAGATATGTACATGCTATGTTTAATGTGTACTTTAAAGAATTAGGTACAGAATTCACGGAAAGGTTCGAGGTACCTACCTACCTACCAAGAGTCTTTGCTTTGCAGTGAGACAGAATAGATTATTGAGAAACTAATTTCACAAAAAATCTAGACTGACGACGATATTATTACGGTTTTGTTTTATTATTCGTCGGAGCCTTAAAATAAATTAAATACAAAGTTTTTCGTCTCTTCCACTACTAGGTATCCATATACAAAACATTTGACGATTCCCAGGTTCCAATGGCGTCTGCGCCGACCGGATCTGCCCTCACGGAGGCGAGTGTATAGCATCAGGCGGGCGAGGCGTTTGCCGCTGTCCTCGCTGCTCGAACGAGTTTGCACCAGTTTGTGGTTCCGATGGCATCTCGTATGGGAACCGCTGCAAGCTGCAGCTGGAGGCTTGTAGGCATCGGCGCGACGTGCGAGTGCTGTATGATGGACCTTGCAGTGAGTAAAACCAGCTTCAATGAGTTACTTGAGTTTACAATGCCTTAGCACATTATAGCACGCCTTTTTGTTTTGTTTTCTACCATGTGTGGTTGGCAGGTAGAAAATGCCATTGGCATTATGCCCACCTTTTGTATATGAGATATTATGTAAATGTGTGCAATTAAAGTATTTTAATAAATAAAATAAGGTTGGCACAGATCTGGACCGGTACCACTGCCGCACTTCACAAAAATGTGTATTCAAATAATACGGTAGCACTGCTGGAAGTATAACTATACATGCTATGTCCTTTACTATTATTCCAACTTTTTCTATAGTAAGTTATTCTTTAGTGCAGTAACTTACTGCTGCAAATTGTATTAGCATACGCACAGATTATATAATACTATACAAGGTATAAGTATACTTATAGATAGTTATATAATAAGGTTTTTGTTATTATAGTGCGTAAGCCCTCGCACTCGTGTTATATCAAAGAAATTAAATAATATGCCAAAAACTTACGATTTAGGCGGAACCCAAGCACGTGACCTTCCCCTAGGTACATCCACCCTAGTTACATAATTCTTCCGAAAAGGCGAGATGGAGAACGTCTCAGGGCAACTTGGATGAGACCAGAGCAGCACTGTAGCGAGCAGCTCATGTGTTTGGTAACTATACATTCGTAGCAGTGGAAGAATTCTGGTTGCGGATACTGATGATAAGGACTGTTTATTTACAGATGGATGTGAGAACAAGAAGTGCGAATACTACGCTGTCTGCGAAAGTGATGGTGTTTCTGAAGCAAGTTGCGTTTGCCCGAAGCATTGTGAAGAAGGAACAGTAAGCTATCTATTTTGAGAACTGGGCTCTATCGAAAAGATTTAAGTTTAGTTTTCCTGTGTTTGAAAGGGATTATTCCGCTAATCCCCCGAAGCCGTCCCCCACGTGGGGGATTTGCGGATTTTTTTTCCGCTAATGCCCCAATCCAGAATTTTTGAGTTTAGAAATATTGCTACATTTAAGAGTAAAAAGTAATTTTATATTACATTGACATAATTAGCTAGTGTAACATGCAAAATAACCTCGTGAATTAGTTTATTTAAAAACCATGTTTTAGGAACCAGCTAAAAAGAAGGAGTGGTCCTTATTTTATGATGGTTCAAAGTAAATCGTCGTGTTTTTACGATTTTTCTACAGTACCTACCTAGTTTGTCTTTTGAGGTGGGTAACGAAAGACAAAAATTCAGTTTTGTTTTGCTCTTGCAGGAGACCGAAGAAGTATGTGGTAACGATAACAAAACATACAGCAGTGTTTGTTCTTTGAGGGACGTGGCTTGTCGAGACAAGAAACGGCTTCATATCAAGCACATGGGATCTTGTGGTGAGATTTCTTAACCTGATTTAGGTATTTCTCCATCCAGTCCATTTGGCGTTAATCAGTTCTTAGTTTTACCTATGAACTGATTAACGCATCAGTTCATCAGTAAAAGCTTACGCACTACTACACTATTATTAACGCCAAATGGCCAATTCTACATACCTAACTATACATTATGTAGAATTGGCCTTAATGACACCTCTGGCCAGGTGGAATGGATTTCTGGGATTGGGTAATAGCCCGGCTACACGTTCAAAGAGTTGTGTGAAGCCGTGCTATAAGAAATACATCTCGTCGTCGAAACGAGACTACCGAGTGAACTCCTGGTCTATGCTTTTTTAACATTTTACGGCACTGAACATAATATAAGTATTTGACTTGACTAAGTGTTCCTCGTGAGCCCATGGTATTAATAAATAAAATTGGAATTGGAACATATATCTGTTTTTTTTTCTTCTCAGAATCCTGCCTTCCCGTTCAATGCCCAGCGGGCACCTGGTGCGCCCGTGGGGCCTGCGCCTGCGCAAACCCCTGCGCGGACTCGGAACGAGAACCCGTCTGTTCCAACACAGGTCACACTTACCTACACGAGTGCGCGTTGCAGAGAGCGGCGTGCGAGGCGCGCATGAGAGGAGAGAAGCCTATACGAGTGGCGTACTATGGAGAGTGCACGGAAGTTGATGAAAATGAGAGTAAGTAAGATTGTTTTACTCTGGTGGTGTGCTTAGACGTAGAAGTTCTAGCATCTGGTGCGCACTTGGCCGTGAGCATGTGTAAACCCTTTTGCGGACTCTGAACTAGAAGGGTGTACTCTAATACCGGCGGCCACACAGAGCGGCGAGCGAGGCGCTCATGAGAGGCGAGAAGCCTTTATAGATATATTTTTTAATGATAGCGTGATTCTCTTTTGTTTTTCGAATACAGGAGGCCAGATTTGTGACGTCCTCGAGCGTATTTGTATGAATAAACAAAAGAAAATCGCGCAAGCATTTAAACATTTATCTATACGAGTTACGTACTGTGGGGAGTGCACAGAGATTGATGAAAATGAGTTTAGCTTTAGTGTCATGGTTTGTTTACAAACATTCAGCGTCGAAATTAAATTATATCCTAAAAAATTTCGATTTCAGCGGCAACTTGAACCCGCGACCTTCCCCTCAATACGGGACTGCGCTAACCGCTGCGCCACGAAATCAAGTACACGTCTCGTCACGGTTTAGTAGCGCTCGGCGAAAGTGGAGGGGGGTTCTGCGCAGGTGCTAAACGGTGTAAAAATCTAAACATCTACTTCATCGCATCAAGGTCATAGCTATTAAACCGTGGCGCAACCTGTACCCGACGAGACGCGGGTTCAAGTCCCGCCGAAATCGTAAATATTTAGGATATGATATATTTTAGGGATATCATTTAATTTATTTGAGATGTGCATGAATAATTTTGCTCTAATATGATACTTTTGCTTCAGGTGGGAACAAATCATCAAAACTAACAGAAATAGGCAATGACATCCGTACAGGAGAAGACCCAGAAAGCTCTAGCGAACCAGGAGTCGGCACGGCCGTTTGTGCTCGCGTGCAATGCGCTTACGAAGCGACTTGTGCTGTGGATTCCAATGGTCAACCGAGGTAAGGAGAGAGATTGAGCTTTGTTTTCAAACAGGCGGAGATTAAATTAAAGCGTTGCTATCTTTTTTTATGGATCACTCCCGTAAAACCTAGGATATATTCCTAATCATCATGCCATAATCACTACGCTTGGTACGCGGATTGGTGATCGCAGTGTAGGTGTTGAAAAATACTCAGAAATAAGCTTATACCCTTCCTCTGGTAGGTTCCCTTAGTCGGCTATTACGACATCCACGGTCTGAGTTGAAGGGGTCGATATTCTTACGCCGCGGGCCCACGGCATACCATACATACCTAATCATCATCAGCCCGTACACGTCCACTGCTGAACATAGGCCTCCCCCAAACGACGCCACGAATAGCGGTCCTGAGCCGCCTCCATCCAACGACTCCCTGCGACCGCTATGATGTCGTCGGTCCATCGAATGGGAGGTCTTCCCACACTCCGTTTCGCATTGCATCGCGGTCGCCACTCGAGAACCTTTACTCCCCGACGGTTATCGGTTCGAGCTATATGGCCTGCCCATCGCCACTTCAGCCTGCTAATTCTGAGAGTTATGTCGGTAACTTTGGTTCTTCTACGAATTTCCGTATTACGGACCCTATCGCGTAGAGAAACTCCGAGCATAGCTCTCTCCATAGCTCGCTGGCCTATAGTGAGCGACCAGGTCTCGGATCCGTAAGTCATCACTGGTAACACACATTGGTTAAAGACTTTCGTCTTGAGGCTCTGCGGTATCTGTGACGAGAAGATATGCGAAGTTTCCCGAATGCTGCCCATCCGAGTTGGATTCGTCAGCTGACCTCTTTATCGAAGTTGGATTTACCTAGTTGGACCATTTGGCCTAGGTAGAATGATCGCAAAACTTAATGAGCTCTGTGAACATAGACACGGAAGCAATACTGCGCAAGTACAATCAAAAGGAAAATCGATATTTACCAATAAGCGACCCACCCGGGCTTCGGCTAGAAATCCTTTTTATGGTGCTAATATACACACCTGTTGCAGCTGCAATCCGCTGAAGTAACATTTTGAGGTTAAATTAAGACCTTCATTGTCTTCTTTTGTCATGAAACTCATGACATCGAACACCATTTTCCATGTTTGACGACGCAGTACGTTATTCCGCCCGCGAGGCATATTTAACTTTTAAGAGAAACAGCTAATATCAGGGAATACTCCACAAAATCGCAATAATAACAAGTCAACGAAACGAACACCGAACAACCGTCAAAGACTTTGCTGCGTCATTGTACTCAAAAGCATTCATTCGACAGTATTGCCAACTAGATTATAAATAAATTTGCTTCATAGTAATTATTTCATTTTCAAACTTGGGTTACTTGCGTTAGATAAAAAATTACATTTCTTCTAACATTGTAGGTTTTAAATAATCTGTCATTGAGTATAAGATGTTTTTACATATTCTATGAATATTGAATTGAAAAATATTGTAATGCATAACAAAATGTGCTAGACGAAATAAAAATACGCCAAAATTCTTGCTGGCAACCCTGGTTTGACAGTCAGATCCCCTCTAATCCCACTTTTTCCCCTCAACGCCTTATTTACGGTTCAGTGCGCAGCCGTTGACGCCAACTTCACAGAGCTCATAAAGATTTGCGCGTACTCTAGACATAATGATCAACAACTTCGATAACATGGTTCCCAACATAGACCGGTAAGGGTGCGACATGGGCATTAGACATGATATTTGTCTTACCCATGTTCATTTTAACACCCCTTTGTCGGGAAACGGTGTCTCTGAGCATCCTGCTAAGGTCTTCCAGCGATTCTGCCATAATGACTATATCGTCGGCAAACCGAAGGTGAGTGATGTAATCGCCGTTGATATTAATGCCATAGCAGTCCCAGTCCAAAAGCTTAAAAATATCCTCCAATGCAGAGGTGAACAGTTTCAGAGAAAGGACGTCTCCCTGTTTCACCACTTTTTGCAGTGGGATCGGATTTGTGCCTTGGTTTTTTTACATACCTAATAAACAGGTCAAATGTAGCGCCCCGCACAGCCCTTACAATACAATACAATACAAAACTCTTTATCGTACCTACACCACAAAGTTAAATAAAAATATAGACATCAACATGAACAAGTAAAATGGGCGGCCCTATCGCTTAGAAGAGATTTCTTCTAGGCAACCTTTGGATGGATATAAAATTTACAATCTTACGTATCACGTCTTTACAATAATACATATTTTATTATCGTAAGTTTAACCTACGCACCTATGCTGCTTCTAGGTGTGCCTGTCTATTCGACTGCGCAGCCGCTGCTGCGGTTGCGACCTCATCGAGCCCGGTTTGCGCATCAGACCTCCGACTCTACCCTACTCTGTGTCATATGAAGCTCGAGGCTTGTCGGAGGCAGGAGGACTTGAGGCTTCGACCGTTGCCTCTTTGTAGGGGCTTAGACGTAAGTAAACGATGCTCAACAAGGGGTCAACTTGACTAACCCGCAAGTAATAAAAAATATTCAAGCCTGTCTCGAATCGCGATTTTATGGCAGTTGTTAATGAAAATCGTTCAAAAAATCTTCAAGCCCATCATCATCATCATATCAGCCCAACACGTCCACTGCTGGACATAGGCCTCCCCCATACGACGCCACAAATAGCGGTCCTGAGCCGCCTCCATCCATCGGCTCCCTGCGACCGCTACGATGTCGCCGGTCCATCGAGTGGATGGTCTCCCAATACTCCGTTTCGCATTGCATCGTGGCCGCCACTTGAGAACCTTTACTCCCCAGCGGTCCTCAAACCCATAGACTTTTTTCACTACGTTGTCAAACTACTGTTTTTAATTTTTTACCGACTACGAAAAAGGAGGAGTTTCTATGTACAGCTATATGTATTTTTATCTATAGGTGATATATGTATGTCCGTCGATTTGTCCTTCATTTGTGGACCGATTTGGATGATTCTTTTGCAGTTGTTTAAAGGATGATCCCGAGGTCGTCCCATAAAAGAAACATAAAAAATGTATTCCCAAAAGAATAGTATTTATCACACAAAACTTAAAAAAAAAACAGTTTAAAACTAAGTTTAGAACTAAGTGAATTTTAGTTGTTTTAAAACAATCAAATTATATTCTGCAAAACATACGTATTGCAGAAGTGATTTAAAGTCCGTTTTTTTAGTTCAAGCCATGTGGAGACGATGAAACGGTGACAGACGCTGAAGGTAGACCTGTGGACTGTGGCAGCGGGCCTCGTCGGAAGGACTGTCCCGTAGGCAGTTACTGCCATCATACTGCTAAAGCTGCAAGGTGTTGTAGAAAAGGTAAAACAAAACACATGGAATAGAATAAAATAGAATAGAAAGACTTGTAAAATAGGTACATGTATGAAGTTGTTATAAAAAGGAGCTAACGCAGCATAATGCTGGCTATGCTCCTGTAAGAGACCAAGCCAGCGCTGTTATTCCGGAGTAGGTACCTGAAAAATTACTGTCGGACATCAGTATGAGCTTCTTTCATAAATTTATGAGGTGACCGACGTCGTCACGATTGGTGTTTGCAGTGAAGGTCTTAATATTATTCTTTGGAAGATGCTGCTGCCTTTAGTTCGTTACTGGAGACATCCTGGGGGGTGAGTCTGTTTGACGTTAGTAACGAGACGTGATCGTGACGTCTTATTTCGATTTGGAATTTGCGTAGTTCCACGTCTGCAAGATAGAAGCGCTGTACTAAATTGTATAGAAGAAGGAGCCGTCACGATTACGTCTCGTCACTAACGTTAAATAGACTCACGACCCTGCTGGTCTTTTGAAGTTGGATCACGATCACACGTCCACCTCTGAGTCCATGCGTCTCCCCATATATCATCACAACGACCCGTCCTGCGCTGCATCCCGCGATTTCTCGTGACCTTCACTTGGTCATCGGTCTACGTTTTCATAATAATGTTGACCTGGGCTACACCTTCCGGTATGTAGTGATATTAACTTGGTAATACACATAAATCTTTGTTCATAGATAAAGCAGTAATAGAGAAGAAAGGCTGCCAAGACTCCTGGCATGGTTGCTGTTCCGACGGGATTACTCCAGCACGAGGCCCAGGCGGCGTCGGCTGTCCATCTCAATGTGGATGCCACCGGCTCGGATCCGTGACGGAGCAGTGTGACGAGACCGGACAGTGTCAGTGCCGGCCGGGCGTCGGCGGGCTGAAATGTGACCGCTGCGAGCCTGGCTACTGGGGACTGCCGAGGATCGGGACTGGACACACTGGTTGTATACGTAAGTGTTTACACGATCGGATGGATGGATAAATGGATCATTATAGACCTGCTTGATCTGCCTCTGCATGAAAAAATATAAGACTTATCAACCGTCTAGATCCGACAACTACACAAAGACTGTGAAGGAATGTAAGGGATTTTCTGCTTCAATATTACAAAATAAAGAACTTTGAATATTGAATTGAAATTGAACTTTAACTGTGGGAAATAGACCTAGAAGCAGAAACTAACCTAGTTTATTTTATCCAGCCTGCGGTTGTTCTGCCTTCGGGTCAGTTCGAGAAGACTGTGAGCAGATGACGGGCCGCTGCGTCTGCAAGCCTGGGATCCAAGGGCAGAAGTGCACCGTCTGCTCCGATCACGAACACTCGCTTGGACCGAGCGGATGTTTTGACCGTAAGTATAGCCTCTTGTTGATAATTAAGTCGGTGGTATAGCTTTACTTCTTTCAACTAGGTACTCAATACTCCTGGTAATAATGCTAGGTATAAGACGATAACTGGATGCCATCCGAAAACTTGATATGGCCGCGTCGTGCGTCCAGCGGCGAGATTGGGAAACGATATCGCAAGTAACGTACGGCAAACCTGAATAAGACTAGCGCAGGAGTATAGGGAATGTTTTTGAATGCATATACCCAGCAATGTTAAACTTATTTTTAGTATTCTAGTTTTAAATCTAAGCTCATTGTGTTAGAGGACAATAAATGATTTATATTATATATTATATTATTAATGATTGAAGTCAGTCTGTAAATTATTAAAAAATGTACGTCGTCTATGAAACTTAATACTGGACTTTCGATTTCAGCTGAATCAACACAACTACCAGCGACCAACTGCGACCGGATGACTTGCTACTTCGGCGCCTACTGCATCGTCCGCAGCGGCCTTGCAACTTGCGACTGCACTGTTAAAGAATGCCCTAAATCCGATGGTCCCTCCGTTTGCGGGAGCGATGGACGCACCTACCTATCCGCCTGCCACCTACGCACCCACGCTTGTAAAACACAATCCGACGTGGCCATCCAAGCGTTCGGACCCTGCAGTGAAGAGCCCCACGTGAGAAGAGGTAGCCGTGTTCGTAGAACCTTAAAAGCTAGTGCACAGAGTTCACAATCCGACACATCGCTAAGCAACTATATCCCCGCTGAAACACCCCACACAGACGTATCTGTTGACACCAGTGACAGCGGTAAACCAGATAGCCCAGAACCAGAAATAACCAGCATTGACATCCTCCCACCAGTTGGGTACCGCTAGTATGCTATTCGTTCCCTCGTAGTTATTTCACTCTATCTCTCTTCAACGTTCGCAGAACTTAACGAAACAAACTGTGCAACAAAACCGAAAGAGAAACCTATTGAAGAAGATTTTGACGACTTTGTAAATGAACTGAACGAAGATTATTCGTATGAGTATTTGGAGGAACATATCAACGTTGGGTATGAAGTGCCGTTGTTTGACGGTGAAGCTTTTATGAAGGCTCGGGTTAGAATGCCCGCGAAGAAGTTTGATATATGGGCTGAGGTCTCATCGGTTTGCGACATGGGCGCTTTGGTCAGCGGAGCGGGGAATAGAGATCATTTTTGGCTTGGTTTCGTGCAGAACAAGGCTGTACTGCGGTGGGACGCAGGGAGTGGTCCGTATGAGCTTCATACTGGGAAAGTTAAAGTCGATGGGAAGTCTAAAGTATCTGCGAGGAGGTATAAGAAGGATGGTGTTCTGAAGCTGGGGTCTGCGACGGCGAGTGGTACGGCAAGGGGTCGCATGACGTCACTGGACATCGAGCCTTTCCTATACGTCGGAATGCCTCCGGAGAATGTCACAAGGTAAGACGTCCTTTAGAGCTTTTATTTTGAAGAAGTTTTTTTAATTAATTTGATCAAAAATAATATATATTTATTTTAACTTCAGAAAGATTATCCAACACCCACTGTTATCAATTAAGTAGATAGAAAATCAACCAAATATTATGTTATATTGAATTTCAACAACTATACTTGGTCCGAATGTTTAGTCCTTATTTATTAATCATCGACTAAAAAGAGATCCCTGTTTTTCGTTCGATCTGTTAAATGCCGTCTGCGGAAAATTCGCCGAGAACAATTCGTCGAAAACACAATTCGCCGAAAACACATGTTTTCAGATGTATACTTGAAAATCTTTATTCCTCGCGTAAATTGTATTTTCGGCGAATTGTTCTCGACGAATTGTTCTCGGCGAATTTTCCGAAAATCGTTAAATGCACAGGTTAAATAAAAAAGCCTATTTAGTATTTGTGAGTCTGTTTGTGAATCTATGTCGTTCTGTCTCTGGCATCGTAGCCCCTGAACGTATGAATTTGATCCAATAAGCTATGCTGGATGACAATCGTCAGGGGTCTTTGAATTTTGTAAAATGAGCAGCACACATCAACCTTCGATTTCATATTCGTATATAAACGAGTATTTATCTTTCCTCTAGGTTGTCAGGAGCTACGTCAATACCTGGTTTCATAGGCTGCGTGCACCGTCTACGGATCAGCGGATATGATCTCATTCCACCTGCCAGAGGCCTGACGATATCTTCTCAAGGAGTGAGACCCTGCACGCCGTATAATATCGCTAAACTTGTATGTCCCTAAGCAATCTTTTTGACTTGGTGCCCGCGGCCCCCTTTTCCATCGCAACGCTCGCCATCGGCAGAGATTTCATGCCCATACCTTGGAGCCGTTATGCTCGCGGACCGTTAGGTTCGAGAGGAACTTCCTCCCGCGTGCACTCAGGTTGTGGAATAATCTCCCTGCTGAGTTTTTCCCAATGGACTATAGTATGAAGTCTTTCAAACAGGGCATTCTAAAGCATTTACGGGATCGGCAGTGTAAAATCTCTGACGTCCATAGGCTGCGGTAACCGCTTCCCATCAGGTGGACCGCATGCTTGACTGCCTTTGACGTTTGTGGTATAAAAACACGTCAAGTGTAAGGCCCAGGGAGCATTCACACAACAGTCCTTTTAATAGGTTCGGTTTATCGAATACGTTGTAATTCAGCTATGGCGTACTCATGTAATTGTAGGAACTACTTCACACACGCGAACGTATTCCGGATCGAAAGATTAAACCGGCCAAGTGCGATAGACTCGCAAAAGGAACACTGAAAAACAGTGTTTTTTTTCCCGAAAAAAAGCATAAAGGCCTCTGACGTGGTCACCCATCCAAGTACTGTCCGCGCCCGACGTTGCTTTAATTGGGTGATCGGTACTCGACTTTGTATGGATGTAGACCCTTTAATTATGTTTTTTTTTCCAGTATATGTTGTTATAAAATGATCACAATCCTACCGAGCCTACATATCAAAATTTCAACAGTCTACTGACTATGACGTCTTTGACGACTATGACGTCTATGACGGTTCAAGAGATACATCTCGCTGAAGGGCGGACACACAGACGGACGGACAGCGGCGGCTTAGCGGTACCCTTATAGGCTAAAGCAAGCGTTTTCTCGCTTCCGTTACGGAACCCTAAAAAAGTAACACACAAATCGAATTACAAATTAACACGACGCAGTGGCGACGAATCCGTTATAACTTCCTTGTACGGTGAGAACATACATACGTAAATAGCCCAATAGCGACGAATTCGTCAAAATCGATCCTGTAATTATTATAGAACTTCGGTGTAAATGAGCACTTATACTATTATGTCAGGGAATAACTTCTTTCTAAAGAATATGAGAGAACATCCAGTATATCCGTTTTGTTTTAATTACTCCCACAAATTTCTTAGAAATTTCCTCCAGTGTGAGGCTTACGCACTTTAAAAGTAAAAACACTGCCTCCTATTAGTTAGATAAAGGTGCCTGTTATCAAAATATCATCGTTATGTCTCAGTTTTTCATGGGGTATGCGTAATTCCATATCCGCACGATACAAAGTGCGCTGTATCAACCTTGTTATTTATGTAAATTTTTACTTTATACCCTTTTTATACCTTATTATTTATTTTAATTTCGTGTTAGAATTTTGTGATAATTTATTTTGAACTTATTATGTGACGGGCAATTTTTTTTTATTATTGTGACCTAATTAATTGAATCTTATGTACATATCGTTATGTATGTCTTATGCTGGATTGATTAACAAATTTTTATTATTTGTATTTTATGACAAGCGTTATTAATAAATAATCAAATTCCAAAGAAAAATGAGATTTCTCGATGTTGACTCGAGGCCTGAGTATGGTTTGACGATAGTCGTCAAACCATACTCAGGCCTCGATTCCACCCAAAACCCAAACCACTAATCTGTAACGTGTTTTACTCAAGGAGCGATACTGTGCAGTTTACCTGAAAACTTTATAACATAATAAAAACAATACAATATATGAGTAATTGAAATTGAATGGATTGTATAACGTGTTTTAAAAATTATTCACACCTCTACCTTAACCACCTTTCTGAGACAAGCAATGTACCTAAATATTAGAAAGTAGTATTCAAATAGACTAGATATAACTTTTGAAAATCTTAAAAAATAATAGGATTAAATAATTATCTACTGAAAATTGTGATATTCGTACCTACTTTGTATCAAATCTTCCTTCCTAATACGTTTTGATAACATATCTAATTCTATGTATTTTTAATACGAATATCTTCATTATAATAAACTGTTACGAAATATCTTCCTTATTGTTTAATTTTCATAATATTCCTTCCATTTTTGTCAACGTTTTTGTTATAGGTTTTACGAATCGCAGATTTTTTTAATTTCTCCCAATAACATATCTCGCACCAGAACCTTGTACCGCCAGCAAATTATCTCAAAAATTGATAAATATCAGCTCATACACGTTCACTGCTGGATATAGGACTCCCAAATACGACGCCACAAATAGAGGTCCTGAGCCAACTCCATCCATCGGCTCCCCGTGACCGCTACGATGTCGTCGGTCAGTCGAGTAAGATGATCATACAACACTCCATTTCGCATTGCATCTTCGGCCGCCACTCGAGAACCTTTCTCCCCCAGCGGTTATCAGTTCTGCAAGCTATATGTATGACCTGCCCACTCCTACTAACAGTTGTGCTCATATAATTAAGAACCATTTGAAGTTCTAGATTTTTTATATTAATCCTATCCTACTAATATAATAAATGTCAAAGTTTGTATGGATGGATGTATGGATATTTGTTACTCTTTCATGCAAAAACTACTGAACCGATTAGGCTGAAATTTGGTATCGTATAGTTTGGGACCTGGAATCACATTTTTTATCCCGATAAAACGCGGGTGAAGGCGCGGGAAGCAGCTAGTCATGTCATATGTAGTTATCGTGTTACTTCATCAAAGTAACTAGTTATGAAATATCCACATGAATAGAGCAAACGGGATTAGGAATAAATGTGGAATAAAATCGCAGCTTTTTAACGAATTTTATTTATCTCTATAGTAACAAAAAGTAGTTAATGATGCTGGAAAAATAATTAAGAACGATGTATTAAACTGCTCAAGAGTTGTTTTGTATGAAACTTAGATTACCTTAGATAACATTAATGTAAAGTGCGTAAAGAAAAAAGTAATATAATCAATTTTAAACAGTATAAGTGCTCACATGGCTCACTAGCATGTACACGGCTTTTAATTACTGCTTCATACCGGTGAGGCATTGACTCTATCAATTTATGACATATCGCAAGAGAGTTGGAGTTCCATTCTTTTAACTTAACGTCGTACAGCTGTTCTCAATACATTACATAGTTACCTAGATTTTGTTATCATACAAAGAAACACCCAGAAGTGTTTTATAAGTAGATATACCTTAAGAAATATCACGTTTACTCAAATCAACTTTCCGCATTCAAAAGAAACCCCCAGAAGAACATAAATCAGAATTTGCACACCAGACCATCATCACCCATCTCATTACATAGCATAACTTCACTCATAAAGCGACATCGCGCAAATAGCACTTTTTCTAATAAAAAAGGGACCATAATGTACTCCCACTTTTACGACCTGTTTAGCTGATGAATACCTACATAACTTCGAGCCGCATATGGCCCCCCTCATTTGAGGTGAGCCATGTGAGCACTTATACGTCAAACATTAATTTTGTCACAACAGACGCTGAACCGCTGGTAATATAGCTAAAAGCTTCTATATTCATTACTTTTGCGCCCCTTTAGATGTTAGAAATGATAACTCTTTTTGATTTAGATAGGTGCTTGTAGATTATACGTGTAACATAAGTCTAGATGTAGAAGACTTTTATGAATAGTCTAAGGGTCTCAGTAGAGTCCTTAATAATATTACTAGGGTTTTATGATTCACTTTCAGATATTTTTTTCTAGTTCCATAATAAATACTGCCACAACATACACAGCAAATTTAACTTTTATAGTTAGAATAGACAAACATTTTCTACGTAAGCGTCTTTTACGCGAAAAATATTTAGCCTACCGCAGCCAAGTGCCATATTTATTCATGAATGCCAAAATTACGGTCACTCGACTCTTGTTTACCGCTACAATGTTGGTATAATGAGAATTTAAAATTTCTTTGTCTTCCGAGCCGGTCCTTCGGGAAACTAACTCGCACTACACAGTCGGAAACTTTCTTCCGGCTCTTGTTTGAAACTATGAATATTATCCGTTATTATGCGCAATTTTAATCAAATTAAGTTTGAATTTAAATTAAGTAATTTATATACATACCTACCTAGTCTTGTTCCATAATCTAGTAGGCGCTTGGGTATCCAGAAGCTACCTGCTTCTAGATATCTAAACTCTGTTGATTATCGACAAAGAAACAAACCCAAGGTATCGTACAACTAATTGTTGAAAAATTAATGCCTGAATCCTACGATTATGACTAATATTATAAAGGTAATGGTAAAATCGTTAAAATTTTGAAATCTCAATGTAATCAACAACTCTAATTTATTACTAATCAACTCTATGTAAACAGCAAACTGTGAGTTGTTTTGGGGTAAGTAAAAGGAACGTTAGCATAAGAGTTGCCTCTACTTTTTGTTTTAACTTCTAATTTTTATTTAGACGTTATGTCATAATTTTGCCATTTTTAAGATGTAAAACAATTTTATATGTGTGTTTTATGTGACAAATATATACTTACTTACTAAAGCCGAAAGTTTGTATAGTATTAATTTCATTTCGTTACCTAAGAGCTCCAAAGCTTCTTACAGATCAAGATGAAAATTTGCGTACATTTAGAACATAGTCTAACTAAGATGGCTACTTATTATACTGAAAATACGCGTGCCAAACTGTGGAACAGATTAATTAATGTTACTTGCTGTGGACGATTCAATTGTAAAATAAGGTGTTATAATTCCTATTTATATTTACCTGAAATGCTTACTAGATCGTTGCTAAAAACAGTATAAATAATTGATTCAAAAGAAAAATCCGCTGTTGTCCCACATTTGAAAGTACGTAACTTATACGTAGACGATACAACTCGACCTCTCGTAATAAGCCTGAAAGAAAAACAATGTCTTCAGCCAGGTATATTTTTATTAATTTCGCACTGCCTACGAACAGAGGGGCGGAATTTAATGTTCATGCATAGCGTGCTTCGGATGCCTATAACAGCAATACGAGTAGCTACACTCGACAACATAAATTACTGGGCATAGAAATATAGCCTACAGTATGAATGTAAGCGGGTTAACTACGAACCTAGTTTGTGTTGGAAGAACACGTGTTCTTCCAACACAAACTAGGTTCGTAGTTAACCCGCTTACATTCATAATGAATTTACCAAACTACGAAAGTTTTTATAGTAAAAAAGTAGCCTACAGTGTTTATTCTAAGTTGATCTCTTTCTATTGGGTATAGTTATTTGCTCTGATATCTCTTTCAAGACTAGAAAAGAAAGGATTAGTTAACAAAGAAGTAAGACTGAGTAAAGAATAAGTAAAATAAAGACCTGCTAGCAAATAAACCTTTTCGGATTCCTTTCCAATATTAAGTTTTTCAATTTTAAAGGTTCTTTATTAAATAAAATTAGTAACCGTACATTTCCAGTGTGAGTTTAATGGCCTAGAAACAATACACTATAAAAACATTTATAGCGTTTTATAAGCCTTTTTAAAACTTTTGAGCACCTAGTTATTTAGTTATCGTATTTAGCATTTCTTTGTATTTAAAATATTTAGGGCTATTCAGCAATTCCAATTCCTATCCCATTTTAGGCGTAGCGATGATGTTGGTACATCTTTCTCGTTTTGAAAGACATCACTTATTGAAGTTTGATGATGTAAAATTATGTTATACTATAGGTGGGTATAAAGCTTGTTGCACACCTGGAAAGCACTGCTGCAGCACACAGCTCGCGGAACTCTCATTTGAAGGTCGAGGGAAGCTATTTTATCACTGTAAAATTCTCTAAACGTTACTAGTTTAAGTCCGTTTTGGAATGACCGTCCGTGCTGTGTGGCTAAATATTTAATAAACGTTTTTTTTAATAGATAGTCATTCAACAGGAAGGTTTATATGTATAATTTAGTATCAGCATTGCACCCGTACAAAGCCGGTGCGGGTCTCTAGTAAATAATAAGTGTTTAATTGAATAAGATGGATCAACTTATCGGCGGACTGTACCTCCACGTAAACGTTTTCATAGAAAGCGCTACTACACGACATTGTTAGAATTTTCAAACGGGTTAATATCAAGGGGCGGAATGTTTAATCACCGTTGTGACATCCTGAGACGGGCCGCATGCCTTTCGTCTTGTCACAGTAATTACTTACGTACGTAATTCGTTTGGATAGCTGAATCTTCGAGGGACTTATGGGAATTCTCTGGAGTTACTACAAAGCTATTTTATTGCGAGTTTCCCTTTTGTTTGAAAATTTGTCAGGCTATCGGATTTTGCGTTTCTGAATCTCCAGGCGTGGCAGGCCTTTTGTTCTACGATAGAGCCCTAACAATAGATTCGTAGCCAGGCGTACACAATGCTACGCTAAACTTGCTATGAGTGCTACGTTACTGCTACGAATGCTACTATAGAGTGCCACGAAAACGTAGTAGGAGGTGATCTACGAGTATGGTATTGCTATTGGTCCGATTTTGAAATAAGAGAAAGCTACATAATCCCTGATTGACATTAGCTATTTTTTTCCAGGCACCGCGTGAGCGAGGACACGGGCTGATGCTAGTGCAAATTTAAGTGTATAAATGTCACTCGAAATTTGTTAACAATAAAATCGATCAACGGAAGCCATACTGCAAACATTTCCGTTTATCCCCAGGTTATAATTCCTCAGGAATTATATAACCTGGGGATAAACTGGATTATTTGAAAACGTAAACGCAGTACGGCCATAATTCAGGGTGTCGCGTGGCAGTTGTGAAAGTAATCACTACAAACACGCAGGGAATTCATACGGGTAGACCTGAAGCTGGGAATGATTTGAGCCTTTCAGATTTAGTGTGAGATTTATACTTTCCTAACTTGGTTATATTTATACAATTATGTTATTTCATATAAAGGTACCTACGTCCCGTCGACGGTGACTGACTTCTTTATAGTCGATAGATCTTCGTTTGACCATAATCTCACCTGAAGGAAAGTGACGATGTGGCCAACATTGTATCACGAAGGTCTAGAAGACCTATTCACTCTTGTCTTGAAGAGACCCAGATTGTAATTTGATTACAATTGTAATTGACTAATGTAATCAGGGTGTTAAGTACCTAGGTCGTCTTCCTGCTTTTGATTTCCTTCTTTTGTAAGTGTTCGTTGTGATTTCGATTTATTTAGTCTAGCTTCAGATTTTCGTGTTTAATGATTCATCGGGTTCGTGTTCGATCTTCATCTCTTCTTTTTCAAAGTATAATATACATTTATATACAATATATTGACATTAATTGTATTTACGGAAACAAAGAGTTTTTGATTCTTTGATTATTGATTCCATTTGATCCTACCAACAGAAAAAAGCAGGTAGGTAGTAAGTTGTACGTTTGCATAAACAGAATAAACAATTTCTATGAAATAGAAAGATTAACCCAGCTCCTGATCTACCATTGGCTTAGGGACACCGAGTGCTCATTTGTAATGCACTGACAGAATGCATTATGGAATCTGAATACGGTACAGATCAATGCAGTCACCGATGGGTTTTTGAATTTATAATCTACGGATGAACTCTGCATTTGTGATTTAGCTACGGAAATTGAATTTTCAGTAAACCAATCTATTACCTTTGTAACATTATACAGCGACGTTCCGTTTCGAAATAGCTTCGATTTATGGTCTCCTTTAGTTGCCTTTATGTAGGTAAGTAAGTTAAGTACATACCTACTTATCTACACAATATTTTTAGAGAAATTAAATTTTCTTATAAATTTTCAATCATCATTTGTACACGTCCACCGCTGAACATAGGCCTCCTCCAAACGACGTAAAATTTTCAATATCAAGTTTTTAATTTGGTTGCCTTTATTTTTATATTCTGGGCAAATTCATTCATATTCTTACTCAAAACAAATGAAGGCCATTAAAAATAAACTATACTTAACTGACTTTTTGTTTTACTTCAAACAGATTAAAATGCATTTCATATTTCATTTTTTTCTAATTAGATACATAATGTAAATATCGTTATAAAGTTTAAATATAATCAATTTCGCGAAGAAGTAATCCATTCTATATATCGCTCTTTCCCTGCACAACAGCCTCAAATAAAAATTTCTACTTTTTCAGGAGTGCCTGTCAAAGTTTTTGTGACATGTTTTTTAAATTTTTAGATGATTTTAGTTATATATACATATGAACATATAATAATGAAGTATACAGTACTGCGTATGTTTTCCCTTAGCCATTATGTATTTTTAATTTTGGCGTAGCTTTAACTGAAACACGTAAAGTAAGATAAGTCTGTTTAGATTATAAAAATTATGAACTTTTGTTCATGATTTTATCAAATAAAACGACAAAATATTTAGCCATTACTCTGTGCACCTACGAGTAAACATCTAGTAAATGTGCGCTAAACCTATAAAACGGATGATTTGATTCCTGCCTACACAATTTGCACGTAATCGTTCAACGTAAAATACGAATACGATAAAATATAATACGATCTGTAAATATGACAGCTCTAATACGGGTCATGTTGTAAATTATCCAGAGATTTATATGAAGGTTGATGCTATTGTGATCCGGGTATTGTTATACAGGTGGTATTGTCTTGCTGGACACGCCTGGGCTTAGTCTCTTAGGATATTCTCACACGGCTCTATTTACAAGCAACTCTGCTTTCATGAATATCCTACGCTAGTAACCTCCATAGAATTTCGCTGTGTTCCGCATAGATATTGTAATACCTACAATAACAAGAGGCAATGCGATTTTCGACAAATTGAACTTCACAAGAGTTAAGCCTGGCTTGCAAAAAGATTGACAACCGATGTGGCGGAGCGACCTAGGAGGTTGCGGGTTCAATTCCTGCCTTGGGATAAATGTTTTTACGATCTGCAAATATCTGTTCCGGGTGTTCTTGGTATTTTATATGTAATATAAACAATATCTATCTATGTATGTATTGTATATCTGTCATCTAGAATAGAACCCATAACATAAGCTCTGCTTAGCTTGGGGCTAGATGATGCTGTGTATCCTCATTATTTATTTATTTTAGACGCTAATAAATTACCTTCTATTTAAAATTTTACGTATTAGTATCATATACTTAGGTTTTTTTTCTTGTCTATGGTTTATATGCTTTGACAACTTAATAAACATTTTTATGCCAACTATATAACTAAGATTCTTGTGGAATCCTCCCATCAAATTTACATCTCGATTCTGAAGATTGTGTTCTCTTGTGTACAAACAGTCAGTTTCGATGTAGAGGTCAGGAACAAAACCGTCTGAGCATTCAACGCATTTAACAGCTTTTACGGTCAAAGGTGAACTAGACTTTCCGGGTTGCACCTAATGCGTCCATTTTATGACGCTATGAATTATCTATATTAACTGCAGCGATAAGGAATTATCAGAGGGGGGAACGTTGGCTGTTACGATTTTTGTCAGACGGTTTAACAGTATTTTAGACCATACCGATACCCAACTCAACTATTATACTCAAACTCAGGATTGCTGACTATAAGAAAATTATATATATTACAAACAGTCTTAAAAATACACAAAAGTTTAGAATACGACCCTAGTAAATTAACACAGCGAAGGAATGAAAAAATCTTAACAAAAAAATCAGTAAAATCTGACTTTGCTGCACACTAATTCCCATCTCAAGCGGCTCAACTCTACAATATCATTAATAAAAAACAGAATATATATGCCTTAAGTAACTATGAATGTAAAAAAATATATTTGAGTGGTTATTACACTAAGCTACGTTGAAACAGAAGCACTGCTCAATAAATTAAATTGAATCATGTACTTACTACCTGCTCAATTATATTTACATATAACAAGCTTGTTACTCTAAAATAGTAAGTTTATATTCATCTATCTTTAAGCAAACATAATCGTTTTCTTCTCAACTGACACCCATGGCTGTCCTTGTATCACCCACTCTCTTATGAGAATGGAGTTTTACGGAGGACTCGACTCATTCCACACCACAATATTACATTTACCTACTTAATACATTTGGGTCTCCTGCTGCCCAGACTCTTATGAGACTGGAGCCTCGGAAGGCCTAAGCACATTTATAACACTGCACATACCATACACTAAAACATCCACACACACACCCCCAAACACCCACAGATACACCCCCCCTCCACAAACACACTCACACATACACAAGTTCTGAAAAGTTGGTGCACTTAAATCTTAAACTTTATTGTAAATTATATGTAAGTATAGATGTAAACTCTTAGCTTAGTTTTAAAATATAATACTACCGTTAATAATATTACATATAAAACTAAATTACTTAACTTAATCTACTTTCATATTTCAATTGTCATGGAAGAGCGAGATTCCCTAACACAGGTATTTATTTTACTTAAAAGGGAATCTCAAACACTGTTTAATTACTGTACATTAAGTTAAAGAAATAAAAATTTTTGTATTTTTGTATTAACAATGGCAAAAAGAGATGCAATGACTTTTAGCACAAGGCCATGTCACCCTCTATGCGTTAAAGGTATGCAAGCGTTAAGAGGAGTAAGCAAGTAAAAAAATATAGTTAAAAACTAAAACCTGACTACATAAAAATCTTAAACAAGCGTTCACCTATTATCCATAGCATTTTCTTTAGATATTTAGGTAGTCGGAGGCATTTGTTACTAATTGTACCCTAGGTATAGGGGGTAGGTGCCTCCGACTACCTAAGTATCTGAAGAAAATGCTATGGACAATAGGTGAACGCTTGTTTACGACTTTTATGTAGTCGGGTTTTAGTTTTTAACTATATTTTTTTTACACCTTTTTGCTAATAGTTGAGTATCGTTAACCTCACAAAAGTTTGAGAAACGGTTTCGGAAAGTACAAACAAAGACCTTTGCAACGATACCACACACGAGCATATCTACTAACATTGAGATTTTCGACCCTTTCTTAGATCCCCGCTATCTCGTTAGACCCCCATTTTTATCTGACCTCACATAGCCTATAACCATCGGGCTATTAAGACGAATCATACGACATCTCATTTGTTGAAATCGGACCAGTAGTTTCAGCGCTACGTGGGAACATAAAAATCGGCTACATACATACATACTACATACATACATACATATATAGGGTGTCAAAATCATAACCCTCTCGTAGTCGGGTAAAAAAGGAAACTGGTAGTTTTTGCAAGCTTATGAAAAATACTACTACACGTTAAAAATCCCCTCCTCTAGTAGCTTGTAGACTACAAGACATGACTAGTTTTTGCAAGAGGACTGTATTTTATGTCGCCACCGAAGAATCAGCCCGTTTGTAAAATGGCTAGGGAGGTGGTTTTGCCAAATGGCGGGCGGCGACATTCAATTAAGTTCCTTTGCCTATTGTTGAACGATCAACGTTCAAAATATGTCCCAGTCTCTTAGAGATCTTGTCGAATGAAATAAATTAGTAGTTCCTAACAAATAGGCGTATGTTTTGGAAGCGGCCTAGCCATTCTACAAACGGGCTGACTGATTCTTCGAGTCGACGGCAGCGACAGTTATACCACAGATTAGGTAAGTCATATCACCTACATTTATAGATAGGTGAAAACTTACCTAACATTAATCTAATATATTTATTAAAATCGAAACAGCCGCTTATCATTGACCTGTGCAAAATGAATAAACAGAAAACACACAATTACCAGTGCCCAGCGAAACGAACACAAGCCCATTACAGACTAATTAGGCAAATTGTCTGTAATGGTAATGGAACTCTTACAAATTATTCTCGAGGTTTGTTTCGCTGCAAAAACGGCAAACGAGTCCAGACGAACCAGAGAGCCGGGACAAATAATTACTTACGCTGCTACACTTGAAAATAGAGGCAGAAACTGCAAGTGATATGATATTAAACACTTGCTTTCGTTTTCACTTACTTTCGTACCTGCTTCGCACGCGGTCTTCCGGGTTAAAGTAACCAATAGTGTTAATCCACATCTAGAACTACATCTATGCAAAATGCAATCTCGATCTGTTCAGTAGTATAAGTACCTAACAAATTTACGGAAATTTGTTACCTCATCACTAAAGTTACTGATGTGACTTATATCTAAATATACAAACATATAAACGTCCAAACATTGCCATTTTTAATTTATTAGTGGGATTTGATTTTCCACATTCAAAAATTCCACAAAAACTAGGTATTTATTTTTTAAACTACTGAAAACCAGCGCAGTATTGGACAATTATTTACCCAATACTGCATAACGCTGAGATAGGGACCCTTTTTACCCCTTTTTTTAATAATTGTTAGTTTATAGAATTCTATGTATATATGTCTCTTATGTTAATTTTAGGCTGTCTATTTGTTGTTCTTGTTATTTAATTTTGTGGGTAAATAAATAAATTTTATCTTTTATTTTATCTTTTTATTTTTTTATTTCCAATTGCTAGCTTTAAATTCCGATGTGAAAGCTAGCAAAAATTTGAGGAAATATTTTTATAGAATGTGGAAAATCCAAGGAATTTTATAATATACATAAATTCCTCAAAAATCATATAGGTGCTCTATCATCGGTAGGAACAATCTTTTGAATCTAAAAAATGCAGGCAAGTCATATCTACCAAGATTATTTGTCCATGCTCTTTTCAATTACAAATTGATTTCTGATGTCGCCAGCTCGTTGCTGGTGCATTTTGTGACGAAAAACAATAATATACCGTACTTTAACCACCCCGCGCTGTGTAAAATGATCTGTTACAGAGATTATTATTGGTGATTGATGTGACTTCCGTTCGAAACGATATTGATAGGCTTGGATAAAATAATAATACTGGACCTTTTCGCACAGCCAAAGTAAGCGAAGCTTGTGATATGGGTAGATGACAAATAGGCTACATTGACATTTTTTGTGTAAAAACATTCCTAAATATTAAAATTCACGGTTATTTATCGCGTTTATTAACCTAATTTTCCCGACGTTTCAACAGGATTACTTTACACTCGGTCGTGAATACCCGGGAATAGAAAAATAATAATGTGCTCAGATCGCGTAAGTTAAAAAACTTTATTCCTAAATATCCTACTAATATTATAAATGTCAAAAATTTTATGGATGGATATATGGATATCTGGATATTTGATACTCTTTCACGCAAAAACTACTGAACCGATTAGACTGAAATTTGGTATGAGTATAGTTTGGGCTATTTTTTATCCCGATAAAATGCAGACGAAGCCGCGAGCAGCAGCTAGTATTTATATATAGGAGACCAGAGATATATTTTGAAGATATACAAACATTTGTCCAATGGCAGGAATCAAACCGGCAGCTTTCAGTGTCCTCAGATGGACCCCAATGCGCTACAGAAGTTATCAATATTGGTATGGGTGCTCTATAGAGAAAAGCTCAAAATTATTTTTCTACCTTCTGTGATTCTAATAAAAAGCTATTGGCGTACAAACATTTCTTTCTTCAAACAAATCCCAATGTTCCGTTAGCGTACCTAGGTAGTTTGTTCTCCACCCAGCCTCTACGCTGTCCGCCATAAATCAAGTTATTGTAGCAGCAGTGAGCTGTTTCAAGCATGGTGTGGATCAATCAGTATGTAAATATCTTGTAAATATGTAGGGTGTGGGGAACGATCTAGGTACAGTGAGTGGGTGAGACTCACAGCCTCAGTGTGGCCAGCCTCTTGCGCACGATCTAACGCATCCCTCGCGTGTCAATCCCCACTGAACTAAAAAGACAAAACAAATGCCTTTATTTATTCATCATGCGATTCCCCATGCTTATTTTGTTACCCGTGTTGGACGTCGTCGTGAGCGTGCTCGAAAGACGCGCTACATCATCGTGTGGTACTAGCACGTACGACGAAACTCTATTGAAGAGAGTCACGTTACTCTCCAGATACATATTCACGGGAAAAGTGTGCGGTGCGAGTATTAGTCCGAACGGTACAACGTACAAAGTGAATATCCGTCGAGTTTTGAAGGGAGATGTGGATGACGTCGGTGTTGTTGTGAAGTTCGGAATAGCGAATTCTCTGCGATTCAGTGACGCCACTGTGTTCGTTAAAAGTTTTCTAGCGTTTCAATGCAGGCCATTGAGACTGCGCACGTATGGAATATTTTTCACAGAAAGAGGAGATAAAAGGAGTTTGAAGTTACGTTTGGTGGTTGAGCCTCTAGTGCTCAGTTTGCGAAGCTTGGAGATAATCGAAGCGGCCGTTAAAGGTAACTATTAGTGGATAATTGGTCTGTAGAATAACAGTTTAAAAGCGATTAGGCCGTTTACTGTATGCGGCTATTTTAATGTGTGCACGTAAATAAACAAGTAGGCGGCGATTAGTTGATGGGTGGGCCGGGCCGATGTCAGGCGGGAGTTATTGCGGCTACCTGTTACCGGACCTCTGCTTTTCACGCATAGTTCTTTAGCATTCTGCACTGCACTGATTGTGAAACATTTACTTTTAATGTTAAATAGATACATTATATTATGCTATATTGATTATTTAAATATTCAATTAAATAATCAACAAAATTATTAGGTATCACTTTATTAAGAAAACTAGATTGAGTAACGTAACGACATAGGTACTAAAAATCCAAAAAATTGTTTGACTAAAAAAGTTATCGCCAATTTTGTCGCATAAAAACAGTAAATCACGTTTGTATCGCGATTTTGGTTTTGTCAATTATTTAATTTTCCCTGTACAGCGACGATTTTTTTGTATGGGCCTTAGATTCGTTTTTACCATCTGTAAATACATTGCCTGAATAAGATGATTATTATTATTATATAATCGTTATATTTTGTGGGAAGGATACAAGTGCGGGAAGGATTGCCAAGTACCAAAAGTAAAATTCTGCTTAGCATTCAGAAACTTTGTTTTGGAGAGGTTCACTGATGAAAAAACTCGTAAAATTGTTCAGTTTCAAAGAACAAGTTGGGCCGGTGGTCTCCTACTAATGCAACTATATGCCACAGGAATATTAAATTTTTTAGTTTCATGTTTCTGGAAAGTTTTTACGTTTTCAAGAGATTAATTTTATGAACGGCTGAACTTCTGATGAGATGACCAAACGAACATTTCTGAGTAATATTGAATCATGGAGAGCATTTTGATGTATCCATTACAAACAGAAATTAGAGTGTTTTCAAAAAAAAAATATCACGCCCAGCGGTTCAACAAATTTTATGTCTTAAGTACCTAGGTACTTATCTAAGAACATAGAGTTATTTCCCAAGTCTCACCCGTGACTATTCCCAGCCATACATATCCATTCTACTTACTACATACTATCAATAATCTGCTGCCACTCCCTATCCCACTTGCATATCCCTCCCGCTTTCTACAGAAAATGCAGCCTTGATCATGATGGCTTCTTTTTACTGATAATGGTCGAGCGTTTGGCAACCGTCCCACTTATGTTCATAGCACACAGACGACTCCGAAAGGGATCGTCACCGCATGAAATCGAGCTGTTCAGTATAACTGTATTCAGTACCTTTCCGAGTGATATGTGTGCTACCTTTAAGTATCTACTATGTGACAATGTGGCATAACATGGAGCACGTAGAAGGTCTGTTTCCCCAGAAGGAACCTATTCACTCTGGATTTGAAGACTCCAAGATAGTAGGTACTCTAGTGGGAAAAAAAGACGCAGGAAGCTCAACCTCCTAGCCGAATTTCGGTTACAGCCGCCAGTCTCTACAAAGACAAGCCATGTACGCAGGGCAGTATAATTAGTAATTTAGCGTATTTTAAAAAACGATAAACCAACCTCAAAATCCTGAACCTACCAGTTATTGTGATAATTTGATTTTTTTCAAAAACCTAATAATTGATTTCTAATCCCTTACTTTTACATTATTTTTAAGTTTTACGGGATAAAAACGAATTCCCTGTGGATAAAAAATATATAAGACCACCTCGGGAAAGAATTGACGACCGATGTGGCGCGGTGGGCGAAGGTCCGCTTGCGACGCAGGAGGTTGCGGGTTCAATTCCCGCCTCGGGACAAATATTTGTACGATCGGCAGATATTTGTTCAGGGTGTTCTGGTCGTTTTCTATGTATAATAAAAAATATCTATATATGTAGTATATTGTATTATGTATATCAGTTATCTAGTACCCATAACACAAGCTCTGCTTAGCTTGGGGCTAGATAATGCTGTGTGGTTTGTCCAGCATTATTTATTTATTTATTTTTATTTTGAAGTTCGATCCCTAATTGGCAGAATTAACGATTATGCGTAACACACATAAAAAAAAACAGTCGAAATGAGAATCTCCTCCTTGAAGTCTGTTGGCAATTGTGTGCGCAAATACACGTGCACTGTCTATTTATTATTTTATAAGGTTCAGTAAAGATATTATCTATCTCTATTTTTTTGAAAATGCACCTTTGACCCAGACTTAATTCATCTGTCAATGAACTAAGGTAACAGCTAATTACATCTCGCACAAAGAGCTTTCAGCTTTAACCACAGTGTTCGCCGCAATTTACCGGTTACCGAAATATTTAATAACAAAACCGACACCATTTAGAACACACATTCAACTTTCGTATATGTAGATGATGGCTCTATATTATACAGATGTATCTCTACATATATTTTGATATATATACCAAAGTTAGGGTTCAAATAAAAAAGTAAAAGCTCAAAATGTTAATAAATATTTTTTTATTCAAAATAACTCAGAACTAAAAGGATAACAATACCTACAGAGAGACCCTAGGTCCGTGGGGTACCGAGGCTCTACGGGTTTAAAAAAAATTATCTGAGCGCCTGGTCGAAGCGACGCGTGACCCGAGAGCTGGTGAGTATCTGGCGCAGCGCATTATAGCATTGCCATACAGCGAGGCAATGCAGCCAGCGTCTTGGGGACGCTTCCGACTGGTATTAATATGAACCAGTTGCGCTACCTGTAGATTCTTTGCGACAGTCTACAGTTAGCTCAATTGTTTCAATCATAAATACTAGTTCTAATTTGTTACTATTATTTTAATGTAATTTTCTTTGTTAAAAATCTTAAGACTTATTTAATAATATATTTTGTACGTGAAACTTCATTTGATCAAATTAAAAGTAAATCGCTCTTTCAGATATCCGCTAAAAGGCCAAATGATCTTTGGACTCGGTAGGTACTCATTTAAGATTCGGGAGGGGACTCATATGAGACTGCTACAGTGATAAAGTTAGCTGATGCATCTTAAAAATCAAGGTAAAATATAGTTGATAACTTGAAATCATTCGCTTAATTGTGATAGCTTTATATTATTAACCAAATCACACGTTCACAAAATAAAGCATTTCGTAATAAAACTTCTGATTAATCTAGTTAATAATACCTATATAAGTTATCACAAAAGTGTCATAAATGAGTACTACTAACCGAGTCCGAATGAATATAATTTGGCTTTTTAGCGGATATCTGAAAGAGCGATTTTATGAGGTTTTTGTTACGAATTTGGTCTCTATACCTACATACGATAAAATAGCAGTACAAGTTCGTAATGATCACATAATATTGTAAAAGGTTGTCAAAAACATTTTAATCTACGTGAAGCTTATGGAAAGGTTTTGCATTATTAACATAAAAGACCTTCGGGCTATTTTAAATTAATACGCGGAGAAATAAAAAAAATATTTGCAGACGAATATGCAAATCATCTTATCAGCTGATAGACAACGTCCACGGCTGGACATAGGCCTCTCATAAAGATCTCCACCAATATGCATATACAACTAATATTTTACAAGGTAACCAGCAAACTAAATTAAGTATCTTATAGGCTCTTATAGGATCTACTTATTCTGGTAGATAACCGCTTGCTTTCTGTTTGATAGAGTGGTTAGGTACGAGTGATATATTTTTTTGTCCTCAAGCACTAGAAGTATTGAAAATGTGCTTTGATGTTATCCATACTTATTGATATTATAAAAAGAAAGTAATTCTGTATGTCCGTCTGTTATCTTGTCAGGCCTAAATGGCTGTACGGATCTTTATGAAAATTGGCAAGAAGATAAACGGTATCCCGGGGACAGACATAGGCTACTTAAAAAGCGTGTGGAAAGCCACGGGCATATACTAGTTCGTAAGTAATATTTCCATGCTGCAGTTTATTCCGTCACCATGTGCAATTAGCTGATGAATGCTCACTGAATGCTCGCGCTTATCACTCATGCTCATGCTCACCTTCAAGCTTGCCTCGCCTCCTCGTTCCACCGCACCGCACCTATATGAAAAGTAACAGAGCTACCCAACCGAACCTTCTATTGATCCTTTTGTAGGCCCTTTGTATTGCCCCGGGTGTTTAGTTATGAATTACATATATCCACATGTCCGCCGTTTGGAAAAATAAGGTTTTTGTTATTATATTGCGTAAGCTCTCACACTCGGGGCAATTTCTTACAAATTTAATAATATCTTGATATTTTTTTTGTTTTCGATGTTAGAGGCCGAAAAAGTCCCAGAGCTTTTCGATTTCTGCGTCCCTTAACCTCGTGGCACTATTGGTTTACGCATCTCGTACTGACGCAATCGCGAGTGAAAGTCCCGTCGAAGACGAATTATGTTTGGGATATTATAAAAAAATAAATTGGTAAAATAGTTAGCAAGCTAATTAAATAGTCCTAAATTATTGTAAATGTGAATAAATCGCGCGTAGCAAAACTTACGGCGAAGACGCGGCGGCGGCGGTTAGAACCCTAGGAATGTAATGTAAAAGAGAAATAATGGCGAACAGAGCGAGTCGCAATGTTTTTTAAGGTCTTGCGGTGGTTGGTAATAAATATATTTTGCAGTCTAATACGGCCGAGTAAATTGAGCCCGGAAATCGTTTAAGAGATAAAAAATCGGCTAAGAGATAAAAAGCGAGTTGCAAAAAGTTTTGAGACAAATTTTTGTGGCTGTTTGTAAATCACCATTTTCCCGAATGTTCCCATAATTTCTCCTAAATTACAATTAAATCGAAGTTGGTTTTATGAAGGGTTTGAAGAGTTGCGGTTACGATTTGTGCCTGATGACTTTTCCCTTAGTTTTATTCTTACTAAATGCAGAAAAAATTAAGAACCACAAAAAAAAACCTCGTCATCCCGTGACGATCACCCTTAAACTACATTTGCCTTGAGCTTGATTTCTTAGACTGAAGTATGGGTTTATTTTGAAGCTTAGCTATTATTTATGCATTTTATATTATTTTTTCATTTACGTAAATTATTATCTAAACTGCTAAAGTCATCTTCTTGGATAAACTGGTGCAAATGTCCGCTAAGGACATATTTTATGAAACACAGGGATCGTAGAAATGAAGTAGGTAAGTACAGAGCTTTTTATTAGTCTTTCATTTTTTTACGAGTTCTTTATGAAGAAGCCATTACTGTAAATGCCCCGTAAAATAAATGAAGTTTGCATGTAAAACGGAGCTTTTTATACTTGTGTTTGAACTCCATTAAAAGAACATCAAGTGGGTACAAAGGCTTCATAAACATCTATTTAGATAGGTTAGTTTTAAGCATATGCCTACAATCCTTGCTAGATATAAATAAAAAATTAAGTCAATAAAGGTAAGACTTTAATAACAAAGAAAATTTACGATATAAAAATAATTTAGAAGTATCTAGTAAATATTTATAATTAAAACAGTTGAGCTAACTGCAGACGATTGCAAACAATCTAAAGGTTACTGAGCTCTACTGATCCATTATTAGCCATAACAATCGGAAGCGTCCCAAAGACGCGGGCTGTATAGTCGCACTGTATGGTAATGTTGATGCGCTGCGCCAGATCTTGGATCACGAGTTCACCAGCGTGTCGTCGGTCGGTTCGACCAGGGGCTCTGATGGAGGTTGCCTATTCCCTATGAGCCCACTTTCCTAGTGAGCTATCATGAGGCTTGGCAATGAGAAATACAATGAGGCATATTTCCAAGTAAGATAGATATAAGAGGCTTTCCAAGTGAGCTATAATGAGGCTTGGCAATGAGAAATACAATGAGGCATATTTCCAAATGAGATATAAGAGGCTTTCCAAGTGAGCTATAATGAGGCTTTAAAAAATTTAGTCATTGTTCCGTAAAATTAGACATTGTCTTTACATAGTATCTATTGATAAAGGGATATTTTGTGCACACTACGGCAGTGCGTCGCTATTAGACTGAACGCTTATGTGACAAACTGAATGTCGTCGCGTCCACATCTTCCATCTCGACTCGACTCTTTTGCCCTTTTCCCAATAATCGATTTACATCCTGTTTTGTATCAAGGTAAATCATATAGATCTAAATGTTCGCCTGTTACGTTAACACGTTCATTGCCCATGACGCAATTGCTATGTTCCAGCTGGTAGAGCTGCGGTGCGCCCCTTCAGTCACAATCCAGAGGCTGGGCAATGGGATATACTTAACGGTAGGTTCGTCGCGGACAGAGGCAAGCCTACAAATATTTCCTCATAAGTATTTGCCTATGCCCATCCGGTGTTTGCGATGTTCCGGCGGCACGCGTCGACGACAAGAAATGCAGTCCCACCGGCGCTATGCAATTAACATAATTGAAAACTTGACACCAACAGCCATTTCAACTCATACCTTGTTTTTGCGTGAACAAATCATGGAGGGAAACGACTGGGGGAATTAATCAAGTTGGAGTTGTAGAGTTATGTTTGTGCGAGAGAGTGCGATGCTCTGAAAAGCGATTCCGATTGTGAGCGAAATTTTAAAAGTGACAGGATCACAATGCTTGTTTGTTCCTACACCTAATTGGGTATTAAGCTATATTTAACCGACTTCAAAAAACGAAGAGATTCTCAATTCGACTGTGTGTTACACGATATCTCCGGACTGATTCTGAAAATTCTTCCACTATTGTATAGAAAGTAATCTTGAGGTGGTCCCATCAAAATGTTATCCTGAGGGGATTAGTATTTATGCCGAAAAACTTAAAAACAGTGTAAAAGTAAGGCAATTTTAAGTTGGTTTATCGTTTTTGAAAATACGCCAAATTATCTTAAATAATTTTCAAATCTAAATACGGTATTCAAGTCCATATTTGTTGTTTCTAGAACAAAAGCGTACAGACAACAGACCTTGTATGGCCTTGTCGGCGCCCAAGGCTGCCTTGACGAGTGGTGCTGTCTTCTTGACTGATTAAAAATACCATGGAGTTTAGGTTGTAGCAGTCAAACTAGACACGCTCGAAGGTAGAGGCTCGTCTGTAATTCGGGTCAAAGATGTTTTTTTCTCGTAAAAACAAAAAATTTGATATATAAAAGTTATTAAAATTTTTGTTGAAGCTATTATTGCTGTACTTCCGGGGCCGGTAGGTTGTATAGTAGTATCTATGAAGGTATCTTACAACTTTAAACGAGTAATTCTTGTATATATATATATATATATATATATATACAAGAATTGCTCGTTCGTCGTCGTATATATATATAAATATATATATATTTAAAATCTGAATCTGGGAAACGGCTCCAACGATTTTCATGAAATTTAATATACTTACAGGGGTTTTCGGGGGTGATAAATCGATCTAGCTAGGATTCATTTTTAGAAAATGTCGTTTTATTCGTGTTTTTGATAATCAGCTTTATCGATAGGGCACTCCCATAGACAAGATTTCGACGCTACAAAGCCTTCATCTATGACAGCTTTTTTATTTACTGCATATACTCGGATATGACGTCAAAATGGGGTAGGAAGTTGTCAGCGACCAGCGACAGATGAACCCATATTTATATTATTTGTGTCTTTTTAACTCACGTGTTAAATACCATTTCTAAAAAACACAATATACAAAAAAAAAACCAGTCAACCAGGTTTATATTATAGGCCGAAAGATCAGTCCTCAGTCCAAAGCCAAGCAAAAATTGCAGAGCATCACAAGAGTGTGATCTTTCCCTAATACCAAACTGTTTGAAATGTGGTTATACATTTAACCACCTAGATTTCGTGGTGGATTTCAGTCTATACCTCTCAGTAATCTCAATCCACCACAAGATAGTTAAAGCGTTCAGTCTAATTAATACAATCGCATGCAATGCCAACGCACATAGCCATAGGCCTGATTTGCACTAAAACCAGGTTTAATTTCCAAGCATTTTGTTATTTTTTTTTTTAAGTCCTCGTTGGATTCTCAATAAGCATAGTAAATTAATAACGCGAGGTGTACTGGCAATTTGTGTTTTTTTAAGTTTCTTGGCAAATTAATGCTTTTGTATTTTTGTTTTGAATTAAGTACCTAAACAAGCGGTAATCTTTAAAAAACAGCGATGACCGGGAGATGTTTTCGTAGTAGGAGCAGTGTATGGGGGAGGCCTTAGTATGAGTACGAGTAAGTGCTATCATGATTTTCGTTCGTTATATTATATTTTTATCGGCATAGACTTAGATTTTTTTTCTTAGTACCATGTTCCTGTACACTCAAATTCTGGTTCAATATCAATGTTATTAGAAAATTAGTCTAATTTTAAATAATTAGGATTTGAATTTACCCTTTCGTCCGCGCCCTTTCGATCCTCTTGAGGCTTGAGGCGTAAAAGACGCAAAAGAATAATTCTCGTTTTCTACGTAAGTAAGACTCACTGCGTCTTAGTACATGAAATTGAAACGCTATTGCAGTTAGGCCTCACTCGATTAAGAAGCTGTTGTTATGCAAATATGTACTGTGATACTTCATTGGTTGCTTGTAGACAGGGCCCAGCTGCTAATTAATACAATCGCTGTTTGCTTTGTAAAGGCTTTGGTGAGATTGTTGGGACAAGAAAGCAGGGCTGCCTAGATAAATTATACCGGCTTATTGGTAAGTCACTATGAGTTGCAAATTCGTGATGATGGGCAGAACCTGCAGTTCAAGTAGTTTCAGTGAATTACTAATAACCCTGTATCGTCCCATCTCACACTATTTTTAAGATCGATTTATACCTAGATGCTTAGATAGGCAGATTGCCTAAACATTTTGGTTCTAATCATGTTGGTATATTGTTAGTCAAATATAATCCAAGAGTACTGTAATTTCCTTGACGTCTAAACTAAAGAAATAAAGCACTATGAGTAGGACATCTACAAATTTAACCACATAAAGTACTCAGAAAAAGTGAGTGAGTACTTGCCAAAATTACTAATATTACTATCCATGGTTATCGAAAATATTTGCGCTGCCTTCTGAAATTAACTTTAGGTACACCCCTTTTTTAAATTCTTAATATAATTATTTCCATCCAAAGGTTGCCTGGAAGAGATCGTTTCTAAGCGATAAGTCTACCCATTGTATATGACTTGTATTTTTTAATGTCTATTTTATTTGTATTTTTTTCTGGTATACATTATAGCATTTAATATTTTATTGTATTGTATTTTGCAAACTATATGTTGACTTATTCATTTGAAAAAAGTGTTTTTAAGAAACTAAGAACGACGATCGTTTCATTCCATCAATGTTGATTCATCTCTGCAAAGTTTATGGCGTAGCCTAGGGAGCCATTCTGTCGCCAATATCCTTTGACTCGACTGGTTCTATTTCTTAGCACTAGATCAGGATGAGAAATAGTGGACTCGGTAAGTAATGGGTGCTCCGAACTAATCGATTTAACCATCTTCTGATAAATGTGCTACAAGAAAAACAAGTTTATTATGTTAAATAGAAAGTTTAGCTTCTAGTTGTTGGTTTTTTCTTCACCTGCAATAATATTCCCTTAAGTAACTATTATTTAGCGATTATAATTATTAATTTAAAATAATATTTCCTAAAAATAAATATAGCGCCTATACATTTGTATAAAAATAAATATTGCGGTTATACATTTGTATAGGCGCAGTATTTATTTTCAGGGAATATTATTTTTAACTAAAGATTAATCATTATTTTCACTAAATAATAGTTGTTCCCCACTACAGCCATCTCACTATCAAATAAGTATTCTTTTTTTTAATTATAGGTCTGTAGTGTCTTTCTTGAGTCTACCGGTTTAACAACAACACTCCATCTTATGAATGGACCTTCTACTTATTACACGAAAGCGTAAAGGATGAGATTATAACGGCGTCCAGAGAACCAAAAACGGTAAAAAGTATTAACATATAATAACCGTTAAAAACATTAATATAGTAAATAACATAAACCTAAATAATAACATATGGAAATGTTCCCAAATAAATAACAAAAAATAATGAATCATTGCTCATGGTGGCTAAATAAAATAAGACTTTAATTTAGGCATTTTTATTTTATAAAATGTACCATATGGATCTATTTGTGTATGAAAGTATTTTTTTTTATATATTCGTTCAATTAGATAGACATGTCGGAATATATCAACAGTATTTTCTCTTTACTTGAAGCTTGAACTGCAATCTATTACATCCCACTCAAAATATCTATTCGGAATGCGTTCCACCCAGGTTCTATAGGAACTATCTGAAGAAGAAATCTCTATGCCATTCTTGTTCCGAGTGTTTTAGCACTGTCGTCTGCAATCTGCGAATCTCTTAACATTGTAAGCACTATAAGAAATAAGATGCTAAGAGCGAGTACACATTAAGCGTTTTGTAGCGTGCGCGTATGCCCCAGCCTGCAGCCCTACGAGCATTCCGTGGTATCCCGTTCGTCCCATCAGCTTCTTTCCACCAGTGGGACGAATGGGACAATAATAGTTAAATTAAAATTGTGTCCCGATCGTCCCACCACCTTATAACGGTGGGACGAACGGGACACAATTTTAATTCAGACTATTATTGTCAAATATTGATATCAAATAGTTTAAAATATTATATTTTTTAAAAGCGCGTTACCAACGCGCTATTCCAAACGCCTAATGTGTACATAGTCTAACGAAAATGGAATGTACAGTTTATTGGTCGTTATGAGATTGGATGGATCTTATTTCGAGTTGCGAAGTAGCAGAATAGATTGCCCGATTGATTGTGTAAAAGAAAAAAAGAGTGCAGCATGATATAGAGCCCATGATATGGTACCTAGTGTTTAACCACTTTATTTAGTCGAGTTGGCAACACTGCTATAAGGTAGATTATTAAAGGGAAATTATAATAATTTATGTTAGCCGATAAGCCGCACTGAAACCTCGAATACGATAATAACGCGCTTGCTGGTAGGTTTATTTGGGGAACTATATTGTTGTGTTAGTTTGTGCTATGCCTTGGAATTAGGACCGTGTGAGTTTGGGTACAAACAACACAGCTCTTTGAGAAAAGGCTTTTCTGGAGCTTTCCAAAACTACATACCTTCTTACCTATACCGATCGTGGTTATTTTTCGAAGTCATAAACTATGAGCATTGCTAGAGATTTAAATAAATAAATAATGCTGGACAATCCACACAGCATCCTCTAGCCTCAAGCTATGGGTACTTAGATGACTGTATTTATAATACAATATAGATAGATACAAACACACATTATATTTATTAAAAAATATAATTAAAATGTTTGTTATTTTAACAGTTTTTGTTATTTAAATTGCATATTATTTTTGTTCTTTGTTGTAAGTGTGTATAAGGCTGCCTTGAGCACCACGGTCTTCACGGAAGACCAGCGCCATGGTATGATCTGCTCTACCATAGCACATGCTGAGTGGAGTCCGATTTTGTCAGTTTTTCTTTTTATTTAAGGTTAATTTGCTGTACATTACTCATCTGTTCTGGCAAATAAAAATCTTTTTTTTTTACTTAATATACTTTTTTTACTAAAATATTTCAGTTCATTGCATTTATTTACACCGTAGGTATTGCATATACAGTTGATGTCGTTAATTTCTAAATTAAAATATGATTATTACATTATAATTACAACAGGAAAAAGGATGCACCATAAGGGATTGTACACGGAAAGAAAACAGACAGACAGTAAAATCTTAACTACAATAAATTAAAACTTTATAAGAGTTGGCTGCAAAAGGGCCTAGTTGAAAAAAAAAACATACAATAATAAATAAAATTATGTCAGAAATTTAATAAACTACATAACAAATACTTGCAGATCGTACAAACATTTGTCCCACGGCGGGAATCGAACCCGCAACCTCCTGCGTCGCAGCCGGATTTTCGCCGGCCGAGCCACTTCGGTTGTGTGTGATAACGGAGATTGGAGCGTTACCTTCGTAGTAACTGACATACATTTTAAATGTTATGATGCCTCTGTATAGAAAACCTATAAAGATTCAAAGAGGTAGGTAGGTGTTTAGTTTTTAAAGGGCTGTAAAATAGAAAATGCGCTTCACTACCAAAGCACCGAACTTTGCCAAACGCCGCGATTAGATCCCATATGCGCAATAGGTTTAACCCACTTTATAAACGACACGATCTGCCAATAGAAACTTCAGTTTACTGCGAACTCTTCAATTTTATCAACATTTTACGATAGTAAGTTATTTGCCTGTAGATAAAACTGTTTTAATTACATTAATATAACTAGAAAGCACTCGAGTGCTTGCTGAGGACCGCAGCGGACCATTCAAAAGCTCTTTAAACATCAAAAAGTAAAGAAGAAGTAAAGTTTCCTTAGAACTAAAACGATTTTATGAAATCTACGATTTTATGCTTCTGTTATGACTAAAATTTGGGTACCTAATTATAGGAAAACAGCGACCCGCCCCGCCTTCGCACGGGTGCAATGCTGATACTAAATTATACATACAAACCTTGCTCTTGAATCACTATCTATATAAAAAAAACCGCGTTAAAATCCGGTGCGTAGTTTAAAAGATACATAGGGTTAGGGACAGACAGCGGGAAGCGACTTTGTTTTATACTATGTAGTGATAATACAAACGTTTCTAAGATAAGTTTTCAATACGATTTGCGAACAGATCGTCCGTTACTATGCTCTAGTGCACGCTTACCTTTAATTTAATAGCTATAATCTCTATATACGGACGTCAGATTACAGTAATTGCATTAGACTCGGTTATCATCGAGACTCAACCCTGCGTTTAGATCACGCTCCAGTTCTGTTTCGATTTTTTCTCTTGATAAAAGCGGGTATGGTATGAACTCTATTTACAAGCGAACTAAGTTCAATATCCTCCCAATAATTAACCCTGTAGTCACCGGCACTTATACTGCCGTTACAAATCGACATGAAACTGAACCTAGGTTTGGAATACCGAGCCATCTTTAATTTGATTATATCGGCTTAAATAACGGTTATGTGCGAATAGCTGTGCGAATAACTAGTTGATAATTTAATATTTAGAACATTAAATGTTCATAATATGTCTATTTAGCATCAAATTTTGACGCTAAATAGTCATTAACGACGTTATCAAGGGAGGAATGGATGCAGTTAGAAGATGCCTTTGCCAAAATAACGCAAACACATGCAATAGAGGTTGCCAATGTCTAATTTTAAGCTTATAATGTAAGCTTAATTTAAGGGATTGAATAAAGGATTTTATTGTTATAGACGTTAACTTATTGAATTAAGGTTTAAGAATGTTTTATTTCTCATTAAGAATATATTCATTTCTACATGAGAAAATACAATAATATTGTACAATGTATGGCTAACTGGTACTAAATAAAATTTAAGAAAAAATCAAAATATAATGGTCAATATAAAACGTGAAAAAAGAGGGTACCTAGTTCTTACGAACATGCTATACGCGTAAACAAGACAAGGCACCGAGAACGGATGATCCAATGAATGGAGCTAGGTTTTGTGATAGGGTATCGAAATGTTCAGTAATACAGATGCACATCTGGTGGCTCGCCGCAAGCGATATTGAACACATGAACGTATCCGAATATAAACGGGAAGATAGGTACCGTAATGTGTTGTAGGTAAGCTCTATCTGATATCAATGAATTTAAGGGTTGCAATGTAATTTTTCATATTTCATTTAATATGTTTATACAGCTAAGATCTAGGTAATACAACTTATGCCGTGAGTTCTAGTCTAATTAAATGATTATAATATATCAAATTAAATGAATTATATCAAGACAGTACAGCAAAAAACACGGCTCGATTCGTCGATATATATATAGTTATAATAAGTTCTCGAATACTACACGCGTGAACACAATTTTTACCTAAATATATCCGATTTTTGAAGAGTACCACGAATAAAGACTGTTTTTAGGAAAGTATGTGGGCTTCGATGATTTTCATTCGACGATCGATGTGGGGCAGTGGGCAAGATCCCGGGAGGTTGCGGGTTCGATACCAGATATAAATTTTTTTGCACTATCTGCAAATATTTGTTCCGGGTGTTCCTGGTATTTTTTTTAGATATTTATTCATTACAAAACCAAACATAATATACATAAAATGTTGAACCGTAAAAACCTTGTGAGGTTTGATTTCTATATATAATAAAAATATCTATCTATTTGTAATGTATTATATTATTCTACATCATTATATCAGTCTTCTAATACCCATAACACAAGCTCTGCTTAGCTTGGGGCTAGATGATCGTGTGTGGATTGTCCAACATTATAATATTTTATTTATTCCAACCAACTACAAAGAAAAGTGATTTGAATCTTGTAATTTTATATGTACATTAAAGATATCTAACCACAAGGTTAACTGACTCACTATCCTTGGTGTACCACATGCTCGCAAAGCAATTTGATTAGTTTTATTACATTATATTATATTTTGCTTAACATTTTCTTACCTGACTGTATTCAAGAGCTTCAATAATTTCATGGTGTCCGAATCGACAGTAAAAAAATATTAAAATCAAAAGTATCAGTTGGGACACTGTGTCCTAATAAATTTTGTCCGGGTCGTCAGCAACTCGGATCAAAATCAGTCACATACTATGAGAGCTTACATCAGAGAAACCGAAGTTTAGTAACAAACCAGTGATGTTCCCATTTGTATTCATGATATTAGTATCTCAGATGAAATGCACGTCACATTTGATTCCCTTTGTTGGCAAAATAAATATTACCCTACCTATGGTACTGTCAGAAACAGAATTTTATCTTACCTTATTTTAGTTCCCCGCTTTTGGAGACATCAAATGATTACTTACATCCATTAAGCGAAAAATCAAAAAAAAAAAAAAAAAAAATCTCTATCAACCCTAACTTAGCAGGTACCTACTTTATTAATTTCATAGTAATACTTTCATTTATGTATTGTAGGTACCCACTTACAAACCTTATGATTATCAATAAATAAATTCAAACACACTGTCAAACATATCCTTTGTAAAAAGCCTTACTACGAAATACCAGACTACCTAGAAGATACAATAAATAAGCTTGGGACGGATTTTGCTCCAACTCTAAAATAACACATAACAGCATCAGCATAACAGGCAAAGAGTTTCTTCGTCGCTTCTTTACTTTAATCTACATACCGAAGCGACAGAAACCAAAAATATCACTTTATTTCCATGTTAGTGTCTAATTTTAAGAATTTGACCTTTTCTGAGTTTACATTTATTGTATGTACGGAAATAAATATGTATTTTTTTATTTAATTTGATTTGACTTCATTTGTGCTCTACTGACGGACTACTCGGCGAAGGTGAAACCGAACAAACGATGGTGCTGGTGATATGTAGACGACTGTACCCTACCTTTGTATTCCACTGCTCGTGTTTATTCTGGATATAAACTGAAACTTCATTCCATATTTATGAAGCGAATGTTTAAGCTCTCTAGTGCTGCGTTTGCTAAGACTGGGACTATGTTGGTTTACACAACTGGCGTTGCTTACTCTTTGATATTTGGCTGTGTACAAATATTTGATACTATTTTGCAATGCTGGCAAAATGTATAGGAAAAAGACAATATAAAATTTTGTAAATATCATCAATAATCATCAATAAATGTAATTTTAGTATGTAAAGACGTTTATAGGTAAATACATATTTAACTGTAGGTATAGGTATATTTGAGACAGGAATTTTTAGGTAGACCCATACACTTTATATTTCCAGTATTTTGTTTTGGCCGTTTCCCAGAGAATGATATATCTGGAGCTGTCTTGGGACCTCTTAAAGTGAAAATGTTTTTCTTTTACCACTTTAATTTCTCGAAAGACATTGAATACATTTTATTGCTTGGTAACGCTTCAAGTCCACGGTCACAGGATTGTCTTCAACTAGTCCATTAAGCTCCTTGCTTATTCCAGTCAAGTTCTATTGTTGCACTCTGAAAGTTGTCTAAAACGATGTGGTTAGCAGTTCCAAGACATCCTCCATACAACTTCTAAGGATAAGTTAACTTTAGTGGTTGTCGCGTGTCAGGTGTCTACTAGATACTTAGGGCACGCTGAAACTTTACCATCCATAAAGAGTTCAGTGCTGTGCTGAGTGAAGGCGATAAACGTCAGTGTACATTTTTTAAGGCTTCCTTACCATTTTTACATCTCGCCTGCTCAAAAAGTGGCCCACAGCCGAGTAGTCCCATTTTAGAAATACTTAGAGCACAGCTGGCCTGAATCTTAATTTCTAAAAGGGACAGTTGTCCTCTAACATAAAATGAAGAGGATAACTCGACCACAAGTGGATTAGGTCAGCAATAATTTGATTATTTTGAAGAAACTAAAAACCGCCTTCGGATTCTTAGTATTAACACTGTTTTTTAAGTTTTCGGAAAAATATTTATTCCTCGATAGTAACTTTTGAACTACCTCGGGATCATTTTCCATACAATAGTGAATAAATTTTCCAAATCGGTCCAGAGTTGATGGAAAATCGACGAGTATATATAAAAAAAACAAAACAGCCGAATATCTTTTGTTTTTCGTCAGTTAAAATACAATCCAATGCTTTAGTACACCTATGGGTATCTAAATAGCTAGTGAGGTTTTTTGTTATTTGGGAAACATTACAGTTAATATCACAAAACAAACAAAAAATAACTAACACAAATAAAGTTTTAACCATTTAAGCACGAGAACTAGGTATCTGTTTTAGGTAAAACAAAATTCCAGGAACACTGAAATTCTCAATTGAATTCAGTTCATAAAATTCTCAAAAGCATGGCCTGACGCTCAGGTTCTTTACCTCAAACGAACTAGAGGAGGACATCCGGCCAGCTCGACACTTTGTGCACCTCTTCTGGTCCATTGAACTGAAGAGTAGTAAGGGCTAATGATGTCTCTCTGAGAATTTTAGCTGTTTTTGAAATATTCTGCTAAGAAATCCTCCTTAAGAACGGAACGGACAACCTTAGCTTTAGAATGAAGCAGAACGTACAAACGTACTTTCCGCTTCATTAGGAAACTATGTCCCCGATCTTATTGAAATTTTCCATACATAATTGGATGAAAAATAGCAATTTTTGTAGCGGTTTAGTTTTCCAAAAAACATAATGATCTTTAAATGAGGACGAAATAAATTTTGACCACCAAATCGATTCATTTTCAAGCGATTTTTTATGCATGATGGACACCTTTAGATATTCGAAAATCTGACAATATGAAAACTTAAACAAGAACTTAATACTAATTATAACTATTGTGGCACAATCGGCGGCCTTATCGCTAACAGCGATCTCTTCCATGCAACTTTTGGATGGATAGGATTGATACGTATAGGTTATAACTTATTTATTAAAATTGTAACTCTGATTTTAATATAAATTTTCTATTCTTGTTGCAAAATAAGTAGTTTAGCTTTACGTCGATAAAGCATAATATTTTCCACCCAAGAAATGCGGCCGTATTTTCCGAGGTGCAAATGCTTTGAAAATTCGCAGCGCAGTTCTTTCAGCTGAGTGCCAGCCAGTTCTGCAAGGCACGCATAAATCGAAAGCCGCTTACAAAGGTGACTATTTCAGCTTTTATTTCAACGGAGAGTTCCGTTCTGAAGCTAATTACCTACCTGCATCTATTTATACGCTGACGATTGAAATTGCAGCTCAGGATATTGCATTCCGTGAAGTGAAATGAAATTTTTCAATTTTCTGCTAAAACTAAGATCAACAAAATTAAGTTTAGCTTGCTCGAGTTAAAATTCGTATTACCTATTGTGTGACATGACAGCCCTTGAACTCAGGTTTAGCGTTTGAACAGCATCAAGTTTAAGTCGTTAAAATACGCTAAAACTGACTTTATCTACATATATTGAACGCGTTCAATTGCAACGATGAAATTGGACCTAAGTTCTCATCAATCGATCTGTTTGATCGATTTTAAGCCATAGAGATCTCATTTCTGTACACATTTACACAAAGTGTTTATACAAAGATTTAAAAAAACTCGCTTGTTTTATGCAAAGCCATTTCTTCCTGCTATGATGACGTGCCTATGTATTTCGTAGTTCTCAAGATAAACAATGGGAAATAAACCATATAATATCTGCCTACTCTTGTTGCTATTTTCTAAGCAGGAAAGTTCTAAGAAAGCTTTTCTACCGCGTGGGGTGTCGAATGAAAGCTCAGTTAACTGAACAGTTATCGGTATTTAGTTAGTAGGTACTTATTTACTGCTCACCAATTATGATGAAAGTCATTCCTCGTAGAGTTTCTCCGATGAAAGACCACCAATTACGATGCCCGCGAGTACTTGGCATATCTCCGGTAATCATTTAACGATAATTCCCCGAGAAAACTGTCGTTACGTTGCTACCAACTTATCCGTTCAGGTGAACAAAAATGGAACTTAGGACGTTGTTTAGTAAGCTTAGAAAGTAAGCTTTCTGGCACAAAAAAATAACTAAGACCGCAGGGCATTTTTGAACAAATACATTTTTAGAATTTTTCCGAACGTTTGGTACAAATAATTTTTTACTCTTTGGCTTTATACCTACGATGGATATTATACCTACGATGGATACTTATTAGTAGCGCCAGAGTTTACTGAAAAGTAAACTTGGTGTTAGTGTAGAGACGATAGGTCTTGTCTACGCGTACCATAAAGAATATTTTATACGATAAAGTGATCATAATGAGACTAGAGAAAACAATATTTGCATTTCAATTTGCAAGTGATGCCAGTCATATTTTTGCAAATTATATTTCTGTCGAGTGCGTGTTTTTTATACTTTTTTGTTCCTAGCGCGCGGATTAAAGCTCTGCGCTCATTAATCCAAAACCACACAGCACAAAAATGTGGATTCAAATATGGGCCTTTATTTTTAGATACAAACTGGACAAAATGGATTCCCCTAAGCTTCAAACAAGTGTTCCGCGAGCTGTATGTCATTTGATGCCGTAAATATGAAATAGGTACATCTAAATGTTACGAGTTAAAGCCTATATTTAAAAGTACACTTTTGTGCTGTGCTGTAGCGGTGCTTTCCAGGTGTGCGATAAGCTTTAATGCGACATGCATTTATTAGTAAATCTCGAAAAGCTGGATAAATATGCATTGCAATGCAATTCTTGGAATAGGCGAATACGCGATGTAACGACTAGACCATGAAATTCAGTTGAATTTTATAAACGAATTTCAATAGGATGGGTATGGAATAAAATAGCGAATTTAAGGAATATCGTGTCGTGTTGGGGCGTAGTTATTATTTTTCGAGGTTAAATTTTTTCTGCGTTCTGCAAGGATTTTTTTATGAACCCATGATAAAAGCAATTTCAATTCACTATTACTACTACAATATACTACACAGTGACACTGTTATTTATAGAGCATTTAGGAAAATAGGAGATTTTGAGATAAAGGTCAACATACTCCCAAATCTCTTATTTTCCCAAATCCTCCATAACTAACAGTGAATCTATGTTAGTTTTTCATAAGTTAAAAGAAAACAGTTAATGATTTGCGCCAAATTACTTTTCCACTAGTAAGTATTGATTATTGAAAAAAGCCGAAAAACTAGTAAATAATTCGAATCCCGTGCCAACCCGAAACGTAGCCATGGCGTAAAAGCTCTTTCATTTAATTCTATTCTTATAATTACACATTTTTCGGATTTCATTTGTTCAAATACAATAAGAACGCAAACACCATGGCATGAATATCGTTCGTCATTGCATATAATATGATAAGGCAGTAATTTTTTTGATTATTTGTTCTCAATATTTCAAATAGTAGACATAGGACTCGGTAGTTTCTTTAACTTAGTAGATTCTTTTACTTACAAATAAAATTGGACAAGTGCGAGTCTTGAACACATGGAGGGTTCCGTACTATTGTACAAAATTATACAAAATTAACCCTAAAAACGGATTTATTGACCGTGGCCTACATTGCTTAACTTCGGTGATCGACACTCAACAAAGTGAGATGTACGTTGGAGCTCCTTTAATTTTTAGAATTTTTTGTTATAGAGACAATCGTAATGTACACCCTGTCAAAATTTCAACTGTTTACCTATTACGGTTCAAGGGAAAACATTGAAAACGGTAGAATAAAAATTTCCAAAAAATCGGTAGCTTTTTGCATGGTTTTTTGATTTATACAAATTTTACTTTTTATTATAGCGGCAAGATAAATGCACATTCTGTGTAAATTTCAACTGTCTACCTTTTATACGGCTTGCTGATGGAAGGGCGGATAGACAGACGGACAGACAGACGGACAGACAGTTTAGGCTTAATAATAGGGTCCCATTTTCCCCCTTTGGGTATGGAACCCTAAAGAGATCCTGCTGGCCACCTTTTGCAAGTGTGAGCACGGGCTTACCCATACCAAAAAGGGTCAAAATAGTTAAAATATTGGGCTCTACCAACATTGTATCAAATAAAGGTGCCAATTAATAAGTTCACCCTGGATCGCTTTAATGAGCGGCTTGTTGCAGTTTGACAGAGTGATTTAATATCGCCCGGTGATCGTTTCAGTAAATCGGGATTAGTTCCGAGCTCGAAACCGTGAATTATTGGAATATGCTGCGTTGTCGGTACACGAAATATCATTCACGATTAGGGCTGCCGGATGAAAAGCAGGAGCCTGACAAATTGGCAACGTAAAAAGGTGTAAAGAGTTCGTTGTTTCCCTTTTTAAACGTTTCGTTATCATTATCATATTTATTTGTTGATTGTCAGTTCGGAATTGCACTTTTGTTCCTTTTGCTTTTAATTTTACATATGTATGTACGTACACAGTATCCGAGTTTCAGACATTATCGTGATAAGCAACTGAATTCTAAAACGCTCTCCCGCCATTAAGAAGAACAAATATATATTTTTTAGAAACAAAATATGCTCCTAATTGCGTCACAAAGAAAACTACTCATTGTCTGTGAAACCCTAACTAAAAGTAGAGGAACAATAATTTACTGTCACTGGTGATCTTGACAAATTCTCAGAAAAATAACTTGTAAAATAACTATTTCAACCTGCAACTCGCAGCTGCTCGGTGCTGGCAACCTCGGACTAAATAATTTTACTTATTTGCATAATATGCAAGTATTAATCCTAGCTCATTATTTATCAGTCTAACATGACAGCCCTGTGCAGAGTCCACGTCAATATCACATCAACGTTTATCGCTTTATTTTCGTTATGCATTATTTCAGCGGTTGTTGTTTATTTATGAGGTGAATACGGATAGGAAATTATTGTAATAACGAAATTTTGACGGCTTAAAACAAAAAAGGTGTTGTTTAAATTGCCCACGGTGTATTGTTTTGTTAAATCATTATTCATCTGCAGACACAGACGTAATATTAATTCGATGGCTGAAAGACACGTTGTATAAAGTATTGCAATCCACTATTAGGTTGAATTTGATCTTGCGCCACTTAAGCTGGTCTCTTGTTTTCCTAAAGTTGTGTTCCTTGAAGAATCATTCCTCCATTTATTTCTTCTGAAGTGCGACTCGGCAAACGTAGTGTTGGACGCGGTAAGTTCAAGACAGATGCGACAGGAGGTCAGATGAGGACAGGACAGGGCAAAGGGAGGCCCCAGGCCCTAGGCCCCTTATGTTCACAAGTGCACTAATTTAGGCAGAGGATTATTTCTCCTTAACGTTGTTTTTCTTCTTTATGGAGATTCGAGGGAATTCCGAATAAATCAAATCACTAACATCGTTGGTGGCAGTGTCCTTCATTGCATTCCTACCAGCGTGGCTGAAGCCCACACATCCTCACATCGTAAATGGTTCAGCTGCATATAATTGATGCGGTTGAAGGCATGGTTGGAACAAAAGCATGCCAACATCTCGTAGAAGTCGTGTACCTACGGTACGTGTTTATCGTGACCTCTACCATGAGTTTTTATAGAATCTCGTTCTACTACGCACGATAACATAATGTCATTATGTAGGTTAACAAAGATAACATAATTTGGTTGTTTGAAAAAAAAAACTACTTCGAATCCCTTAGTTTTAAACAGTTTTTTTAAGTTTTGCTGGATACTACTAATCCCTCGGGGATAAACATTTTATAGGACCACTTCGGAATCATCATCTACTGATAATGAGAAGAATCATCCAAATCAGTCCATAAATCACGGAGAAATCATGACTGAACATAAAACCTCCTGCTTCTTTCATCGACTATTATTGTCACCCATTAATGGGCGGAACGGTACTTAAAAAAAATTACAAGCGTCGTTTTGCCCATAGACGAACACTTTCACGATATATTTCTGGTTTTGTAAAATCAAAACGTCTGACTAAAATTTCGAATTTATATTACACATTCTAATCAGAAACAGCTATTTCTTTTTCTGACAATATCCCCCAGTGTTTTCAATCGTGATTTTTCTCAAACAACTTCTTATAGTAATAATAGACAGTGAGGTGCCTTGGTAAAGTATATTTGGTGTTATGGAGACATGTTCTTGACCAATGTGGCTTTAATTTTAACTTACTTCTGCCCGCGTCTTTCATGTCTCGAACTATGTACATACTTTAATATCTATAATAGAATGGAAAATTTCTGCCGGGTCGGATTAGGTGAAAAGCATCCATCTAAAAATCCAAGATTTTGCATTTCTTAAACATAAAACATACATAAACATAAACAATTATTTATTTCTTAAAAAATATTAACTATGTAGGTTAGTACAATATAGTATTTTGGTAAACATTAGTAGGTAGGTTTTATATAAAACTAAAATGTATGTGAATAAAATAACACGAATTATCTACTCTATGCCTATGACTTTGTTGTTATTTGGTAGCTAGGTATGTCATCAGTACCAGAACCTTAGTAGGGTGACAGTCCTCCGTACTAGTAAAAACTGTTTTACGGCAGGATGTCATGCTCTTCCTTCGGAACATTTTTATAACGTAACTAGCTGACCCGTGCCCACTTCGTTGGGTGGTAAATATTTTTAGTAGTCTATAAAACTCGCAAATAACGTGATTTAAACGATGCGTGTTTAAACAAATTCAATAGGGAAAAGAATTTTCAAAATTGACTCAGTAGTTTCAGAGATTACCCCCTACAACCACACAAACCTTACTTATTTTCATTAGTGTAGTATAGTATAGATTTACATATACCTAGATTTTATTGACTGGACGTCACACAGCTCCACATTTACCTAGGTATGTTATGCGCTTCAAAGTAAGCTTGATAGTACCTACTGGAGAATAGGGCACTCCACATCTATTGTCCAGTTCTAAAACTTGAAGGAAGAATCACCAGTCGTCCTAAATCTTCACAATTTCTATCTTGATTCATGGCGTCTCGCAGATCTACATAATTCTCAGCGCGCAGTCTTCTCTCATTAGTTTTGTTCTGATGTATACCAAACGCTTCGTTTTAATTTTGGCGTAAGTGTCCACCAGAAAACCGAAACCTTTGCAGGTGAGCAATGCAACCTTCTCTTATTGGTAAAATGTATCTAGGCGTATAATTGCATTGCAGAAACTTTTTTATTCTCCAGTCTCGTCAGTTTTCGGATTCACATGTCAAAGATCAAAGTTGTATCCGTCTTCGCCATGACAATAGGTATATGTAAAAGCGAGTAGAGTCTAAAGAGCATCAAATGCCTGGTGCGTTTTGCCAATGCATTGCAAGCGGTTATCCCGGGAACGCAGTACAATGTCCCGCCTGTCGCAGTGCTGATCTACCAGGACGACGGCAACATCATTGGTAGCGAGAGCTTTGTACCAACCGGATGCTGTCCAGTAGGTTGTTTATCGGCATCAATAACAATTTTGTAATCATTTTGTTGGCTTTGGGGTATGAACTCGTATTTTATGTCCTTCCTCGTAGTATGAACTCAAATCATGCTAAGTTTTATTTGAATACCTTCATTAGTTTCGGTGCTATGTGCAGCCAAGAAATTTTACTTTCATCCCCTCTCCCAAGAGAACCCTATTGAAATCCGGTATAAAAAGTATCCTATGTCCTTCCTCATAGTATGGTCTCAAATTCTGCCAAGTTTCATTTGAATACATTCAGTAGTTCCAGCGCTATGCGCAGCCAACAAATTTTACTTTCATCCCCTCTCCTAAGGGAACCCTGTTGAAATCCGGGATAAAAAGTATCTTATGTCCTTCCTCGTAGTATGAACTCAAATCCTGCCAAGTTTCATTACAATAAGTTGAGTAGTTTCGGAGCTATGCGCGGCCAAGATACAGACAGACAGACAGACAGACAGACATGATGGAAAAAAAATCATTTTTGGCATCAGTATACAGAGCCCTCCAAAAAAGAATCAATATATCTTCAATGTACAGAATTGGACCTGATACAGTTTTATTATAAGTATATAGATTTGTAGGATGGTTCAAAGTTCAAAGTTGTATATATGTATGTAAGTAGTCGCTTTTTATTCTACCTATTAGGTTCTTATCTGATTCTTATATTACATGCATGCAATGTAGCGTAAAACTAGAGAAATTAAGAAAAATAACAAAATAAAAAATATTTCGGTATAAAGATCTTTATTTATAATCAAAAGAATGAACAAGTTCACTTATATACATTGGTATCTAAAAATAATTACCTATTACTTGGTAAAGTTACGGTAGTTCTTCGGCGTTTAGAATCTAGTTCTACATTTACAAATTAGTATGATAACACGTGTATGGTAGTAATGCTTTTTGGATGCTCTAAGGGTACAGATGACTATTTTTTTTTTGAAACTGGACAATTCACTTACGGGCGAATATCCACCTGCAACGCAGGAGGTTGCGAATGGAACAATCAACAAAAACGTGACAAATGTTTATACGATCTGCTGATTTGTTCAGGGTGTTCTGCATATTTCTATGTATAATATGATGTCTGTGTTATTGTATTAAGTCTTTTAAGTCCATCAGTTATCTAGTACCAATAACACAAGCTCTGCTTAGCTTGGGGCTAGATATTACTGAGTGAATAGACCAGCCTTAAAAAATCACTATTCATTTCTTCGTAAACTTACAGTAGGAGCCAGCGATGTCCCTAGGGATCGCTCACGAAGAGGTGAGTGGGAAGATGTGTTTATTTATTTTCTTTGAGGTTTATCTCTCTGCAGTTCTTCATATATTATTTTCACTGTAATTTTTTGTAGACCTTCGATGCATGCAAAAAGAAACTAACTGAACTACAGTCGAGAATTATAAATTATGCATTAACTTATGAACTTTTTAATTGAATTGCAAATGAAATATCTGTATGTGTGTGTTCTCTGTGATATGCTTCTTCGAAATTAATAAACACCGGTGATTAGGAAAGTTAATTCGATACTGTATAAAAAGTTCCAGCGTTAATTAATCTGCAGAATCGATTTTTTTGTACCGACGACGCACATTTAGCTCGATCATTCTACGTGATTCTGCGGATTAAATCGAACGATCAATTAGGCATTAGGGTTTTTAAAATAGGAAGGCCTTTGCAATCTCTTCTATTTGTCAAGAAACGTATCAATGACTACTTCGCTAATATTTAATGGAGCTATCTTTTAAATTTAAACATTTATATATCTGGTCGTTTGGTTACAGCGTTTTGCTATTAGTGTAACAGTTTGTACCCGTAGATAACATTCCCGTTTTGAGCTCTTGTGTCTCAGACAGTGTAAATTAATAATCAGTACTTTAATGCTACCCAAGGGCTAAAGGATATGCCAATAAAAAGCAGCAGCTGCTATCGTAGAGCCCATATTATACCCAAAGCTGTTTTTGCACCGTTTTTGCCGTTCGCTGGATCTGAAATAAATATAGGTCGAGAAATGGCCCATAAAATTTTTATTCTACCTACGTCACGTATCGCAATTTAGAATAATGAAGTCGTCATATACATAAAATCGAGCTAAGGGCAATTTCAAGAAATATTATACTAACCGTAACAGTTACAGTTTTGTGAACTCGTCAATTTGAGAGTATTTAAAGAGTTGGTCAAGAACTGCGACATGTAAAAATTACGATATAGTTCGATAAGACTTGCAAGTACCGAACAAAATGATTTTAATAGTCTTCATGCGCTTCATGTAGTGTTAATAAGTTAAAACCTAGAACCACTTTATTGTGGTTTTGTGTGCTATATTGTAGAGCGTCAGAAGCATATCAATATCATACACTTGGTTATAGTTACAAACAAACTGTGTGTACTGACCGGTGTTACGGGACGGCGGCGTAATGTAACGTGTTACATAGCGAGCGGTCTTGCAGTCTGTAGGGGAAAGAAGGCGCTCGCAACGAGGAATGAGACGAATTTCAGATTTTCAGCACATGGCGTAACGTATCATATTCGCTGCGAATGGTACGTTACTCCCAATAACCCCGTCTTTACTGTATGTTGTGTCGCTGTTTTTAATACCACGCCACAACACGCCACACCGCAAATATGTAGTTCCAGCTTTAGACTTTTTACGCACACCCGTTACGCCACTTGCGTACATTTTACATAGAGGTGACTAAGATAAATAATACAGTCTGGTATTACTTCGCGGAGTTCCTTGCAAAATATTAGAATAAAAAATATTTAGTAACAATAACAATACACATACCTAAATTTGTGACTTTACGCGGGGAGCTCAGAGAGGCAACATCACTAGCAGGGCTCTGTCGGTCTGTTTCTTGGTATTCTCAGTGTCAAAGTTGAGTATTGTGGTGTCCTGATGATGTCTCGTGGAGACGAAACTAGTTAACGACTTATTTTGATGTATTATCAGAGAAGGTTGTATGCGGAATTGTTATTAAATATTTTTCATTCTCATACAGAGGAGACTAGGTCACATACTAGGACTCTACCATGCATTGATCAGAATTCATTCTCTGCGCTTAGATTGCGCTACTGCCACCTTGCTACTTTGTAGAAAGCTGGTGTTTCTGTAGTCGGTATACTGCAATTACACCTCAAAGATTTGTTGGCAAATCTGGCTGTGGTCTCTGTGATAGGTGATCCGGCTGGGTCGTAGTCTTGGAGTTTCATTGTTGTGGTCATTGTTTCCGTTTATTGACTGCTTTGATCTCTGAATCTGTATGTAACATGCGGTAAACAGAATTTCAGGTGTATCTTTTTATCGATCTTTATCACACTATTATAAAATTAAATGTCTTTTATGTTTGTGGTACAAGGACCTACATAAGATCGATAATTTGTCGATTGGTAGTTGATTCATGCAATCAAGCCACCCAAGTCAAATAAGATCCTACTTCTGAGCTACTGCTTACCATGTTTTCCTAGTATTTCGATTACTATGTAGTTAAAATAATGCATAGTATCTCCACTACCTTGAACCACGCAAGGTACCGACGGCGCTACACCCGGTCCACCCACGCGCACGCATCGAGATCGCGAGCTTTCACAGAGTCTGTACCACGGTAGCATTCAATACAATCACGCCGTGATTCGTTTTCGCAATGCAGCTGTTTTTCTAATTAGCGAGTGATATTAGCATGTTGCCTTTTGGACAAAAAGTATATTGGATTAACAGTTTTTGGAAGTTTTCTTTGAAAGCTCGTGGGAATTAGGATTTTTGTTAGCAAACATCACTTTTGGTGGGATTATGAAAAAGTACACCCAGATAATGCAGGCAGCTCAAAAGTATTTCATTAAATATCATAAAAGAATAGACGGGTTGAGCAATACGTCCTAACAAATGCTTGTAAGAGTCCAGAAGCAAATAAAAGAAATAACCTTTTTATTTCAAAGAATCCCTAAAATCAAAATTGATCAAGCTCTAATAAGCCCTACATGTTAATCAAATAAAAAATCAATTAAGTTGCAATACTTAATAGTCCAGAGAATACATTCTCCCCTAATTTCTAGGAGGCTGCGTGGACAGGCTTCAGTCAACGCTGGCGAGCTGCGCGCGCGCACGCATCTGCTCTCCGTCCCGGTTCCCCTCACACATGTTTGTTTACCAACACACGATTGTGACTATTGGTCAACTTATGCTTATTACTTTACCTCGGATGAATATCGAATAACCAATTAAAACCGATTCTATATTTTTCTCCCACTGAGATGTCAACGCCTCTACACTAATAAGCTATCTACCACTTTACGATCTCCAGTTTGCATAAATAACGCGCATAATGTGACAGATGCATTTGCAGCAATCTCGTTCATACACGATCACGATATGAGGTTCTCGATTATTGTTTATGTTATCGTGCTGGCGATCGCAGCAGCCGAGATCAGGATCAAGGGTAAGGTGAGGAAACGATACACGCGCCGGCACCGGGCCATTCTTCCGCCATGCAGCTTCAACGAGACGATTATCGAAGACGAGTGGTCCTTGATGGCAGCGATAGCCAAGTCCAAGTACATATTTACAGGCAAGGTGCTCAACGTAAAAAAGTCGAAACCTGCGGACGGCATCGGAAAGAGATCGAACATGTACAAGGTTTATATGAGGCGAGTGTTGAAAGGAACTGTGAGTGAAATGAAATCGTTTGTGAAGTTCGAAGATGGTTTGGAGACGTTGAGTGGTGCTACTGTCGTGGTGGAGAGGCCGAGGGCGAGGGAGTCTTGCACTCCTGCCCCACGCCCTAGACTTTCAGCTATTTTTCTTAGTGATGGAGTGTATACTGATGTGCCCAGACCTATCCCGAGGTTGCGTCTGCTGACTGATCCTGTGCCACTCACGCTTTATCATTTGGACAGGATTGATGCCGCTGTGAAAGGTATGTCTTAAAAAAAAACAAATGTATTCACCCTTTAAAACATATTTTAATATCAAGTAAAAATTAATTCCAAGGTCCAAAAACCATAAAAAATACAACAAATCCAAATAAAAGTTAAAGCAATCGGAATGCCCTGATGAAATTATATTAATATGTGGGTGTCGTATCAATAATGTTCACCGAGGGGCAAGGCATTAAGAGGTGATTTTGAACGACATCTCGACAACTGTTCGTTAAGTTAATGGATTGAGCAGCGAATGCGTCTGAAGTTCGCCGCTATAGTTCAAACATGTGCTATACACACACAATCAATATATATTGCCGTATAGAGATTATCTATAACGCAAACAATTTCCAATTAGTAGAACAAATATTACGACATAAGTAAATGCCAGTCGTAAAACGAATATAATAGAGTGTCATCCCTATGATACGCGTTAAGTAACGTTCAATAAATTTTAAGTGATATTTTTATTTCTCTCTTAATGGTCCAACAGCCAGACACATTTATCTGCATAAGTGCTTTTATTCTCTTTTATAGTTGCTGTAGCTTAACCAATATTGTTCCTTTATATTAAAAGTTAATTCGCATTTTTCGTAGTCTAGAAAAAACTGTGATGTTCCGAGCATAAAAAGTAAATAAAACAACGCGGAGATGGAATTTAATTCAATTCGCAGGGTCAGGAATAGACTTTGTTCCGAGTCAAATACTCCGCTATAAATTTTATTGCGAAAGCCATTTTAACCTAAAAATTCCGAGAAGATCCAATTTAAGCCTCGAACAATCCGGCGACGAGATGAGTATCTCGCTCATCTGCAGTCCGGTAGAGTTTGCGTGTTTCTCGGGATGCGTCGAGCTCATATCTGGCACATCGCATCTTGGTTCCCTCAGCTGCTTCGTAAAGTAGTGTCAGTGAGCTTTACGTATGTCTGTCTCACCCTTCGTAACTCTGTGCAAAAGCGATACCATCAGTCTACTGACCGTGCGATCCGTGAGAACTGAGATAAACCCCTACACACGATTAAATCTGCTTCATTAGACTCGAAGTCGCAGAAAGCTTGCGTGAGACGAACTGCTTATTGATTGTATGGATAGGTAATGATGGTATAGATTGAAGTCGATAGTCCACAGGCGAGTCGTATCTATCCGAAACCATCATCGCAGGAAGCTTTATGGACGATGGAGAAAGTAATGGGCTCATTCATTTCATTCGTCACGATATAACCGAACCACACACGAAGCTTTCAGAATCTTTAGGGACCTACCTAAAGGTCTTACTACTAGTAGTAGTATTATCTCCTCTTACTATGAATATGTTAAGTGTCTAATTAAAACTTTATTGCGAGGATTTAAATTATGCATGATGCTTAATGAAGGTGATTGAAACGTTTTTATGGGTGCCTGTCAAGTAGGTGCTCCTAGATTGAAATCTAGACGCCTATTCACTTAACTGTACCTACGTGTAATGCACGTATGTTACGAAGTGGGGCTATATTGTGTGCCACAATTTGCATTCGAATGGTTCAACTCGTAGATAGTTCGAGTATCAAATCTTGATCTAATTATGAGATCTGATTACATTATACCGTTTATTTACATTCCTGATCATTGACATGGACATTTCGGAGATATTCGTTCGACAAGATCGGAATGAAACGACCTCACGAGGCTTACTATATTTTATGACACGAAGCTATCCCACTATGCTATAAACTATAAAGTAAGCACTTTACTGGCTCTGTGAAAAATGTTAAAAATATAAAGTGCGACGTTGAAGATTCGTCAAGAGCTGTTAGACTCGCCCGCCTACGCCTGTACCACTTTCCAAATTCCTCTTGTAAGCTCTGCAATCACCTACGACGTACGTGCGGAGACGACTAACAGCGTTTTTAAACTTGCTTTATATAAAATCTTACCATTGCTTTACAATAAAGAGAATGAAGACAACAATGAAGCTCAATTTGGGGAGAGTAAGCCCTATTGTTAAGTCAGGACTGTATAATTTGAGAGGGGGCGTGGGATGATTTTGTTGATTGAAAACGTATAGAGACTTTTAACCACTATTTATGGATAAAAAGGATAGCCGTCCATCAAAATTGTATGTGTTATTTTTTGTCAATCAATGATAAAAACATATTATCATGATAAAAAATAACACGTAAATAAAGCATATTATAGTATAAGTTACTACAAAAATGCTATTTTCGAAGTTCATACAATTTATGTAAAATAATTTTAAAATACGTTGAAAATAAAAGGATTTTCGCAACAATGGATACATTTATCCCGGAATAGATTAAAACTGGGAACTTTCCAAGCTATTCATCCCTAACAGTGAATGCATGAATATTCAGAGCGGCCGGACGCGCGTAGGCAATAACTGTTAACTTGAACCTCGCTGCATCCGACATCCAAACCGTGTCCTATCTGTTATACTGCGGCCGCGCTACATCCTGCATCCATCCAATAACGACTCAGATTCCATTTTATTGCCGAATCCGCAAACAATCAACGGACGTCCCACAGCTAACCCGGTACCTATACATCTATTGAAGCAACTTTCCAAACCTGGCGTCAAATCAAATTCAACTAATTAGCTTACTCGAGAGATTAACGTAGAAGCACGTTTGTTTACTTTGATGAAGGTTGCATTGAATTGCGAGGTGTCCCAGTCTACGCGCGAGGCTGCGCTGGCGCACGCGTCTCGGTGGCGCCTAAGCTCGGTTACGCAACTTTGTGTCCGCGTGTTTACGATCTAGTGTCCGCGACGCGATCGACTGAAATGGCCCTAATACAAGGTCCCTCGAACGAGACTTAACAGCCAACGTTCATAAAGACAATAAAAATGAAGCTTCAGTTTTTAGTGTTATCGTTTTACTACATCACAATAATTTACGCCCAGTTCCGTCTGAAGGGCGTCGCGAGGAAGCGGGATACGGTTTACCGCAAGAAAGACATAAATGGTCCCAAATGTGTTTTAAACGAGACGATAACTAATGACTACGAGATTCTGTCGTCAGCGGTGTCTGAATCTAAATACATTTTCACAGCGAGAGTGCTGAGCGTGAGGAAGATAAAGCGCAGTAAGCCAGGCGCGAAAGTGTTCATGGTCTACAAACTATACGTTCGGCTAGTTATGAAAGGAAACGTCGAGGAGCTGAAAAGTCACGTCTTTTCTGGGGACGAGCGCACTCTGAATGGTGCGATAGTGTTTGTCGACTGGCTTCGGTCGAACAAGTGCGCTTACAGACTATACAGGCACTCTTCAGGCATATTTCTGAGCGACGGTTTTCACGAAGACATCGGGAAGGGGAACAAGCGATTGCGACTCTTGAACGAGCCGCTACCATTGTCACTTTACGATTTGGATAGAGTTAACGCCGCCTTGAAAGGTAAATGTTTGCTGTCATATAAGGTGTCGGCTTTTGTGTGTACGCAGCATCTATAAATTCTTGTGTTTTATTGTTAGCACGGTATCTATGCTGGCCGCCATAAATTGCTCCTACACTGAATAGAGACATTAACTTAAAACGTCAAATAAGTACACAAGCACTAAAAGAGAAATGATTTCCAAGTTAATGCTGATTCGTATTTGGCTTTTTATGAAATGTCGTAAAACGCTTTTTCATTTTATGCATGCGACTGGCACGTTGAGGATTAACTTTGAATACTAGGTAGGTACTATTTTAATCTCTAGTGTTACTATCTTATCTTAATATCTTTAAACGAGCAATTGTTGTATATATATATAATCTGAATATCGGAAACGGCTCCAACGATTTTTATGAAATTTAGTATACAGGGGTTTTCGGGGGCGATAAATCGATCTAGCTAGGATTCATTTTTAGTTTTTCATTAATTTTTCATTAATCAGTTTTATCGTTTATATAACTCCCATAGACAAGATTTCAACGCTACAAAGCCTTCATGTATCATGTATGACAGTTTTTGTATTATGACATTACAATGGGGGAGGAAGGAGGTTGTCAGCTGAGATCCGAGGCTAAGATAGATGAACCCATAGACATAAAGTCCATTATTTTTGTTCGTTGATAAAAAGCCGTGACATAAACTGAAAAATATGACTCTTCCTGACATCTATTGGTGAATAATAATACAATTTTTTTTTGAATGAATTAACAAATCTTTAGAGAAGTTAGATGCTCCCATCTAACTTCTCTAAAGACACAACAACACTAAAGCTATTCCAGCAGGTGGCATTGTTAAGCAACACTAAGCGAATGAGTGTTTGGTTTGAGGTTAGATTCCTCGTCAGTATTGTATTATCTTTGGTTAAACCAAGGAAATAAATTGTTTATATAAATTGTGTCTTTTTAACTTACGTGTTAAATATAATTTCCAAAAAACACAATATACCAAAAAAACCGAGCATAGCTCGGTCATCCAGGTACTTTATATTATTAAACATAATATTTGAGAAACCGATTAAACCCGAGATAAATTGAATTTCAGGAAAAGAATTAAAAATTTAATGATTGTGTGTGATGGTATGACTTTTTGTGCTAAATCTAAGGTTCGAATCTCCCAAAGTGACCAGTTGATTTATGTTTTTATGCCTATGGTGAAATGTTTAGTGACTAAGCTATATTACGTAACAGCTCATTATGGCTCACGAGTCACGATGAATATCTCTGGTTTTCTCAAAGTTTTATGGTACTGCTACTAACATCGTTAGTTTCGTTTTCTGCCCCATTTGTTCTTAAATGGCGCTGATGGTATTATCTATGTGCTTCCTACCTATAAGAAACTTCCATAAACTAAAAAGAAATAATCTAATATATAACAAAGTAAAATCACACGGCGCGGACAAAGGTAGGTTATTATAAATATAATATACATATATACACGGTATAACATGAGGGATGGATCATTGGTGGCTGGGGGGTGGAGCACCTCAGTACCTATCGATTTAACTCCCATGTATGTTTGTTCTGCGATATTCAGTGGTTCAAAAGTTATTTGAACTTTGGTAAAATTTTAGTCAAAATCTGATTTCAGTCTGAATTTCGCAATTGCAGCCAAACCATTAGGTCTGCGACCCTGCCTTTCTGTTTTAAACAAGAGCAATAGTGGGCCTTTCGTATACCAACCGGAGTCTTCGATTTATTAAAACCGTATAAGAAATTTAAGTCAATTTTCTTTTCAAAATCTAATATCTACACTTTGCTTTCTAAAAGCTTTCTAATGGTTCTAAAAAAAAACATTCAGATATTATTACAACCTACATAGTCAATGGGGAAATAGGAATGATACAATCCTCAGGATGGTGCAAACAAAGTCTAAATCGGTCATTTGTTGTACAATTCCATACGCCTTAGGCAGTTCACTCGTGTGGGCGAAGGTCGAACCATGCAATTTAACCAGGTTACATTAAAGATTCTAAATTTAATGCCTTATTGGTCTGTCACAACCACCCACTAACGTGTGCGAACCTACCAACAACCTTTGTTTTCTTAATAAGGATAATAGGCGTGTATCATAATCTTAGCAGAGTAAACAAAATAACCAATGGCGTATCTTGTAATGGAGTTAACACACCGAAGTCGGCAGGCAGGCGTCGTTGACAAAACACTGTCGGCTATCTACAACTTTAATTTTCTGAAAATTTTTATGTTGCACCAACACGCTGGGCAATGTCAGGTTCATGTAGACTCTATACGTTATTTATATATATATATATGAACCCCTATTTCTCTTGGTCATGCTATAACTTGAGAACGGCTTTACCGATTTCATTCATCTTTTTTAAAATGTTTTTCTAATATTTCGTAGAAGGTTCATATACTTACATAAAAAATGAAGAAAATTGCGCAAAAATTAAAAAAAATCACGACTACATTTATTAAAAACTTTAATGTAAACTTAGCTCCAGCGTTATATACTCTTTGCTAAGCACGTTTGAAATTAATTTGAAGTTTGAATTGAATGACAGGACAACGTCTTTCGGGTCAGCTAGTATGCAATAAAATAATTTTATTGGTTAGGAAAAACTAAAAACGGACTTCGAATCCCACCCCTTAATTTTTTACTATTTTTATGTTTTGCGGGACAGAAAGTAATGCTTCTTCTAATAATTTTTTTATGGGTCATCTCGGGATAATTTTCTATGCAATATGGAAAGAATTATCAAAATAGGTCCATAATCGACGGAAAAATCAACAAACATAAAAAAACACGTACAGCCGAACAAAGTACCTCTTACTTTATTGACGTCGGTTAAAAGACTTTAATGATGACTTGGCCAACAAGAACTCCGCATATACAATAAAAGAACGAAAATCATAGCTTTGAAACAGGCCTAGTCAATATCTCACGTAACTTTCGTCGTAATATTTTTCCACTTCCGTTTTTGGGGATTTGTGGAATAAATCTGATTCCTCCCCGCAATTGCTTCCATGGGGATACCTTTGACTGAACAAACTCCATCAGTTCTTTCTCCGTAACTACAGCGTCAGGTTGTTTGACCACAAAAGCAGTTGGTAGTTCACCAGCTAATGCATCAGGGGCACCAATTACTCCTGTATCTTTCACACCTGGATGCTGCTGTAGAATTGCTTCCAGTTCTGATGGTGCTACCTAAATTATTATACATCGATTATTTTAAAAGCTATCTCTAGGTTAATAACTTATTTATTAAGTTTTAGTTTGTGCATTAACGGAATCAAGGAATTTGCGCCTACGGAGAATAATAAAAAATGCTATACAATCTACACAGCATCCATCCAGCCCTAAGCTGAGCTTGTGTTATGGGTACTAGATGACTAATATACTCAATACAATATATTACATAGATATTTTATATTATACATAGAATATACCCAAAACACCAGGAACGAATAGTTACATATCGTACAAAGATTTATCTCAAGGCGGAAATTGAACCCACAACCTCCTGCGTCGCAGGCGGACCTTCGCCCGCCGCGCCACAGCGGTCGTCGACAATTGTGAGTCGTGTCGATTCTGTTGGTATAATAAAAAGTAGGTAGGTACTACATATATCACTGTCCATTTCTTTACGTGAGAAATAAAAAGGACACTGTTATTTTTAGAGCGGTCGCCCACAGCGACTTTTTGTAGGGATGCTGACCTCCAAGATGCTGACACACGTTCGCATCGATACAGTCGCGATTAGTTCTGTCAAATAAGTTTGGTTGACGTAAAAACAGAATCACCATTATTATAATGCCAATATAATGCTTACCTGCCAAGCTTTGTATTTAATAAGCTCTTTTATTCTGTCCACGATATAAAAATATCCATCTTCATCATAATAAGCGATATCTCCTGTGTTATAGAAGCCGTCTTCATCGAAATCTTCCTTCGAGTCCCTGCCAATATAGCCTTGGAATAGACCTGGACCTTTGAGACATATTTCTCCTGACATATTGGGACCTAGGAGTTTTCTAGTTTCAACGTCAACAACCTGAAAAGAAAAATATTTAAACAAGCTTAACGATTCTTAGTCTTGGCCAAAATAACGTGTATTTTTTTGTAGATAAATATCGTCTCCAAATAGAGGCATTATTTAATAATTAATTTAATTTCGCGTACTCTAATAGTACGTGTAACACAGCGAGCGTTCGTGCGTACCAGGAAAGGTACTCGCAACGATCGGACTTTTGACGTTTCATGATTGCCGGGAATGGTGCATTACGCCCCTTAACACCGGCCAAAATACACATTTTTCAAAATAGCGTCGCATATAATTTGGTGTATGACAAATGCAGGCAGGTGACGATACATAGAATTGGCGTCAATGTCGTTACAGATAAATAATCAACCCAAATCCTTTCCCTAATATAATATAAATGAGCGTGATTAAAAAACCTTGATAATAAGTCCATCGCAGATTCTACCAACGCTTCCTTGTCTCGGTGCGCTTTCAGACTCATCAGTGATTCCACCTGATGCTTCCGTCATCCCATATCCTTGCAATACATTCCTTAAGTTGGGAAACCTGTACAAAAAGATACATTATACTATGATTATGACTTTATTTGTGATTGATCTAGAACTTTTACAAAAGCAGCACATTCATAAACTCAAAATTGCTAATAGTTCCTAAGATAATTATGAACCTTCTACAATTGATTTTATTTGTTCCAGTGAACGGAAAGAGCTGATTTTTTGTAATTTACTCTAACAAATGATTTACTTATTGCTGTAGTTTATGGAATCTATGAGCTTTGATCAGTTAAAGAGATATGAAAATCACCAAGCCACATCTGAGAGACCACCTATAAGTGGTTGTAACTATTGACTGGATACTTTAACAAATTAGAAACTGTACTAACAAATGTTTCAGAACATTTACTAATTGATAGCGTATTCAGAATTATTAAATTCCAATGTGGACCCTCAGTCGTATTGTAACGGACACATTGTCATCATGATCAATTACTAACCACCCACTGTTGCACAGCTTTCTTTCTTTATTCTGAGCCAGAATAAACACGCTAAATTTCTCCTCTAGACAAAATTTCTAACATCAATATTTTGTTTTTCTTATTAACTACCTATAATGTACAGGTACCTAGGAAGGAATAGAGAGTGCACCTGTGTATGTACACACACTTGCGCAATAACATATAATGTCCTGCGCAGATAGCTAATCACCGTTGAGACAAGCCGCCGTGGTTGAAATTTAGAGGATATCACAGGTTGCTAGTTAGAGAAAATATTGATGTTCCATGTACGGTAGGCAATTCATGGAAACTTCAAAAACTGATACAGTAGCAGTAAATAACATGTACATCGTAGTCTATTACAATTAACATGACTGTTTGTCCCCTTTGCAAACTAAAAGGTATTAAAGGTATTACGAGTATTGTTATATAGAGTCCAAAAGTTGAGCGAATCTACCTTTTTTTCACTTCAGCAATAACAGACAAACTCAGAGGCGCACCACCACAAAATATTAGTTCCACTGAAGAAACATCATATTTAGATGTTAACTCTGATTTGCTCAATATAACTACCAAGGGAGGCACCGCTAGAAGATAACCAACCTGAAAAAAATACATCTGGTCGTGTATCCGAGAAAATATAATATAGAGTTTTATGCCTACAACTTTAATTCATGTTCATTGCTTATTTAAGTTAGTCAGAGTAATAATACTAATAAGTAGAACTTAAATAACTATGTAGGTCTTAATTTGACTGATTACTTTGGTTCGTTTACCTTGTACTTTTCAATACATTTTAAATAGCTTTCCTCATAGAATCTAGTCATATAAACAATTGTTTGACCATTGATAAACTCGTTCATAGTCAATAATATGCCCACGGTGTTTGTCCATGGTGCTATTGTTAAGGATACATGATTCCTTTTCAAAGATCTGAAAGTTTCAACAACAAAATATTATATAGCTACTAGCTGCTGCAGCGCCTTCGCCCGCGTTTTATCAGTATAAAAATAGCTTAATGATATTCCAGGTCCCAATCTATACCCTTATACCAAATTTCAATCCAATCAGTGCAGTAGTTTTTACGTGAAAGAGGAACTAACATCCATCATTCATACTCACAAACTTTGAAATTTGTAATATTTGTAGGAGTAGGATTTCAATTCAAAAATCAATCTTCATATCGATTCTGTAATTAGTCACTGGAGAAAGCTCTTACGCATTTTGAATGAGTTAATATAAGCGTAGTGCACACATTGATTATCACGATGGTTACATACACTTGAATAGGTAGGTAACTAACAGTACAGATCAGTTTCATAATTTTATGAACAGCCGCGAGACGTCTACTAGTGGCATACAAAAATAACGAGTCCAGATTTTGTCACCGAGCAAAAGTGATAACTCTTTGTCTAAATAAAAAGGTGTTATGTATAGAGTCGAGTGTACACAAATAGATACAGTAGAAAGAACATGTAAAACAAGTCGAAGCTCACTTTGAATATTTTAAAAATACATATATTAGCATGGGCATTGCGCCTTATAGTCTAGGTGAATGAGGAAACAAAGCGTATTTCAATTACAAAGGTTTAAATTCATATGCATTTATCTAACTTTACCCGTTTTTTAATAAATCGTAATAACGCGTCTACTCCTTTTCAAATACAGCTGGGACTCGATACTAAAGCTACGATTTCAATCAATTCGGAACGAACGGTTTTGACTTGGATATCCCTTTGTTGGCAGAGATTCGTCTGTGGCTACTATTCGAATATTGAAATCATTATTCGGAGTCGAGGCCCGGGTATAAACCGTGGAACGTCCATAAAATCAACTTACAAGGATTGTCCAGATATAATTAAATTGCGATGTGACAGCTTAGCGCCCTTCGGCAGGCCCGTCGTGCCCGACGAGTAAAGTATTAGGGCTGTCTTCTCCGCTCCTTTGTAAAATATCATTTCAATTACTCAGTTAGCAGTTCTTAATACTTCTTAAACTTTAATACGTGATGGCACAGTTTAGTTAGCATGGGCAAAACGAACAATCAAGTATTGAAGGTTAAAATATGAATGTGCGCAAAAATTAATATAAAAGACAATTCAAAAAATTAGCTTGAGTGCATTTATTAATCTTATCTATTTTTATCAACTGCAATGTAATATCAAAACAATATCGTATCTACGATCTTTTTCTGGCTGATATTGATAATGCAAATGCTACGCTGTCCATTGAAAAGTTTCGACACATTAGTATACTAATTAAATAAATAAATAAATAATGTTGGACAATCAACACAGATTGATATACATACATAATACAATATATGTATACATAGATATATATTTTTTATTATATAATATATAGAAAATACCCAGAACACTCGGAACAAATATTTGCAGATCGTACAAACATTTGTCCCAAAATCAAATACATACTAAACTACATACTCAAATACAATACAATACAATATCTTTATTGATAACACTACGTTAACCATAGTATTTTTCAATCAAATGATACTATTTTTCATAACTATCAAAAATTATTAATATAAGTTTCTAGGATTATTTTTTTTTTGTTGGGTTTACTGTGAAATTGGAAAATTAGACTGAAGCCGCCTGTAGTATTTGCCAAAATGAATTTGAAACAAATTAAAGTTAATTTGGAACTACGGTAGCCGTTATTGGGTTAACAAACTCTTGGTTATCAAATTGTACATTTGTTTGTAAATATCTTACCGTTAAAAGCCTTTGGTTGAAATGTGTCAATATGTTTTTTTGCCATAAACAAATCTGTGAAGCTCATCACTTTGCCTTCTGAATGCGAACTTCCGAACACAAAATATTTGCTGATGAAATCTAATTTTGTGATTGTCTCATAGTAAGCCTTAAAGGTGTTTGGAGACAAGAACAAGTATTTCGGTTTTGATATTTTCAGGGTGTGTAAAATTTCATCTGAAACATCAAAGACAACATTTTTATTGCAACAAAAAGCAGATCGAATGACACAGAAGTCATTTGTTTGGTTTTTTTATATTTTTGTTAGTTAACTACTATATTCCAGACTAGTTAAGTACTAACGTCCAGGATAGTTAAGTCCAGGTCCACGTTGGTCCAGGTTAGATAAGTCCATGAGGTCCAATTTCACTGTTTGCTGCCAAAACTAAGATCAGCAAAACTTAGTTCAGCTAGATAGAGTTTAAATTAGTAATACATACATATTTGGTTACATGACAGCTCTTGAGTTGAATCAACTTTATGTCGTTAAGTTTGCTGAGCTCCTTTAAAGCGCTAAACTGAGTTTATCTTATGTTGAACGCGATTTATTGCAACAGGAACGCGTACAAGTGTAACGTTAACGCGTTCCTCTTGCAATTGAATTTGCAAGAGGAAAGCATTTAATTGCAACGTGAACACGTTCACGTTTCAAAGGTGGTTTGGTTGGACCTACTTCTGACAAAGTGTAATGTGGCTTTAGGTACGTTAAAAATCATAACAGCCTACAAGCAGTTTAGGTTGAAATAATCACATAGCTGTTTCTGTTCCCTGATGCTATTGTAAATATCTCAAGGATCGAAAAAAGAAAAAAAAACGTACCTTTACTATAGGCACAATTAATGAATGTCACCACAGCTTCAGTGCACATTCCAGCGATGGCGGTCGTTAAGAACTCAGTTCTGTTTTCGCTGCAAATTCCGATCACATCACCAGGTCCTAGTTTCAGCTCGATGAGGGCAGATGCTATGTTCACCACATGCTGAGCCATCTCTCCGTATGTGATTTTATCACCTGTGCCTCCATTTATCTGAAAATTAAAAAATGATCATTGATACATATTCTATATTTGACTGATCATTTTAAAACCAGGATTTTATTCCTGCTAAAGCATGAGAATATCCGAAAAGAAAAATCTATGGATCCCTTGGTTCCTTTTTCATCAAGTCGTATTTATAGATAGATATAGCTATAATGTCTTTGCAGGTAGCAAAGACACTTGAACATCCTAAGGTTCATATTAAAAGTTCATCAGACGATAGGAAATCTTTTCTAAAGAATCAGATAATTCAGATAAATATCAGATAAAAATATCAGAGGCTCAGCAGATAAATCTATAAATAATGCTGAACAATTCACGCAGCATCGACTAATAAAAATAATTTCATCCTATAATCGAGTTCTTTTAGTGCTCATATACACGAGCGGCAAAGTGCCAACGGCAGAGGTAACTGTAGCCGACGACGCGCCAAAGGCAACCGTCGACGCGTGGACGGCTGCTGTCAAATGTCGACGGCTGGCGTCAATTGTCGACGGCTGCCGTTGACAAGTGTGGACGACTACAGTTATTTCTGCCGTTGGCATTTTGCCGCTTGTGTATATGAGCACTTAGGGATAAGGAGAATATAGGGAATGAGAAAGTCTTCCCTATTTGGAAGCTTTGGTAGGTGTAGCCCGGTCATCATACTTCTCTGTGCAACTGGTGCCAAAAATGATGTATGGCGCTAGAAGCAAGGTATTGTGACCAGGTACATTCACAAATAATCTTACCAATGCAACTTTTTCCTGGTTTTCCAAAAGTTTATCCAGTATAAACTTGCCATAGTTTTCGTGGACTGGAAACGGTATATTCAAATTACTGTATATAATACTAGGGCCTGAATATTTTATGGCATTTATTTTTGTTTCATTGTTTTTATGCATGATTTTAGATGACTTTCGTCTTTGCCTTATTCTAGTAAACTGAACATTATTTTAAATTCAAGGTCGAAGAGACCAACATAGCGTTATACAGCGTGTCCCACGGCTATGGAGAAATATTACTAGTATATTGTATTGTATAATGTAGACAAGAAGTTTTACGGAAAGGATTTTTTCTTTTATTAACACGTTAGGGCGAGCAAGCCGTTTTTCCGGACTGCTTAGATTGACATACATAATTTGTCCATACAATTGAGGACGCCTTTTTTGTACCGTTGTTCTGTTGATTTCCCCATAAAATTAACGCTATTACACGACATAACAATATGTTATACGAAGAACCTAAATTCCAAAATTTGTATTGAAATCAAACGGGGCTTAACGAACTGGCCATAAGCATCATAACAAAAAGGACGTTTTTTCAAGTTGTATCACATATTCACCGAAAGGACTTGAACTGAAGGGACAGAACTTGAAAATAAAAATAGAAGGCAAGTAAGTAATTTATTTAAATGTTGTCAACGCAATTTGTTTTTTTTTTAACACGAATGCGGACTTCACTTCCAGTAATTTAAACCAACTCCCCTCTTTGTCACACCGATCGATAGAGCGAATCATAAGAATCAAATCTTTGTAGTAAAATTGCATATTTAATTAAGAGGAGACCCTGAAATCAGCCAAACACTTTATTTTTTTTTATTTCATATATTCTGTCTATACGTTTAGTACCAGTAGACAAAATAAGATTACGAAAAAAAGATATCGAGAGCTCCATGGACTTTAATTTTTATCACGCTTACAAGCACAAAAAAGAATGAGACAAAACTATTCTCTAAAAGTAAAAAAAAATAACCTCCGTCAAATCACGCAAAATGATTTGTAAACTAAAATATTATTCGTATGACTAGACGAACAAATCAGCCTCCCTAGGGGAGGGGAGGATCCTTAACTCCCTGATCAAAGGTATGGAACAAAGATTTGCGCCTAGCGTAGGAGAATGAAACTATGCTACCCGCTGTCAAACTATAAAAATTTGTTCGTCCCTATCCGGTAGAGGAGCTGTAAGGCGCCAAGTGTATGAAAGAGATAAAAACTTTTATAATCATAATACTGATGCATAACCGGTACTGATACCGGTAGGAGTGTTTCCTTTCAATAAAACTTCATTTCTGGTACTTCATGTGGGGCAAACATGTCCCATGGGCGTGGAACACTCTGTATAGGTATCTTATCAGAGTGATTTGATTACATAGGTTATCTGTTTGTCCTTCAAAGTGAATGTGATGATTTTTGTGTTTATGAGCTCTCAAATGATTTGCTGCATTTTAATACTTGTTTATACTTCTTTCCACTTAATCATTTTTATTCGCGTGTTTGTTTGTTTTAAATGTTATTTTATTTTCATACACGTTTGCAACACAGACTTGTGCTTTATACCAGGTGTTAGGAGAGTACCGGAACAGCAGAATAGGGATGCATTTTCGCAAAAGTTACAGTATTTTTTCCTGACTATCCATTGGTGACCTTGAAATTGACCTGGATCATAACCTTGAAGGTTATCTCAAGGTCAAGTGCAATTTTAAAATAGGATTGTAGGATTGCATATTTTTGAGCCCGGACTTGAAAGGAGTGAAAAAAATTACTACCGGATATGACGTTTAGTATCGAAGTTTTAAATTCTAAAGGTCGCAAATTCAAGCTCAAACTCACAAAGCCATCTCTTGCCTGAAGATAATTTTTTTCTCGTTTCCAATTTCCTGTGGTTCTGTGAGTATGACCTTGGATTGGCGACTTGTAGAGGTCAAAACTTGGATACTAAAGGTCATATCCATTGTAATTTTTTCCAATTGTAATTCTGCTGTTCCGATACTTTTCTAACAGTCTGTATAATACGTCCTATCGCCGCCCCGCCGCCGTAGACAAAATTCGGCTAGGAAGGAGAACATCATTTAGAAACGAAAATGGCTACAAATGACTTAGAAACTGTTATCTACATTTGTATAATGGAATAAATTCATAGGTAAAATAATCAGCCGTTTGGTTTCATTTTGGTATACATTATTTTAGGTAGGCTATTTACCTATGCAATTCACAGATTGCTCAGTAAAATTATCTAAGCTAAAGAAACAGTCTTCGAAATAATAACGTAGTGTAATTAAATTAAGTAACAAAGAAAAACATAACCCTCCTTCTTGTGCGGTCGGGTAAAACCAAAATTAAACTAATATATAGTGTGTTGATCGAACAAGGGTGAAGACCGAAAGATATTAATTGTAGCCGAATTATGTCATATTTTCTAATGCTGCTGTCATTTTCTACGTCGCCATTTAATGGCGTTGTGCATATCTTCTGTCGGTGCATAATCTACTATTAAATGAGGTTAATAATGAGCAAATATATTGTCCTTAGGAAAAATAAATTTAAGTAGGCTTTAGTTTTATACTTACTACACTCTATATTTTATACTAGAGGCCCGCCCCGGCTTCGCACGGGTATTTAAAAACAGGTACACCTTGGGTTACATTATTGGTTTTTTAATAAGGAACCCATTTTTTTTAAAAAATATACTTAATATAGCCTATGTCACCCAGGGATAGGGTAGCTTCCCAGCAATGAAAGAATTTTTCAAATCGCTTCAGTAGTTTCGGAGTCTATTCAATGTAAACAAACAATTAAATTTTTCCTCTTTATAATATAATTTTTCTTAATATTATTAGTATAAATTATTTAGTCATCAAAGTTTTAGTACTTAGAGTCACATAAAAGTAGGTTACATTTACCATTTCCATTGCCAACCTAGATATGATAAGTTACCTATAAAACCAAATATTCTTTGACAATCAGTTACATTTCCAATAAAATATTTTCCTTCAATTTCGCTGGTGCAATTCCAATTGAGGAATTCTATAATAGTAGGTACCTATTGAATTCAGTGAAATGTTTTAAATCGGGTATTTGCCGGCCATCCACGCTTGCCGCTTGGATTATCACTTTTTAAACTACCAATCTAAAAGATTTATTTGATTACTTTTTTATACATTATTTCATTTCATTTATTCATTGTTAATATGTACACAGGTTGGTAGCTTATGATCTATTTATAGCTAACGTTAGTAGGTACATACGCCCTGTTGTGCACTGAAGTTACGATTGTTAGTAATTTGGGTAGGTACATATGTATGTAGGTTTAATCTTAATTACTTAAATCAATCTTAAGGTTATTATTATAAGTCCAAACATGGTAACAATTAAAAAATTAGTTGTAGATATAAAAATTGGTTTCGTATATATTTTGAATCTGGGATTCTCCTACGTTCCAGCATTATTGGAAACAGACGCTCTACACTGGTTTAAGTTTTAGACTTAGTTAATACATCATGCATTTAAAAGGAAAGTCTATTCGATTTTTGTTACGTTTCACACACAAAAATAAGGTGAAATAAGCGAATTGTACATGGCATAGGCCTGAGGTACACATATTTGTAGCTACCATAATATCAATATTAAAGATATTTTTTTTTAAATTAATGCAATGTCTTATTTGAACCCTAATAATCCTATTTTAGCATAAAAACCTTTGATTTAATTTTCATAAGGCTCAGGTCTGAAGAGGTTAATTACTATTTAGCTGGCATGCCACACTATTTATTAAGCATGCCTGTTAGAGTGACTAAATATAATAAAATAAATAAATAATAATTTGAGAAAATAGTTTGAATTTGTATTGAAAAGCACCGCCATCCTTTAGTTTTCTCACAATATTTTGGTTGCCTGGAAGAAAATACTTTAATTAAGCGATAAGGCCAGCCAATTCTATTGCTATTTTCTATAATATGTTCAATTAAGTACAATTTATTTTATAAGGTGATGAATAAAAGTATTATCTATATTATTAGCAAATCGTACAGTGATGGTCTAAATTCTAAAAAAATTGCCTTGCATTCTATTCGTGGTGCTTATACGACCTTTTTAAATCGAATAAGATAAGGAAAATTAAATCAATTATATATTCCCCTAATTCGTGCACCATCGACACAACTTAACCACAGAAACTTAAACTGATGGGCTGAAATTTTGAATTATATTAAATTTACTATTTTAAATCGTAGTAACTTTCAACCGGGTATGATCTTTAAATATGCCTCCAAATATGACCGCAACTGTTCATTATCTGTATTTAATTTTGTGTTTTTTTTTTTTTTTATTATTTGGAATTTTCATTTCAATTTATTTTAGTATTATTTTGTATGAACTACGGTATCTTATGTTGTACATAATATAATTCGGCGTGTTTTAAAAAACGATAAACCGACTTCAAATTCCTGAACCTAACTCTTGTTTACGCTTGTTGCCACGACGACGTCAACTTCAAATCCCTTATCTTACACTGTTTTGAATTTTTTGGATAAATACTAATCTCCTGGGGATAAAATTGTTATATGACCACTCCGAGATCATTTTCTATACAATAGTGAAAAAAAAAACAAAATCGGTCCATAATTGGCGGAAAAATCACGTAACACACATACAATAAAAACATACAGTCGAGTTGAGAACCTCTTAATTTTTTGAAGTCGGTTAAAAATATGTTATACATTCTAAACAGTTGTTAGGAAAACCTTTTAACTATGTAAAAATACATATATGAAATAATTAATTGTGCGATAAAAAAAAATTGTTTTGTGTTTTATCCATCTAATACATAGAGAGATTGATAGGCAGTTGTAATGTAATTTAGATGAGTCAGCCTCGCTCCCAAGGGTACACCCGTTGTGCCGGATGAATTTAGAACTAGGCCTTCGTACTCTCCTTTACTTTGATTTGGTAAATTGGGACTTGTGGGGTAATTCGTTACAAGTCCCTTGGTATGACCCTGTAGAGCCTATGTTTGCTTCTATTGTTGTTAGGGGGCTGGTATACAGGGTCAGTAAACTACTCGCCAAAGTAGACCGCACCTATTTGCTTTGTGTCAAATGTTAACAGCAAAGCAAATGGAGTCTTCGAATGTTAGGTGTCTACGAACAGCAGTTCGTACCTAATGTGATACAAGACCTACTTGTAGGTCTTTTATGAGACTACTAGCTGCTGCCCGCGCCTTTGACCGCGTTTTATCGGGATAAATAATAGCCTATATGTTATTCCAGGTCCCAAACTATACCCATAGCTTTAAGCCTAATCGGTTCAGTAGTTTTTGCGTGAAAGAGTAACAAATAACCATACATCCATCCTTACAAACTTTGACATTTATAATATTAGTAGGTAATATAGGCTCAGGACCGCTATTTGTGGCGTCGTATGGGGGAGGCCTATCTCCAGCAGTGGACGTGTATGGGCTGATATGATGATGATGAAGGTAATATAAGTAGGATAAAGTTTGTTAACTGATAAAATTGAGCTGCTGACTCATTGTCATGTCTGATGTTATAATTTTAAATTATTATACGATTATTATATATTACAACCCTATAACATCACAGTAAAAGTAGCTATTATAATGTTTTGAAACCACTAGGAATCCTGTTCGTTCGTTCGAATAGTCCACGCCTGCGGACTTGTTCGCCCACGCGTGAACAAGCCGTAGCTCTTCTCACGATGTGACTCACTATTCTGTACTACAATAATAATCTAGGAGCTGATTTTGTGTGGTTTGAATACTAAAATCGTTGCGTATTGGAAGTTCTTAAGTCGGTGGGTAACGATGCAAAATACATAATAAACTGGTATGGACCTGAATATAATTAGAAAACTGTTGGCTGGTTGAATAGTCTTGATCGCAAGTTCTTGTCTAACCAACAACGGTTAAAATCTTGGCAATGATTTTCTAATTAACGACCGAGTCGTTAAACATATTTTTCACTTCTCTTGCTCAAAAAGTGTATCATAATAGTGTAGCTTAACATGCCTAAAACTCGAGTTTAATACCTCGGGCTAAAAAATATTTTTTCTTTTTAATTTTTGTCTAAAATCATCAGCCCGTACAAAGCATTCGTTCTCTTACATAAAACTCGACTTCTTGGTGCTCCGTCAATCTCTATTTTTGAAAATAGAACCGCCTTGATGATGTTTTATTTAGGTTGATTCTTCCCTTCACGATAGAATGCGAACTGTTTCGTAGCGGCATTTAATTTTTAATAAAATTTCTGAAATTGTCTAATTTTGAATTGTTTTATTTTCTAGCAATCGAAGTGAAAAGTAGACTCGGGCCAAAACCACCCATTATAACCCGGTCTTGTCATCCTTGTATAACAACCTCCTATATAATGGGATGGTTCAGTCCCTTGTAAAACAATCTACTATTTTACCGATTTCAAAAAAGTAGGTTCTGTTTGAATAAATGTAGGTATGTTTTGTTTGGCTAAATGTTTGCTTTTGTTTGTATAGAAAATGATCCCAAAATGGTCCCAATTTTTTTAATTCCTGAGTGAATATGTGTCCCGCAAAACTCAGAAACAGTGTGATTATAAAGGATTTTACGTGTGTCCTTAGTTTTTTCAAAACAATCAAATTATGTTTTTTATTTCTACCAAGCGGATGTCATAAGATATTGGATCCCGTTGTAGGACTATTTCCTACAAATACTTTAGATTTGATGCTACTTCAATTGAAATCCCATTTTATATCTTGTGGAATGCTTACGTGTACAGCAAGGAACCACAGCCCAGCACAGTCATTCAATAAACTATACTACAAAACCGGTAGGAGATCCAGAAGTCATGGTCTCAAATATCCAGCAGGATACTATTCAACTGACAAAAAGATCAAATTACAATAAATTTGGGCAATAAATTCCAAAAAGTATACTCCAGAAGTCTCGCTCTATATCGTTCTACTGATTCACGTTAATCTATTTTTTCGTTATAAAACATTGGTTTTTATTACGGGTAACATGCATGAACTGGTCGAGGTAAATTCCATTCAATCTTAGCGGTTATCAACGTATCTGTGATTCCAGTCTCAATAAAAACACCCCCTGTAGAGATGCGACAGCAAACCGGTTGATAATAAAGCCTTGTTCACATTCATACACTATAAGTACCGACTCGTAAAGGTTAAGGAATGTTATTTTTACAACCATCTTTTTTAAGGATGAAGGGAGTTATTGGATATTTTGGCTACAGGTTATTAGTTGGGTATTTTGTTGCAATACCGCTAGTACCAACTGGTACCCAATAACGTTACAATACTCTATACCTGTTCTGATTTCTACCCAATATATTTCTAACCGATTTGGTTAGAAATACCATGTAACCGATTTGGTTAGAAATACCAAATACTTGTTGCAGCTACATAACTTTACGGGTTAACGGTCCGCTAGTACCTATGCGTAGATGATAGTTAGGTAAGTATTGGTATTGAAGCGTTGGGTAGTTATGGCTCACGGACGGTTAGGCGCAATGCTCGCTTTGCACAGTTATTCCCTAGCGGTATGCGGATTTTACAATAGCGTTAGATATTTTAGGACCATGCTAACAGGTACTGAGTTAGTTATTGAATACCGGACTCATCTCTAATCTTTTTTCATAAGAAATTAATTATGATAGATAATGCCCTTCTACAGCAGCACTATGAACTTATAATAATTATAATTTTTACTTACATGACTATAAGCCTATTTACGGCTGATCTATTTATTAGTTTACTATTTTAAAAAACCTAAAATCTTGATTGTTTCCTTATCTGTTTTATGGCTTTGAATTATAATTTAAGCACCATTTATTGTAAACTATACATACATATTTTTGTAAAGTGACGTATCCGTGCTCCTACAGTGAATAAATTAGTGTGAATATCTCTTTGAAAAGAGTTCAAAGAAGGAGCAGATTTAAACGTTTTTTTTCTATACACTAGCCAAACTCGACGTGGAATGTTTGTAAACATACCAGACACAAAAAACTAAAACTCACTTGCTTGGTGTCGAGTTTCAGATATAATTGTTTCAGGAATATTTGTTGAAAGAAGGATCTGAAAATGACAAGTAATGTAAATTGCGTATAAAAAGACGCGGCAACAGAGTATATTTAAGGTTAACTTTGGGCGGTTTGTTTACAAACATTCCATATCGAGATTGGCTAGTTAGGTTCGGTTAAGTTCCACATAATGTCTACGGGATATTCTATTAGCCTCTTTGCGTGTGAACGCACCGGTACAGTTCAGGCTTTAATGTCCTTATTCATTAAGCTATCGGAAAGCTCTGGTGGTCGCGACATGTAAAATAATGGTTTAAAAGTTGCACTCCAGTTAATGGACGCTTAGTGCCATTAAGAGCAAACATGCCTTGAAGAGGAAGTTAATAGTTATTGACTTTATATGTGAAAATGACGTTATGAATAATTCGATGTTTGAGGTACCTCTAATACAATTAAAGTTATTTCAACTTTGGCAGAGGGTATACATAGAATACAGCAGCCAGATCTTTATTTCTATTGAAAACATATTCGAATATATTGAAAATTATTGACAATAGGTATCAATGTTATGCAGAAAAAGAAGATATTATTTTTATGATCTGAAGTAGAAATATACGTGGTATCTCGTTCGTCCCAACAGGTTCGCCCCAACAGTGGGACGAATAGGACAAAAATAGTCGGAATTAAAATTATGTCACTTTAAAATTATGTATGTATATAAAATAGTTTAAAATTTTATTCTCCCATTCGTCCCATCATTATGCTAAGGCACCATTACTTTCAAAATGATAGCGAAATATAATGGTAACTGCGGCAAAAACACCAGATACATTATACCGATACTATTTCTAAAAATCCCGCTCAAAGGGATAATCAGTCTCTGCCACAACACAACAAAATACAACCAAAACCAACAGAAACCAATACCAGCTGGCCATGCGGAGAAAATTAATGAAACGTACAGCCGTATAGTTAATTACATCATAATCACCCCCTGGGCTCAGATATTAGCCAGATATTGGCACAGAAGGGGTGATAGTTTAAGTGCAGAATGGTCACTGCCATTCTACACTTAATCGGTATCAGGGGTGAAAGACCCTGTTATAGAATAGATACCTTGGTTAAAGAATCCTAGATATTTTTTGTAAACAAAGGGGTTGCAAAACCATAGAACAGGTGAAAGGATACTGGTATCTTCTGAACAAATCCCAGAAGTTTGAAAAAAGTATTGGTTATCCGACCAATGTATCATTTCATTCGTCTCTTGTCCGGTTCCGAACTCGAATTACAACCTTTTTTGCTGCGTCTCTGTAATTATGGGTTATTGAAGTTTCTGATACTGTTTTTTTATTTGACTTATTATTACTAAAACTGAATTATTCGACCCTTTATATATAAATAACTGAATAGATAAAATATTATAATAATATGGTGTCCGCCTGCCAACGTGGTGATTATGGCAAATCCCCCCCTACAAGGGAGACCATCCACTCGGATGGACCGACGACATCGTAGCGGTCGCAGGGAGTCGATGGATGGAGGCGGCTCAGGACCACTATTTCTGGCGTCGTACGGGGGAGGCCTATGTCCAGCAGTGGACGTGTATAGGCTGATGATGATGATGATGATGAATATGGTGTGTTTTAAAATACGATAAACAAAGAGTTTGGTATACCAATCAGTGGGTGAAATCGGGTTGCTGATGATGATGATGAACTTCTTTAAGCTACCAGCGTTTGCGTTAAAGGTACTTGATAACTGATAGTCTGATTATTATGTCTTAGAATACTATTTAGTATGAGTATTATTCAATTAGCTAGCTGGTTAATAGTGAAGATATTGATTCCTCGCTCCGAGTAACATGCCTAGACCCTGATTCAAAAACCAGGATATTTTTTGTATACAAAGGGATTACAAAACCTAAGGAATATTGGAAAATATTTAACGCCTTTGGTATAATCGAAGCAAAGCACAGAAGCTCGTAACAATTTTTGGTTTTGAATGCTTTCATTCATCATTTAATTGAATTCTCGTTCGTTTTCGATTTTAAACATTTTTTGCTACACATGTAAGATTATGCGTTGTTGAAGTTTGTGTTTTAGTTTTTAGTGTTAGTTTTGGTGTTACCTTGTTGTTTTCTGTTATTGTTATCAGTTTTTGTTTTCATTCATTGTCTTTGTTGATATAAAATATCTTGGATTCAAGATCGGAGTATAGATATTGGTTCAGCTAATGCGCCGCATAGACGTAGTGTATGATGATCTCCATCAAATCAATGCTATTGTTCCCTTGTGTGATTACAATAAGCTTTACGTAATGTGCTGGGTGTATTTGGCTGAACTACATCTTTCGACTTTGGTTTCAACATGCATATAATCTATGTGCTTTACCCAATACCTAGGAATTTGAGTAATTCTTGCTTTAGCTAGGGACTATCTCAATTGTGTTACGAATTAGATTATTCCAATAATTCCCTGCCGTATTCCCCTGCGAAGGGGATTTCTGGAATTTTTGTCCTGAATTTCCCTGTCAGCTCAGAGAGAGGACCCACAGGGGATTGGTGTACAAGTGGAGCTCCAGAATCCCCAGATCCACTTATTTACACCGTAAGTAGATACATTTTTTTAATCAAATGCAATGCAAACAACTAGAATTAAGGATTTGTTAGGAGTTTCGCGATTCGTCCAAATTGCTTTTTGCCCAAAAAGCCGTTTGTCTAGAATACATATGAATTGTGTAGATTTTGTTTTTTGTGATTTTGAAATAATATTACCTATTGCATTCACAGCCATGTCTGCCGTGCGACCCATAAAGACGCGCGGCAGCTGGAGGAGGTTGAATACGACCGTGTGTATCGTTGGCATTGAAAGTGTTAATACTGGACCATCCAAAGCATTATCTAACCACAAAGTAAGCTGACCTTGTGTTAGTCTGGTAAACCGTTAACATAGTAATATTCTACTAAGGAGTCAGTTTGTCCTGGCATGGCTGATAGTAGCTGTCTGTAATTTACATTTGCTGAGCTATTGTCTAACAGTTTGATTGTCTGAAGAGGAAGAAATAGTACATTACCATTGAGGTCTGTAATGGGTTGGTTGCTGGCCGCGATCATAATGCGCAGCGTAGCGGTCAGAATTGCAGTCCTTGATGAACAAGCTGAAATAAATCTCATCTCCATCAGCTTTCTTTCATAGCGAGGATAGCAAGGGCTGCAATGATGAACAAGCTTGAAGGCCGAGACCACAGCAAGCTTAGTTTGAGGCCATCATAGCGTGGCCAGCAGAGCAGTCATTGCCGACCAAGTCTTGTATTCTAAGTCACGTTTTTTCGTAATAAACATCTAAAATAAGGGAGTCGTAGGAGAGTAAGTAGGTCTTATTTTTTGTTCTAAATCTATAATAGTCTTACGTTTTACGTATAATATAGCCTTACGTAGGTACATTCGAAAAACAGATAATAATTTAGAATAATAGGAAAATTAATTTCAGTTGTTGAAATCTTGATAGATATCAGAGGATGTTTTGCATTCCTGGAATTAGTGAAAATCCATTATAAATTTTCATCATCCGTTATTTTCTGCGCAAGCACCTCGAGTGGCAGGAGTTTCAGTAACTTTGGTTATCAAGTATCTGATTATTATATTAAAATATCCTTTCAGAAAACTAAATAGGTACTATCTAAATTTTTCTATTTATGTAATGGAAAGGTAGCTGAACTGATAAACCTATTGAATTAAATATTTTAAGGCGAAGTGAGTCCCAAAACCCACGTTTTACTGAACGAAAAATCTATTTAAAGGCAAGAAAAGAAATCATTGAATATTTTATAATTTTTTGATGAGTTTCTAAAGTTTAGGATTCTAGTTAGTAACTTATGGGAGCCGAAACACGATTGACTAAACTTGACTCCATACAAAAAAATCGCGAAGTTGCCGCTAGATCTTCATTTTTCCAGAGATACTCCTACGAAAAAATCAGTTTCATTTGGTGATTATTTGACATATTTCTATAAAATTTGGTCTATGTATACCCTGATGATGTATACATAGACCAAATTTTATGTCGAATACTTTAGAGGATTATGGTTTAATTTTATTGCGAATTGAGAGGAAATTCAATCTAAAATTACTTAAACCGGGATATTTGTGTGGTTTTGATTTTTCATATATTGGTGCACAGTTGCACGCATCATAACAACGGAATAACTGAACTCGCGAGAAGGTTTTCATTGGCGCACATAACGATCGAAGAAAATACTGGTAAACAAAAATTGCCCATCAGCCAATACTTTAAACGGGATTAAACTACCATAATTTGTGTGGTTTTGACTTTTCCTACATTGCTGAATGGTAGCAAACGTCATGACGACGGAATAACTGAAGAAAATACTCGTAAACAAAAACTGCCCATCTGTAATTACTTTAAATGGGATTGACCTACCATAATTTGTGTAGCTTTTCTTTACCTAAATTGCTGCATGGTTGCAAAAGTCATGACGACGGAATAACTGAAGAAAATACTCGTAAACAAAAACTGCCTATCAGCCCTAGCTCTCAAATAACGATCAAAGTGTTTTATGTTCATAAATCTTACCGAACTTTTGGGATACCTACGCACTTTCACGTAGGTCCATACGTTAACGTCCAAAACTCGAAGATGACTAATGATGTTACTGCTTTTAATGGAGTTTGCACGTAGTTCATCGTACCCTAACTTAAGATATATTGTCTACAGGTCTAGATACTAAATACAGTATCGTAAAAACATAGCTTAAATAATTACACTATGTAATTATTATAAATGTGAAAGTATCGATGTTTGTTACCCCTTCAAACTAATTACCAAAAGGATCGGGCTGAAGTTTTGCTTTGGCGTGGATCTCTTTAGTCAACTGATCCCGCTCTAAACTCATCCCACGGGACGAGTTGATAAAATAAATAATTTTAATAACTTTGCTTTGCCAACTCATCCCGCAGAAGTTTATTTTTTATAACTTTCGCAGTTATTTACTATCTACATATATTAACGTTCTATTCAAAGAATTCAGACAATGGAAATTTCTAAACTGACGACATTTAACAAGAGACATTATTTAACAAGAGATACAAAGAATTTACGCTAGTTCTTGCGTCACCTATTTCACATTGAAACTAACACCTTTTGAATCAATTAGCTAGATACATATTGATAGCTCATCAACCGTAACTGGTTGGATTGTAGTAAAAAGCGACCCATTAGCCATGACAAACGAACACGTTATTTCCCGGAATAAACCGTGCTATCATATGAGTCACACACAGCACAAGATATCACCCCACGAATAGAGGATGATTCAATCATAACTATCAATTACTAGCTGCTGCCCGCGCCTTCGCTCGCGTTTTATCGGGATAAAAAATAGCCTATTATGTTATTCCAGGTCCCAAACTATACCCATACCAAATTTCAGCCTAATCGATTCAGTATTTTTTTGCGTGAAAGAGTAACTAATATGTATCTATTGTGCAACTATGTTATCTATATTTTTCTGTATATTTATATTTTCTTGGTGTGCAATAAAGTGTAATGTTATGTTATGTTGTCCATACATCCATCCATCCTTATATACACAAATTTATAATATTAGTAAGATAGTGGATTCATTAAATGGATAGAGCCTTACTTTGCCGAATAGTTGAAAGAATCAGAAGTTTCGTCAGTGACAAGAATCCTCATTTGGAAGCGCAAATGGACCAATGTTTATGTAATAAAACACTACCCAAAAACGAATAAAGAAGCCGAAACATTAGCTGCAATCCATATTAGTATTCGAATATGTCCGATTACAACTCACTTAACACCGTTTAAAGTTGAAATTAACGGCTTCCACAGACGCAACATTATTTATTGGTGTGCATCTAAGTGCCACTTATGGTGGTCACACACGCACGGTGCGCGTAGCTTTAATACCGAGTCATACCAGAAAATTGTTGTTGCCTCCGGCTTTGCTCGCGTAGACCAGAAACAATCTATCATACAGGTAGTTATAAAAACAAAATGTTTAGATTAGTACCTATCTTATGCATGTTATACATATACTATCTACATATATAATTATATCAAAGAACATTTTATTTTATTAGAACATAATTAAATTTAGATATACATATGTACATATACCTATTCATACGCCCCTAGGGTAAGACAAGTGAAACCTACTATTTATAATAAGAACATAAATTGTACCCGATATCTATATGAATAAATGATTCTGATTCTGATTATATAAGAATAATAGGTTATATTATAAATAACCTAGGCAATGAGAATTAGGGTCAAAAAAACCTGTAATGATGTTATACTGATTTCTCACTATATAAATAAAAAATCATATCCTTATCATTATTCTGGATGCATTTTAATTACATAGCCAATTTTTTCCCAAAGACACTACCTAACATTACTACCCCACTAAAAACACAAATCGTTAAGAATTTGATATTGCTATAGGAATGATCGTGACTGGCACACACCACTAAGGCTCAAATACAAGCGTCGTCCAGCCTGATCGTGGCCGAGTTCTCATCATGGTAGTTTGCTCAAAACACTACCAAAATGCCACTCAGTCACCCATAAATACAAAACCAACAGTCAGCACGTTTAGCTATTCCACTTAGCGGGCAACTAGCGTCTACGTTCACAGAACCATCCGTGGGCGGTGGTGGTACCGTGAGAAATACATAACCCCTTTGTTGGATAATCTGAGTGCTCGAGGGAAGATCAAGCAAGATGGGGGAAGACACGCTTATTCTTTCTACCAGTCAAAAAAGCTTTGAAAACTAAAGGCACCTATATTTTTGGTAATATATTTTTGGGGTACGGGATATTTTTGGCAAGATTTGTTGGTTTTAGTGTTAATAAGCGAGATAGTTAAAAAAATGGTGGGTGAATGAAACTGATAGAATTGAACGCAATAAAATATCTTCCCTTATCAACAAGGGAAGATATTTTTTTTGCGTAGCCAATGTTTTTATTAACTTGAAGTGGGCATGACTTTCGAGACAAAACGTAAATAAGCCGTAAATACTAGTCGGCTGGCTAACAAAGAATGAAACTTTTAAAAAGGATAGCAGGACCAACTACAAATAACTGTATTGAATTTCCATTCTAGTCCATAGAAGGAAAAAATGCTTAGTACTAGCTAGCTAGTCCTACATAACCCAATGATGATATTGACCGATCGGCCAGACAAACAGTCGGAGACAGTAATAAAACATGGGGCTGTTGACGTGGCATTTGCATGGAATGTGTGCATCGGTTTACGGTCCCGCCTGTGTACCGACTATTGGTGGTCGATGAGTATTACCGGCTATTGTTTGTGGTAAATATGAGGAATTTAGAAGTGCTTCTAAGAGTTTTTATGGATAAGTAGCGATTGTACAGTAACATTACAGTAACATACATACATATATATAATAATGTACATAATTATGTCCTGTATGTTGTAGGTATACTTTTATGCATAATATTTATTAAAAGTATTTTATTTAAAAAACCAACATGAGCATACAGAACAATCTAATGATCCTATCTATCCAAGGTTGTCTGGTAGGTAGAAAACAGTGGACCCGGCAACCGCTCTTGAACGATAAGACCGCCATTTATCACTAAGTTTTTATTTGTTTTGTTGTATTGTTTCTTTGCTATTTAAGTGTCCAAAAAATTTTGTTCTATAGCTCAAGAAGTGTTAGGTGCATTTGAAAATCGTTGTTTTGATGGTGTTGTGCTCGACCTGGTAAAATTTATTACAAAATGGCATGTACATAAATCGACAGGTACTTAATGGTCGTGGCATGCTGGTGCAATTGTGCAATGATGGAGTCTACACCCCAAAGTCGCCAACATAGCTAGGCAGTTTGGTGCGACATTTCAGTGTATGAATATTGTACGCAGTTGAACTGTCGGCTGCGTACAATATTCATACTGGCTTTGTTAACTTGGCAGCGGCCTGCCGACTTGTGTATGGACTTCATTTGATTCATACAGTCAAGACACATTTAGAGGAACGCAAAAAATGGAGGCAAATGCCTCAACCGGCTCTCTTCAAACAATATTACGCTAAGCTTTCTCCGGGTTGTCTTCATACTTTGGTCCTTCGATTATTCGCCTTAAGACAGAATCTGGAGTCATCAGTAAAGAGATCTTTTCCCCAAGCGTTATCATCCCAATTAAGTTGCGAACGAGCAAAGCTGGCCCAAACTACTCGATGACTTGTGGTGAGCAAAGGGCCTGTGGTGGGCAAGCACGCCCCTATATTAGCTGTCTTAAGTATTGTTCTTCTCGTTGAATTCGTTGGTGTTGTTACACTTGTCGAAATTCCTGTCGCTTGTTACGTAGCTCGGTCTTCCGAGTCAAAATATGGTTTCTGAGAACACTGCTTACAGTAAATATGTCGTCCCTCTTTGTTGTTACTCGCTCGCGACTTTGTCCTTTACGTCTGTTATACTCTACAGTCTGGCGGTATCGTTTAACAATGCGAAAAATTAATACTTGGTGACAATAAGAAAATATTTTATGTTATTCTACCTTTTTATGCGTTTCATCATATTTGATATGTCCATGAGTGTTTTCAGGTACTCAAGTTTTCAAAAACTATTTAATCAGTTTGTGTATGAAGTCTCGATATTAAATGTTTAACCCTAATGAGTCCATTAAGCTCTTATAACATCGCGACTAAATTGCTTTCCTTCAAGACAGTCAAGGCAAGATTAACGAGCGTAACGTGCAAAACGTTTAAACCCATTCCCAACTGAAATCCGACCAGTCAGTTCCATATATTAGTGCCGGGAGAGTTCCTGGCACAAATTCCCATCACTTACATTAACCAAATTAGTTAGCTTTAAGCCATCCCGAACTAGCTGAATCCAGGTCATTATCCAAGCGGCTGAATAAATTACCGGGTTACGGTCTGTCATAGACAGGAATAATGTGATCGTTATCGGGAATTGATCCTCGTTGACCGAGTGGGGAATATGTTCTATCCATTTGTTGGCACAGTCTTTGGAAACATCCTACTTTTAAGCCATGTTACGAGAAGGTGTGTTAGGTATGAATGTGGAGAGCAATAAATACCGAAGCAAAGGTAGGATTGTGCTTCCTAACAAGAAAAATTTACAGAAGCAGCCAGGAAGTTGGTAGTCTTACACCCCCGTGCCTCGGAAAGCACCTTTAGCCGTCGGTCCTGCGCCTGACCAGTCGTGTCAGTCTACCGTTCTATCGAATTATGAGATTGAGGGAATAGAGAGGGCACCTGTGTTTGCGCACACACTTGTGCACATTGTATAATATTATGTCATGCACACCTGGCTAGTCTCTGTTGAGATTGACCGCCGTAGTCGAAATTCGGCTAAAAGGACACGCGATATGTTCTTAAAATATTTTTTTTGCATCATACATTTGGCCAAGTACCAGTCATTCGGTGCAAATTCATAGCACAGAATAGACGTTGTTTCGATCGCCTCCAAACAAATCACTAATATCTAGAACTCCTAGACATAGCTTCAAGAGATCGCCAAGTGTTCTATTTCATGTCATCTTATTATCACTGTCTCGCCTCGGCCATAAAACCGTGTTCTTTGTGTACCAGAATAGCTAGTACACTAGATAAATTTCCAAGTGGTGTTTTTCTGTTAACCTATATGTCAAGGTTGTCTGGTAGAGATCGGTCTTGAGCAATAATACCGCTAACAGTGGGTAGCTTCCTACTAATCCTATTCTTTCTAATTTAATTTTAGTATAAAGCCGAAAATTTGTGATATGTGAATGTTTATTAACTCGGGTCTCCAAAACTACTAAACAGATCTAGATTAAAGGTGTACGAAGAAGTCGGTGGCAGAAGCTAGTAAAAATATAGGCGAAAGTTTGTGCCGTTGTGTTGTTTTGAGATGTTTGGGCGATGACAATGCCTAAAAAACTGTTTGAAAAGAATTTTGGCGTAAGTCAAATTTTATTATTAAACGCTAAATTTATTTTTTATCTATTAATGAGAGTCGAGATAAGAAAAGCCAAAAATTCTGCAAAAATAAACTATGAGCACGCTAGTGTTTATGAAAATGATCTACACGCAGTTGTTACTAAATCTACATTCGGTAAATTTCTTGAAAATGGTAATCTTCTTCAATAATCCATGTTGCACTACTTTGAGCTAGCTGTCTTATCAACTCTACTTAAACGTTGGTGGTCGCTTGAAGCAGATACCAATACTAACATATTTTTATTGAACTGTATAAGGTTTTACAACGCCATCCAACAAAACTTTATGGCAATAAACAAGAAAACTTCATGAAAACACAAAAAGTCGACGGTGTAATGTTTTTTGAGATTTATTTCTTGGGAATCGCGTTGATAGTCTGCTTAAAAAGTATTCATAAATTACGTTTTATTTCTACTTCCTTTATTATATTTTCTGATTCTTTTGGTAAATCATATGTGCTTAGTAAGGGTCTACTTAAGGTATATTATGTATATACTGTTTTATGATTTTAAAACTCTACATGTACTTAAGCCAGTAAAGTAGGTTGTAATTTCACAGAGTTTTGGATTGATAGGCCCATCGACCCAAATAGCGGGGCCCCGCCATCTATTTTATTTTATTATTATGTTGAACAAAGGAATTTCAAAAATCTAAATTGAGCAATTAGTGATACCTATCGTTTGCCTTTTTTTAATTACTCTGTATAGCTTTATTTTGTATAGCTTAGGAAAAGATGCAAAGATGCACTTTTTGTCCACCAAACTCGGTGGCGATAGTGTGCGGACGGTAGATGATGATCTCGGGCCATATAGTATATACCCATATAGAAGCATGCGTGGGTCCATGGTAAACAGCACAGAAGCCCTTTATTGATATTATTAAGTAAGACAACAAACATCTTCAGCTAAGAAGTTTAGCTATTATTAAGAATTCTAGACATGTACTTTAATGCACAATTTAATTATCTCTATCGTCTTTGTGCTCGTTTGTGCAATAACGCTAAGCTACTAGGAAAGCAGCCGTACCAAAGGACTTCAGTATAAGTGTTTAGGTATTTCCAGCTTTGATCTATTCATTCCCAAGAACATAATTTGACTGGAAAATTGCAATTTCGGAGAAAATCTCCTCTATAAAGCGAGAATATGTAAAAATCATTTATTTTACCCAACAATCTAGAAGATAGTGCCTACATCATTTTGCAGTATTATGCATTTGCCCAATACTGCGCTAGTTTTCTGCTAGGGCCTAGGGCTCTTTGGTGGCATCATCATCATCATCATCATCAGCCCATACACTTCCACTGCTGGACATAGGCCTCCCCCATACGACGCCACAAATAGCGGTCCTGAGCCGCCTCCATCCATCGACTCCCTGCGACCGCTACGATGTCGTCGGTCCATCGAGTGGATGGTCTCCCATGTAGGGGGGGATTTGCCATAATCACCACGCTTGGCAGGCGGATGGGTGATCGCAGTGTTGGTGTTTAAAAATACTCAGAAGGAAGCTGCTGCCCTTCCTCTGGTAGGTTCCCTTAGTCGGCTTTTACGACATCCACGGGTTGAGTTGGAGGGGTCGATATTCGTACCCCGCGACCCCACGGCATAAGGGCATAGTAATTTAAAAAATTACAATTATTCATAAATACATAAATAATCTATACATAATAATTAAAACTAAGTTTACACATTTACTCAGAAAATAAAATAAAACGATAAGTACTTACGTAATAATTAAACTATGTCGTTACATTAAGCGAGTTTTATAATGCATTTATATGTATAAATAGCTGCTGCCTGCGCCTTAACCCGCGTTTTATCAGGATAAAAATAGCCTATATGGTATTTCAAATTCCTAAACTATACCTATACCAAATTCCAGCCTAATCGGTTCAGTAGTTTTATAATATATATAAGTCGGAGTAGGAGGTAGGATAGGATAGTGAAATTGCATTTTGTATTGTACATTAGAGTCACTTTATTTCTGTGTTGGTAATTATTGTAAATTAAGGCTTTAGGTACAACAAGTATAGTTCATTGTTTATTAAGGCGTACTCGCCTTAATATGCCCGATTTCTACCGTATGTGTCATAAGTAGTCATAATATGAGACCCTCCGGCTGCGCATCGGGCCTTAAAACACACACGAGGTATGCAAACGCACTTTCTCCCGAGTGATACATAGTGCTTTTTGCCACAAATACGAAGAATCTCATCGTTTTAAAATCTTCTCATTGTAAACTCAAATGACAATAAAACGTACTAGCCTGATTTTCATTTGGTTCTTTTTTTGAATTATTGCTCCGAAAAGGAAGAAACCTAATCATTATGGCGGACTCTTTGTTGTTTGACCTAGCATGAAAACAATTATAGATATAGGCTGAAATTTCAAATAATAAAAAAAATTCTGAAGAAAATTGAAGTCAGAAATGGATTTCCATACCAAGAAATTTATATACTGTTCCATACACTTCGAGTTTTCCATCCCGCATTTTAGTACGCCTGCAATTACGTACCTACTTACTTTTTACATCATGTTTGGAAAAGGAATAACTTATTTTCCGACCAAGGAGTAGGTAGTAGAAAGTAGGTACATAAGTTATACTGAATTCGCATTCTACAAAAATATAATTTTGAAATTAGCTATCAAGCTATCTCAAATCATCCACATAACAAAACTGCTCAACAGGTCACACGACATCATGAATAAAGTTCTGTTTTCTGTACATAATGCATGACACTGGTAACATGTCATAATATTGTTCAAAATGAATGGAAGTTATATTGAGGGTTCAGACATTTCTAAAGTATTATAATTGAGTCTATTTAGTGAGCGTCGCCCTGTCTAAAGACTCGGTGACAGGACAATCTACATTGATTTAGATTACTGTCTGAGTGATTACTCATGCTCGTAGACATACGTGGTTCTAGACTCGGTGATATTTTTAACCGACTTCAAACGAAGGAGGTTATCAATTCATCAGTATGTTTTTTTTGGACGTTATGTATGTTACGCGATATCTCCGTCAGTTATGGACAAAAAATTCTTTCGTTATAGTATAGAAAATGATTCCGAAGGGATCCCATAATTTTTTTATCTCTAGGGGATTAGTATTTATCCCGCAAAACTTAAAATAAGTGTAAAAGTAAAGGAATTTGAAGTCGGTTTATCGTTTTTTAAAACACGCCATATTATTTGTTTACAAAGATGTTACACAACCAGATGAATATTGGTGGAAAATATTTTTGAGACATTGGTATTATCGAAGAAAATCGCAGAAGCTCGAAACAAGTTTTGGTTTTGAAATCTTTCAGTCGTTATTTCATTCATCTTTCGTCCTAACTAGAATCTGTTTCAAACTCTCTTAATAATAGTATAGGTTTTGCCTAGCTCAGGCACACGAAATGTTTAGAATTTAAGTTATTATTATTCTTATGTTAAACATTTCTCTTAAGATATTGTTGAATAATTGTTTTAATCACTTCGACAATCTACTCCCTTAAAAACGTGGAACCACCACGTTCTTTACCCACGTCCCAAAAAGCAAAAGAATAAATCCCAGTGTGAACTTTTCTTTCTTCCTGGTCTCCTGTCATAATACGCGATTTGTAAATTCAAGAGGTCGGTTTACCCTTCGGCCAGCGGTTTAAGTGAAACAGACAAGCAGACCACTTAACCTTCGTCGTGTATTAAAGGAAGGCAAAACATTGAACTCCCGCCGCCACTCAGCGGTAAAAAAGTACACCACTTATTTTTCACTTCAACTTTGAAGTGGACTGGACGTTGAATGTAAATTAGGTCAAATAAACCTTATTGATTGCGAAGTGATATTGGAATTGGCTGAGTTATTTTTTTAATAGATAATTACACAGACAATTCACAGTAATTCACACATACTCGTAATTATATAGCCCCAAGCTAAGCGGAGCTTGTGTTATTGGTACTAGATAACTGATATACATAATAGAAAATATTACATTAATAGATATTTCTAATATACATAGAAAACGACCAGAACACCCCGATAAATATTTGCATATCATACAAACATTTGTCCCGAGGCGGGATTCGAAACCGCAACCTCCTGTGTCGCAGGCAGACCTTCGCCCACCGCTCACAGAAGTCGTCAAGTGATGAATTTCGTTTATTTTTCTATCTTTTAGTTTTGGTAAAACTAACTAAAGTTATTTAACAGCGCTAAAAATGTCGCCGTCTAAAGGGACAGCACTTCCTTATGAAACGTAAGAAAATATTACGATTGAAATAAAAAGGATGGCATGATTTTTAGGGTTTTCAAATTAGTTTAGTTATGGCAACATCTGTTGCATAGGACTCAAAATGACTCCAGCAGCTCTAAGAAACCATAATCTTCTGCATATCCCATCATCTAAATCGCGATATAGACAGAACTCATATATTCTACGTGCGATCAGATATTTCAACGCAATGGCAAAATAATTTGATTTGTTTAACACTTCTCCCAGTAGCTTCAAACGTATTTGTAGTAATCACTTTTTTACTTTTAATTTTACTAACACCTATATTGTTTGTCCACAACTTATTGTCTTTAATACTCTTTTATACTGTTTGTGAAAACTTTTAATTGGCCTTCCTTATATTTATATGTAACTAGACCCACCAAACGTTGTTTTGCCTTCAACCATTATCACTTAGTGGTATGGAAAATAGATAGTAGCCGATTCTCAGACCTACTGAATACGCATATAAAATTTGGTAAAAATCGGTAATGCCGTTTCGGAGGAGTACTACGGTAACTAACATTGTGACATAGAAATTTTATATATAAGATATTCTTTATTAATGTTTAGCCGTAAGTTTTCCTAAGATTAATAAAATAAAATCTGAATTGACTCCAATATATCTAAATCTGAACTGACATTAGTTTCTGGATAAGCTTCTAATTCAAACAATAGAAAATCGACCACGAAAACCCTTTGCAGAAGAAAATTAGAAACGAAGATAGAAACAAGATTGGTTCCTCTTATAGATTGGAGTTCCAATACAATTCTTCAAGTAGTACTCCCACAATGAAAGAGTTTCAGACCGCAGCGACCTTCACTCGCCCGCATTTTCCTTAACGGAGAAATGTTGGCCATTAACAGAACTGAGTTCCTTTCTTGGCTAAAAGTAATGTTGGTTTATAGATGCACCATGTTTTTTTTTATAAATTCCGTATCCTTTACCCTCGACAATAACAGCTGTGCTTGGCATACTGAAGGGTTAATATTTTTAAATTGTCCTTACCGACACAGGTCTGTCTTAAGGCGGTTCCCAGACCCTAACTAGCGCCGCTACCTATTTTATCGTTTTATTACGTTAAAGAAAAGAATTTTCAAAAATCCATTGACATGTGTGATACCTATCGTAAGCTTTTTTAAATGCTTCTGTAATAGTTTTATTTTGTAAAGTTTAGGAAGAAATGCGAAGTTGCACTTTTTAGCCACCAAACTCGGTTTTTGCATCTCCTCCTAAGCTATACAATATAAAAATATTACAGAGGTATTAAAAATAAGCTTATGATAGGTATCACATACCGGCCAAGGGATTTTTGAAAATTCCTTTGTTTACCGTAATAATACGATAAAATAGGTGGCGGCTCTGATTGGGTCCGGGTAGCCACTTAAGTGAGAAACTCTATACTAGTCTTCTAGTCCGCTCCACATAAAGCTGCATAGAGCGGTACTTAATTGCAATTAGCTTCTATTTATTTCCCAGGACAAATCCAACCATCCGTCAGCATCCACTGTACGGCAGTACATCAATTTCACGAGTATCGCTTCTATCCGTCATTTCGTATAACCCCAGTAATATACCCAGCTACTTGACACATATCGGTATTTATCTCGGGTTAATTTTCCGGGTCAGCCAGCGTGGACGGATTCAATCAGAAGCAACAACGTAAGCAATCTGGACGAGCATTCGAAACGATTGCGTGGTATTGAGTGAGAACTGACGAGTGCTTTGAGCACCCTTGCGCGATCGAACTGCTTATTGTAAGGAGGTTCGGACGATCTAGTTTATCTGTATTCAGAATTATTTGAAGTTGGAATTGGATTTGGGTGGTGGCTTGTTATTGGAGTGCTGTTGCAGTTCGATGTTCCTTGAGATTGAAATGTTTGTATTATTGTCAAGTTATACGCCCATTTTATGAAAGCTTACTCATTAGAAATGAGTAAGCTTTCATAAAATGGGCGTATAACTTAACGCTTATGCCATAGACAAGTTTAATGGAGCACAGATCTATGACTGAGCAAGATTTCATAATAAAAACTTCAGCGGTCCAAGTACTTTTTTCATTTCCATGAACTTTAAACCTTGCAAATTGCCGTATGCAATTTTGTGCCTATAACCACTTTGCACGGGCACGGAATTAATTAATGTTTAGTTTCTTCTTCCTGTTCTATGATAACCGAATTTTTCTGCTTCAAGTTCTATCACATACTTTAAGTATATCTAACATCCGGCTATTCATACGCATAGCCAAATATCTTGTCGAATAGTTATTTATGTGATGAGAGATTTGGTGATGAAATATTTAAGTGCCTCTTCATATGTCCCGGTTGCCGGGTAGCCAGTGCCGGGTACCCATCGCGGCGGCGGAGTGTATGCAAATTACGCGGCCAGTACGTGTGAAATATAACGTAGGTCCATACACTTCGCCCCTGGTACCCGGCACCGGCGTCCCGGCAACCGGGACGTATGAAAAGGCACCAAGTGTTTTAAAGTAGAAGTTTGAGATTTTTATTTTCTCTTAAGAATTACAATTTATTTTATAGAGAAACTATAGGTAACTTAAATAATGTGAGTGGCCTTTCAGCTTTCTAAATAAAGATACATAGTAAAACTAATGGTATTACAATAGTAATAAAATTAATACAAATAAATGAAAACGTCGACTGTAAGGTCAAAGTAGTTGTTGTTTTTTTTAACAAATCCTCAAATGTGTAGGTAGCGCTAAATAACTTGTCCAGCATAACATCGCGCTCAGTACGCGTTGCTGCGAAAAATAAAATAACATCCATTCAAAAACCTAATCATCATAACATGCAAGTTCAAGACAGTAGCGGGTAACCAGAAGTTGTAAACCAAGCGCGGGAACCGAAACGCACATAAATAATACAGAATATTAAACTGCCTGACATTGTATAAGCTCTGGCATATGATGCAGCGGCGACATGCAGTAGAATTTTTTTTAGAAATTTTTAAGTCGTGCATGTTCTTTTTAGTTTTATGTTGAGCCAATATATAAAAGGATAGCGATAAAGACCAGTAACGGTAAACCTTTGAAGCAGTAGATACTTATGCGTCTAATTCGGAACCTGAACCATTTTCGTTCTATAAGTACCTTTATTATAATAAACTGGTGGATAAGCCTCTCAACGTCCGATTAGTTCAATAAATAGAAAAGTAAATAAGGAGAATATTTATATAATTAGATATAAAGATACTAAAATATTACCACCATTTTACCGGGGCAGCTTCTTTCCTTTATCAAGCACAGGTCCAGTCTGGTTTGGAGTATTGCTGCCATGTTCGGGATCGCTCTGCCAAATACCAGCTTGTAGCCTTAGACTCGATAGAAAGAAGAGCATTCAGACTCATTGAAGAGGCAGTACTTTGTAGAGACTAAGGTCAAAAATCTCGAACACCACCGCAAGGTTGCTGGTCTCTCGATCTTTCATAGGATACATTTCGGAGAATGCTCCCAGGAATGACCTAATGACCTGATTCCACCATCTCCCTTCCTCCAGGATAGGCAGACGGACAGCGCAATACCATTCTTATCTGGTGGATATACCGTCCACTCGCATTAAGCGGTTTTCCTCCACCTTCATCGTTCGCCCCACTAAGAATTGGAACTCGCTGTCATCTAATGTTTTTCGGGCCACTTACAACCTGGGTCTCTTCAAGATAAGAGTGAATATGTGAATTGTAGACCTTCGTGATCCACCGTCGCCTCATCGTCACCTTCCATCTGGTGAGATTGTGGTCAAACGAAGATCTATCAACTATAAAAAACCTTATTTTTAAAGCATATGTGCAACGCCTTGGCTCAGCTTTTCCTGCACCACATGTAACCGCTTCTGGTTATGTTTTTACAGTATACCATATAAACCTACATAAACACTATCAGTATATATTCGTTGTGCGAAATCTGCGGTTTATAGCAGTATGAAGCAATTAACTTGAGGGGATTTACGCACACTAATTTAAAATGACCGTTACAATTATTGTTTTTTGTTTTAGCTCCATAAAACCCGTTGACTTTGTAGGGTGCTTAATAAAATGGTGTGAAATCGTTAATAGTTAGTTATAATTTCCTTTTTTACACCAAAAATACTGAACGGATTGACTTAAAATTTTGCATAGATGTAGGTCTATACCTGGAATAACACATAGGCTACTTTTCATCCCATAAATCAGTTCCCATGGGATATAAATAATAAGAAGACATTTCCATAGGAACAACGCGTGCGTACCCGCGGGCAGAAAATAGTTATTTATAAGCTAGAGCTGCTGTGCTGCTAACGTTCTCTTAATTTACTAATGTCAGGAACTTAGAACTACCAACAGAGTTACCAGCCTTATTAAAAATTCTATTTACGGCGAGGCCACAAAGCAGGGTTACACCCTACTAAGTAGAGAAACTTTAGACAAGTAAAAATGTCATAGAAGCGAAATTAATATTTCCTCAGACACTTATCTTTTTAAAATTATGCAATGGGACACAAACATCATATTCATTATTTGCTGATTGCAGGTTTTATGTAGTATATTTATACTTTTAGTAGAAATCTGACATATTTGTCCCAAAAGAAGGTGGATTCTTCATCCATAATTAAGTAGTAACCATATGATGCTGTATTGTTTATTGACCGAGTGTGATAAGTTTGCAGTTAGGTACATAGCCTTACTGATTCCCGAAAACATATAACCATTAATACAAAAACACATATTTTCTGTAGGTAGTAGTATATTACCTACATATTGCAGAGCTAAGACTATGGCGGGTTAACAAAAGCACCAAGGCTCAATGCCACAACTACGCGTAAGTTTCGCATCTAGCCGTCCTATTGCAGTTCAAAGTTGCAGTCTCGTTAGCTGGGGTCAGGCGTTTGTCACCTACCGCCACAGAATACCTCACAGTAACTCCATATTGCTTTCATTCGCTCCGATCGCGCCACTCGGCGCTTGCGCTCATTAATTGGAAGCTTACAGATAGCTTTTCATCATTTTAGGTGTTGCTAGAAACAAAAGAAAGGCGAAGAGAAGTGACGTCTGTAACAGTGTACAGACTCTATAGGTAGATATAATATTTAAAAAACTATTTTAAAAACAACTTTTTGTAATCATCTAGTTCTCTCTAAATTCAAATTCTAACAAAAAGATTTTCATACTGCTTACACCAACGGACGGAGTGATTCACGAGAAAGGATACAATATATTGCATGTATGGATGGATTTTTATATTATACGTATAAAATATCCAGAACACTCGAGACAAATATTTGCACAAACATTTTTCAGGTTGTGACAAATGACTGTTTAACGAAATTAGTTCGGTTCTAGTCAAAGATTTAATTGTCTTCGCTCTCCGATTGATTCTCGTTCCTCCCAAGGGCTGCGGTCTCTGTATGAACAGGCTCCACTCAAACATCCAAACCCTCGAATGCTTCTAATTATAATAAAACTTTATGAAATATGTTCTACGCTTGGTATACTTTTGTATGTTTAATCCGTGGCAGATATTACTCATGTGCGAAATCGAAACGCAGGGAAGTTTGTTGGGTTCCCTTCATCTTTTATTTTCAAGAGCGTTTATTTCCCTTTTAGGTAAGTAGGTATAAATTGCTACCATCTTTGTAAAAAAAAAACAATATCATAACGACCACTCAATTCACTCACGCGCAAAAGTGATTTCCGAGATTACGACCCATAAAGATAGCCAGCCACGATTGTAATTACGAGGTATATTGCGGGGCGAACGATATTTTTCTAGTAATGTCAAACAAGATAATAGAAATAAATTGTTTTCTAGAGATATTTTTTTAAGTTTATTGTTATTAAATAACAGTACTCTGATAAAAACGAGCAGCGTAAATGATTAACATTTACGAGCTAATTTCACTATTTCACAGTTTAGAATGTCACAATCACCACACTTTTTGTTCCAATTCTTAAATTTTCGAAGTTGGTTTATCCATTTTCATTGAAAATACTTATGCCTATTTTTATTCTCAATATTCGCCACTAACGAAGATATCATATCGACCATGCTACCAACAGGATAAATGAAGTCGATTGTGCTTATACGACTTGTATGCCCATGCCCACTGCACTTGTAATTAGTGAAAGCTAGCGTGGAGACTCCCACGATACCCGAATTGTGCACGATAGGGCCTCCCGAGTCCCTAACACAGGTAGCATGTGCCCCACAGGGGCCGGTCACACACATGACTGGGTAGACCACATCATCTGAACATTTCGACCACATGCCGTCGACTCGTTGCAGCGGCAGTGTATTTTGCTGTGCATTTGTCGCAGCAGCGCCGTCATCTGTCAGTCCATATCCGAGAATAGTGACACGCTGACCTGTCAGCGAGCCGAAGTCGATCGCGCTGAGCCGCCCGTATGCAGTCAGCGTAACCGGCTCAGTCGTCAGGAGCGCCAGGTCGCTCATCATCAGCGGATGCGTGGGTCCCCGCGTTGACACCACCAGAGTACACTTTAATACTTCACTGGACATATCACCGAATTTGATAACAGTTTTTGCAGTTTCGCCTGCTGCCATGCAACATAATCCAGCGGTCAGCGTTGAGCTGGGTGAAAGGGCAGTTCCTGAGCAGATGTGTCTACTTTTATAGGATCTAGTAGGATCTGTTTCTTCAGGAGAAGATTGCAGCGCCTCGTATCTCACCACGTATGGGTACTCCTTGAAGTCTACGTCGTGTACTTCGATCTCTGTTCGTGCCAGAGGCTTCTTGATTGGCTTACGTAGCCTTACAGGTGATATGGAAATTATCACATCAACACAAATAAATAGTGTGGATAAATTGATGTAAAAACTATTCATGGTTTTTATTTTAGAGAAATAATAATGTATGTATGCTTTAAGTTAAATTGTATTTTGAAATGCTGGAATTTTTTATTGATATTTTATTGCAAGTGTTTTTTCTATTGCATTTATAGATTACGCAACAAAATAATACATTCTTAGTTTATCCGATCGACACCAGCTAGGTATGCATGCACATAACTACTCCCTCACCTTATCGATGATTTCATTTTGCATGCAAAGTGCAAGACGTTCATACCCTAATTTAGAGAATAAAATAATGCATTAAAGAATATTCTACCTTTCGAAATATGTACAAACGTTTATTTAAAATGCTAATATTATGCATTAATAAGAAATAACAACATATCAGCAAGCTGTACGTTGTCAGTACAAATATCACACCTAAGCAACTCAGATAATCCGCTTACATTTTTCCAAAATTCCACACCCAGACCAACAATGCGTTTAGCTCGGCGGCGGGGGAGATGTTATGCATAAATCATTGCCAAGTAAGATCGGATCCTATGTGTGAACTCGTAAATCAGCCGTGTAAATGAGGCCTAGCCACAGATAAGAGATAATGTGGTTTTAGGTAGAAGTTTCACTTATTTTGTGGCAGCATTGGGCAGCGACTGAATAATGTTGACTTTTAACTCCCTCATTCGAATAAGGCCTGCGCGGGCATGTTTTATAGTCGGTGAGCACAGAACTACCGGGTATCCGGTGGGAAAATTAGGATTTGAAATTATTATTTTTTTAAACCGTTGCCCAGATAAGCTGGAAAGAGATATCTTTCGACGCGGCCGGAATGCGGATTTTACAATCACAGTTTTGCAGTGGTATAAATTTTCAAATTAGAATTTTCCTATGGGCACCCTGTGTGATACTAAAATAAATATATCGATAAAGTTCTGTGTCAGTGAGTCATTTTGGCCAACTGACATCACCTATTTTACAAGTGACCACATGTAAAATAGGTGATGTCATTTCAATCGAAAATAGGCTCAATTTAACGTTTTGTTAATAATTTGACTTTAAAAATAACTTAAAAAAATAGGTAGTTGTGTAATTATTACAGAACAATTTTTTATGTTTCAGTGTCAGTTTATAAAAAAATTGAAGCTGGTTTAAAAAACCTACATAAGATAGGTTACTGCAATTATCCATTTAATCTATTTACTTACTGGGTCTCGTTACTTAGTCTCTACAGGTTTTGGCCTACAGGGCAAAAACTTTTTGGAATTGAAGATGTGGCTTCATAATTTTAAATTTACTCAAATAATCTATTTAAGGTAATTAGAGATAAGAGAGAATTAGGTATAAGATAATTTCGTGTTTGCGCGAGATTCAAATATATTGTGATGTTTATAAATTGTTTGCTTTCTACAAGCAATAAAACTAACGGACGAGTAATTGGTCGCAAATCGTATTTTTTCATAGCCTTTTAACTTATGTAAAACTAACTTCGAATAAGTTACTGTTGGTTTTGGAATCTTTGGATATAAGAGATTTTAGGCTACTGATCAACATATTCCCAAATGCTTCCAAAATACAATTCAATCGAAGTTGGTTTTATCATGGCTTTGTAGAAAATGGTTAACGATTTACGGCAAATAACTTTTCCTTTTTTTTGAAACAATTGAATTAACTGCAGTTAATTCAATTGTTTCAACTGTAAATACAAGTTCTAATTTGTTTTTTTAATTGATTGTATTTTTCTTTGTTAAATTATTTTTTATAAAGAATAAATTCTTAGTCCGTTAGTTTTATTCTTTGTAGAAATCAGAAAAATATGAAACCACAAAAAAAATCTAGCGTAAAACGAAACATCATTCATGTAACTTGTCTCGAGACAAACATGCCATAGAGTCAGCAAGTTCATCTCAAGCAAGACTACTGTTAAATTGGATCAACATAATTAATTACTACACCCTGTATTTATCGAACGATCTCATTAGTTACCCGACCTCATTAGTTTCTCAAGCGCTTCACACAATCCTGAAATAATCATTAACCTGATGATGGCAGCTTAAATACTGCTACTCGTTAAATTAAAGCTACCAACTCAATTAAAACAGAAAGATTAACTTGAACCAGTTTAATATGAACTTAACTTTGATCTTAGTAAGATATGCTTTAGTTTGCATGCGAAGCCTGAGCTAGTAATAAAATTGAATATTAGAAGCGTATTTTGATGAAATTGCTTGCGTGTTGCGATAGCAAAGGATGTTATGTAAGCTCTACTCAGATTAACTTCCATACTTGTACCTATTTTTCATGGTTATTAGTATATAAATGAAAGTATGCCCGTTTACTTAAATATTTTAAAACATAGGTAATATGTTTAAAATTGTGTAAAGTGTGCAAAAACATCTTCTATCTATTTATTTAAATACATTACATACATTATGTAAATACATTTTTATGTAAATAGATGTAGTATATTAGCTAGTATAGTACCCATAGCAAGAGCTCTTAGTTTGGGGCGAGATGATGCTGTGTAATGCCTAGTATCAGTAGTCTGATGAATTGTCTGGCATTATTTATTTCCTTCGTAGAAAATCCACGGTTCTTATTCGCTATGCAAAGGCGGAAGTGCTATAATAGTCAACACCAACCTTAATTATTCTACTTAGATAAAAACGGATATTAATTTCTCAAACAGGTACCTACGTAAACATCACATGTTTATTTGGCAAATAGATACGTTTAAAATTATGTAAATGACTGTCTGTCGCCCTGCGGATGCAGGCCGGATGTGCCCCGCGGCTGTCGGATTTACCGGGCTACGCAAATATGGGTTGATACGGTTTCGGCTGATAAAATATCGTAATATATTGTTGGAATGTAAATTTGCAATTTTCATAAAATATTAATGTATTTATTTAATAAACAGCTTATTTTAATTATTCCGAATTGTAACGAATCGTCGTTACAATTCCGAATTTATTATATTCCAATCGTGGAATATAATAAATTATGCTGAAGTAGGAAAAAATTGCAGGGAGTCGTTGGATGGAGGCGGCTCAGGACCGCTATTCGTGGCGTCATTTGGGGGAGGCCTATGTTCAGCAGTGGACGTGTACGGGCTGATGATGAAGGAAAAAATCATTTAAAAATTCACCTTATTCTCTGTAATATTCGGTATTTACCTATAGTACAATAAAAAGACCCTTCTAAGGTAGGCCGATTCTCTAAAACACAACTCTGAAAGGTCAACTTTTAGAATGACACTAACATTGTCAATCTAAAATAGACTTATCGGATCTCCCGTTTACCCACTCACTTACCAACTTGGCGCAGTGACCCAACGAAGACCATGGTCTCAAGTTGAGACTCTCAACACAATAAGATATCGTCAGGTTTCCCGGTAGATATTTACCTGACTCAGGTTTATCTACGATATTTCACTTATAAGCGCCAAAAGCACGTTCTTACATCCCGAAGATTCTATGCATATTAATTCTATCGGGTTCGTTCATTAAACATAAAATAATCAGTGTCAATTACCAGGTAGTGATACCGGCACTTTGTGGAGCCACTGCTCACACTGCGTGTGGCGACCTCTAACCAAAATCAAAATAGTTGAGAGAAAGTCCGTTAGATGGCAGATGGCGCTAGACAAATTCACAAAACTTTGTAAAGAACCAAAAAGAGAAATATTTCACTCGCAAAGTCCTAGATCGCGCAAACGGTTGTTTCAACAACATTCGACAGATATACAACTACCAAATATCATCTGTTGGTCGAAAGACTCCGGGCAAGTGGACCAGATGGGTCGGCCCGGACAGAGGAGATCTCCCTGTGTACCTATTTGGGGGGAATTCCACCTTAACTGCTGCAAACTGCGTTATTTATGCTAGAAGCGTTGTAATAGATTTATCGGTTTACTTTATTAATACATGTATAGTGGGTACCTTTAACTGTATGTACGAGTACGTACAGATTTGAGGCGGCCTACAGAGAGCGTGGTATATAATATGTATGTCCTTTTATGCCCGATAAATGGGCATTTATGGGACATAAATTGGGCATTTACTCATTACGCCCTGTAAATGCCTGGCATAATCCCATCTCTAAGCGTGGTCGATAATAATTTTACTATGACGACCGATGTGGCGCGGTGGGCAAATGTCCGCCTGCGACACAGAAGGTTGCGGGTTCGATTCCCGCCTCGGGACAAATATTTGTACGATCTGCAAATATTTATTCAGGGTGTTCTGGTCGTTTTTCTATGTATAATAAAAAATATCTATCTATGTAATATATTGTCTTATGTATATCAGTTATCTAGTACCCATAACACAAGCTCTGCTTAGCTTGGGGCTAGATAATGCTGTGTGAATTGTCCAACATTATTTATTATTATTATTATATATTGATGATGAATTATAGGTAAGTATGTAGGTAGGCATTACCTGCTTAAAATATATTGGTATTAAACTTAAACATATGTAATATAACCAAACTTACCGACATACGAGTAGCTCTCAGAATCAGCAGGCTGAAGTGGCGATGGGCAGGCCATATAGCTCGTAGAACCAATAACCGTTGGGGAGTAAAGGTTCTCGAGTGGCGACCGCGATGCAATGCGAAACGGAGTGTGGGAAGACCTCCCACTCGATGGACCGACGACATCGTAGCGGTCGCAGGGAGTCGTTGGATGGAGGCGGCTCAGGACCACTATTTGTGGCGTCGTTTAGGGGAGGCCTATGTTCACCAGTGGACGTGTACGGGCTGATGATGATGATGATGATGACGATATGTAATATGTGACATACATATGTATGTAATGTGTGCACTGTACACTTACGTATGTGTGACTGTTTATGTAAATTGACATCGTTTCCACTAACTTACAGCAAACGTATTGACTACTATTCGATATTTGGGATTTAAACATATTTTTCACTTCTCTTTCTCAAAAAGTGTATCATAATAGTGTAGCTTAGCGGGCCTAAAACTCGAGTTTAATACCTCGGGCTAAAAAGTATTTTTTCTTTTTAATTTTTGTCTAAAATCATCAGCCCGTACAAAGCATTCGTTCTCTTACATAAAAACTCGACTTCTTGGTGCTCCGTCAATCTTTTTTTTTAAAATAGAACTGTCTTGGTGATGTTTTATGAAGATTGATTCTTCCCTTCACGGTAGAATGCGAAATGTTTCGTTGCGGGTTAAACAGAGATTAAAAAAAAAGATGGTATTTGCGCTAAATCTCTAGAATTTTCTTCATTCCAAATCACAAACTTTTACGTTTAACTTCCTGACTTTTACTTCCAAATTGTGAACGTGAAAAATGTCATCAAGTGATAGTGAAGATGCTAATATGCAAATGGAAGAAAAGGGCAAAGAAATAATTATGAATCTGTTGCCGACAAAATCACGAGGAATATATTTAAAGAGTTACGAAAATTTTATGAAATGGAGAGATGAGAAACGTGTGGATTCTTGTACAGAAGGGGTTTTTCTCACTTATTTTGATGAATTATCGAAAAAATTCAAATCGTCGACTCTTTGGAGCACATATTCAATGTTAAGAATGACCTTACAAACGAAACACGACGTCGATATTAAAAAATATGTAAATTTAACGGCTTTACTGAAGAAATTGTCCACTGGATACAAGGCAAAAAAATCTAAAGTCTTGACGACACAAGAAATCGAAACATTTTTAAATAACGCTCCAAATAAACAATACTTGGCAACAAAGGTAACCTACTTATGTACTCTACTCAAACTACATAAATAGATACCTACCTACATGCCTAAATTATGTACCTAGGTTATTACGATTATTAACACACTTATTTTTTTGTTCAACAGGTTGCTTTAATTTATGGAATCAGCGGTGCATGCAGAGGAATAGAGCTTGCCAATATAACGCTAGAAGACGTAGAAACGGATACAAACCTACAAGCTGTGAGTCTGCCGAACACGAAAACAAACAAAGAGCGTAAATTTGTCATCAGTGGAGAATACCTTAATATAGTTAAAGCCTATCAGGAGTTACGTCCCACTAATGTTTCAACGAGAAGATTTTTTCTAAATTATCAAAATGGTAAATGCACAAGGTAAGTCGTAGGCAAAAATAAATTTGGTAACATGCCTAAAGATATTGCCACTTATCTAAATTTACCAAATCCGGAACTCTACACGGGCCATTGTTTCCGCAGAACATCCGCGACTCTGTTGGCGGACTCTGGTGCGAATATAACGACATTAAAACGGCACGGTGGATGGAGGTCCGATCAAGTGGCTGAAGGTTATATAGAGGACTCTATACAAAACAAGTATCACGTCACGCAGCGGATTACGGAAGGAATCAATATTCTACCAAACATTACAGAACCCCAAGCATCTACATCGCGGGATTGGATGAATATGTCAACTCAGCTGAAGCCGCACTCAGATCTTAATAATGCAGGAAACTCAAGCATGAGTCGAGTATCTCCAACTTTTACTCCACAACAATCAACTCAAAATATTATCACATCCCAATCACAGAGAACCGAAATAAAATTGCCCGGGAAAAACATATCACTAAACATTCAAAATTGCTCTAACTGCACATTTAATTTTTAATAAATTTTCTGAAAATTGTCTAATTTTGAATTGTTTTATTTTCTCGCAATCGAAGTGAAAAGTAGAGTGTTTTACTCGGGCCAAAACCACCCATTATAACTCGGTCTTGTCATCCTCGTATATAATGGGATGGTTTAGTCCCTTGTAAAACAATCTACTATTACGGTAAGAGTAAACCTTTTTTATGGTGAACCCTTGTGCTTAAAAATGTAGACCAGCATAGTAGGTACTAATTTACTGAAGATATAGCAAGATATATGATGGCAACAATTAGAAAACGATTCGTAGCATCGTTTGGGGGAGGCCTATGTTCAGCAGTGGACGTGTACGGGCGGATGATGATGATAACAAGATAATTAAATACAATAATTAATTGGCTTGAATCTTATCAGTGTCTGCTTTGCAGATTTCAAAGGAGGTTTCATACATGTCATGTATTGTCGGATTAGATGGTCGGGTGCTTTTGGAAGCATTGAATGATTAGAATATTAGCTGCAAATAACACGAAATGGAAATGTAGAGTTGAGCGTACGGAATATCAACTGATGCATGAAATCGTCTAAAATTGTACGTGAGGCAGTCGTGTGAGTTTGGATATTGATGACTTACCATTAGCTGATAATAAATAATACTATCGGACCATTAGGTTAACTTTACAAGGCAAGTTTGTAAGAAGTAAAGTAATAATAATTTTATGTTATTTCATTTAAAACATAAGTAAATCAACTATGTACAGACAGCGTCATCAATATGTAGCCCCCTTAATAAAATTAAATAAAAATATTTTATTTCTCGACACAGTAATTAAAAATCATCTATCATTAGGTATCTCATTAGCATCTCATGCATACAAATTTAATAGAAGTAGCCCCCTTGACAAAGAAATATTCATTAAATTTTATAATCCTACTTCCTACCCTACTAATATTATAAATGTCAAAGTTAGTAAGGATGGATGTATGGATGTTTGTTTCTCTTTCACGCAAAAACTACTGAACTGATTGGGCCGAAATTTGGTGTAGGTATCGTTTGGGACCTGGAATATCATATAGGCTATTTTTATCCTGGTAAAACGGGGGCGAAGGCCCTAGCAGCAGCTAGTATTTTCATAATTTTACTTATGTCCTCTATGCCATTGTCCTGGATCTATTAGAAATTGACTTCAAACTTAAGTCTCCCCATTTTATAATATCTTTAATGACACTGGTGTCATCTATCATAAGGTAAACTAATTTGACTGCACAAAAAATGATGCTATTTTTTTTTCCTTATTTCGATAGATATGAAAGGCACGGCATAGTTTTTAGTCCTCCTCAAATTAATAAATTTAGTTTGTGCGCCATCTGAATTATCTCACGTTCTGTAAAGAAATACCATGAAAAAAAAAAATAGTTAAGTATCCAGAAATTCGGGCATTCCAGCTTTACCAAAATACAAACCACACTGACAGCGTAGCGTGCAAAAGCCTCAACTATACCGTTTAATACTAAGCTTACTTGATCAACTTGCGGAAGATTTATTCAAATTGGACCCAGCATCCTTGTTTAGTGTAACCCACTTTGTAAATAGTTTAGCGACATTTACATTGGAACGTGGAATTGATAAATTAAATTAGTCCATCGGCAATGGATTTAATTTAATTTGTAAAATGCTTGCAGTGATTTGAAATGTATTTTAATATATTCCCTTTTCGCCACGGTGACTCACTCACACTTGCATACATATAATAACAAACACGCGCGGGCATTAAGCGAGTTAAGCGTTTAACGCATTCACTACCAAGCCTCGACGGTGCGAAACGCACGGATGCGCCCGCGCCCGCCGCGCCGCACTGTGGATCGAAAATCAGTGAAGTAATATAAAGCGAAGTAGGTATGCCAAAACATCATAAATAGTTGATACTATGACTGTATGGAAGGATATAACGGTTATCCTTGTACTAACAGAGATATCCGGATTTTTTATATGTTATTTATGATTTTTTTTCGCCAATTGTATCCCATTATATATATGACAATGTAGGTAACCTTTTTCCTAAACTGTAAAAAAAACGGTGGTTTTTTCTTTTTTAAAAATACGAAGAAAAAAAATATTTTTCCTATACTTCCGCAATAGTTAGTTTTATGAAGTATGTCAAAAATACATAAATAGTTGATACTATAACTGTATTCAAGGATATAACGGTTATCCTTGCACTTCCGGAGTTATCCAGAGTTTTAATATGGTTTTTATAATTTTTTTTCGTAAAAAAATTATAACTCGCCATCTTGGCAGCCAAATTGAATCCTATGATACATTTAGGCATAATATTGATCATTAGATGAGGTTTCAAGCAAAAAAAAAAAATTGCAATTATAATTTGAATCCCTATGTCTTAGAAAGCCGATTTTCGATCCACATTGCGCCGCCGCCGCCGCCGAGCCCCACCTCGCCTGAAGCCGCTCCAATTGGAAATGTGCGCCTTGGGCTATGAAAGTGTTAATAATTTTATTTATAGAAAAAAAGTGTAGTTGTTTAATATGATGGATCTAATTATGGGAAGTTAGACTATTATATAGATTATTATATATAATTATATTTGTTCATAGTAGGAACCTACTTACTCTACCTACAGCCAACGTTGATACGTTATATCTTTAAAATACGATGTCAAAAACAGAGTATCAATAAGGTGCTTATCGGTTCCCGGAATGTATTTGAAATCGAACTTTCTTTTGTAAATATCGAGTTGCAACAGACTCCGGTGTAGGTAAGATTTGTTAGGAGTTAACTTACGTAACTGAAATAAATCAAGTTTATGTGACGCCTCCTGCCACAGATCGATTTATGTGGCTGAGCGTCCTCCAATATATTCCAAAGGTAAATAACTATTTGGTTATAGCTAACGTTTCACCTTCAACAGAAAATATACGACGGATTTTACGAAATGCTATTATTACAATTTGATTGTTTTGAAAAATATAAAAATAGACTTCAAATTTCTTTACAGTCTTTTTTCAGTTTTACTGGATATAAAATATACGTCGGCTTTTACGAAATCCTATTATTTTAATTTAATCATTATGAAAAATCTAAAAATAGACTTCAAATTTCTTTACACTCTTTTTTCAGTTTTACTGGACATAAAATTATGGAACCACCTCGAGATCATTCTCATATTCCATACAATATCGAAAAAAAATCCAAATCGGTCCATAATGATGGAGGAATCGACGAACATGACCACACAAAAAAAAACATAGAGCCAAATATAGAATCTCCTCCTTTTTTGAAGGAAAAAATTTTAGTCAAAATGATTTTATCTCAATTAACTTAAATTTTAGGTACATTTTAGATATTTTTGTGTAATTATTATAATCGGTTTCTTATTGACAGGCACTCTGATACGACACTTCAAAACAGATAAGATCTCGAACGTGTTGCTTGTTACATAAATCATCGAAAACGACATGATGTGTAAAGGCTTGGAGCTAACGAGCCACTCAGACCTTAGCAAACAAGCCACTCAGACCTTTTCCAAAAATATAAAGAAATGCTGCGACAAGACATGCGTGTACTTATTCTTAGTACACGCATGTCTTTCGTAAAATGCCCTAGTTAATTAAATGAATGTGGTCTGTTTGCGCTGAACCTAAAGTATACACTACTTTCACTGAAATCGGCACGATAATAGCGTCCGTCGTAACAACTCAATGTGAGTCCCACCAACGCATACGTGGCTCGATTTAAATAAAGAATTCAACCCCGATTTGGTATATTCTTAAAAGCTCCAACATTTTATTTGCATCATGGGTTGAATATTAAAACAACTTAAATAACTGATGATGTTTTAAAATGGGTGGTAAATTCATACAATCCTATATTTGGTTGGCCAATTTTCATTGAATGTAGGAAAGACGAAAAGGAGCTTGTACCCATCGATCTAAGTAAAATCTGACGATATGGTACATTCTTCTAGCAGCACTTACTCAACAACTGGCCTATGTTAGAACTACACGGAAACACTCGCTCACAGTTATTTCTAATCTTGCGCAATAATTATAATGGACAACAAAGATGGAAAGACGTACTTAGACCGAAGTGGAACCGAGACAACAATACGCTACACGCACGGTCACTCGCAAGAAGACGTGTATTGCTATGTCTTTTTATGTACTAATGTATCGTATGTTTCTATCTCTGTCTTAAAAAAGCAAAATAAGGCAGTAGAATAATTACAAAGTTAATCGTTTTGATGAACTTACGAATGAAAAATGATGCCTTGGGCTTAGTTTTTTTTTCTGGTTTTATTTGTAGGTATATTAATTTGTGTGAACGAACACGAGGGCATTGCTGTAGACTTTTAGTCAATAAATCACACTCAACTACGTCGTAGCAAGCACGCGTAACTCATACGCTGGTCCAACTATGACTGAGGTGGGTGAACATAATTGCACCTAATTTGAATCTTCCACTTTCGAGAATCTTATATCCCCTTTTTTACTTAGATCAATGCGGTGAATTAATTCAGGTACAACTGAATTAATTTGCACCTGTATAAAAAGCAATACCCCTGAACATTATTCTCTGTACGCAAAAGAAAATTTTCCAAAACTTCATTCACTATTTCTACAATTTAATAAAAGGCAATTTTATAAAGGAAAATTATGGAACAAATAACTAGGACCGTATTTTTAGATCTCCAAATTTACATGATTATATGAGGCCTGAACAAAATTTTTGGGAGCGTTTGAGAACCCACCCTGAATTTGAACACAAAGAACAATAATTAGGGCCGATAATAATAAGGCATTTATTCCACGTCGCTTCGCTATGTAAATGATTATGATAATTTGGAGGGAGCGTAAATGGAGCAGAGTTGCGGAGTCATGGAGGAGTTGGCATTCGGAGGTGGTTTCCCGGACACGTAACTGGTGTATTGACGAGCGTGATGCAGCGGATTGGGTGGGACAAGGTATAAGATTGAAGCTTTTGTGGTCCAAAATGAGTAATCTAATATTTATTACACGACTACCCAAAAATAGTACATTGTACACCTAGGCGAGAAACTGCCCAATTCCTATCGAGTGTGTCATAAAACACATGAGGTAGGAATTGCACTTTCTGCCGAGTGATACATAGTGTTTTATACTACACCTTCGAGGAAAATAAAAAGCTGAATAAATTTATCACTCGACGACATTCTGTAGAATCAAGAAAATTGCCTACATCAAATTCAAATTTAGAACTTCTTGCGCCAGCCTTTATCACTTGGGTTCTTTTTTCAAAATTGCAATTGGGTTTTTTATTCAAAATTGCTCGAAAATCGGAATAAGCGTAAGCGGACTTGAAGTAAAAACTTTTTGTCCTTTGACCTAAAGTGAAAATAAACATAGCTATCCCGGCCCCTTCAGCTATCATCGGCCGATCTTTTAGGAAATTAAAAAAAAGAACACGTTAGAAATGGATTTCCATAAACTTTTCCCTCCCGCTAAAATGCGAGAGAAATGAAATTTCATAGAGTTTTTCCTCCTCGATTCCTATACGCCTGCAATTACTTACTTTCTATTTTATATTTGGAAAAGGAATAGGTAACTTTCCGAGCAGGTATAATGTAATTTTTTTTAGTTCTATTCAAACCATGGAGGTGACAGTCATGCAAGCTTGTATAGCTCAATAAATTATAATTTTAAATTAGCTCTGTTTCGATTTTATACACTAGTTTTAAATTAATTCTATTCTTTAATGGATATAGATAATTTTCTTTGTAAATAAAGACATTATTTATTAATTTTTGTTTAAATATTATTTAAAGAATCTAATCAAAATTATATTCATTAGTTCATTTTGACGACACTACTTCTTCATTTTCACTTTACATTACACCGATGAGGCGCTGAGGGCGAAGGTTCGCCTGCGACGCATGAGGTTGCGGGTTTGATTCCCGCTTTGAGAAAAAAAATACGAACTGCAAATATTTGTTCCGGGAGTTCTGGGTTAATTTTTATGAATAATAAAAAATATCTATTTAATGTATTCTTTTAAGTATATAGTACCCATAACACAAGCTCTGCTTAGCTTGGGGATGATGCTGTGTGAATTGTCCAGTATTATTCAATTTTAAGTAGCCATTGTTCATTCTGCTATGCTTTTGTATACAAGTATGACATGAGCGAAGCCGCAGGAAGAAGTTAGTACTTACACAATATTGATTGTAGTTTTATTTTTTGTTACAGGTATGGAATAAATGTGTAAATCGAGCAAATCAAATTACTACAATCAGGTAAAACTTCACTCAAACTTGGTAGAACTTCGGAGTCGAGGTAAATCTTACAACTTGGTCATGTTCCGATAAAAGAGACGTGGGCGTCAACGAAGTCTATTGTGTCACATATCTCTATTGGATTGGATCATAGAGCTCGGTTTTGGCTATTTATCAGAATACATTATAAAACAAAATCTTTCTAGGAATGACGCATGACGTTTCCATTTACTGCTCTTTTCCTGTCATGCGGAGTTCCGCCCGCGCGCGGATCTATGGGCCAATTCTGTGTATCACGTGATATTTTATTGAGTGATACGCAGTATGGCGGGATGAAATATCATGTGATAAATATCGAGTTCCGCCAAAAACGGCATTCTCGTGCTACTTATCGAGCGACTCATCAAAGAACACTCGATATTTTAACAGTTGACCAGACCAGACCAGTAGTGGGACGAATGGGAAAGTAATAGCAGTGGTAATAGTCTGAATTAAAATTATGTCCCGTTAGTCCCACCAATATAGGCAGTGGGACGGGACATCAAGTAATTTAAAAAAGGAAGGCGGGTTCAGTTCCAATTTCAAAAATACATTCAAATAAAATTAATGTTATTTATAAATGGAATACCAAAAAGTCGAGTATTTATGTAAAAGGACGAATGTCTTGTACTCGCTGATGATTGCAGACAAAAAGACAAAAATTATTTTAGCTCTAGGGCATAGAGGTTTACGCCCGCTAAGCTACGCTTTAATTATACATTTTTTGAGCAAGAGAAGTGAAAATATCAGATATGAGAATATTTTATTTCCTTCAGGACTATTAGACACGTCATTAAATTGAAATTACATAATTACTTATTACCTAGTTTTACAACGAGGAAATAAAGTGATCTGATCACTTAGATTTTTTACACTTTTTTGCTCACTTCAATCTGTTTTAAGTTAAAGAAGCGAACAAGAAACCTTTACCTTGTTAGGTTGTTAGTTTTCGAGTTGGACCAAAACTTGTTCCAAGCTTTTTACCCTCTACTAGATAATCTGATATTTAAAAACGTATTTTATAGAACACGGAATGACTCCCGAAAACACCCAGATCCAGACAGATTGTTTTAAGTAGGAACTCATTATAGCTATAAACGGGCTAACTTCTAAATTGATAAACCTAGATATACTAGTAAAATCACGAGCATCTCACTATAATTATAAATTGTCATCAAATATTGGTAATATTTTTTTATTTATACGGATAGCTTTTCTATCAGTAAAACAACCGTTATAATTTTTATTGCCGCTGTATTGAAATCACATCCAAATGAGTGTCAGGTTAAGTTTTACCCGAAACGAGAATTAAATTAATTAGTTAGCTGTTAGATGCCGTAACGATCATAAAAAGACCATCATGGGTTATGTATGATTTATGTATGTTTGATATGCGGAAAATAGGTTTTACTTCGTTTTTAATATCGTTTTAAGCTATTCTATAAATGAAACCGGCCAAGTGCGAGTTAACTCGCGCACGTAGGGTTCCGTAGTATCGTACAAAACTAATTCGCAAAAGAAACATTATATAGCGAAGAATAAAAAGCAAAAGGCCAACATGATGCGGTCACCTACATAATTACTAACTACGAGTAGGTACTACTTACTTGATGTGTTACATAAGACGTTTTTTGATCATTTATCTTATCTATTTTCACTAACTAGTTATTTGGGGGTCTACTCGGAAAAAGAATATCGAAGTTTGTGATTAGTTTTCGTTGATTTTGCACGAAAACGAATTAAATACTTCGGTATTCGTTTTCCGAGTAGGCCCTCTGTACTTATCCAAAGTAGTTTATAACGGGATATTTATATACAATGATTTGAGTTTTGAGCCCTGCAATATTTCCAAGAAAGGGCGTTATGTCTGCCAATAAAAACTAAGTCGCAGTGATTTCACTCGTTCCATGATCATGGCGCATGAAACTGTGTCCAAATATTGGACAGCTCAAAACTCAAATCATGATAAATATCCCGGTATAAATGACATTAGCATTGTAAATAACGATGATAATTGTAATGATGATGATTTTTAATTTGTACTACGGACCCATAGGCCCCAACAGACAATCAGGCAGGCACAAATCTTTTTTACTTAAGCATGTAGATGATCAGCGTAGGATTTTAAAACCTGCATAAGCTGAGTTGGGACCTTTTTGTAGCTAAACTAAGATTAAGACCTTATGGAATGATACCTTTACACCATCTTCTGAATTTTTTATTTCCGGTTAATTTAATTGTACCTAATTATGTTTAGTTGCAAATAAATATTACCTACACAGATAGCGGTAGCAGCCAGTTACGTTTGGATTTCGCTCCGAGGGAGGTCCGCGTTATTCCGCCGATTATTTTTGTGAAAGTAGGATAACCACTCAGATTTCACTGCCGTTCTGGGTACCGAATACCGCGCCGGTTTGAACAGACGAAAGCAATAATAAATTTAATATGATTATTCGTTAAATAATAACAGCGAAGGTGCTAAAACCAACTAGTAAAAACACTTAATATCTGCGTGCACCAAGCCGCAGCGTGCATATCGGCTCAAATTGCCCACTAGCACTAAAGAAAACCAATAGCCGCGTTTCACGCCACTGGTTTTATTGAAAAGCCGCTTCGTAAAGCCTTTTGCACAAACACTAGTACAGTACCTACAGTTAAGCTCGGAAAACACTAGAGCCAACGTATTTCAATCATCACCACAAGCGAAGTAGAAACTTGCTATCGAAATGTTACGATACACGCGAGTATTTTCTGCTAACTTGATAGAAAGAGAATAAACTATGGGTAAAAGAAACTATGGACGTTTGAGGAAAATATTATTTACTAACATTCAAAACTACAAATCCATAGAATTGTTATGCACATTATGTACATTCACTACTTACTTACTTATTTATTAGTATTTAATCTTTATTTTAGCCTGGTGAGCCGCGGAACAAATTAAAATTGTCCTCTGAATCTGAAATCTAAATGAACTTGTCACATCAATATTTACATATGCATCGAAATCAACTGTAAAAACGTTTACAAGATACAACTTTTGTTCAGTTTTTTTTTGTCCAAAACATCGTTTGATCGCTATCTCACCTGATGGAAATTGACGACGTGGCCGACGGTGTATCTCGAAGGTCTAAGAGACACCTATTTACTTTTGTCATGAAAAGACCCAGATTGTTATTGGCCGGACAAAAAGGAGGAGGCAGAGAGTTTAATTCCTTTGCGGTGCAAATTATGAAGGTGGAGGAAAACCAATTAGTACCAGTGGGTGGTATATCCACCAGATAAGGATGATATTGTGCCGTCCGTCTACTTGTCCTGGAGTGGAAAGGAGATGGTGAGATCAAATTATGAAGTTCCTGGGAGCATTCACCGAATTATTTTATGAGGGTTACGATATAGGTAGGTAGATGTCAAAATGGTCTTCTCTTCAGAAGTCTAATCAGATTGCGATTAGTTTTTACTTCAAAATTATGATAACAGATATTACAGCTTTTGTAATAGTAATGTTTCTCTTTTCAATCTCCGTTTTATGAAAGCAGTAGGATGGTTGAGACGAACTATTATTGTTTTCCTTACTTTTATTAAAGAGTTAACTGCACATCAAACTACACTCCTATCCGCCTACGGGACAATTCACCCACGTTTTGGACACGCACATAGAAAGCAGGCTGCAATGCGCTTGGAAACCTGCTGAAATCGAAAACTTAGAACCTTGGGTTGGGACTGTTTGGTAAATAACTTAAAAAGAAAATTTTCAAAATTAATATATTATTTGTTACTATTATTTGATTATAAATTTTCTTTGTTAATAAAGACATCGCTGCGGGAATGTGCCTATTTAGTTAAATGACAAATTATGTCCTTTTAAATAAAAGGCAAATTAGACACAAATACAGACCTGATGAAGTGCCAGTGATGTCATGTTAATATTTCAGCAGGCCTTGTCAAATTTAACTCTTGTCCAAATTCTGACTTGTAAATGATCTACACACAATAATAAAAATTCAACTAAAATGCACGGTCGGACAATAATTATCTGACTTCGAAAACAGACTTCAACTTCGAAATTCGGAGGAGGACGTTCGGCTAAAGTAATTTTTTATGTATGTCCGTTGATGATTTTTTTGCTGTTGTTTATAGGATGATCCCGAAATGGTCTTATATAAATTTTATACCTGGGGGATTATTATATATCACGCAAAACTTAAAAAAAAAACGGCTGAAAGAAGGCGATACGAAGACGATTTTTAGTTTTTTCAAAACAATAACATTATTTATACTTACATATGTTGGGTTATCAAAACGTTAAAATCGCTTGAGTTTTAAATATTCAATTTTAAGAACAAAATTTGTAACACGTCAACTGTACAGGACGCCTTGGCACAAGCTCCTGGCTTTTTTAAGATCATTTACAATGGCTTTTGTTAAAATCAAGAATTCGTATTTTATCATAACAATCAATAGTTTTCCTACCTACGCTTTTCCGTGTCTGTGTAAATGCGGTGTTGCATTTCTGACCTTATTGCGTATACACGTATACATACTTTACGGCCCTAATAAAAATATAATGGCCACATTGTGATAATAATTGAAATGTTAGAGGAAGAATGATATCTTCGAATGCAGAATGTCACTGGATTTAGTGATTTCGCGCCTACGACATATTTGTCTCGAGTTATGGAGACATGTGATGTGGGAATGTGTGGGAGCTTTATTGGGTGCTGGAATTACCTTGATCTGAATTGCTAGAATGTTACAGAAAGCGCGTAGTACTGAGTCAGCATAGTACCATAGCGGAAAAAGTTTTTGTTTATGCCCGTTGACTTGTCAATTGTCAAAGTTGTGAAAATTATAATTTATTTCGTAAGAAACTATTGGAGCGCCCGCGCCGTTATACACCGAAAAGTAGGTCCTCTATCCGGGGCGCTGCAGGGCGCTAACTGTGGAAACGAAAACTTTTATAGTTTTCGTAAATTTACAAAACTCATTGGTCTCAGCGTTAGTCGTGTTAGGATGATAGGTAGATATCTACTTAAATCTACCTTCCTATCACACCAATACACGCGTGGAATGTCTCATGACGTCACTGAAAGGTACGAATCTGTTAAGCGAACGTACTCGTACATCACGTGAGCTTTACCAAATGTATTTAGTAGTTGCTCGCCACAGCACGTTTTTATACCAAATGTAGGTTTATAAAATAAAAATCATTTATTTAGAGCACATAAACTCATATAAAGGTAATTATAAGAAACTAATTGAATTGCTGGGAAGGTTTCGCTCACAGCAGTGCCGGTTTGGCTCACAGCAGTGCCTTATGTATGGCAGTCCACTCTAGCGGCTATCATTGCCAGGACATTGTTGGAGCTAGCCCGAAACCTGTACACCAGGGAAGCTGCGCGCTTGCACATGGTGGCATACAAGGTGGTATGGAAACAGTCGACTCGCGCCGCCGCCGCAAACATCCCTGACGCGCTGCAGTGACAAACGTGGGTCAAGTGTGAGTAAACGTAAATTGCACCTGTGCAATTTTTTTATTTACCTATCATCAGCCCGTATACGTCCACTGTTGAACATAGGCCTCTCTCAAACGACGCCACGCCTATATCACAATGCTATATTAGGAACAGCGTTATCATTTTGCAAATCACCCCGTTCCGTAAAGGCTTTTGAGGTGGCGTCCTTCCTTAGCTTATTCAAATTTAATATTGTTTGTTTAAGTAACACGGTACCCTTGATAAATAGATCGGATAACTGATATTTGACAAGGGAAACCAGTAATTTGATAAGCTCTTAATGTTTTCAAAAGCCGGTAAATAAATTGAATTTTGAATGGCTTCCTGTGAGGTACAGTGATAGCCTTTTAAAAATTAACAGTCCACTGAGGTAAAATATTACCATGGTTTTTCTTTTGACCTCCTTTTCACTTGTGATCACGGGATCTCTACGCACACTAATCCAACATCGCTACCGCATAACACATAAATGTGCATTATAATTTAGGGTTCCACTCTTTATGTTTAGGTACATTTTACATTAACAAAATGGCTTCCCAAAAGCTTCAAATGAGTGGCTTTGTCATGTGATGACGTCAATATAAAATGCATCCAAGCGTCGTTAAAGCCCATATTTGAATGCATCTTTGTTTAGAGCGGTAGCGGTGCGGCTCTGATCTGCGACAACCTTTAAGTTTAATAATTGATTTTTATCAATACTTAGATGCATTTGGCAGAAGTTAGGTTTTTGATTTTCTGTCTTGATGTCTATAATAATAAAGGCTATTTGCCGTTCAACTAGTCGTCTAGGAATAACTCGTATAAAGTTGTATAGCTGCATACGGTATGAAAATGTTGATACGAAAAACCGTATAATTTTACCTCTAAACCAGCACCTTAAACACCAACAGCAGTGGGCATTTTACAGTTAATATCTTGACCAGATGGTTTCCTTTCATTTTCAACATTATATCCTAAATAATTATTTCCTATTTCTCAGCTACAGTGTTATACACGGCACGTGCCGTGTTCAATCCAGTACTGTCAGAGAGACGTATCTCGTTGCCTTGTATTTCTTGTAGATCGTGATTATGTACCGGGATTATTCTCTTTGTAGCTTTAGCTTTAATCTTAGGGTTTTGTAGTTGGTTTTAAAAGAAATAAAACATGGTTGACTGATTTATTCAGTTACTTTTTACTTAACCTTTCCGTTGATGTATCTACATGCTTCATTTCATTGCGTTTAAGATAAATATTTTAATTGTGAGTAGGTACTATGGGTATGCTCTCTTTTAGCAAAGGCCTCCTTGAAACTTTTCCACTTTCCGCCTGTAGTATGCTTGATGAATGTAGGCTACTTAGTATATAAAAAACATTGTAAATATTTTGAACTAGTCTATTATTTTTTAGTTATCTATTATTAATCAAATGTTTGCTGTATGTACTACTAATTAAGAGTTAGTTTATTACTTGTTTCATAGCATAACATCTTGTTACACCCGCGGAGGAGGGGCACTGGTGTCTTAGTTGTATTACAGACTTTTATAAGCCTATCTGAAGATCCAGCTCCTCACAAAACAGGTTAAATGCTCATGGACCTTAATTTATACACAAATGTTATTAAGAAAACGTTTTTGTGAATGGATATAAATGTCATATTTATTTATTTATTAGATCAGTATTACTTTCTGTAACAACCGAAGAATACAGTTTCGTGTGAATATGATTTGTGTTATGCCAGCTGCTCTAGTTGCATGACCAAACAAAGTTCGACTACTGAAAAGATTTCTTTGCATTAAGAACGTTGTATAAATTAAATCAATTCTTATCTATTAAAATACCAATGACCTCTCTGAATCAGAAGGATTTCTGAGTAATCGAATAAAATGTTGAAAGTGATCAATATGCATTGAAATCAGAACTTTGCCTCAAGACCATTAATTTAGCTCCAGGCTAATTCACTCTAGCCTTTTGATTGATATAAAAAGAACGGCTCGTAAATGAGCGGCATACTGATTTTCTTTAGAAAAGCCAGATAATGGGTAAAATTAGCTATTTCGAATCGTTGCACGTTGAATAATTGATTGAAGTATAAGATTTACTGTTACGCGATTGAATCTCACTAAAGCTAGACTTGATATAAATTAGGCAAAGATGGTATGTGGGTGGAGAGGCACTGTTTTTTTACTTAGGCTGGGCAATCACTAGAGCATCATCTAGCCCCATGCTACTGCTAAGCTTGGGGCTAGATGGGACGAGTTGAGCAGTGCGTTTTTTGCTACGAATTTTGATTGGTTTGATCGAACTTGGTTTATAAAACGTTTTTGATGAAAATAAATAATAAATAAACAAATAATGCTGGACAATCAACAGCATCATCTAGCCCCACCCAAGCTAACTATATGACTGATATACATACATAATACAATACATTATATGGATGTATATTTTTTATTATACATAGAAATACCTAGAACATCTGGAATAAATATTTGCAGATCTCATTACAAACATTTGTCCCTGAGGCTCCCGCCTTGGGACAAATGTTTGTAAGAAATGGTTGCAGAGATAAGAAGAACCACACTTTGTTTGTTATTATTTAGAGGTAGGTATTTGATTTATTTTTCTATGTATTATCTTATACGATTTCTATTTCTAAGAGCCTCGTCAGGATGAGATATTTTACATTCATCTCAAGACAGCAGTCGCTGTATATCATTAAACAAGGACAAAGTAACAGACTTAATGCCTAATAACAGTCAGTAAAACTAACACTGACTAATGTTTCTTGGCACACTTTTCTTCAGTGAAAGCTTTTTAAGTATTCTATGGCTGAACTTTCCTTATAAAAAATGCTAAATGTTGTTCTGTCTCCTTGGACCTGAACAGCAGATAGGCCAAGATGTTATTTCTACAAGGTACTACTAGGCAATGGTGTAGTAAGACTTTTTCCAATATTATAGTTCAAAACGCCTTTCATAAGTTTCTGTACAAGCGCGATTTGGGTATTATCCATTCATGTACCCAACTAGGTTTCTGGATGCTGATTGTTTTGGTTATTTTCAAAATAGTTTTTAAGTAATAAATAATGATAAAGATTTTGTGTAATTTTGTATTCACATTTAAAGTTATTTTTAAGGAGTGAAGGGTATTCTGTTCTAAATCTGTTAGGATGTATCTTTTTTCAATATTTTTTAATCTTAAGTACATAACTAGTGTAATCGGCACATAAATCTAAAGTAACTGGTTGACAGTGTATTGTGTTTTTTAGAAATTATATTTAACACGTGAGTTAAAAAGAAACAAATAATATAAATAAACAATTGTTTTTCTTGGTCTAACCTCAAACCAAACACTCATTGGCTTAGTGTTGCTTAGTAACATCACCTGCTGGAGTAGCTTTAGTGTTGTTGTGTCGTTAGAGAAGTTAGTTGCTCCCAATTTAAAAAATAATAGTAATATTATTCGTCAATAGATGTCAGGAAGAGTCATATTTTTCAGTTTATGTCACGGCTTTTTATCAACGAACAAAAATAATGGACTTTATGTCTATGGGTTCATCTATCTTAGCCTCGGATCTTAGCTGACAACCTCCTTCCTCCCCCATTGTAACGTCATAACCGAGTATGTGCAGTAAATTAAAAAACTGTCATACCTGATTTTAGTAAGCTTTGTAGTAAAGATGCGCGACTGCGAATTATCTGTGTATTCGAATAATCTACAACTACTAATTTCCCCATTCGACTTGCATATTAGTTATATACTAATCTTCAAAGTCGAATGAAACTACTAATTAGTAATTATTAATGTCTCTACGAATGAATCATTCATGGCTCCGATTCGACTTTGTTAGTCGACCGTAGGTTTTGAGTGATGAATGAATTATTCGTCGCTCCTGCGGGGATTGAAAGGAACCGATTAGTAACTAATTTTATCATTCTTGTGTGGTTGATAAGATATGTGTAGTTTTTCAAGTATATTATTTTAGTTTTTAGCTTTTAGTGTAAATATGGATTTAGTGTAAATGTTATAGTGTGATGGACAGCTGGTGAGTCAAATGTTGAATCCGGTAATGTAAGTATTACAGATAACCAGCTATCTACTACTGTGAGTTCTATAATACCTTTTTTTATGTTAATTTTGTTCAAATATTTTATGTTAAGGTGGTTCCCTGACCCAAACTAGCGCTGTCACCTATTTTATCATATTATTACGATAAATAAACGAATTTTCAAAAATCCCTTTGCCAGTTTGTGATACCTATCATAAGCTTTTTTAATGCCTCTGTTATAGTTTTAAGTTGTATAGTTTAGGAAAAGATGCGATGCGAAGGTGCACTTTTTGGTCTACAAACTCGGTTTTCGCATCTCCTCCTTCCTTGTAAACTTTTACATGTGAAGCGTTGGGTGGTGGTAGCGAACGAACCCGGAGTCGAATGAAATATAGGTATAATACTAGCACACATATATATATGTGTGTCTGTGTGTATATATATATATAATCCAATTAAGATTCAGATTATATATATATATATATAATCTGAATCTCGGAAACGGCTCCAACGATTTTGATGAAATTTAGTATACAGGGGTTTTCGGGGGCGATAAATCGATCTAGCTAGGATTCATTTTTAGAAAATGTAGTTTTATTCGTTTTTCATTAATCAGTTTTATCGATAGGGCACTCCCATAGACAAGATTTCAACGCTACAAAGTAATGATGCGCGACTGTGAATGATTTCATTCGAATTATTCGACTGGACAAGTCATTCGAACGATTCGAATGACTAGAGCAAATTAGTAACTAATTTGGTTAGTAATCGCGAGTCGTTCGTTCGACTGCCTGAGTCGGTTTCGATGCGTTATTCGACGTGGACATATATATACGAGAATTGCTCGTTTAAAGGTATAAGATAATAAGTTTTATTTACATTTCTGTGGTAATTGGTAATTTTAATAGTTCTATAGTTACAAAAAAATAAATACTAAATTATCTTTATTATTTTAATCTGAGAGTGTTCTAGTCGTGTAACGGCTAATAAGTCAGCTCTTATACTGTAATAATATCGTATTCTTAAAAACACAATTCCATAAAACACAGTGCTTGGGAATTCAAGTATGAAATTTTAGAGGGGAACAACCTACATTTTCATGAACGTGGACGAAAGGTATTATTCATTTTCACACACATAATGTAACATAGATGTCTACGTCACACAGTAGATATCCTCTAGGTATTTACTGACAAGTGATACTTACTATTTTTTGATTGGTAACGGTACAGCGTTAGACCACCATCACACTTGAGAAAGTAAAGATGTGGCCTAAGATGGAGCACGCTTTCCCAAAATCAACTTTTCACTCGGGATTTGAAGACTTCAAGATTGTACTCTACTGGAAAAACAGACGCAGGAAGTTCGTTCCACTCTTTACCGGCTCCGAAAGTAGAGCGGAAACGTTTTGTTCGGCACTGTGGTATGTCGACCATGTATGGGTGGCATTTACCAGTGCGGCTGCTTGTCCGGTGGTAGAATGGGGAGAAAGGAATAAGGACATGTAAATCCTGGACACAATCACCAAAGTTGCACTTGTAGAACACCGACAGTCTGGCAAGGCTCCGTCTGTATTCAAGGTTATTTCTTAGAATAAACGTAATCTAACGCATTAGGCATAAGTTGTTTTGAACTGTCTAGCTGAAATTAATCTCAAAAGGAAAACCTTTTTTATTGTTTTACTTATATTTGTTTGTACTAGCTTTGCTTGTACTTTTGTGCCACAGAATTTAAACCTTTTACACTCTTACTTAAAAAAATGATAATCCTGGGAGTAGCCCATTTGCGCGATCTTTGCCGAATCTAAAGAATTCGTTTACTATTTACGTCAATGAGTTTTTACAAATAGAGACGTTATACTCATTATAAAGAAATAAAAACGTGGTAATATTTTATTATAGCTACCTACATAGGACCTATCGAACTTTATTTCTATCACTTAGCAGGATAAAAGATTACAGAGATATATAGGACCCTGTTGTCAGAAATAGATTAACATACGTTCACAGTCACATGAGCGGCTGACGGCCAATGACAGCCTATGACATCGCATAGGCTAGCAGCTAGAGTGAACTGGGGTAAAAAGGGACCTAGCATGCGGCATGAACAAAATAAATATGTCCTTAAAAGATTGCGAAAAAAAAATTCGTAACGTACTTTTCACTTTCCACAAAGTGTTGAGAAGAAATTGTTGAGTATGTTATTGGGATCCATTCATCTTCTCGTCTATCTATGTTCTTGTCTAATCACACACAAGAACATAGGTAGAGCGACTTACGCCCCGGACCGGCTCAAGGTGGCGAACAACATACTCAGCCCAACTGGGATAGACTGAGTATTCTGTTTTAATAGCCAGGCTACATGCTGAAATATTTGTGCATGCTTGATTGCACAAACCAGTGTAGCGATACTTCCTACATCCTAATCTGTACATACTCATATGACATGTCATAGGTTATGCATAGTTACTATTATTAAGCTCACTCATGTAACGTAAACACACATTTGACATTTGGCCCAAACAAACACATAAATTGCCAAACCAGTTTACGCAAGCAAGATCCCGGACACACGCTCCATCTTGCTTGCGCAAACTGTGTTTGTGCATGCATGGTTGCACAAATGTTTGAGCGTGTAGCAGGGCTTTAACGTCTAGCCGCGACTTTGAACCGGTCCCAGACGGAAGTTTCCGCTCTACTTATGTTCTTGTCTACTCATATGCTACTTGTACCCATTTTTAATGAATAAGTTCATCTTTAGGAAATCTAAAATAAAATAAAAGTAATGTTGATAGTCAAATGTTAAAAAATCTTATATTTACTACTATAGATAAAAATACGTATTGGATACCAGTGGTGAAAAATGTTATTGTAGCAAGCTAGGAAGGCCGATGTGATATTCGATCCGCCCCATATTAACCCAAACTCCTCTGCGTCGTTCGAACTGACAACATCGCGCGCCCATTATCTCCTTCTCTCTGTTACTCAAAAATGCAACGCACTAACTTGTCTCGTTCGTGTAGGTGGCAGACCGGCAACAGCGCGGGAGTGATTTATGAATAAAATAAAATTTATGATTTTTAATTTTAAATAGACTAAATGCTACATATAAATGAAAAGAAACATCCTACCTGCTTTTACAGCCGTCCGAGTATAAGTACTACACTTTCTGAACTCCCAACATGATAGTTTGTTATTTTTTTTCGCACTCCTAAAGCCCGCACCGCATTTTTGTGTCGCGGCCGGACGCAGGGCCGACCTGAGTTCACTCAAGCTAATTAGCTTGTGTTTATATTGCCATGCAGACCTCGGTAAAACGTTTCTACCTCAGTTTATATAGAATATCATTGATTTACGTGTATCATGTATCAAACCACGATGGAGTCATAAAGCAGGGCTCTAAGTCCTCCGATTTAAATTGTAATTCCATTAAAGCTCGTATTATACCTACGTCGACGGCGAACAATGGTGGACTAATCCATTAGACAATACGCCATTGATCTTCCGGACGGGTGGAATATTGTACGTTCTATAGATTTAACGTAGAGGAAAGGGATACTCGGAAACCGTAGGATGTGGCCTTGTTTATAATGTATCATGTTATTTATTTTGGTTTCAAGAAAATGTAAGTTAGAATCACACCCACTTAGGCCTCGTTCTTTTCGCTGTATTTTTTATACTTGTTTCTAGCCATTGCTTTCACGTCATATTTTTTCTATAGAAACTTTTCAAGGTTATTTCTATCCCATAGAACTTGATTTATGGGAAAAAAGTAGCTATTTGATTCTGTGTTTAGTGCTACGTCCATGCTTTCAGCTCAATCTGTTCAGCGTGGCGTGAAAAAGTATAAAATATCCATCTTTACATCCATCCAAAATTTCACATTTACTCATAATATTACTGTAATACCTATGTACATACAAGCATGTAGAGTACTCCACTCTTGGAAGAAATGTCTGGCCTATCTTACTTTCTCAAGTGTGATGGTGGTCAAACGCTTTACCATTAGAAATAAAAAAAATCTAAGCAAAACTCTACCTATCCAAATACAAATATCTATAGAAGCTTTAGTACCCCCCTAATACCCCCCCTAGTACCTATGACACAATAATTGCTTACTACTAAGTTGTGCAAAGCTAAATTACATCAACAAGTAATGAAACTCAACGATTGGCAGGTGTTTCTTTCCTATGATGTCATAGGAAGTACGTCGAAGTAACATTACCTAATTTTATGTAGGACGTTGCGGCAAATGTTGTTTAGTTGTATACATAGTTCTAGCTTTACTTATTGTCTTGCTCATGTTATGAAATTAATTTTAACTACCTTTACTTATTGTGTTAATTTAATGAAACTCGACCATCAATTTACCTTTGACTGACCTTACACAAGTGCTCGATTCTTCTGGATGCTTTTTGCTCCAACTTGAAAAGTAACAACCTAACGAAGCAAAGGTTTGTTCGCTTCTTTACTTTACCCTAAAAAGATTGAGTGAACAAAAAATCAAAGTGATCACTTTATTTACTAGTCTTACTTAATTTCATTTCGTGAGGTGTCCAAGAGTCCTGTAAGATCTAAACGAAATAGAGCATTTTGATATTTGGTATTGTAATAGTACAATAGTTACTTCTAACGATGATGTCCTGTAGGCGAATTTTTAGCCACGGCAGCTAGTCGCGACGAAGACTAGACATATGCGCAGGACATAATATAGTGCACAAGTATTATGTATGTCCAAACACTGGTACACTCTCTATTCCCTTACACTCATAATCCATCCAATCGGACGACAGACCGACACGACTGGTGGAAGGTCAGGCACAGGACGGCTTAACTTGCTTTCCGTCGTTTCGTTAAGTCTGCACTGTCATATGAGTAGACAAGAACATACGTAGAGCGGAAACTTCCGCCCGGACCGGCTCAAGGTCGCGACAAACTATAACTAATACTCCAGTCTATCTCAGTCGGGTTCGCGGGCGTCGCCGAATGCCCGACTGAGATAGACTGAGTATTCGGTTTAACGTGTAGCCGCGACCTGGCGCCGGTCCGGGGCGGAAGTTTCCGCTGTCGCTTTGTTTTACTTTGTATAAGTGATGATTACTAGGTATATATCTATTCATTGTAAGCAATCATGCCTGAGATACACATTTTACCTAGTTCAGGCACACGTATAATCATTAGAATTAAGTTATTATTATTCTCATTCGTCTTAAGATATTATTGAATCAATATTTTGTTTATTTATTTTGTAGACACGGAAGTTGGTGGTATTTCTAACGATAACGTCGGAGTGTATGACAATTAAAGCCTACTTGAATCCAAGAATGACATCAGGCTGAGTGACCTATTGGAAACTCATAAACTACCTCACTTTCCTGACATTTATGTGGCATACTGACGCTTGTGGGATAAGTACTGACGTATAATTAGGTTTACAGCCCTTTCGCACTAGAGAATATAATATATTGATCGGTAAATTAATCCAATCAACTTCCTGCTTCTACAACAAAACTCCAAGTGATTTGCGAAAAGCTTGGGACGGGTTTTGTATCAACTCGAAAAATAATAACGGCTAAATATTTCACCGTCGTCGGTTCTTTACTTAAGTCTACAGACCGAAGCGCCAGAAATCAAAAATTTCCCTTTACTTACATGTCAGTGTTTAATTTTAAGAATTTGACCTTTTCTAAGTGTGACTACAGTGATTGTACGGAAATAACGAGTTTTTGATTCTTAGTTCTTGTAAATTAATTTTCTGAGAAAACAATCCTATTTGATACGTACCTATGCAGATGCTATATAATATAGGTATAAATCGTGCAAAACCTATCAAAACGGAAACAGCAGCAACCCCTATTTCATAGCACCTATTTTTTTAACGCTAGGTAAATAATATGACAACCTCTTCAAAAGAACCTAAGTAAATCGTTTCTCAGAAATTATTGTGAAAATAAAAGATGTAAGATTTTCGTCATAAAATAAATACGCACCCTTTCCGAGATGGCATTGGAAAACGTTATGCCTGTAGCAACTCAAAGCAAACATCGTTCGTGTGAAGAGGCTGTACCAAAACGTATTTACATCTGGACAGCATATCTAACTTTAGGTATTATAGACGGTCTCTGACTAGTCTATGAATAAAACCACGATATCACTTCAATCATCATAATCATCATAAGACGAGAGACGATACAATGTCAAACATATACCCACAACAGATTTAAAACAAAATTCCCTATTTTATGTCGGATAAAAATGAAGTTCAAGGAGGCTTTTAAAAAAATTCTGAGCGACGCGTAACCCGAGAGCTCGTGAGTATCTGGCGCAGCTCATTACCATTGCCATACAGCGGGGCAATGCAGCCAGCGTCTTGAGGATACTTCCGACTGGTATTGATATGAGCCAGTTGAGCTATCTGTAGATTGTTTGCTACAGTCTACAGTTAGCTCAATTGTTTCAATTGTAAATACTAGTTTAATTTGTTTATATTATTTGATTGTTAGTTCAAGATTATTCGTTCCAGTTACTCAAGTGTGATGGTGGTCAGAAGCTTTTTTTTAAATTATTTGTTTATTTTAATGGCACCATTACCGATTTAAAAAAAAAAACATAATTCAAAAAGCACAACACAACAGACAAAAGTAGAATTTTAAGTCAATATATTATAGATTTGTCGTCATATTCAAGATAATGACTATTTTTTGTAGTCCAGAATGTTAACGGTCTCAACGTAGTATGACGCGACGGTGCAATAAGCTGCTTGGAACGTAAACGTAACTACGTTATTAATACAGACGAGTCAACATAATTACATTGCTTCCATTCGTTTCATACGGTGAACTAGGGAGAAATGTTTGTCATGGTGCAATAAACATCGTATCTTGGCTCTTTTCACACGACATAAAGTTGACCGACGAATTGTCGCTGGTGGATGTCGAAAAGTTACGTTGTTTGGACTAGGCTAACGCTGTAGTCTCTAGGTTCAAAATGTTTTCAAATTGTTTGGGAATTATCACAGGACCGTGGTTGCCATAAACTTTGGTAGGCCAGCAGAGGGTAAAATCCGGCTTCAGATACGGCCGGGTTTTATCCTCTGCTGATGATGATGACTATTTGAAGTATTAACTTCAGAACTCAATACATTACGCATTGGAGGGATTAAGCCACATCGTTGGGCGGTTATTGATTGGGCGGACGACCCGACATAAATTTTGGAAAGAGTCTTTTTAAGAACCTTAATTATGGTGATTTAAGATCGACTCTAAATTACTTGTAATTTTTTTGCTTGCTCAAAGTTTATAAATTCTAACTAAATACATAAAGTAAGGCAGTTTTAAAGTTAATGAACCCTACCTACATAGTTTTGTTTGTCAGAACACAAGTTAGTATGGGCACATATTTTATACAGTATACGTATAAGTTCTTACCTTAAGTTCTTTACCTCGGTAAATATTTTTCCGAAGCAATGCGTAATAACATAGACGAGTGTAATGAGAACTCTATTTGTCATATTTTCATATTTATGGCTTACGATATAAGGCTGTAAATCGTGTGTGGATTGCAAGTGACAGTAAGTTTGCAATTGTGTCTAACGCCGCGGGGAACGGGATAACGAGAAGAGTCGGTATCTCTTTGACTCAATCTTTTAAAAGATACATTTTGGAAAATGCTCCCAGAAACTTTATAACCTGATCCCATCATCTCTCTTCCACTCCAGGACAAACCAGGACGGTAATATCGGCAATATCATCCTTATCTCTATAGGTGAATTATATGCTACACCTATTATTTAAATTGGATTTATAAATGAATTTGATACACAATAATTAATAATGTTTATAATAGATACTGTTATCTACTATATTGCTTACCTTATTTTTCTTGACTTGTAACTTGGCGTTATTAATGAAAAACTATGAACTATTATCTGGTATATACATTGGTACATACCATCTACTCGTACTAAGCAGTTTTCCTCCACCTTCATCATTCGCACCACTAAGTGATTGAATTCGCTGCCTGCTTCTGTTTTTCCGGCCAATTACAATCTGGGTCCCTTCAAGGAATAGGTCTTCTATATCTTTGTGATACACTGTCGGCCACACTGCACTTTCCAGAGGATTGTAGTCAAACGCAGGTCTACCACCTATAAAAAAGCCTTCATAAATTTGCTTGGATATTTTTGTCCTAAGTGTCACCTTAGTTATCTTATTTAGATCTCTATCCACGAAAAACGGTAGAGAAAAACATGTCATCATCATCAGCCCGTACACGTCCACTGCTGAACATAGGCCTCCCCCAAACCACGCCACGAATAGCGGTCCTGAGCCGCCTCCATACAACGACTCCCCGCGACCGCCACGATGCCGTTGGTTCATCGAGTGGATGGTCTTCCCACACTCCGTCGAGAACCTTTACTCCCCAACGGTTATCGGTTCTGCGAGCTATATGGCCTGCCCATCGCCACTTCAGTCTGCTAATTCTGAGAGCTATGTCGGTAACTTTAGTTCTTCTACGGATTTCTGTATTCCGGACCCTATCGCGTAGAGAAACTCCGAGCATAGCTCTCTCCATAGCTCGCTGGGTGACTGTGAGCTTATGCACAAGGCCTAGTGAGCGACCACGTCTCGGATCCGTAAGTCATCACATCACTGGTAACAAACATTGGTTAAAGTCTTGAGGCTCTGCGGTATCTGTGACGAGAAGATATTGCGAATAACATGTAAGCGCAAGGTTAAAACAGTTAAAAGATATTTTGTTATGCAAAATATTACCTACTCTAAAATAAACAAAAGCCGCGCTCTCTATCGGTTATTCTCACTACTTCACGCTGCTTTATGAGATAAAATTGTTATTTAAAGTATCTTAGACATTTTCGAAGTGCTTTCTAGACTAAGCACTTCGTTCAAAACTTATAATTAAACTGACGATGCTTTTCAAGAATCCAAGCACCAATTAATTTGTGTATATTGCATACCTAACTGTATCTCATTTTAATAACGGCGTGAGTGAAAGATGAGCCACTACAACTTAGATTAGAAAGTTACATGTGTCTAAAGGGTTATGAAAATTACAAGGGAGTAAACGAGTTTCGTATCTATTTAGCTACCGCTAAGAGGGTAGGTGTTATATTCGGTAGTGTAATGTCGTGAAAGTTCTTTTATATTAGTGAGTGAGAAATTAACAACACCATAATTATTATTTGATAATAATTACTATAATATAAATCTATAAAGCTGTTCATAGTATAAAATTTTATTTGTTGTATGTCTGAAGAAATAAAGTTATTAAAATCTGAAAGATCTCATTTGCGTGATTCTATTAGTGACCTAAGGCAGTTAGGTACTGAAACGAATTCCATGTTATTTTAACAAGCTTCAAATAGTAGGTAAGTTTTGAAACTGAATAAAACCCACACTTACACTCTAAAATACGAGACATTTTAAAACAAAGCTGAAAAACAAAATGATAATAAATGCAGCAATTTAAGCTAACAACGTCAGTTAGACAATGCTATAAAGTTATTTTTCCACCAGATTGTTCACACCAGAATGCTTTTGAGTTAAAAATAAAGCTTCATGTGTACAGGCATTCCCATTCCACACATTGTTGTGTGTAGGTCGTTTAAAATATAACTTCATACATAACACAAATAATGATGCAAAAAATAATGCGACGTTTATCCTCAAACAATTCATATCTCAAATGTCAGATTAATCTTAGGCCTCGAACACACCGTTGATTGTGCGAATAATAATCCTTGTATTCCGCAAGAGGCCAGAGCGTCAAAGCTGCGCAAAGGAACAAAGCCTCCAATTACCCGAGCGGGCACGCCGTGGGCTTTTAGTGAATAATGAGGCCGCTTATCCCAGCGGATGACGGCTTCACTAGAATTGTTTCTGAGTGGGACTGCGCGGACCACCCGAACGCCACTCTAGGACCGGCTACGTGTTCACACTCTGCGGTGAACCTGGACCATTAACTTTGTTTGCGAATACCGAGGCTGCAGATTTATTCTTTGAAAATGGTAAATGTTAAACGATTGGAAACAAGTTTACAATTAAATTGTTATGGGTGTTTATTATAGACTCATTCTAGAGTTCGGTTTTAGATCTAGGTAAATAGTAGTTATTTCGATTCAAGTTATTTTCGTACATATCGAGGTACGGTATTTCGTAATTGCGACGTCTGAATTTTTGACGTCGTCGGACATCGCGGTCACTGCGTCAACACAATTTGCCCGTGCTCTTTCTGAGTCCCTCACTTTGACATTTTACACAAAACAAGCTTTCCTATGTCACCTTCATTCAAACCTCAAAAGAGGGGAATTTATTTTTGGGTCACAGAATCCACATTTCTAAAACTATTTGTGCCAATTACACCTATATACAAATATCACGTACACATGGACAATCTATGGGCCGAACTCAGGGATAAGGGGGCGGGGGCATTACAACTGTGGCATTATAATCTATTCCGATATACATACATACATAATACATACATACATACATAATACATACATACATACATAATATACATTTACAAATAAATAAACACAGGTTGTATGTTCTTTATTTTTAAACAAAATACTTGTTTTAATGCTTTCTTTCCGTTGAATTGCTTTGCTTAGCATTAAGTTTTGTTCTTAAATCTACATAAAATTTTACAATAGCCTAAATCAATAAATGCAAATGATCAAAATCGTGTTCGTCACTGGTCTCAAAATCACAAAAATAAATAATTAGATTATTAAGCTATATATACATAATCGCATACATAATCACACTAATAAAGTGTATTTCCTTTAATCCTGTTCTTCTTTTTCCAATTTATTCAGTTCATGTTTACCAACCAAGTATTCGTTTGGTTTTCATGCTGTGAAAACCTGAAAAATTTGAATATTGTTAAATAAATATATTATTCAGTCTATTTGATACCTATCAAAGGGTTTCTCAAGAATGGATACTAAACCATAAAACTGCAAATAAAACTTCGTCACACACACTTCTAAAACAGCTAAACCTAGGCTGGACCTAGATGCGGCCCTTGAAAATCATACAACCTATATGAAAAGTCAAAACAAAGCAACAAAGTTTAAAAAACTGATAAATGTTATTACAGGACTATTTATAAGCGACCTTAGTACATGTTTTACGAGATCCTGGACATAGAACAGTTAGTCACTGTATAAATAATGGCGAATTATCGCCAAATATCCACACAGTAATCCAAAAACAATTTGAGATATTGTAAGGCACAACAAAACTTACCTATGAAAAGGAATTTCGGGTGTTTTTCAATACGATGCCTTGCCGCACAAAGGTGCACTATACTTCGCCATTTATTTCAGTCTTTTTCGAACATATTTCACAAGATTTATATAGAATAAAGAAGTAACAACACGTACAATACTTTCATAACATGACAATTGGCTGACATTTGCAGACATTTGCCGTTTGTTGCTTAGCAACAAATCACGGAAATTTGCCTCATCTTCAATTTTTGTCTATGGTGAGTTAACGTTGTTACAGTAAAAAGAGGTGAAATAGGCTTATTCATTTTTAGTTAGAGAGAAAGCGACCAAAACATTATTTGATTAGTTTCTATGTAATTGTGAAAATATGGTCGGTCTGCTTTAGGCGTAGCTCTACGATGTCTGTATTTTGCGTGAATATTTTGAAGGTAAGTAATGGCCAGTAACTTTTTATTGTAATTTTGTATATTTTTTAATAACTTGAGATTTTATCATAAAATAAAAGTAAAAATCAGACAATTTCTGTAGCCCGGTTGTTATCTCATCTCAGTTTAGTAAAAAAGTGGAATTAGGTAAACAAGCTAATTAACTTTTGTAAAGGGCCGAATTCTGCTACCACAGAGAGTGACAGTAACAGTATCGTCGCAAAATTGTCCATCATCATCATCAGCCCGTATACGTCCACTGCTGAACATAGGCGTCCCCTAATTACGACGCCACTAATTGTCCATTGATGTAAGAAATTCTAGAGGTAGTGCTACTATTTGCACGGAGAGATTGATACATAATAATATATAATGATTTCAACCTTGGCACTTTTGATACGTGTCCATCCATCTGTAGTTTTCATCAAAGGTAAAATGCCAAAATATGTTATTTTCAGACGATTCCATTATTATAGAAGCGACTAACTTAGTGGAATTGGGGGGCAGGTCGTTGCCTTTCAAGTTCAAGAGATACATAAACCTTGAAGTTTCAGATCCGATACTGTCCTAAATCAACAAACCTATTTTAAAACATATTTGCCATCGGATTTACCGTTGCCATGGTTGATCGATAACAAAATGTATAAAACTGTACCTATTACCGATGAGTCCGTAATTTTCCTTATATTTGTCTCTTTATGGTGTTTATTAATAAAAACGGAGATAACTTTAATAACGAGCAGAAGATTATGTTTAAAAATTGAAACAAGATTTAAAATTGTTTATTGTATGTTTGTTACATGCTAGACAGTTGTTAGGACATCCTTTTAAGTATGTAAAAATACTTGAGCCAGGATATCCTGCTCTTCCATACAATACATGGATTTGTATCATGTTTTTTTTATGTAAATCTTTAGAAGAGTACTCCTTTCTCAGAATCCGTAAAACAGTAAACATGTATTTATTCGACATAAAATGTGATAAAACAATTAAAACAAAGACTGTTTATACGGCAAATAAAGCTGATAATGATACTCAAGAGCGATCTTATGTAAGGATCGTTTTTATAGGCCATTAATTTATTTTTTACGTTTGTCCGCCCGCTTCAGGTGTGACGTTAATTTAGTTCCAACACATTAAAACAAACTTAACGGTGCCGAATGAGCCTGAAATGGCGTCACGTCCGTCGTCGTTATTTCATTATTTTAAAAATAACGAAATTTCAGCTTTCAAAATAACACAAAAATGTATGTAATCTTTTAGAGTGAGCTTCTTGCGCGAAGTATGAAAGCTTTTATTACTTGTTTCTTGAATTTTTTCAACTTGAGAGTTCGTATCGGCTAAACTACTTGAAACAGAAAATTTCATAGATAACTTCTTAAGGCGCATAGTAATGCGACACTAGCGCCACTCTTTATTGTTTGTTGTATTATCGTTACGGAAAAGAATTACCAAAAGTTCTCACCGCAAATTGATAATATCCAGTATAAACTATTATATTTCTCGATACCTCAGTAACAGTTTTTTTCATTTAATATTAGCAGAAAATTATTTATTGGGCTTGGTGGCCACTAAACGCATTTTATTTATACTGCGTATTGTTAATTGGAGGTGAAAACATTTGGTAATTCTTTTCCATAACCATACACAAGAAAAATTAAGAGTATCGCATTACAATGCGCCTAAAGCCATTGATGATGATAAAAATAATATATTATACTTAATAAATAAATAAATAAAAAATCCACACAGTATCATCTAGCCCCAAGCTAAGCAAAACTTGTGTTATGGGGAATAGATGACTGATATACATAATACAATACATAGATAGATATATATTTTTTACTATACATAGAAAAAACCCAGAACACCTGGAACAAATATTTGCAGATCCTACAAACATTTTTCCTAAGGCGGTTATCGAACCTGCGAACTCCTGCATCGCAGGCGGACCTTCGCCTGCCGCGCCATATTGGTCGTCAATCCTGCAAACTATGTAAATGAAAGTTAAGCGTTAGAAATTAGACATTCGCAAGCTTTACATTCTCATTAAATAAATACGTGAAAAGGTGGCGAGGATAAAAACTACACGATATAAACATATAGGTCTAGGTCACTAGTCGGGCCTGCCTGAAAACCAGCGCAGCATTTAATTGGGCAAATGCTCCAATACTGCAACATGCTGAGGCAGGGACCCATTTTACCCTTATCAACTCATGTTTTTTTCTGTGTTACCTACTATTTAGATTTAAGTATTGTTTAGTTAATAAGTTATCTATGTTTTCTTTATGGGTAAATAAATTATCTCTCTCCCTCTCTCACTATTTATTATTTTGTTGTTAAAATACTAAGAATTAAACTAAAATGGCACCATACTGTAAATACCAGCTCTGCCAAGGTATTCACGAGGTTTCTATAGAGATGGACCCAAGAACTGTCGCATCTTTTATTTTTACTAGCATTACTGGACACGAAATTGCGAATTAAAAGAAAATTCACGTTTTTATTACGTCGTTATTCTGGTCCTCAGCGATCCCGCTGTTTAGTATCCATGTTTGAAATACCTCTTCTTTTTATATCACAATATAAATACTCGTAATATAAAGGCGAAAGTTTGGATGTTTTGTTAATATTTTTTTCTTCGTTTGCATTTGCGTTGCGTAGATGATACTTCTAGACCTTAAATAATATATACCTAATGACCTGATAAATCTAAAATAATCTGAAACTTTAGTAATACCTAAATAGAGCTTTAGAGTCATATCATACTGGCGATTTACGAGCGAGTTCAAAACTAGTACACAACGAGCTCACCGCGAAGTTATACAAGCGAGAGTAACGTGCAATACTCGTTTTGTAAAATGGGTCCCGTCCGACAAGAAAACACTGCAGATACAGCGAAGAACATGGGAGGATCCTATCACGTAATTGAGAGAATGACTACTATGAGCTGTTCTGCAAACGAGTTAATAATAACTCTAAAAAATTCGTTCCTACCTACGACTGAATTGGAGCGGGGTGGGCTGTTGAGCGCGAGTGTACAAAATGGCGTCGACGACTGTGCTAATCACGGCGAGGTCGCTGCGCACTCGCCTCGCTTTGAACTCGCTTGCAAATCGCCAGTCTGAGAGGGCTCTAAGTTCCAAATTTTAATAATATTAAAGTAGTCGTTATTAAATTGTTCTCATGTTTTATAGGTAATAGTAATTTTATTTGGACCAAAAATTTAACATAAAGACGCCTTAAAAGGCCTACAGGTTAATTTGTATCAGCTTTTCTTGTGTACCAAAGCGTTTATTTACCTACTTTTGTTTTCAACAATTTACATAATGATTACCATAAACAAACGAGTTCTAGTAGTTATTCCCAAGTTCTCCCATGTAAATTGATATAATAATCGTAATCGTATTTTGCTTTTATTCTGTCGTTTGCGAAAAACTTGCTTTGGCTTATAAAACGGCGATTTTATGTTGCTTCGTCCGCTTTGCAAGTACAATAAAAATAACCTATCATTTTGCAAAGGCGTACTTTATGCCATTTTAGAATTAGTGGTCTGGTGGTCCATTTGGTTCTGTCGTGTGGGGCAACGCAGTCAGGCGAGCACAATTTGTAGTCCATTTCTCTTTGCATGCCTCGCAACACTCTACGGATTTGCTAGAAATATTCGTATGGACATACCTCGAGTGTTTTATCCTCGTAATAAAATAATAATAAAACCAGCACCCTACTTGATGGAGTAATGACATCGTAAAGGTTCTGTGAAGGACATACCTACTGGGTAGGTGGAGAAAGGTCAAGGACATCAAGTTTTGAGGTTGATTCCTTATGAATTAGCAACAGAACTATGTAGGAAAATTATATTTTTAAGGATACATAAAGGAATTTATCTGATCATTTATATTGAGGTTTATTGAAAATTTATCAACTCGGCAACACTCACAATCAGTTGCATGCATGTAAGCAGTACCCGTTAGGAATAGGTAAGTATTTATTTTTTTTGAAAATTTCTAAGTTCAGGTTGAGCTAAATCTGCCTAACTACTAATAGACAGATTATTAGTATAATGCACTATCAATAAACTAAATCACATCAATGTATTTTATAAATTGGTATGTATTATTGCTTGATACCACACGCAAATGCTCAAAACATCAGCTGCTCAATTGCCCATGGTTAGCGAAATTTACGACTCGACGCTCGAAATTCATTGTTTCATCGTTTTGCCCAGTCCGTTCACTTGTGCATAAAATAACTATAGACTCGGGTATTGTCTGGTTGCGATGCAATTTGCTGGACATTTCTCTAGTGTGTCCTCGTAACAAAGCTACGATTCAAGCTGACGTCAGCTATCGATGGCTCAGCAGAATTAGTGCTTCTAGGGTTCCTGGGAATGGCAGAAAAAGTGCCGTTTCTTTAACTTCGTACAATGGCGTTAAGTTGAACTGCTGCAGGTTGCGACGTTTTCTTCTTAGACAAGTCACTTGATCTTGGTTTAAGGAGCTTAATTTATATTTTTAAGATTCATTCAAATTTTTATGGAAATGGTTCATACAATAATTTAACCAATAGTTATCGTCTACATAACAAAGTCGGCGGGCCTCCGACAATTTAACCTGTTGGCTGCCTTGCCTACAATAGGTATTCGTAAACTGAAATGTCGCATAAACCCGCCGGGTGTTTCGCCGACTTTGGTGTTTAGACTCAATTACTATGTATGTACTCGATATTTATGAGTTAAATTCATACTTAGACTCATACAGTCTATAGATTTTGATCAAGACGTTTTCCTACTTGTATATAATTTGACTGAAAACGAGGACCTTCATGCCCTGCTCACACTTATCCACGCTTTTGTTTTTATTGTCACGCTTTCAAGCTTTCACCCTTTTTACACGTCGAAGAATAGCCATAACTAGCGCACTCGCCAGTCTCGTTAGCTTGACTCGATAAGCGTTGAAATGGTTGAAATAATTCCAATTCTGTGTTCGAATTTTACGTTTTATTCAGTGATTTTATAAGTTGAGTTGTTGAGAGGAAATTGTGAAAAATCATGATTGTGGGGGGGATAGGATATTTGTTTTGTTCTTTTATAAAATTAGTGAACACAATAACAAATTCACGACTGCAATTTATACAGAACATAATTATTTGTGTAGACTTATTTAATCACGAAGAAGTGTAATTGTGTTTCAGTTTAAAGCGTGTTTAGAAAACTCAATGTCCGGCACATAAGAAGATAGTACAATATATCTATTTACCGTAAAGGAAAACAGTGCCTGGCCACAAATTAACTACATAGGCAGGAATGGCTGCAAAATGTGCTCCCATAAGCCAAATTACGCCCATAAGGTATTCGCAAAATCAGAGCACGGTCCCAATTTCAAGACCAAAGATACGGCAGAGCTGTCGCTCATACATCGAGGGCCCTACGCCTCATAGTTTGGGCTCCATCGCAGGAATGCAATTCAAGCATAGCTGTGGCAGACATCGGTCGATAATTGCATTTTGCGGCTGGCCCGCGCTCCACTTCGCTGGGCTCTTGTCATTGCGAAGCTGGTCTTACGCTAAAATAGAATTTGTTGCGATGACTCTAGATCAAATGTTGCCTGAGCCTTGGTCGGTTCTGGCTACGGAGCTCAAAGTCCGGTCAATACTCAAAACTCAAAGTGTGTATTTCCTTTAGACCATAAAGGAGTCTTGGACACTTCACAAAATTAAAATTACACAAGTAAAACTAGGAAATAAAATGATTATTTTGGTTTTGTGATCACTTTGATTTTTTGTTCACTCATTTTGTTCAATCTTTTTAAGGTAAAGTAGGAATTAAGAAGCGAATGTGTCAATAAAAACTCTCCAATAAATAATCCATACACGAATAATTTTTCTACCCACTAGATGCTATGTTTCTTTCCTAATAATATTAAAAATGCATCATATTTTAAATACATTTTTAATATTTATTAAAACTTTTAAGGACAAACTTTTATTTCATCTAGGATAGGACCAAAGTTCTTGGGAAGACAAATCCAACGAATCCAAACTTGACGTGGTTAAGTGGTTTCGTTTAGGAGTTCCTATGGCCTTCGGTCTCCGTCATCATACCAACTTGATGGTACCATGACATTGCATTGTCACCAAACTTACATCAGTGTACCAAACAGCGGTTGAGGATAACTGATATAAAATTCAGTTGCAAGATTTGTACCACACATACAAGTAGAATAAAAGCTTGTAAAAAATCTAACTTTCGCTTTGTCAAGGTTTTCATGGATATGGAATTTCTGTTTTTTTTTTTAGTCTGAAAAATACATATATTTATAGGTTTAAAAATGAAATATACTTTATATGTAAAGGTTTAAATAAATATGCTCGCTCGAGTGTGTCTATTTTCCGATAATACTCTAGCTTTCTCTGTGACTAGTGGGCCAATAGTAGCGATTGGACGGAACACAAACAAACTAAAGTTTTCAAGATATTCCGATTGGATAAACAAGATACGAGACAGAACTGAAAGTGCAAAAGGATTTAGGTAACCTACTTGTAGATATGTACTTTGGGAAAACAGTGTCCTACAAAATGAAAACGTCCACAATTTTATTGAAAGTTGAAATGATAGAATCACCGCGGTTTGTACGCTGATTGAATCAATAAATTCTTCTCTTGTCGAATACATAGTTTCTCTTTCCGAAATGACAAGAGATTCGATCAATGATAAGTTAGGTACGAAAAATCGGCCGTTACATTATTTTTAATTTTAAATTACGTAGGTACTCTACAGCAGAAACAAAACTCAGAAATAGGTTCTCGGAGCGGCTGACAAACCGCAACAAAAGAGCGTTCTTAAACTTTTTTGACCATTTTTTAAACTGCGAGCTCTGAATAGATGCAATACCAACGTAATCTAGCGACCTGAATCCCTACGTACATAGGGCGGCCATATTGCAACAAAAATGAAATGCCCAATCCACTGAGATTAAACGCCGCAGCGTGACGGGTGCCACTACCATTCGCTTTAATATTAAAACTACATTGAAATGAAATATCACCTAGTACTGGAGATTTATTTTTAAACTGGGTATTTTAACGGATCAAGGATTGCGTTCCCATTTATTGGTACATTAAAACTTGGTTTACAAAACTAGGAGATTTAATTTCGGGTAGGTAGTGGTCGGCAAGTATTTTGAATACCATTGCTCAGTGCATATTATGGACGTGGCAAGAAATTACCAGATATTGATAATGCATGGTTATAAATACCGGTCTCGTTCAATATCGCGACTTTCATGACATTCCAACCGATTTTATTGATGAAATCAATCTAGTATGTGCATTAATCATGGAAAGGTTGTCGGCGTAAGTTGATTAGTGCTATATAGATCAATCAATCATTCAACAGGTTGTTCGTGAATGTTCTTTACTTAGGAAATAGTAAAGATTATAATTTATCAGCTATCTTAAACTTACCGTTTGTTTTAATTCTAACGTTTTCATCGCATCGCAGCGAGCGTTAATATCGCATTAACAAATCGTGGAAGGTTAAATATTTTTTAATGGAAAATAGTAACTAACACTTATGAGCCTCAAATAGTTGTCTATTTAAACCGTAAATACGGAGATAAACCAAGTTTTATCCCATCTCCATGTATTACATTACTTTGTCGACCCTAAATAGTGTACAAAACTATTCCTTATTACTAAACCAATAAGGTTACATACTTTAGAGCGGCTAATCTCGAGCAACAACATTGCTATCATGGTTTCTTTGCTGCAAGTTGCAACTTTCAGAATTTCTAAAGTTAAAAAGCAAAGGAATCTAATTATCCCGATTCTAATGGGAGATATAAAAGTTTTATTATGGATATTACCGAATAAGCGGCGCCTGGCCGATTTCTAATGCCTTTGCCAGATAAGTTCAAATACGGGTGCAATGCGGGTTAATTTTGCAAAGAAAGGTCTAGATCATTTAAGTCTAAACTAGATAGGTTTGGTGACCTAATGCGACTCTTAACTCTTTGTTTTTTATAATTATAAGTCTCATTTTAGCTTTATTTAAAATTTATGTCATTTTTATCTCTAGAATACGTTAATAATAGACATGACACAATGTTTTGTTTGTAAAATACGATAAAAATTGGACTTGTTAGGTGAATAAAGTTAAAAAAGAGTAAAAACAAACTTATTTTAAAATTAGTATCTTAGGTTCACGCAGACATTACATTTCCTATGATGATGATGAAGACGAATTACGATTGCGCACACGCGCTTGCTGAGTGGGCTACTTAGTACCAACCCAATGCTTACTAGTGTTAGTACCTATAAATACTTATTGTTCATCTGTGTATTGTCTATGTGTTATCTAGTAGGTTCAAAGTAGTCTTATTTCTTTGTTTGTGTGTTGTGTTGTCTTTAATAAATAATTTTCTTTCTTTTTTACGATCTATGATGTTCTTTTATCAATAATCAACAAAAATTGTGGGGCAAAGTTTGGTGTGGCCAAGGTTTTAACCCTCCAAATTTATAGTAACCTGCTCACCTATCCAGGCCGCGCTAGGAATAATATGCACTTTGTATGGTGCTGGCTTCATTCCAGCTTGGCCTCGAAACTTCGCAAACTGATTTAGGCTGGTTATACCTACTCACATAAGTTTGTTGTTATATGCCTGTCTTATTATTTTCCAATGCATGTTGAATAAAACTTAGAAAAACGTTGAATTTGTAAATAAATTGGTCAGAATTTCCAACAAGAGGATTTATCAAGGTGGAAAACAGGAATATCACCAATTGACGACCTCTGTGGCACGGCGGGCAAAGGTCCGCTTGCGATGCAGGAGGTTGCGGGTTCGATTTCTTCCTTGGGATAAATCTTTTACGATCTGCAGATATTCATTCCCGGTGTTCTGGATTTTTTCTATGTTTAATAAAAAATATATAACTATCTAGTGTATTGTATGTATTAAGTAAATCTAGTAAGTACCTACCCATAACACAAACTCTAGCTAGCACAGCATTATCTAGCTTGGGGCTAGATAATGCCTTGTGAACTGTCCAGCATTATTTATTATTATTATAAATTATTTAGGAGCTGCCAAAGCTCTAAATACCTCGTTTATATGATAAAACCTTTACTTAACTGAGTTATGTAAAGCTGTTTATGCCCTATGTTACACTTTTATCACATCAAATTTGCATCATGGTGTAAAATTTACGATCAGCTCAACGAATTTGTAAAACATATTTGTTGTATATCAGATTTATGTCAGTATCTTTCACGCACATTTTACAATATCGTGCATGGATAATTTTATCCCTTTGGATATGTAGAGTTTTATAATCGTCGCCACTTTGTTGTACGACTTTTTTCCTTTCTGTATTATTATACTACGTTTGTTTTTCAAAATTTGTGCCCACCTATGCCGTTGGTGTTAGTATGGATCAGTTGACCTACCTCTAGATTGTATACAACAGTCTGCATTTAATTTTACTGTTTCAATTATAAACTTAATTGACAAAGAAATTAATAATCAAATAATATAAACAATTAAAATAGTATTTACAATTGAAACAATTGAGTTAACTGCAGACTGGTACAAACAATCTACATTTCAATTCATTTCCATATCAATACAAGTCGGAAGCGTCCCCAAGACGCTGGCTGCATTGCTTCTAATTGCATTTATAAAAATAGTTCTTATTAGAGTTTTTTATTTAGTTGTAATTTTCTTTGTTAGTAAAATTAACCAAGCCGCCATAAAGAAAATTTTCTATCAAAATGCTTCTCTACGTACAACAAGAATAAATAGTCACGGGCATAAGCGAGTCTCCAATAAAGCTTAAGATTCAACTAGTTAGCATTCCATAAACTTTTAGCACTATTATGTTGTATTCATTTACGAAGTATTCAGTAACCATCCGATCTAATAGAAAGGTGCAAAACGAGGATACAGTCCACGCAAATTGCAATATCGATATAATCCTCCGGCCTACTGCTCACTGCACTAAGAACTCTGTTACCTCGAAATAAAGGTCTACCTAAAATCATTGCTAGACTACATTTATTTTAATATCGGAACTTGCAATCAGAACCCTCTTGCCTTGAAATAGGGTATCACAAATCAACTAAGCCTCCGAGTTGATTGTACTACGTTACTAGTTCGCCCACGCATGGCCACGTGCTTAAGATGCAGTGAACCTTGGTGTCCCTGTACCGTCATGGTCATATTTTAATAACAAGTCTGTGTAGTAGTGAGTTGTCTGGAGTATCTGGTAGTGGGGTAGAGTTGTTGAGCGATACTTGAGTATAAGGGGCTGCTTTACTATAATAGTGATGCAAATTCGTAGCAAGTTCAATTGTAGTTGAATTAGCATTAGCCTCCGACGATACATCGTTTTAAGATTATAGCATAGAGTAGGTATTCGTTAAAGTATTCAACAACTAAAAGAAATTAAATAATATCTCAAAAAATTTACGACTCCGGCGGGACTTGAACCCGAAACCTTCCCCTGGACTTGTCTCGGTGGCGCAGTTAGCGCAGGTTAAGGCCGCGGGATCAAGTCCCGCCGAAGTCGTAAATTTTTAAATTTCTTTGAGATTACCCCGAGTGCCTGGGTTTACGCACTATAATAACAAAAAACTTATTCTTCAACTCTTTAAATTATTTAACCAGCACTGTCCTGCCTTACAGCTGGAAAATGAATGCAACCAGCAGTGTCTTGATGGCACTTCCAATTCTTATTTACTTCGATCGGTTGAATTTCTACCTATAATACAGAATAATATGCATGCTTAGTGAAATCTTTTAATACCATATTCAGTATTCAGTAAATACTGAATATGGTATTAAAACATTTGATGCTTAATTTTTTATGAATAAATCGAGATAATATTTCGTCATGCTTCTAGTCTAACACCTAACACTAAAGCCAAAGCTAACTCTAATCGTAAGTTTATAACTAGACTCACAATGTGAGCGTTATCATGAATTGATAGGTAAGTTCAACATTGAAAGCTCAGGAGAGCCGTGTGATATGAAGTGGTTCGGTTTGGTCCCATTCTCTTTGTGCAGTCGTTCACGGCTCGCTAAACTCAAGGAGTCCAAGATTCGACCTGATTTAATATCTGAGTTATGCTTTTAAAGGTGAATTAGTACTTAGCAGTGAAACGGAAAAAGGATAAGAAACGTCAGAGTTGAGTCCCAATTTTATAATCTGTACTTACGTATGCATAATATTTGTTTTATAGATTTTTAATGTAAAAGGAATTAAGAAATTTTAAATTCAATAACCGCTAAAGCATGCGATTATTTTGGTACGGAATATCTCGAAATTCTTTAATATGGTTGGTAGGTAATACGCAGCGAAAAACGAGGATAAAAATACTGGTTTCAGTTACTGGTTGGTTTTCAGTTCAAATCTGTCCAAAAAACTTGTTGTTGTTGTATGGCCTATGTTCAGGAGTGGAGGTATACGAGCTGATGATGGTAGTTTCCACAATAATACCTGTTCAACTCACACATTCTGGTGAAATCAATTTGTCCATTTTAGGTCACAGTCGTAAAGATTTTTCACGTGCAAATCGAGACAAACAATTACAAATATTTACTATCGTGCTAACTGCACATCACTTAGCAACCTACTGAAGGTCTGATGTGGCCATAACCAGATGCTCCATGACGGCATAAATGTCAATGTTCAACCTTTTTCTACGAAAGTCAACTTTATAACGCGCGGTATAGGGTTATTAGTAGGTAACTCAGTAATACGTCAACTGCAGGTTCTGCCCATCATCAAGAACACGTTCGTAAAGACGCCAGATTCGTTAATTCTTATTTTTTTCTTAATGACCACGGCTAATAAATGAAAAAACTACCTTGTCCGGAACCCAATTAATTACTAAAGACTCTTCCATGTGCCGCCGTGGGGCCGCGGCGTACGAATCTCGACCCCTCCAACTCAACTCGTGGATGTCGTAAGAGCCGACTAAGGGAACCTACCAGAGAAAGGGGAGCAGCTACCTTCTGAGTATTTTTAAACACCAACACTGCAATCACCAATCCGCCTGCCAAGCGTGGTGATTATGGCAAATCCCCCCCTACATGGGAGACCATCCACTCGATGGACCGACGACATCGTAACGGTCGCAGGGAGTCAATGGATGGAGGCGGCTCAGGCCCGCTATTTGTGGCGTCGTACGGGGGAGACCTATGTCCAGCAGTGGACGTGTATGGGCTGATGATGATGATGATAGAAATACTTGTTTTACAGGAATCGCCTTGCCAACTGTACAAAATTTAATGCTTTCTCTACACTGGAAGCTTTTTGCGAGCGAACAGTTTATGTATCCTCAACCTCACGCTGTGCTGATTATATAATTATAATTCCTAAATGCGAAAGGCATTCACAGCTCAATTAGCATACGATATTCCTGTGTAGAAGTATCTTTACATTATGGCAATTAGGTAAACGAAGAGATTGTACAGATTCGGCTGAACACCCCTTTTCTTTCCGCAGAGAGGTGCTTGAAAATTGTCGACTTGGTAAAATTAACAAGGAACTTTCTATAGCAAAAACCGTACCTAGGTACTTTTAGGCAATTAAACTCCACCGAGAATAATCAATGTTGTCAAACCAATGTTGGTTAACTCTTAAAAACTTCCTTTTAATCTGCTATTGTTACCTAATCCCTTGTTTGTTCCGTTTCTGCCATGAGAAGTTGGATGACCACACGGCTTGTTCTTCTCGAGATATAAATTCCTTGCTCTCGAGACATTTACAGTGAACTAGCTTGAGCTAAATGTTCAGAAACTGACTGTGACATGTGATGTGAAACATTGTACGGACTCTGTTTGGTTTATGTCTAAAGTAAACTACATTATATTCTGGTAGAAAGAAAGAAAGAAAATTACTTTATTGACACACAAAGGCAAATACTTAGATACAAATTTATGTACAAATTTGTTTTAAAAATTGTGTTTTGTATATTGAATAAAATATTTTATCTTAGCAAAGGTTTTGAGAGAGAACTTAAACTCTGCCTTAAAATAACAAGTGCCTGCCCAGTGAACCAATAGGCCAACTCAGTTTAATGTTGCTCCACAAAAGTTGAGCAACGCAACAAATACATTTTGTGCCGACCCCACCTAGTGTGGGATAAGGGCAGGAAGAAGAAGAGGAAAGAAAAGTTGAGCATCGCTGGTTTTCAGGTTGGACCTTCGGTGTGTGTGGACACGGACCACAAACGACAAAAAGAGAAGCGGTAGAAGTAGCTTTTACCAATTCAAAAATTATAGTTGGGTAAATAACCCTGACTTTCGGGTAAAAACCGTTGTTTTTTTTAAAAAGCTGTTTTGTCGTGAATAATATTTTAATAATTCTTAAATTAAAGTTGGGAAATTAAAAGATAAAGATAAAAATTTATTTATTTACCCACAAATCACAAGAACAATAAATAAAGTAAGTCTAAAATTAACATATGGATTACATATCGAATTACTATAATCTAACAATTATTAAAAATGGGGTAAAAAGGGTATCTCAGCGTTATGTAGTATTGGGCAATTAATTGTCCAATACTGCGCTGGTTTTCAGATTAAGCCTGTCTGTAACCTTTTCACGACAAAACAGCAGAAAGGATTTCAATGTTATTCGGATTTGGGATAGAATGTATCCTGAGGAAGGACATAAGCAATGTGGTAGGTCGTTGTGGATCACAAAAACAACTAAATATGGGTTTTATCATTCATATTATTTTCAGTGATTGTACACTGTACATAGTGACATTCATTGATAGCTTACCTACCTCGGATATATTTTACAACCTTCTTCTTCATCATAAACTAAGTTGTTTTGGATAAAAATAACAAATACAATACAATATAAAACTCTTTATTGTACACCACAAAGTTAAAAAATTACAAGTACAATGGGCGGCCTTATTGCTTGGAAGCGATTTCTTCCAGGCAACCTTTGGATGGATAGAAAACTTACAATTTAAGAAAGGCAAGGGTATACCACTTAAAAAAATATCACCCGTACACGTCCACTGCTGAACATAGGCCTCCGACAAACGACAAAGGACGCCACGAATAGCGGTCCTGAGCCGCCTCCATCCATCGACTCCCTGCGACCGCTACGATGCTGTCGGTCCATCGAGTCTTCCAACACTCCGTTTCGCATTGCATCGCGGTCGCCACTCGAGAACCTTTACACTCCAACAAAAAAAAAGTAGTATAAATAAATACTAAGTTAATATAATTACGAGATTTGGTACTCGTCAGAGGTAATTCCGATCTATGAACGCCACGGTACGTAAGAACCGTTAGAGACTAATAAAGCTAGACGCAAACTGAAAGAAAGTTGTAGAATATAGAGTGTCTTACTGTGAACACACATTTGGAATATAAATGTGTGTTCACAGTAAGATAAACTTGTTCCTTGTTTTCACTAAACACGATCGACAACAAAGTTCTCACGGAAACAAGTTAAGTTTGTATATTTTTGTTACGAATGGGGACTCCAAAAACAATGTTATGGTAAACAGATCCTTTAAGAGACATCCTTATCCCTGTAGGCGATCTGTTATTCATTATTCGATGGGTAGGTAACTTGGATAGGTAGAATGAAGGTTTATTTCTAGTTGGACTACAAATAGTCGTCATTAAGTTAATCGCCGAATATAAGAAACCCATGATTATTACCAATATTTTACGCAAAACATTGCAAAGCAATGTAGTAGGCTATTTAACATCTAAAGAAAATTATTTAAACCTTTTAACTTAAAGACGTTTGTAAATACTGTAGACGTATTTGTAGTGAGTGTTTACAAAAGCTGTAGCACTGGACTTAAGGATTAACATACAACAGGTTGCAAGCTGCAGCGGATATAAAACAGCCTCCAGTACGAGTTAGCACGGCAGGCAGCGCGCGCGCACCTCCCACCCATGCATTTCACGACGATACCTGTGACTGTGACCACTTTGTATCAAACATGACTTCTAACGCGAAAGAACAAAATGTGCATTCATAATTACTATCCACAAAATAACGAAACAAAATGACAAAAACAACATCAATACTAGTGCTCTTTTTAATTTTCACAACGTCCGCAGACTTTGTCATAAAGGGAAAAGTTAAAAAGCGGAACACTGTAATAAAAATAAATGACATCACACCACCGAGATGTTACGCCAACAATTCCGTATTTAGGAACAATGATACGCTGAGACGGATTGTGAGCGCGTCGAAGTATATTTTTACAGGGAAAATTTCGAGTGAGGTGCGGAGGCGTGGGAAACTGAAGAGGAAAATTTTTAAAGTGCTTGTGAGAAGAATTCTGAAAGGTGATGTAGGCTTTTTGAGTGATGTGCTGTATTTTGAAACTAGAACGTTGAATTCTTCTAACCGTGCTTATGTGCTTGTGGAGGGAAAACCGAGGCGCGGATGCGTGATTCCGCTGGGCTTGGCGGCTTTGATATTCAGCGGTGGGGAATTTTCTTCGCCGCTGAAGTTGTTGGTAGATCCTGTGCCCACAAATCTGGAAAGTGTAAGGCGCGTCAAGACAGCTCTCAAAGGTAAAGAATGCAAAGTAACAAAAGGTTATATAAAACTCACCCCACTATTCTACCTCAATCGTCTCTCATGAAATTCTATTGTAATGAATCTTTTGAGATCTTTTTCACAGATAACAATTTCGATCTAGGTATATATGGAATCATAACTGACTGACCATGCTGAGTATCTTCTTTTATTTCATAAACCGCATGGAATTTGAAATAAAATATCAATACCTACCTAAGCTATTTAGTAGTTCGACGCCATCTACTGCATTTGAAACCACACACATCATCACAAAAACTAGGGATGAGCAATGACAAATTCATAACGAACGGCAAACGTGCCGAAGGCGATTCTTGGACATGATTATTGGGTGTGAATAGTAAGGCCCAAAGGGACTGTTGTACATTCCATATGATAGAAATATGAGAGTGGAGGCGGCATTTCAAAATTACTCTAGAGTTATTGCATATTGTGGTTGATGAAAAATGGCAAAGACTTTTATACAATGTAACGATACATTGCTGAGATATTTACTATAAGCATTATTTTCCAAAATTAAAAGTATATCTTCCGAAAAGTTTTAACCAATTATAACTGAACAGTTATCGAAAATTTATTTTATCTCGTTCAGCCACAATAATTATATTAATGGAAAGCATAATAATAATTACAATCCTCTCGTACTGTAGGTAGTTGGAAATTCAATACCTACATGGCTTAAAAGCTTAATTTTCTTTCAAGCTATAAAATTTATCGAAATAGTTATCTGCTATTGCTCAAGGTATAGATTTGTCGCGTAGGTATGTACCAAAGTACTTTTGGTGATAAATGTTGACACTTCAAAAAATTGTGGCCATTCGTTTGTCCACCTTATAGCTAAAATATGAACATACACTTCCACTCCCTCTGAAATGTGTTCGGAGAAGTAAACGTGGGCGTAGTAGAACCGTGAGAAAATACGACCGAAAATTGTACCATTGTGCGTCAGTTGACATGGAAACGAAGCTTGAAAGCGCAGTACGTTTTATTCCACTAAATTGGTTATATCCTTTTTGCTTTTGATGGGTTAATGCCTTCGAAATCCTGTCAGATTGTTCCGTTTACAACACCGAATCCTATAATTGAGTCAAAATTTCGGTGTGAAAAACAATTTAATTGGCTCAGATCGCTTGATAGCTTGATTGCAGCTTATCCGGCAGTTAAAGAACACTTGGAAGATTAACGATCTCGTTCAACATTTACATGGACACAAATTCTGAGATTACCCATTTGATAGTCGAGATAATATCTCCGGAAGATATATTATAATGAGGACAAGGTCGGCGGTAGATAATACAGCCGTTCGTCCCGGAACATGGGTCCGATCCTACGGGATGTGTTGCGCCGGGCCAGAGTTTATCGGGACCACCGGCGAAGATACGAGACCACTGAACCTCTCTCGACAAATTTATAGACACTCTTTCAATTAAACCTATTGTTGCCAGCAACAAAACAGTCATAACAAAATAAAACACGATAACCCGCCGATCCTATGAGTCCTATCGACCGCCGCACTCCGGCCGTCGTAAAAGGAGATTTATTAAAACTATTTGGAAACTGATTCGATCGGAAACGTACGATTTGACATTTAGATAAAGAGTAAAATTTATTTTTCCCTCGAATACGCCGCTTCGGCGGAGTGACAATGGAATAAAAAGGTTATAAAATGCGGCTGTTGCAGCGCGGCGGTTCGCCCACGTCCCTTGGGTGTTGTCGGGTGTTCATATGGCAACGGCGGCATCGGCCGGGACGGGTCGCAGCTGCCACGCTGGCAGATAAAATGCGACTGCGTTATTACCGCCGCTACTCGCAAGCACGTGTAAATTTCAATGTAAGAACATGGGAGATAAGCCGCCGCGTGGGCGCAGAGATCCGCGGCTGCGGCGCCGCTTTTGCCCGGAGGCGCCGCCGTCTGCCTCCCCACTCGCAAACTTCACGCTTTTTTGTGTAAATAATGCAGGTGTGTGCTAAGCAGATTTTGAAGATAAGTGGGCATTAATTTATCTGTTTGACAGTTGCAGACGTTTATTGTCGGTTTGATGCTGAATTTGATAATATTATGGACTGATTTACATTTTGTGATTTCATAAGGTCCGCCATTACCACTTGGGATCGCAGCACGACCTCTGCGTCATAAATGGGCAAGTACTGAAATAAAATACCTAAGATCAATATTCAAGAATAAATTACAACATAAATTAAGTATACATAGGTCTTTAATTTATTATTATCATAGGTGATAACTATACCTTTTAAATATTGCTTACTGCACTTGTTCAGATCTGTTTACTTTTTTATACACGGTATATATCTTATATATTTAAATGAGCAATTCTTGTATATATATAATCTGAATCCCGGCAACGGCTCCAACGATTTTCTTGAAATTTTGTGTACAGGGGGTTTTGGGGGCGATAAATCGATCTAGCTAGGATTCATTTTATTTTTTATTTTTTTATCCAGTTACTCAAGATATGAAATATTATCTATGTACATTTAGGTGCCATTCGCATTGCTACTCAGTTTAGTATAGAACTGAACACAAGCAGCAAAAACTCGTTACGAAGAACATAAATAAAATCCAAAAGAATGTTTGAAGCTTTTGTTTTTGTATGCATTGAGGTAGATCAGTAAGATGAAGTTAATCTTCTTAGGACGTGACACGAGAAAGATATATTTTTTGCTGACGCATTGTTTAGGGAGACGAAAAGGACATGTCATGTTTGAGTGCGTGACATTCCTTTAGATTGAAATGTTTATAATATTTCAATAAGAGAGAGCTCAACAGACGTTGAAAAGGCAGAGCGTGATTTTGATTCTTTGGTTTATTGTTAGTATTTTCTGCATTTGTATCATTTATTATAGACCACCTAGTATGAAGTGTACGAAGAAACCTACGGTTTTTGTTTAGCCTAAAATAGCATATATTGTTACAAAATAACAAATATGTGGTGAAGGTGCCATGAAACATATGTATTAAGCCAAAAGGGGGATACTGGACCCCGAGGGGATCAACTTTTGTTCTACGATTTCTTTTTTACGATTTTGAAAAGACGTTTTTCTTCATATTCGTTTTCTTTTACGTGTATTCGTACATTATTATTATTGATTATATTATATTATTGAAAAAAGGAAACTAAGAATAATGTTTAAAAAAACTTAATTTAAAAAATCTCTATTCATTTATTATACTTACGATTGATACTTTCGGGGTCCAGAATTACCCCCTTGGGCTTAGTGCATATGTTAAGTGGCACCCTGTATATGTATGTATATGTACTACTTGCGTAATGAGCATACATATTTTCAAATATTTCACGCATTGGAAGTCATTCACGTTACAATAGACTATTGTTTCGACCCTAGACAAAAATCGCTATGCTTGGACATTAAAAGGCTGCTATTATTATATTTTAGAATATTTTATTTCATTTTTGAAATAACAATGTACGTAAGCGTATTTAGACATAAAATAAAGCTATATGCTTATAGTTCCAGGTAGAGTAATTGACCCAAGTAGCGCTAACTAATTACCAACCTAAAACCAAAGACTTAATAAAAAAAGTAACTATAACGAATTTATTCGAAAAATGAGGAATGAAAGTTATTACGAAATAGCATAGTCAGCATTCGGACAAATTTCTGCATACGTACCACAGATATAAAAACTTACCTACTCACAAGCACTAGGGTCAGTCAATTAATAATTCTTTCAAAACACTCGCATCAGAAGTTTCCAAGCACATTGCCACCTGAAAGGCTTCATAAAACTGAATTATCGTCATAACCTTAACTTGGTGTTGAGGACCGTCGTAAAGTAGCATCTTGGGTGCTCAGGACACGTGAACTCGAACGTTGTTAAATTTTATGGAAACTCGGTTGGATACAAAGGGTAATATGTAAATTACATCGCATTGGAAATCATTTTGAATCGAGAAGGTATAGATGATTTTTATAGTTTCATGTTTGAATCATAAAACCGGAACACGTTTTGGACAGCTAATTTTTACTATGGCATTGCTCTACTTATAAAATAATACTTTCTGTTAAAGAGATCCGATTCTAGTAAAAAAATCTCTAACCGTTTAAAAGATAACAGCATTAAAATTAGCTTCCTCTCAAATTGCATGGCGCCCTGACAGGGCTCCTATTACCGAGCCTCTAAGTGAAATATTTAAGACCTCTCACATTATATGTATTAGAATGGCAAAATAAATACATAAATACTTAATTTTCCTATTTTAAAACCGAAAGAAAAATAACATCTCGCTCGTTGAGAAATTCTCTTTCAACCCCGTTACACGCTCGTGTAAAACACGCTTAGCATACGGTCATTCGGGATTTTATTCTGCAAGATTGCAACTCGGGTCGACGGTAGAGGAACATAGTCCATCGTTAAATTGATATTCATGTTCTGATGTTAACATTTGCGTTATTCTATTCAGCTAAGAGCTAGTGTATCTGAAGCCCTAGGGTGTTCTTTGTATAACAAAATGTTTTGCGAGTCCGCTATTGTGAAAATGTTGTAAGTCTACTTACTTAGTATTCGGCTAAGAGTCTTCAAAGAGCCTTCCAATATAATTAAATGTAGTACATAAATAGGGTACATAAATGTACATTGATAGGTAAAGTAGTCTGGTAGATAAGCAAGACAATTGAGAAATAAAAACTAGCAGTTTACGTAACATGGTTATTTCAAAAATGAAATATTAAGTAATTAGTAAATTAGTAAGTATTTTTTTAATAGTGTGTACGCTTAGTCGTAGTCAATATTGAATGAAAAATACATTATTATAATAATAACAAACGGCTAATGATTCCAAAACATACATAAAAAGAGTTAACAACGTTTGTTTACGGCTCTCTCCAAAATTATGAGAAAACAATTAATTAGCTAAAATCACAAAATTACGCAGAAAGGTTTCTGGGAGACGCTACAGTTTACAGTCAGCGATAGATTCAGTAACGCTTTTATACTATTTGCATAGGCTAATGCTTTTTAGGGAAGCCTAGGTATGTCCAGTAGTGGACATACAATCCAGTCGAATTAGGATTTCACACAGATTTTGTTTTTAGTTGATATTTTCCTTCAAAATTCTTTGCCCTCCCCCCCAAAGAAATTGTCAATAAACGTGATAATACAATCATTAGGTTTCACCCCCGCTATTCTCAGGTATAAATTGAAAAATACCGATCTTACGAAAAAAAAAATGTGGACAAAATTTGTAGGAAATTTGATTTTAAATAACTTTGTTAATAACAATATTTCGTGTAAAATTGAAAATAAACGAGTTATTCGATAAACAAAGATTGACACTTATATTCAAGATGGCGGATGACGCAACGGGTCTGGTACACTGGAGAAGTGTACTTAGATATGTATGTGTGTGTGTGTGTGCGTGTGTGTGTGTGTGTGTGTGTATGTGTGTGTGTGTGTAGGCGGCTGGTTAGCCAATAACTTATCTATCTGCGGTACCTAGACCCTGTCGATGCTTCTTCTTTTAGTAAGGAAATCGTCGATCTTGTTTTTGACGACCGCAATGGTCCTGTCTAGGGACAAGGTCTGTTTACTTGAAGATGATTTTCGAAATTTCCTGTTAATTTTATACAAAAAATCAAATAATGCTTAGCAATTCACACAGTACCATTTAACCCTAAAGAAAACAGACCTAGTGTTATGTGTAGGTAACTGATGTACCTAAACTAACACTTTATTTTTGGCAATTCATAATAGATATACATTTTATTGTGCATAGAAAACATCTCATCTCAACAAAGTTTTTCTTATTCTTATTCTTATTCTTATCTGAACCTAGAAGATATATTTGCAGATCGTACCAAGATTTGTCTAGTGGATCTACAACGATAACAAAAAATCTATTAGGTACTATTATTTCTTGTATGCTTACAAAATAAGCTCATAGACAAGATAAATTATAAACAATTAAAAAAAAGTAATAAAGTGTTAATAACAAAGACAATTACAATCAAATAATAGATAAAAATTAGAAGTAGTATTTACAATCGAAAGAATTAAGCTAAGTCCAGACTGTTCTAAAAAATCTACCGGTAGCTCAACTGATCCATATCAATACCAGTCGGCAGAGTCCCCTAGACGCGGCAAGTGTTAATTGATTTTCCTCCCTTAAATTTTTGGTCCTGTGCTTTAAACAGTGTTGATACTAATATGGCGTATTTTAAAAAACGATAAACCGACTTCAAATTCTTTTACACTTATTTTAAGTTTCGCGGGATAAATACTAATCCCCTCGGGACAAAAAACCCCTTCGGGATCATTTTCTATACAATAGTGAAAGAATTTTCAAAATCGGTCTATAATTGGCGGGTCGCGTAACATCCATACAAAAAAAACATACCGACGAATTGATAACCTCCTTCTTTTGAAGTCGGTTAAAAAATAATAAAACACTAAGAGACCTATCTATCGAAGAGGTTAACTGTACTCCTAAATGCTTCTTATAACAATCCCCGGACCTAAAGTAATACCACGTTCATTAACTTGTACTAATATTTTCTTTACAGACAATGAGGTTTCGGTTATGGTTACCTAGTTACCTACTCGTTTTCCTACTTCCTTCTTTATATAATAGATAGATAGAAAGATAGAAAATACTTTATTGCACACTTAACAAAACAGTTTACAAACAATTTGAACAAAAAAAAGAAAAGAAATGTGACAATTGGCGGTCTTATCGCTCACGAGCGATCTCTACCAGACAACCTTGGCATTTATAATTATAATGTTATAATTATAAATTAGCTATTTTTTACCCCGATAAAACGCGGGCAAAGGCGCGGACAGCAGCTAGTAATATTATAAATATCAAAGTTTGTAAGGATGGATGTATGTACATATGTGTGGATGGATATTTATTACTCTTTCACGCAAAAATTACTAAACCGATTAGGCTGAAATTTGGTATGGGTATAGTTTGGGACCAGGAATAACATATAGGCTATTTTTTATCCTGATAAAACGCGGGCGAAGCTGCGGAAGGGCAGCAGCTAGTATCATATATATTTCTCGAGATAAATCTGAAACAGATGAACATTATGGCTATTTTCATTGGCAAGTTGAACACTATATATCTAGGTCTACCTACCGGTTTTTTTTAAAGACCATTGACCCACCTGTGACCACAATCTCACTTGGCCGACGGTGTATCACGAAAGTCTAGAAGACAGGTGTCTTCTAGACCTATTCATGTCTTGAAGGTAACCCAGATTGTAATTGGCTGGAAAAACAGAAGCAGGCAGCGAGTTCCATTCCGTAGAGGTGCGAATGATGAAGGTGGAGGAAACCCGTATGTACATATGGATAGTATATCCACCAGATAAGGATAGTTTGTTACAAAGTAATTTTCTTGGCATATTCAGGGTAGTTCCAACGAAGATTTCGTCCAAGTTTAACTAAAGTTAGTTATAACTTGTTATAATTTGGATAACCAATCTGACCGATGTGGCGTGGTGGGCAAAGGTCCGCCTGCAACGCGGGAAGGTTCTATTCCCGCCTTGGGACAAATGTTTGTATGATCTGTAAACATTCGTATCGGGTGTTCTGGGTATTTTCTATGTATAATGAAAAACCTATCTATGAAATATATTTTATTAAGTTATCAGTCATCTAGTACCCATGATAACACAAGCTCAGCTTAGCTTGGGGCTAGATGATGCTGTGTGGATTGTCCAGCATTATTTATTTTTATCTTTGAATATAACAACACCCATAATTAGATGCAGTTTATGAATGCTGTTTAATATTCCACCATACAATTGGTAGACGCAAATCCAGTAACAATATACATCAGTACTGTTAAAATATTACACGAATTATCAGCCAGTATTCCATTTTACAAAGGCATAACTGCCTCTGCTTAAAATTCCTTTTGTGTAAGCCAATTACCGTCTCAGCAATGAGGAATTCTTGATAAAGGTTTACAGCTTCAATAACTTGCTTTATGACACACATCATGGCTTAAGTACGTGTTATATTACACCTAGCAGCTTTCGGTATAGGTACTTAGAATACATTTTTCAATGTCTACGATTATAGTGGAATATTATAAATTATCTCATTTTAACAATTATAAGTGCAAATCATACTACTTAGAAGTGCAAATCTGGGTTCCTACTATAGATTTTTGAGCGTCGACAGCCTCCTTCTCATAGTCGTAGAGGAGTCAATAAATGAAAAAAATAATAAAAAATATGAATGGTAGATCTATGTTGCGCTAAAGTTAGATTTGATCAGTTTATTGTCATGTAAAATAGATACATATATACATATATTAGTTTGAATTGGGCATGGTGAGATCAGGAATCTTCGTCTTTGAGGAATAAACCTGAGATGAGTTAGATCCTGATGAATGTTAGATCACCTTTAGATATTTACTATAGATTATTACTTTATAGCACCATTAATACATAAAACGATAAAAAAGGTTAAATACGAACTATATCTAATGTCGCACAATCGGTAGCCTTATCGCTAACAACAGTTCCAGGCAACCTTTGTATGTATAAGATTTCTAGCCGAAGCTGACGGTGTTATTGATCATACATAAGTTTTAACTTTGAATGAATTCATCCTTTACCATTCTAAACACTATAATACACATATTATACTAAAGGTAGAGTATTCTTTCAGTCGTTTTACTTGCAAACAAGATGGTCTGAACGGGATGCTGCGCTCGTAAACCGTTATACAGCACAGGGTGTTTCTATCATAAAAGTGACGGTAGAGGAGCTTTAGTATTGAAGTCAGCAGCTAACCGTTCGGGATAAGTGAATATTCAAATGCAACGAGGTTTTATGATATTGCCTTTTATTATTGTTTGTTCAGTGCTTTTATTGGTGAAGTGGTGAGAGCATGGAAATGGAATCTTGTCTTAGGGGATTTGAATTTCGATGTCCTGTTCAGTTGAATTCTTGTGTTATTTTTCAATCATGTTTAACTTTTTTCAAGCTTTGTAGTGAGGTCCGAATTGAGTGGCAAGTATGGCCACCGCAATACTTACTCGAATCGTAGACACATTTCTGTTCAAAAAGCCTTTTACTGTTCCTCTAATAAATGATATCTCATATTCTGGGAGTCAAAGCCAACCCGTTCATCCTGTCATTCGGTCATCAACGCCTTTATAATAGACGTTTTATTTTAGTTACTGTATTCTAAAAGGCTTGATTTTCGAATGACGCAGACTTAAGTGTCTTAGGTAACCTGTGTATATGAATTTCGACTAAGATGCTTTGTAATTCAATCGATTTTTGAATATGATTGTCCCGAAATCGTCTCTTGCGCAGGTAGGGCCGACATTCCGCTGCTTTGTTCGAGTGAGGTCCTCCCACACACTTCCGGATGCTGTAAACATTTATCAAATTAATATTCATTTAGTAAACAGTACGGTGATGTCAAATGGGTGTAATTAAATGACATTTTGACTTCCTGTTTTTTTTTGTTCTGAAGCTTTTTGTTTTGACCTTTGCCTTAAAAATCGCTATACTCTTTCAGTTTTTTATCGGTGATTTTAAACCTTCGAAAAAAAGAGGTTACTCATACAAGTTAATAAGTATATTCATTTTTCTGGGTTCTTGAATTTATCAATAAATAAATTCCAACAAACCGTCAAACATTATTTTAAACGGTTACTACAAAATATCAGACTATCTAGCTAGAGGATAAAAAAGCTTCGGACGAGTTTTGCTCCAGTCGAAAACCTACAAGGTAAAGGTTTTTTGTTCGCTTCTTCTTTTTCTTACCATAAAAAGATTGAAGTGAATAAAAAATAAAAATAAACACTTTATTTCCTAGTTTTAATATGTACCTGATTGGAATTATTGACGTGTCCAAGAGTCCTAAAGGAAACAAAGCACTTTAAAAGTAAAAAGATTTTTATTTTGCCAAAACAGACGAGTAATATTAATAAACCTTAAATAAAAATAAAAACTGTCAAAATCGGTCTCCAGCAGCAGATCGTACCATAGCGCTGGTCTTTCGACTTTGATATTTGTTTGATTACAAAGACAAAAAAGGCTAAATAAGCATTTTGATAGATTTTCAGTACTGAAGGCACCTACTACTCCATAATAATGTTTGTGCTAGTACTTATCAAATCAATCGCATGAAGCATTCATGCAGAATAAGGCTTAATAGCAGCAATTAACTATGACATGAATTAACTAATTAATCATCCAATGATGACCTTAGTGCCGCAGTGGGCGAAGGTCCGCCATTGACGATGGAGGTCGCGGGTTCGATTCCCGCCACGGGATAAATGGTTGTACGATCTGCGGATATTTATTCTCAGTCTGGGCGTTTTCTATTCTATGAATAATAAAAATAATATCTATAAATGTAATGTATTATATAAGGTATGTATGGGAGTTATCTAGCTCTGCTTAGCTTAGAAAAAAAAGGCAAGTCTTAGGGCTAAAATTATGCTGTTTTGTACAGCATTATTTATTATTGATTTATATCAGTTATGTAGAATCCATAGCATCAGCTCGGCCCTAATTCAACAAAATTAATCGCTTCACCATAATAATGGTAGGGTCTCAGAATGTCATATTTTGGCATTTTACTTTTGATGAATAAAGTACAGATCCAGGAACGCGTGTCAAAAGTGTCAAGGTTGAAAACATTCTATCAATCTATCCGTGCAAATAGCACCGCACGCACTATTTATAGATTCTTTCATCTATGGACGATTCTGCGACGATACTATTGTTTTAGCTTCCTTCTGAGTATTTTTAGACACCAACACTGCGATCACCAACCCGCCTGCCACGCGTGGTGATTATGGCAAATCCCCCCTACATAGGAGACCATCCACTCGATGGACCGACGACATCGTAGCGGTCGCAGGGAGTCGATGGATGGAGGCGGCTCAGGACCTATTTGTGGCGTCGGCTATACGGGGAGGCTTATGTCCAGCAGTGGACGTGTATAGGCTGATGATGATGACTGTTGTTTTAGTAATGCGATTGGTTAGCATGCAGCATCGCAAGCACTATCTATAGATTATAACATCTATTGACGATTCTGGGGCGATACTATTGTTTTAGTAAAGCGATTGGTTAGCATCCAGCATCGCACGCACTATCTATAGATTTTTTCATCTATGGACGCTACTGTGATGATGCTATTGTCATAGTAAAGCGATTGGTTAGCAGAATTCGGCTGCTTACTTTCAGACTAGACGATGTGTGGATTGTTAAGCAGTTAAGGTTTATTTATGCTGCTGCCCGTAGCTTCACTCGCGTCTTTCCGAGATAAAAGTAAGTCTTAAGGGGTTATTCCAGTTTTTCCCTTGATAAATCAAAACTTGAAATTTAATTTTAAAATGTCAATCGTTCTTCCCCGGCGGGATATCAACCTTGCCAAATTTAATTGTGATCCGTTCGGCCCACGTACACACGTTTACACGTGGAAAGGTAACATGGTAACATACAGTGAAAATGACTTTCTCTTTTATAATTGGTATTAGTATTGATGACCACAGAACGATCTACGCGGGTAGGTATCGTCAGTGCCATTAAAAGCTGTACAATATTTACTCTTCGTATTTCTGCAATTAATTATCTGGGTCAATCTCTTTATGGGTGAAACTGCTTGTCACTGATACAAATATGATCATATATAATTTGATGATATAAATGTATTGAAATATTAACTACATAATTATCCCAACAAGATTCGGTGAGATCATAAAAGAGTTAATGATATTAGCCCGCATACCAAAAGACAAGGAGCTGGCATTGGTTTTCTTAACTTATATTCACCTTTTTTGGTGATATGATTACTAAAGTACGCAAAGGGTAGATGTTGTTGTTTTAATTAGCGGTAGACTACGAAGAAGAAAACAGACACATATTCATCGACAGTACAAATAGAGTAGACTCTAATAACTAGTCTATGGGCATACCTGTCTATTACATACCAAATTACCAGTTGATATGAATAAAATATCTAGTAAGTATTTTCATTATGAATATCCCAAAAAAAATCGATTTTAGCGGGACATGAAACCGCGACCTATTTAGTTAAAAAGTTTGAACTTAATTCACTTCAATAAAGTCATGGCTGGTAATAAAAAAGCGCGCGCGCCAACACGGCAATGGCTATCCAAATTTAAATAAAGAATACGCGGGAACTTTTTGTTCGATTTGTTACATATTACTTTTAATCAAAATATTACAGACAATTTAAATTTTATTGACACAAATTGAATAAAATATGAGTTATAGCAGTGAAAGTGAAATATTAACACCAGAAAATATAAAATTAAATGCGGAAAATCTGATAAAACATTTTGGTAAATCCAAACAAATCGAGAAAAAACTAAAAGCCTTTGAAAATATTATTACATGGGAAAATGAAAAGTAAGCAAAGTCATTTATAATTTGGTTATGTACTTAAATATAAATATTCGTCACTACTAAAAGCATCAGCTCTTATTTATTTTTCTCGTATGATGAATTTTTCTCATAGTTTAGGATGAAAAGCAGAGTGTACCACACGGTACCGTATAATGTATCGCTTCGCTCTGGATTAAAAAAATCGCTATTGCCCTAAATACGTTATTTTGTTCCCTTGTTACACAATCTACTATTTCATGTTACATTATTAAGCTACTTCAAGTTTTCGTATCGCTGGCTCCCGATCTCAAATATCTGGACCACAGAAGCCCCGGCCGTAGGTGGTAATTAATGTTTTTTACTGTCAACATGGGACAAGCGTAAGTAATGACGTGCATCATCAATCAATACCAATGATGGAATAATGTTTTCAACCTTTGTTACCGAAGACAGTGAAGTTTTCGATAAGTGATGTCAAGATTGACAGCAAAACTGCAGGAACTCTGCAGTTTTGCTGTGCACTCTGCCTCTGAGCACTGACAGGAATGCGAGATGATTGAAAGGTTTTGAAATTATTGGTCAAGGATTATTAAATCCATAAGGATTTAAAAGTGTTTGAGGCTGAAACACAGATTAGTAATGGCTAAAGGTTGAAAGCTAAAGGTGTGTACAGACTGGTGCTACGGAGCGTAATGTAAAGTGTTACACAGTAAGCATTCGTCCAGTCATTACGGGGAAACAAGGATCAAGACTTAACGATAACTTATAATGTTTGTTTCGAAAGGTACATTACGACCCGTAACACTAGTCAGTACCCGGATTTACATTAGTTTTGGAAATTATTTTAAATCTGAAAGTTTAGATGTTTGGATAAATAAGTAAAATGAATAAATAAATACTATTGTACAATCCACACAGCAACATCTAGTCCCAAGCGGCAGAGCTTGTGTTGTGGGTTTTAGATGACTGTCATACATAATACAATGCATACAAATATATATATATATATATATTTATATTATACGTAGAAAATACCTAAAACACCCGGAACAAATATTTGCAGATCTTATAAACATTTGTTCCAAGGCGGTCGGCATCGGTCGTCTCTAAGAGGTTTCGACGAGGTAAGCGGTTTTGTTCTCTTCTTCTTTTCGCGCCAAAACTACTGAACAGCAAAAAACAGAAATGCATAGATGTAGTTTTAGAAATGGATTAACATTATAGGCATATATCTTTTTTAAAACAAGCGAGCAAAGCCACTGGCAGCTGCTAGTGAGTCTTTACATGACCCTCCACTACCTAGGTACCTCCATCTTAAGGCTGGTAAGGACGAACAATGAAAAAATCTCCTCCTATTAAAGGAAGATTTTCACGGTCGTAACTGTCATCTCAGCATATACATCAATATTTTCAATCAGTAACAGGTATCTTCAATAGTTTGAAGATACCTGTTATATAACTTATTAACAAAGTCGCTAAGAACCTAAGCAGTTTCTCGGTACAATCTAGAAGTCCTTCAAGACCATAAACTATTTAGTTTGTAATTAATATAATCATTGTTACCTAACGGGAACCAATAAAGCCTGTTTCGTTTACCAAGCTATTAAAACGACAAATCGATAGCAATTCATTGACCCACCACTTTGGCCTCTAGTTATTTGTTGGTCATAATGTTTCAATCTGAAAAGACCGGCAATCGACAGATTTTATGATAGGCGCCTAATCTTTGACATTTGTAAAACTATAAAAGCGAGGGCTATAATCAATTCATGTCTTCGCTCATCGACTCCCACCTCGAATGCGACTGTGCGGGGGCTCAAATATATTGTTATAGGTGGAGTGAGGTAACCGCATTACTAATTGTTTTTATTCTATTGTTACAGGTAAAGCAAGTTTCTTAAGGAGTGGCAGGTAACCATCACGTAGGTAGGAAGGTACATTTTTATGGTTAGGTGGCCCAATTAGGTACATAACATCTGGAATAACAATGAATGACGTCGACATAAGTTTCTATCATTTAAAATTAGCACGCTACCTAGTATATAAAATAAAATAGTTTGTATTCAGACGTTGTCCATAATTAAGTAGATACACCAAACATAACAATGAAATTAGAACTAAAATCATTTTTTTTTATTTTAAGTAATAGCTAATAGCCTGGCTATACGGTCAAAACTTTTGGCATATTGCTGATGATTGCACAAACCTGTTTGCGCAAGCAAGATACGCCCGGCCACACGCTCCATCTTGCTTGCGCAAACTGGTTTGATCCCAGCTATCACTACTATAGGCCACACGGTTATAACAGGCGCACTAGCTTTTTTGAAATAGAGTGCGCAAATTAATAGAAATAATATTACGGAAAACTCTACCACAATTTTTAGAGCTTAGTATCAAATATTAACATTATTAAAACCGGCACCTATTATCGTGTCGTTATTGTGTAGTTACGCTTATTTGTACAAAATACCAAACGTACTCATAATACAAGACAAGTTGGCATTAATGCATTACTCTAAATCATTAAGTAAATGCACTAAAACTTTATACAAAAGTTGCAGTGAGCAAATATCACGATTGCATAGAGGCTCAAAGTTCTGTTTACATGTCTCGTCGCTGTTGACAGTGACTCTGAAGTCACAAGTTTCAGTACTACATACATCAGCGAAAACAGCAGGTTTTAGAGAAATCAAATGAGAGTATGAGCTTCCAAACTGCTTAGAGCCCGCAAATCATATTATAACCATATTTTTGTGTAGTTTTAGTTATTAATATAAAATCATATACAAATAGATATTCGACTTAAATAAATAGAATAGATATTATTATTTGTATCTCACAGAGAGACACACAATAGAACTAACTGCAGACTATTACCAACAATCTACAAGTAGCTCAACTGGTCCATATCAATACCAGTCGGAAGCGTGCCTAAAACTTGTAACTTACACACATACAATTTAAAAGAAAAGAACGTAAAAAAGAAAACAGTTTGCTAGAGTCAGAACACGGACCCTGTCTCAACATGGATTGGTATAGTATTTACGTAAAACAATCGCTGGTCTTCCGACTGAGCCGTTTCGAGACATACGATGTGTTTTATTTATGTATTTATATCATATCAGCCTAATGCATGACCTATCTAACCTACAATAACATTTCCTTTAAAATTTGTATATGGCAAAACATCTATTTTGTTAGTCGGAAGCCTTGTCCTAAACTGTAAGGAAGCTCCTTTGGTAAACACAAAACTTCCTTGTTGCTTTCCGAATAATTTAATATGACACTCGAGTTGGAAAACAAATATTATTATGTTATTTATACCTACGAAATCTAATAAGTAATGAGTAGACAACACAAATGCACATTGTCCTTCCACATTGACTTTTGTAGATGGTCTAAATCCACATCAGATTTACGAAAAGTTTCTCGTTTCTCACTTTGATACAATTATTTCTTCATCATTTCGATTCACCGATAAAATAGTGAAAAATTAAGATTACTTTTATCGTCCTTCAAATTCTTAATCAATATAATTGAATGACTAACTAGCCCTTGGTAGATGAAAAAACAGCCCTGAAAAACAGCGCTGAGCGGCAACAGTTCAGCACATGCTGAGCCAGCACCTACATACATATTTCGACACAGGGTCATGGGGGCAAAACTCGAACTAACGCCATTCAATTTTATAACCTAGGATAATAACTTCCATGATCTATGTTTCTGTTTGTTTTGTATGTACTTAATGTGTGTGTCGAAATAAATGATATTCTATTCTATTCTAGATATATGATTCACTCGTTCTAAATTTTCAAAAATTGATAGAAAATTAAAATAGAATATTACTTTATTGACCATCAATACATGAAATACTTAAACAAGAATTTAATACTATGTCTAGTTTGGCACAATCTGCGGCCTTATCGGTAGCAGCGATCTTCCAGGCAACCTTTACCTTTAGCTCAACACTATAAGCACTTCAACTTTCTCGTGCTACTAAGTACTTGTCTTCTACAAATTATTAAGCTATTTCATTGAATAATTAACTAGCCATTGGTAGAATGCATAAGTCGGTCGTTTCCTTGAGGAAATTTTCAAAACATGATTAAATAGTCAACAAGCTAAATTAGCTCCACGCTCTATGCTCTTCAACTTTCTCGTGCTTACTTAGCACTTGCCGCTGCGATTGATCATCTGCATACACATTGTGGCTTACTGCTGGTTTACTATAAAAACGGTCACCGCTATAAAACGAAAAGTTTTCATTATAAAAATCCCGAAAGTATTTTTCTGAAAAACTTTGTACAAGATTATTTTCTCTAATGACATGTCGTCTAGTCTAGTGTGTGACATGTTAGAGATTTTTATTATATATTTAACACACTATTTAATACATTTTAATTAAGAATTACAAATAAATAAGTATAATAAAATAATAAATAAATTTTAATTTATCCACACATTATTTCAAACTAAAATATTTTTAGATCCAAGAAAAATTTACAAATCTTATATTTATTTCACCTGTGGTATGACTTAATTTAAATTACATCGATTTCGGCAACACCAACTTTTTATCGATGCTGTCAAATTCTCAGTAAAGGGCATGACGGCTGCTTTTCTGAAAGCCAGACCTTACTCTATTAGCCTTATAAGGTACCGTACGGTTATGCAAATACCGTCGTCAAATAATTTGGTGAATGTAGGTGATTAGTAAACAGTTGAACAGTTCTGTTGATTTGAATTTCGAAGTTGATTAAACAAGTTGAAGGCGCCCGCGTCGTTATGTGCTTACTTTAGAGCTAAAAGCCGTGCATAATTTAATGACAGCTAAAATGTCGTGAAATATTTCTTCGGTGCATCTTAAAAACCTGTAGCTAATGGTATGAACGTAATGACAGCCTTACTGGTTACTGGAATTACAATATTAATGGTGTAGCGTTATATCACTCGAACGAGGCATTTTCTATGCTCGACAAATCACCATGAGGCTCTCAACTAATTTTAATCTAAGTTTTGGCAGTGAAAATCTCATGAAATGACCTTCGTTTGCCCACAGTCTCCTGGTGGCAAGTGATGATGAGGCCGTGGATGTTGTTGATATCACGAAGGTTGAAGACACCTATTCACTCTTCTCTTGAAGAAACCAAGGTTGTTCAGTTCCACTACGAAGCAATGTTGTTTCCAATTCATAATCTGTGGTTGAAGTCAATGACTTTACATGATGACGTTATGTCATTGGTATAAGAAAACAAGGTATGCTCTTCCGAGACACGACGGTCACGTGGGGGACAAGCCCTACGTCATCGGCGAATGAGAAGACGAATCTGGTTTTCTGGTGTTACCAGTGGCGTAAAATCGTAACTACCCGAACTCCTTGTATTTCCTGTATAAATCTGATAAAGCTTGTGGTTTTGTATTTACCCATTATTTATCATATTGACTTGTAGTTAACGTTTTGACTGATCTAACAAAAATTATTGAGGATTCACTTATTTTTGTTGATTTTTCAATTGATCCTTTGCACATTATTGTTTCCCAACTTCTACGTTTTGATGAAATAAAAGAAGTGACAACCGGACAGTGACGTCACATTGTGTCACTCCTAGAGGAGCAGCTTTTATTTTTTTGATCTTGCTTTACATGATAAACAAATAAGGGTTAGTCCTCATTGGCAATAACACCAATATAGAATAATTCTTCGGTGTTCATAATTGAATTGACAGTGACTATAAAACGCTTTTTGTTAAAAATACTGTAAAAATATATACTTTAACCCAAGTATTTTACCCGGAATCTTATCAGTGCACTACGTCTACAAATCAAGTAACTTGCTACAGTCTGCTTTCAACCCACGCGATGCCTTGAGCTAAAATACTAGTCGCAGTTACTGATACCTACTGAGTGATTTTATAGTTTCCATCTAGATTTGCTTTAGAATTTGTTGCTGCAATTGATTAAACTTAAAAAAAAAAACGTTTATTCAAGGGCATGAACAGAAACAGTTTTAAAAAATCATGTCATCTGCAGAAATTTAACACTATATGAATGACAAGGTGTTCTTCACAAACTATATTCCGATTTAGAATCCAAGATTTATTATGTCAACAAAGTCATTTATGAATGGTAACTTAACAAAAACTGATAACAATAACAGACAACAACAAAGTAATCGCAAAGTTACCAGTAAAAACTAAAACATAAACTTCAACAACGCATAATCTCACATGTGTAGCAAAAAATGTTTTAATATGAATTCTAAAACGAACGAGAGATCAATTAAATGATGAATGAAAGCTTTCGAAACCAAAAATGGTGTCCAGCTTCTGTGCTTTGTTCCCGGGATACCAATGCCGTATAATATGTTCCACCTATACCTTGGGTTTTATAATAACCCCTTTGTATACAAAAGTTTTTGAATCAGAGTATAGTACGATTTTCTGGAGTACTTTACATCTGGTCAATTGATAAGTTTACGCTTTACAAATTATTAAGTGCTTGGATTCCAATAAATTTTTCGAAAAATAATTAATGCAATACCTACAGGTAGTCATATTTCATTGCACAATAAATATTGTCCGTTCAACATCCAGCTGGCAATCGATATTGATATTGGTTTTTGAAATGCACGGTACAACATTATTTTGAACCTTCTGTGTACCACGTGGTGTTAGAGTATTGAAAACTTTTATACGAAATATCTTCTATTCAATTTACTGCCAGTTTTATGAAATATTGTGTAATGTGGCGAGTCCTTACTAGAATAGAATAGAATAGAATAATTTATTCAGATAAAGAAAACAATACATTTTTGTTAAAAGTGCCTTAAAGCCTATGTTAGGTTTAACTAGACACAGAGTTCTCACCGGTAAGTAGGTACCTATATTAATAATATAAAATAACATTTTGACAGGCTTTTCATGAGCCGGCAATGCTTAACATTAGACATATGTACATATCTATATACTACGTTTCGTTTATTGCCCATGGTTCTATCGCAAAGTCCTGCTCGTCGAACGAAGTCATTTTTATTCCTTTATTTCTGCTACAACTGTAGAGCAAAGGGAAAATTATATTTTATCACCTAATTTTATGATTCAAATTTGATAATTTAGTAGTTTAAGAGATTTCACGATAATTCAGACAGGCAAAGGAGAAAATTTCAACCACTTTAATTGAACAGCTCTGAATCTGATTACTTCGCAAATCTAGTAATATTTTTGTAGTCATTCTGACTTTTACGAAATAATCATAATAATTATAAAATTACACTTAAAGCCATAATAATTAAACAGTTTTCCATATTCAATAACGAATGCAATCAGACAGATCGCAACAAAAAATACTGTATTCAGATATTGTAGAATTAGTCTGACTTCTACGTTAATCATATCAGATATATTCTTTTTCTAAGAAAAATTTGCATTCTCTATAAGGGAGCCCTTAAAGAGAAAATACCAATGCTTATTTCTGTCTTCACCGTTTTAAAGATTTTTCCAAAACCCTTTTTGTAAAATTAATGAAACCAATCACGAAATACATATGACCAATACTTCTCTACCAATATCTACGTGTTAAAATATTTCATTTACAATATTTTGTGTAGTTTTATAATAAATCACTGGAATAAATACAAAAAATGAGCGCGGGGTTTTAACCCTAACAGGAAACAGAAAGATTCGGTGTGAATTAATAATAATAAAAAACACTAAAACTAGTGCTTCAATATTATATATTTCCTTAAATATATATATATATTTTATTATTATTAGATTCGAGAAAATAATACTAAACTCTTTCACTTACACACTCAGAAAACTAAATTTTGATAATTGTCTTGCAAAATAATTGAAGCAAATTAACATTTTCAAAACAATTTCAACCTTATTGGTCATATTTTGATTATGATTTTGGGCATATTTTATGATTTCTTTCATTCCTTATTATACAATTTTAATCTATTTGAAAATTTTTAAATAGTGCGAACAGGATTGGGCAATTTTCACGGAGACCTCTTAATTCTTATATGATACCTTAAACTGCCATACCTAGCACAGATTCCATTCAATAACTACTGCAATCAGTCAGCTGTGAACTGAACATGAAAGTCAGTGGGCAAATACCTCACGTTACCCTGGATAAAGGACCGAAACGTAACGTAGCCAATAATTACTGCTGTCCAGGATAGTTGTACTATGCACGGTTAATCACCGTGTATGTGAAGCTATGGAAACAGCGAGTGAAAGTGAGCTTTCGAAAGCAAAAAAAAAAATATGTACACAGAATTTTTTTATGTAGTAAAATTAGAAATCCGAACTATTTAACGAACTGTGTCGATAGTACTCGTATTTTGGCCTAGGGAGCCCCAAAGTAAATAGACCTGTGCACCTTATGACCTTGCAATGTACTAATTAATCAAAACCAAAGAAATACAAATTTATGGGGTATAGAAATCAAATGCATTTCAGTTACTCAATAAAACAGCTAAATCGAACTGAACCAACTTGATAAGAGTAGTTTACAAGCTGTTAAAATTCTAACGGGGCCTATTTCCGAACTTAGGCGCCATGGCGCCATATCTGCAGATAAGTACTATGTCGGCTATGGCGAAGTACTATAGATCTTCTATGGGTGGGTGCTGGACAAATTTACCTACCGAAGCAAACAGAAATTATACAAAGTGAAAGTCAAGTAGGCCTTTTTCTGATATATAGGGACTTTTTACGTTTTACTTTCAGAATAATTTCAAATATTGCTGTATAAAACAAACAAACTGAACAAGTAGGTACAGCAATCGAAACAGTTGACCTAACTGCAGATTGTTACAAAAATCTAGACCTTAAATTTATTTTATAAATGAAATTGACAAATTAAACAAGAGTGAGCGCGTTGAAGTCTTTTATATCGTTTACACATAAAAAACCGTAGCTGCTACGTCGTAGACGCATATTGATTTACCTTCTGCCTAAAAACTAAAAATATAAATTAATAACTAACGCGCTACATATTGTCATAATTGCTGGTGCCCGTGCCTTCGCCGGCGTTTTGTTGGGATATAAAATAGCCTATATCTTATTCTAGGACCCATACCAAACAGCCCAATCAGTTCATTAGTTTTTGCGTGAAAGAGGAACAAATATCCATGCATCCATACATACAAACTTTGACATATAAAATATTAGTAAAAGCATATTGTTCTTGTTATTGTTTCAATTAGCGAAGACCTCCTGCAAACTCATCGAGGATGGAGTTAGTTATAGATAGATAACTCTTTATTGTACCACACAAACACAAAATACATACAGAAGGAAAAGATGACATCAATGAAGTACAAAGGGCGGCCTTATCGCTTTGAGCGATCTCTTCCAGGCAACTTCTTTATTTTAGGAGTTTACTATAAATCCAGCTTAAATACATTTTTTCTTTGAGCACAAGTTTCATTTTACTTTGATCCCAAGTTCAACCATACTTAGGACCTCTCAGTAAGTACGACTATCTTTCCATATTATTTCAGTACAGTTTTTATTTCCTTATCGCTGATCTCTGTTTTAATGGCCCCATCCGTGGTCTGACTCGTTCACCCACGCGGGCACTCGCTGGCGCCAATTGTCAGATACGAACTATCGATATTCCACTCTCGAAGCTCTAACAATTTATATTCACCTGGTAATTAGATTTTTAAACGTCGTTTAACCGTTGTTTGTTTCTGTGATTTGTGTGTGAGATACACGAGTGGGATTGTGAGTGGTCTTGGCTTTGTTTTTCTATGATTTACTAGCTGCTGTCCGGGCCTTCGCCCGAGTTTTATCGGGATAAAGAATAGCCTATATTTTATTCCAGGTCCCAAACTATCATCATCAGCCCATACACGTCCACTGCTGGACATAGGCCTCCCCTATATGACGCCACGAATAGCGGTCCTGAGCCGCCTCCTACCTGTGACCGCTACGATGTCGTCGGTCCATCGATCGAGTGGATGTTCTCCCATGTAGGGGGGGTTTTGCCATAATTACCACGCTTGGCAGGAGGTCCCAAACTATAACCATACCAAATTTCAGCCTAATCGGTTCAGTAGTTTTTGCGTGAAAGAGTAGTAAATATCCATACTTACAAACTTTGACATTTATAATATTAGTAAGATAGGATGTATGTAAGGGGCATTTTATGGAAGCCCACACTTTTATGAAATTTGAAAAGACATGATTTGTTGGAGATGTGAATCTTGTTTTTATTTGGCATCTTTAGGGGAATTATGTAACAATTTGAATTTATAGCTAAACTAGTTTTTTCCCGTCTTCATATGCGCTTTTTAAGTAGCCTATGCCTTTTCCCGGGATACCGTTTACATCTTATCCGTCCAATGGTTGTCCGGAAGAGATCACTGTTAGTGATAAGGCCGCCGATTTTACCACTCTAGATATAGTTAGTATTAAGTTCTTGTATGAGTATTACATGTATTGATGGTGCAATAAAGAAATATTCTATTCTATCCCTGTCAAATTCATTAACATTTATTCAGCCGTTTAAGCTCTAAAAGGTAACAGATAGACAGACAGAATCACTTTTGCTTTTATTTAACAAGTAGTATATTCACAATACTTTTATTTTTCAGAACTGTCTATTTGGAATATGGTTTTTATCAACAGAGAAAACCAAGTTTGGTTATGCTTCACAAAAAGTTTTTGTAATAAAACTTTTGAAATTATCATGGTTATTTACAACACTAATGTTAATAACGGGATATTTACCATGATTTGAGTTTTGAGTTCTCCAATATTTCAGTCTCCAATAAAAAAAAATGAGTCTCCAATAAAATCGAACTCGCAGTGACTTCAGTTTTTGATCATGGCACATGCAAAAAAGTTTTTGTAAGTACAAAACGAAATTTCAGCAAATATTGATTAACCAAAAAGTTACTAGTAGGCATTAGTCAGACCTAATTGCGACTGACTTAATTTATCGATTACGGAATTGACATGAATCATAACCAACTTTAAGCCAACTCTGTACAAAGTTGTGAAACAGTATGATTAATTTTATAAAGCAGTTACTACACTGTGGGCAGAATACATTCGTCTTTATAGTTAGGCTGTGTTCTATTATTTTGGATGTTTTAAGTTAAACAAACTGAACTTCTTCGTATATGAAAATTTACAAATCATATCACAGATTATAGGTTAGCAACCCACCCCGCCTTCGCACGAGTGCAATGCTGATACTAAATTTTATGTAAACCTTCCACGTGAATTACTCTATCTATTAAAAAAAACCGCATCACAAACAGTGGAGTAGTTTTAAAGCTCTAACCATATACATATGTATAAGGACAGACAGACTGCGGGAAGCGATTTTGTTTTATACTATGTATGTAGTGATTAAATTTCAAAGGTCGTAAACTTATCTACCTACAAAAAAAATAAAAATACATAAATACGTTAAATACATACAATTTAAAACCCGGAAAGCCTGGGGACCTCACGGACCAAGAGTTTCGATTACAATGGGAACAAAGGCTTAGATTATTGGATCAACTTTCGATCAATAAACATCTATCTATTTCTGCTTAATCTTTAGATCTCAGAATTAGTAGGCTGAAGTGTCAGCGGACAGGTCATATAGCTTGCAGAATTGACAACCGCGCTGCTGGGGAGTAAAGGTTCTCGGGTGGCGGCCACGATGCAACACAAAACCACTATTTGAGGCGTCGTATGGGGGAGGACTATGTACTGCAGTGGACGTGTATGGGCTGAAGATAAATCTTTTGTAGTTTCTGTATTCAAAATATGTGGTACTAATATTTGACCACGTCTGTGACTTCTCTATGGCCGCGGCCTAAAGATTCATCATTATGACTAGGTCTCCATATTATATGATGGTTAATTGTGTGCTGCTTTCCATGTACTTCAGACTTAATTATGTTTATCATTATGGTTGCTTGCTTTCGCTGTTTATGTTACTTTCGCACTAAGACAATAATAAAATTAATGATGGAAGGAGTTTTCTTGAGTCATTCCCAACGTCTCGCATGAGATGTGCTCAGTTGCAACGTCTCAGGAAAAGTATTCCCAACGTCTCACGTAAATGCATCCAGTAGCAATGTCTCACGAAAAGTCAGAGCGTCGTGATTTATAATCTACATCATCTAGTATTTGTCTATTTTTTTCATTTCTGACATCCTTTGAGGGCAAAAGATGAAATAAGAATTGCATGGAAATTGGAGGTATGTACTCGTATATGGTAGAAGCTACGTAGGTGGGCGTCTCAGCAGGTTATAATCATAGACGTCCTGATTTAATATTATCTTTGAACCTTGAACTTCAATATTATGAGGTAGCTTAGCTATATACTAACTTTTGCCCGCGGCTTCACACGCATTTTTCCTAGATAAAACCGTAGCCTACATGTTAATCCATGTATAACTCTAGAACTACATCTACGCAAACATCAGCCTGATTTGTTAAGTTATTTTATCGTAAAGAGGTTAAAAACATCTAAACTTTTGCATTAGTGTGATGTGATATATGTATATTAACATTCTCCAAAATGTCTATCCGAAATACAAACAAAATCTAACAAAAAGTGATAAAAGTAAACAAACGTCTCAATAAAGCCACCCACACACACAAAGCCTACACACAAAAGCATATTGTTTGTATTCATACAATCTGGATGGAAGCCGTTATAAATTGCAAAAAGGCGATCCACGCTTTTGAGAAAGCGATTTTGTGAAATGCTTTACAATACAATACGCTGGCATTGTGTCGAGTTCTGGGAGGAACCCTGCATCTTTCTCTGGATTATACGTATCGTATATCTACTTGAGAACGGATCTCAATTTTGGAGGCAAAAATTGGTGAAAGGCATTATAAACTTTCTACCAACAGGAGGGCTTTAAAGTCGCGAACTACAAAGCTGAAATAAATTGTTTTGGTAGATTACGAAAGTGGAAAACAATTGCTTCTGTGTTGATCGATCCTGTACACCATTTTAGACTAATATCTCTGTTACAATATGTACACCATTCTAGATGTGAAGGTACTTATTACTCATAAAAATTCTAAATCATAATTAGCAATCGAATTTGGTAACTAATTTAGAATGAGTTCAAATAGAAAAGAGAAATTGTAGAGAAAAAATTGAGTGTAAGTTATGATAGGCGACACTATATTCCAAGTTGCCACCGATTGCAATCAAAAACCATACGATGTAATATATATGTAATATGTATATACAAAGGATTGGCTTGAGCTGATCGAGCTGATCTCGCTCTTGTGTACGCCTGTTTTTTCACCGGCCAACGGACCGAAATAAAAACTGAGTTGAGAAACCGCTCTCTAACCTTATAGCCTGGCTGCACGCTCAAACATTTGTGCATGCATGATTGCACAAACCAGTTTGCGCAAGCAAGATGAGCCCGGCCACACGTTCCATTTTGCTTGCGCAAACTGGTTTGAGCCCGACCATGCGCTCCAACTTGCTCGCACAAACTGTGTTTGTGCATGCATGTTTGCACAAATGGTTGAGCGTGTAGCAGGGCTATAACGTCCATCCGGCAGAATATATTATATTCATACAATTTTCTGTCCATTTTCTGGTGAAAAAAACGGACGTATCGCTTGTATAAGTCCGTTTTTTTGTTTGCTCTTAGTCCTAATAGTCAAACATAAACGAACAAGAAAGTCTCAAAGGCTTAGGCTTTATAAAATAACCTCTTTAATATATCAGACCCACAACGGTGTGACCTGTGACATGGAAGACGATCGAACCATAATGCAATATCCTGCCATCAAACGACTTTAACCAACTGTAATAAAGTTGAAGATTACAACTAAAGTTGCCTGCAATTTAATATAAAACGCAATAAGAGCATTCGATGAAGTCCTTTTTTGGTAGCACTCCACTGATTGCATCGTGGGGAGTAATGACACAACTTGTAAAAGAACAGCTAGTGCAGTTACAATAAATAAGACGCTGAAGTGTAAGCAACATGGTCGTGTTCACTGTAACTATTCATTGGAATTGACATTTTTTATAAAAAAAAAATTAGATTGGTAAAGTGTCTACTTATCTACACATGGACATAGGTAACAGCTCAAGCCAGATCCTACTTCTTTATTTTTTTATGTGTTTGGGTAGACAATAATATAATTTGATTTTATTGGAAAAACTAACAACTGAATTCAAATTCCTACTACTAATAGTTTTTTGGGACAAATACGAATCCTTTGGAAATAAAAGTTTTATAACTCTGGGATTTTTTCTACACAGTAGCGAAATAATTGTTTTTCATAAGAAATTTACGAACATACATGAAAAATACCTACAGCCGAACCTCCTCCTCCTTTTTTCGAAGTCGATTAAAAATAAAATAAATAAAGTACGTATTAATTCATTAACGCATTTTCCTACTATTAATGGTATTTCAAGGAGTAGGCTGTTGGTAGGGTAGATACGCAATAACTTGTATCGTGTTTTCTGGAAGTTGCTTGATAAATATTTTGTTCGTAGATAGAAAATTTGTCATGGTGCTGATAAATAGTATAATTCGGTACGCTATAATACTTTATTATTTATTAAAGATTTGTTATCGGGTATTTATCGCGAGGGGAAAATATAACAAAAGGTACGCGATAAATACCCGATCTTTAATTATGTCAACAAATCGCGAAAGTTGAAAAAGTTTTATTATTTATGTTTGTATTTATGTATTCTTAAGTATCTAATAGTGTAAGTAGTATAATTTATTAATTATAATTACGCCGCGGCGTACGAATAACGACCCCTCCAACTCAACCCGTGGATGTCGTAAAAGCCGACTAAGGGGACCTACCAGAGGAAGGGCAGCAGCTTCCGTCTGAGTATTTTTTAAACACCAACACTGCGATCACCAATCCGCCTGCCAAGCGTGGTGATTATGGCAAATCCCCCCCTACATGGGAGACCATCCACTCGATGGACCGACGACATCGTAGCGGTCGCAGGGAGTTGATGGATGGAGGCGGCTCAGGACCGCTATTTGTGGCGTCGTACGGGGGAGGCCTATGTCCAGCAGTGTATGGGCTGATGATGATGATGATAATTTATTACGTCTAAATGTGTTTTTTATTTTAATGGTAAACACACGAATGATTAATTATATATATTTTGTATGTTTCTTGTAATTCTCGATATCTAGCACTACCTTAAATTGTTGTCCACACTACCCAAAGGTTAGCAGATAGAGAATGCTATCCAGCATTATGTTCGCCTATGTACAACTTTTGTGCAATAAAGTATATTCTATTTATCTATAAATTGTAAGTTTGTTAAAATAAACTTTAAATTCTGTAAGAAAGATGCTATATCCGTCTCCCCAGCATTTAGAATAATATTTATGCATTTCTTTTTGAGAAATATTAGGGTGAGGTCACTACTTAATTCAAATGTTCAGACTATAGTTATAGACAGACAATGGGACTTTTTCAATTTATAATAATTTAATCTGTCCCACCGACAGAAAAAGGGGGATAAATAAAATAAAATAATCTTTATTGAAAACAAATATACATAGCACTTATAAAATGAAGCCCTGACTCCTAAACTAGGGTTACCTGTGTGTCAGGAGTCAGTTCCTTCCCAGATATTGAACGATTATTTAGTTTATCAATAGAGAGATATAAATAGATAATTATAAATAAAGAAACGTTACTGCAAAACTTTAATTGGAGAACTAAAATTGATTTTTGTTGTTGATATTATTTTATACAAACAGAATTAGATTTTGTGTGTTTGAGTGGTGGATCTCCCGAGGACACCAGTCTCTTGAGAGTCTGGGCAACCAGAGACCCAATGAGTAATGTGTGTTAGTGTATGTGTTGAGTGCTTGTTTTTATGTCATTGTGTATGCGTGTGTGTGTAAGATGGGTGTGTGTTTTTATTATTATTATTTTTTATATTATTTTGCCACAACCAATAAATTTTCAATACATCGAACGTTTTTACCAACAGTACCCCTAGGGGGACAGAGCAGGACAGAGCAGCCGATAGGAATAAGTCACATCGGGGCTGACATCCAGAGAGCGTTGAGAGCGTTGAGTGTGTTGAGTAAGTACTCAAGGGATAGAATGGATGCTTTAAGGAGGGAAGAATGTCGAGTGTTAGGTGTAAATGTGAGGGGATATAAGGAGAGAGGAAGCCCGAAGAAAAGATGGATGGATTTTGTGCAAAAAGACATGGATAAGAAAGATGTGAGTACGGAGATGATGGCTGATAGAGGAGAGTGGAAGATAAATACAAGTTGTGCCGACCCCACCAAGCATGAGATAAGGACTGGAAGAAAACGACTGCTGCTATTCAAGTCTATTATATAATCCACGGACTTATTTTATTTTTGAGTATTTAAGTTTGTCTTTATTGAAAAAGAAAATAACAATCAAATAATATAAACAAATTAAACTAGTATTTACAATTGAAACAATTGAGCTAACTGCAGACTGTTGCAAACAATCAGAATAATATTGGTCGGAATAATATTTAAGTTTGTGTTTTTTATAATGAATAAAATAAAAATAAATAAATAAATAAAATGATCCTTGAAGTGAACTAGCTGAAAATTTAACTAGTAATGACTTAATACAACGCTTTCATGGAAATTGTATGCTATTACAGGTCACGATGTCCAAGAATCGTTAAGGACTCATCAAATTATATTAAATGCTGTGTTTGTTTATGACTTCGTAAAACATTTTTATATTCTGTGTAGGTCAATATTTTCAACATATTATACCTCATTTAACCCTGTTTTAGGTTAGAATCACTGAATACGTAAGAAATGAGACTGGCTTTCTGTCCCTATCTATTATACAAATGACATAAAGTCTTTATTGACAAAGAAAATAACAATCAAATAATATAAAGAAATTAAACTAGTATTTACAATTGAAACAATTGAGCTAACTGCAGACTGTTGCAGACAATCTACAGATAGCTCAACTGGTCCATATCAATACCAGTCGGAAGCGTCCCCAAGACGCTGGCTGCATTGCCCCGCTGTATGGCAATGCTAATGTTCGACAACAGTACCGCACTGGCATTGATGAGGCGCGCAACACCTTGCACCCAACCGAAGGCATGTTGCTATACGGAGTTACGGGATCCAATAGAGTGCCAGTATTAGATGAAGGAAGTGCTTGCAACCAATGTCCTGACTCCCATTTAGAAACGGCCAGGAGACGGGCACGATCTGCAGAGCTGGAGCACGTTTGTAACAAACAATTCCGTGTCAACTCACACAGAGGCCCGTCTCATTGCCGTTGGGACAAAAGAGATTTTGGGGGAGCAGCATCAGGGCAAGCACTATGCCAAGCCATTCGAGCCTCGTCTAAAAACGAAATTTTGAATGAATTTCCAGGTGAGACCAAAGACGGCTTTAAAATGTTTTCCACTAAAGAACTAGTGCTGTAGACAGACGACAAGAACGCTGGCAGGGCGACACTTGTAATTTTGCGGATACCTAAGGCTCCCAATTTGACAGGCAGGGAGGCCTGCGACCATGCCTTGTCCACGAAACAGATCTTCAAAACCGATGATAAAGTATTCTTTATTATGTTGTCTAAGCCTTCTAAGAGCTCGCTGTGTTTCCACAGTTGACAACATCTCAAAGAATACGTAAATTTAGGTACAAACAAGCAAAACCGAATAATTGTAAAAGCCATATGGCTATTAATTTTGAGAAATCTGTCCGAGGTTTTGTTGAAATTTCGAATTTTCTCATCTACAAATGATTGAAAAGACTCATCAAAAATTGGTGAACCAAGGAGGCGAAGTGAACATTTATCTACAACTGTAATGTTGGGAGCCAAACTATTGAATTTTATTATGATATTGTTTTTGTCTACACAAGAGTCCGAAATAAAAAGCTCGCACTTTGAAAAATGTAGGTCTAAACCTATTTGCTGAAATTCATCTGTAATGATTTTTAGATCATTAAAAACTGTGTCCACGTCTCCCCCTTATACAAATCCTACCCTACTAATTTTATAAAGGCAAAAGTTTGTGCCGTTGTGAAAATCTTGGGCCAAAGGCAACACCAAAATTACGAAATGGATCTAGCTGAAATTTTGCACACTTGGAATATAGATGTACTAGCTGCTGTTCGCGTCTTCGCCCGCCTTTGATCGGATAAAAAATAGACTATATGTTATTCGAGGTCCCAAAACTATACCCATACCAAATTTCATCCCAATCAGTTAGTTTTTGCGTGAAAGAGTAACAAATATCCATACATCCATCCTTAAAAACTTTGACATTTATAATATTAGTGACTTGGAATATAGAGGTATAAGTACATACATATGTTAGTAATATATACATATGTAGGTTAATTTTTATTCCAAATACTCGTGAGAAGCTGTGTACAGAAGCTATTGAAGAAATAAGAACAACCAGAAACCCAGAAATCCTAATCTACTCTGAAACAAAAGCCGTATAAAGTTATACGCAAGATAACAAGCCTCCGCAAATGTAACAGCTACTGTCAAGTTGTGAACTTAAATCCACCATTAATATGAGCCTTAGCTATATTTGAACATCTCTTAGTTAATTAAGACAGTCGGTTTACCTTATCCAAGTATTGCAGCATCTAAATGTTCAAAGTTTGCGGCAAGTTATCTCTAAAGTTACGCAATCTACGGTAGGACGTGGACGGACCGATCTCTGAAAATGGCTCTGTAAGTGGCCTGAAGCAGTGTCTGTTCCCCAAAACGTTGTTATGAAAATCCCTTCTGCATAATGAGAGGTTTGCGCCGACAGGCGGACCCTTGACCAATCCCGCTCCGAAATCGCTCGATTCAGCACCCGAAAACAGATTTATTGAATGGCATAAATTAAGATAAAGGGATACTGATGGTACGACGGGTCTTCTTTACATTGAGATTGTAGAAAAGACAGACAATAAAGAGGAAGACAAATACGTTCCGAATTGGTTTCCAGGGAACCGACTCTATGACTTCGACAGATTTCAGATTTCAATCTATTTCTTTGGGCTTACAAAATAAGCAAATAGACATGTTAAATATTTAAACATACTATATACCGCTTTAAATATAGTCAGTATCAGCCCGTATACGTCCACTGCTGAACATAGGCCTCGCATAGCGGTTCTGAGCCACCTCCATCCAACGACTCTCTGCGATCGCTACGATGTCGTCGGTCCATCGAGTGGGAGGTTTTCCCACACTTCGTTTCGCATTGAATCGCAGTCGTCACTCGAGAACCTTTACTCCCCAACGGTTATAGTAATTTTAAATATAGTAATTATTATCAATTAAGAAATAAGGTATTAGACGATCAATTCACCTACTTATACTATGTACAACATTCACAGCAATCGTAAACGGCGGCGTTGCCGTTTGCTAAGCTACCGTAAATACCCGACTGCCCCTACCCTATAGCTCACAGACTGATGCAAATTACAAAACAAAACCACCCATTTCAATGATACCAGCTGATACAAAATAGGAATGTAATGTTCCATGTATTCAACCACACGCCACCAACATTACAAGCAAATGCTGCCCAAACAGAAACTTTAAAATGCAATCTTTGCAAAGTGAAAGATTAATGGGAGAAACGCTTAAACGGTAGTGGGTGACGGTGCCAAAAATCCCCTCCACTCATGTGCAGGCTAACAAAAACGTTTCTGTGGAGAATCCCCTTCATTAACAGAGAGACGTTACGCTTGTAACACACGTAGGAATCGCTGCAGGGAAAGTACTGAAATTTATTGCTTTCTCCTTCTTGGTAAATTGCGGAAAGCTTGCGGGGATCCTAAAATAAAAATCAGTCGAAATAAGGCAGCCAAGAAACAATGGCTGTCTGTCTCAAGAATAACTTTCGTGTTTGAATAGTAGACCAAGATCTTCAATTCGAGACAAAGCTCGTAGAACGTCAAACGTTACAACAGAAGTTTGGTACCTTAAGTTTTCTCAGAGAAGGTGTTAAGGCTCTAATCCCCTAACCAGCAAGCTCATAGCAAGCTTTGAACCCAGCTGTGCCTGTGTGCGACAAGCTTTACAATGTGGAAATTAGTGAGCGTTAGTTTGAGGTGCTCGCAAGAGGGCGGTGCAAGTCATTATGCGGACGATCATTGAATTAATTACGACGGTCGGAAGTGTTCCGACCCCGCTCTTCTCAGCTTTACCACAATGCACGCCTCTGCTGAATACAGTTTATGGTTCTGCAACCAAATGAGAAACCCTTATGCTCCTAATTTTCAAGAAGGACATCTCTCCGACTAATGTGTATTATGTAGACTTGATATACTTAATATGTCCAACTTACACATAGCAAAATTATGTAAGCTGGAAATCACAATGTTTTTTTATGATCTAGCCTAGATAGACAATCGATACAGAAGATTTACCTACATCAATTGATTTGTAAAACATAAAAAGAGCTAAAATGACTACTTATTACCGGAATATCAGTCTAATAATCCTACTATTGGTGGAAGAATCATAAAATAGAGTATTGTTGTCAACGGAACCCTTCATCTATAAGCTATCGCACACACTTGCCTAGTTTTTTCAACCATTTTTAATTTAACAGCGTACTTATTTTAGTTATTCACACTTTTTTCAACTTATTCATGGGAAAACAATGTAAATTTAAATAGGTGTCCATTTAGAGATAAAGCTATGCAATTTATAAAGTTGGTGCCAAGCAGTTAGTAAGTCTTTATCTTTTTATTCTAAAACTCCCAAAGCAGTTATAAATGTTAATAAAATTTAGCAAGTTTATACGACGTCATTGTTAAGCAAAATCGCATTCAAACGATTTAATCTAAAATCGCCAACAAAGAAACTTTTCAACGGGTATTTGTGGATACCGAGAAAGTGTTAGAACGAAATTGCGAATTGATTGTCGTGATCCACCGCCGAGTTTGCATGTTACTCTAGATAAGGGCTGTTACTACAGAATTTACACCTTACCAGAACTTGTAGCAATAATAGAGCTTAAAGACACTATGTACGGTTCCATTTAGCTTTTTAGAATCTATAAACGAAAAAAGTTATAGATGCACATGCAATCCTTATCAAGAGGCAGTGTGACAAGGCTCATTTTAGATTGCAATTCGATTTAAGCTGACACAGACCTACGTACATTACTAGTTTGAACACTATTGAGCCTAGTCAGTGTTAACTGGAACATTATGTAAACCAGCGATGAGTTGCAAAACTATTCTTAAGCGGAATTTGAAATCTTTTGGTAATCGATTTTCTAAAACACGGCATGGTGGCGAAAATGCTAGTAATATCAATAATGGGTATTTTTGGGCAACTGTTTTTGTCGATGAAGATTTTTGGAATCTACGTTTGGGCATTCCAGGTGTTGCTGTGTGGAAAGTAACAAACAAGTTTCCCTGGGAGGAAGTGGCTAAAAGTGTTATGAAGTACTATAATAATCTCCCAACGCCTCGAAACTCAATGTTTTATAACTAACCGATGTTTTATCCTAAACTCACCAACGCTTAAAAACATTGCCAAACAAAAATAGCTTTTCATAAACCCTTATAAGGTACAGCATTGCGAAACTACAACTCATACCATCCTGCGGGCTACATGCACTGGAGCCTCGTATGTTACCATGTTTCGGTGACAGCGTTAATCGCAGGTTCTCTTACATAATGCCATACCGTTGGCTAACGGGGTTACGGGTCCTGGATCACTCCACAACCAGAGGCAATATTTAAAATTTGATTGGCGAACCATTACTAATTTTGATTGGTTTATGATAGGTTTTATATATTCTGCATAGGTACTGCATACAATGGGTGGTGAACGTGGTGAAACGTTAGGTAAAATGCGGACATCAAATATTATTGTTAAACTCTATTATGACCAAGATGTGGCACAACATTTTAGTACCCTTTAAAAGTTCTAGCTCAAACTGTTATGTTTTCCATGAAGATAAATTACATGGTTTATATTCCATGTTTTATTCTAAACTTATATTTATTTTAAAGTTATAATTTTCAATCACATCCTTTGCAAAACCATGAACACTTCAGTAAACATTGATTTGCTGCATCCGCAACGCAATCTAGTCCAGTAAAAAAAAACCTCCTTGGTTACGTGGACTTGGCTGGCTCAGGGAATCGAATTAGGTCGGGCGCGATCGTATCGTCGCGCCCGTCGTCGTCCACCCGATAACAACGTCTGCAGATAGCTACTGAAGAGAAGCTCGACCGGGGCAATACTCATCTTATTTACCTTAGTATTGAAATATTCTAGAAAGAAATAAGGTGATAGGAATTGAAATGTAAAAGGGGCTGAGGAGAGGTGGTGCCGCAATCAAAATATCACTTTGTCATTGTTTAATTTTAACAATTTGACCTTTTCTGAGTGTACATTTATTGTATTTACATGAAATAAAATTCAAGTGTTTTTTGCGATCCTAATACATACAATGTGAGAGGTTTTAAATATTTCACTTAGAATGGAAACGTTACATACGTTATTTACGGAAATGAAGAATTTTTGACTTTTGGTATTATTCCATGAGCCTCTTGACTTTACGACAACTCTACCAACTGCAAATAGATACACTCCATTACAAAAACACCAAATACAAAGACATGCCGAGAATCACAGAAGTACAGTTTTCAATAAATAAATATATTCTTTATTAGGTATCTACTCTTCATTTAATGACTCCTTGAATAGTACACGGAAAGGTTTTCCGTGTCCGTGCCTTATCTACGCTTTTCTCATTTAAATAAAATCGAGGCAGCCACTTGATGACGTGTTTTGCTTCAAATTTGCATATTTGTTTGCTGGGGTTTCTGTGTAGTTATTTTACGGTGGAAATTTTTAATAGAAAGAAAATAGAGTTTCTAATTTGTTGTTTCCACGCTGGTTATTGGATTTCACGTACGAGTGTTGCACTGATGACTCTATGATGCTATGGTAGTAGACCAGGATTTCATTATTCTTAGTAATTTGCGTGATTATCTCTTTGGGGCAGTCAAAACCGTTTTCTAGGAGAACGGAAAATTACAAGCTATACTTATATAAACGCCATGTGAAAGTCATATTTTTGCAAAATATTAGAAATAAAAAATATTTAGTACCTAAAAATTCCGCGTATAAACTTCTCTGATAGTATCCATCAAAGTAAGTCAACTAGTTTCGTCTCTCCACGAGACATCATCAGGACACCACAACACTCGACATTGACACTGAGATTGCACAGCAACACTGACAGAGTCCAGCTAGTGATGTCGCCTCTCCGAGATCCTCGCGCAAAGTTACGGCTTAATCTATTATTTACTAGCTGCTGCCCGCGCCTTCGCACGCGTTTTATCGGGATAAAAAATAGCCTATATTTTATTTCAGGTCCCAAACTATTCCCATACCTAATTTCAGCCTCAGCCTCAGCCAATATCCATCCATACATCCCTACAAACTTTGATATTTATAATATTATATTATAGTAGGATAGGATAGGGTGTCATATTTTTGGTCAATTTCTTATACCTACCACCTCTTTTATTTTACTTTGATAAGAATAAGTTGATAATATATCAGTGGTAATTAAACTAAAACACGCATAGGTCTTTCACAAGAGTTTTTTTGTCTTGGCTACAGCAATAAATACATTGATACGATTTAAATTACGGTAGTATCTTGTAGCTAAAGATAGAGACACCTGGAAATCTCTTAAGGAGGTCTTCACCTTCGATCAGAGGGGTTCTTGAGAAAAGGAATATACCTACCCCAAGTGCTAAAACTTATAAACCTAGTTTTTTAAGAAACCCTAGATAAATAGGTTCATGTTTTTTAAAGTTTTTTTTGTAATTAAGGTTCAAGAAATAAAAGGCTTTTTATTCTTTTTTTATTTTTGTTTATTTATTATAGTATCTTGTACACAGCGTGGCATCGGAGAAAATAGTGTTTTCCAAGCACTCGGCAATAGGGTAGCGAGTGAATGACTCGATCAATTTAGCTACCAGGCAACCCGTTATATCGAAACACTTGGCCACCATGATTGAATTGAAACGAATTCAAAACGGTTCTATGTTTTTACCGGCTGACTACTGACAGTTTTAATATTTTTACGCAGACAAAGTATAGCAATTTTCTAAAAAGCAGTTATGTAGAGGAGTTTTTAAGAAACTTCGCAAACACAATTTTTCAGGCTGATAGTGACACCTGTTTTAGATTGAATTATTGTATTAACTAGATTTCTATTTATATAGGCACCATCAACTTGTATTGTCTGTTGCAAGATCGGTATGACTTTTTAGTATGATGTGCAAACCTGTACTTAACATTTTTCTAACATTTGAATTTTAAACATTTTTAACAATTTGGTTAAAAAGTAGAAAACAATTAAATAGTTAACTTGATTTCCGTAAGCTTGCATGTCTATATTAAGCTGTTCTCAGTTGAGAGGCTACTATGTAGTACGTAAGTATCCTACGTATATTTAAGACATATTATGATATAATGTAAGATAATTCTTACATAAGTCATAATAACTAATAAGTCTTAAATATAATTAACTTATATTATGATACCTAAATTTGGGGGTGGTACTTTAGTGTACCTGCCTACTCTACTACACTACCTACTCTACTCATTCTTGCCAGACAACTCTATTACAAATTGTTTCAAAAATGTTTCAAAATGGTATGTTTTTTAAAATCATCTTTAAGCTACATTGATAGAACCTAAATTCCTTTCCCAGCCCCTAGTTCCGGATTTGTCCTCATCCAATCCCTACTCGCACTGGACAAGTGCTATATAAATATCTAACGGGATTAGGGGATTTCGAAAAGGAAATTGTCTTTGAGCATCAAGAATATAGTTTTATGTTGGTGGAGGAATAAACTTATCGTATCCGTCGGTGCTTATAAGTGTTGGAGCTCGACCTGGATTTACTTTAGAATGAATGTTTATATGACAGTTCTCACGGATTGTATGAAATGCAAGCCATGTTTAGTTCAGAGTTTTATGCTTTTTTTGTTGTACTGTAGTAAACGGTGACAAAACAAAGTTAACAAAACGTTTTCGGCTACCTACAATATTTAGTATAACTACACTGAAACGTCCCACCAACCCCGCGGCTAGCTTTGTGTAGACTTTATGACAGATTTGTAGGAACGTTACGTCGTTACGAAATACTTAAAATATTATGTATTGATCCCATTACAGGTTGAACGTAATATGTAAGAAGATTATTATCCTTAAAATATTAACCGTACCATCCCTTTTATATTTGAAATTGTTATTTTTGTAAAGTCCAAGCAAGAGCTCTACCAAAAATCTGCTCATTCGCGGAGCAGGCGTGACCTGAGCCGCCTTTACTCAAAAGGTGGCAACACAGCTCTATACTGTAAAAACTTTTGTGGATTAACCCCAAAAATATTTAATAAATTACCAGCTGCTCTACGAGAGTTAAGCCTAGTTCAAGCAAAAATTATTTAAGGTACCGACATTAAAATGCTAATATCATATTAAAGAATTTACTTATATATATATATATTTTTATTCACGGACTGTAACATAAAAATTTTGTAAGTTTTTATATGTATCTAATATTATAATTTGACATTATACCTAAATTTGTTATTTCTTTGGAACAATGTTATTTTATTTACGGATAATATGACATTATTTTAATTTATTTTTCTGATCTGCATGTCTTTATTAGTTATTTTACTATATAATTTTGCACACCAAAGCTGTTTAGCTGGTAAGTCATCGCAAGGGACATTTAAAATAAGCATACCAACTTGTAACCCGTTGTCTTCAAATAAATGATTTGATTTGATTTAAAGAAGTAGATTATGCACATAGGACATGAAGTAGTTTACTACGTCACGGACATCATTAAATCCCGAGCGCAACTCAGAATTCCTGAATAACTCACGAGCGAAGCGAGGAAGTTTATTATTCCCATGCAAATAATGAGTTTGAATTTGGAAACTCAAAATGTGTATGGAAATGTTGACCAAAGAGACTCGAACTAACAGATCTCATTCGATTTGTTTGTATCTATCTAGTAAAACCTTCACCTTTTTCAGCTAACAGGGCCATAATCACTTGCTTTTTGTTCAGATACATTATGTTTAAAGTGCTTTCTACCAGCATAGAGTGTATAAATTAATTTTCGTCGTAGGTAAAATATCACTAGTATCGCCAATATCATGTATGACGTCCATAAAAAAGTTTAAAATCTTAAAACATATTTTTCAAGTGTGTAGCTTACACGACCTAATTTTTGCTCAAGCAAGCAAGTAGCGCGCCAAGTTTCCGTTACCTAATTAACTAAGCCTGTGCACTTAAGGAGGCTGACTTCGTTATGAGACCTAAAAGCAAAATATTAGACATGCGGCTGAGTAAAAATTAAGGTGGTGCTGCTTCCGCCTAGATATGAGTTATTCCCAATGTCTCACTTAAGACGCGTCTATTCCGAACGTCTCATGTGACATATAGCAATTCGCAGCATCTCACGTGAAATGTACCTATTTCCAGCGTCTCTCGTTTCATGAGAGTCAGAGCATCGTATTTTGCAAAACACGATGGTTCTTCTGAAATCAACGAGCAAACATAAACACATATACCTACAGCCAAACATCCTCGTTTTTCAGTCTGTTTATAAATGGTAGGTACGTTCTACTAGTCATACGTAAATAGCCCTTTATATGCTTAGTCGGCGTTATCCATAAGGGTTCGACCACTAGGGTGATGGCGGTAACGTGAGTATTATTCGCCCGCTCTTAATTTAAATAATCAATGAGTTATTATTAGCGTGCGTGAGGGTGATATTGCCGTTTTTAATCCGGGATTATTTTTATGAAAACTGACCTGGATTGTAGAGCGCTACTAATTTAAAATTATATTAAACTAGCTGCTGCCCGCGGCTTCGCTCACACTTTTTATGTAGTCTATGTCCGTCCCCGGGATACCATCTAACTCCCTGCCCCATTTCATCCGTTCAGCCGTTTAGGCGTGAAATGGTAACAGACATACAGACTTACTTTCTTTTAATATTATATAGTAGGATATAATTTTAATTTTGTAGTGCTCTACTTGCGTGCTATTTGAATAGTACACTCAACTCCAAAATTTTGGAGTTGACTGTACTCCTACTCAAATACTCGAACGCTGATTTATTTGATGACAAGTGTTTGGAAATTGAGAAAAGTTTTATAAATTTTGCCATTATTTTTTTTTTATTTCACACCACCCAACAACAGGCTTTGTCGCTGACCGACCAGATCTCCTAACTGATATAATTTTTACAATATTTTGCAAACAAAAAAACTAAACTAAAAAAATAACTTTAAACAAACTTGTAAATTTTGTGAGCTTCTTTAGACATTGGATTGGACAACATTTTATCCCCCTAGAAATGTGAAGTTCGAATTAAACGCGAGTCAAACCGCGGGTAAAATCGCGGGATGACAACCATTATTAAAAAAAAAACACATGAAAGCATTTGACATGAGTGGACCATTGATTAGCGTCTAAAAATCCGCCGGTTATTGAATTTGAATTTTTAGCTGCCTACACTTTTCAACTTATGAATGTATGTATAAATACTTAATACGTAAGATTGAGCCAATAGTATTTGTGTTTTATGTCTTACGGTGGACCTATGTCCAGCAGTGGACGTGTATGGGCTGATGATGATGATGATGATGTCTTACATTTATCACTCAAGGAACTATCCATCCATACCTACTTATATAAATAAATAATGCTCGGAGATCCACACAGCATCGTCTAGCTCAAAGCTAAGCAGAGCTTGTGATATAGGGGATATAGTGATATAGATAGGGGTACTACATAGATGACTGTTATACATAATACAATTCTCTTTAATTCCCTTTAATTCTTTATTGTACACAATAATACATTTTATCAACTTATCTAAAAATATTATGTACATAGGCGAGCTTAACCCTGAAAAGAGTACACAATACATAGATAGATATTTTTTATTATACATAGAAACACCTGGAACAAATATATGCAGATCGTACAAGCATTTGTCCCAAAGAGAATCGAACCCACAAAAGCGTTGCATCGGACCTTCGCCCGCCGCGCCACGTCGGTCGTTAGATATTCGGTGTCTACAATAAACAATACACAGTTTGTTTACATTTTAACTAAATACTTATATAATACTAGCTGCTGCCCGCGGCTTTACATGCGCTTTTCATGTACCCTATGTCCGTCCCCAGGATACCATCTACCTCTCTGCCAAATTTCATTTAGATCCGTTCAGCCGTTTAGGCGTTAAAAGGTAGGTAAGTTACAGACAGATAGACAGAATTACTTTCAAATTTATAATATTATAGTAGGATTTTTTGTAATTTAAAGGAACTGTGTAATATTTTCCCTCTAAGACACAAATGACAACGGCCATAAACCCCGCTCCATCGCTATGAGGCAAGTTTTCATCGGACTTTGAGGGGAGTTTCATAAATAGGTTCTTCCGTGCCCCTATGAATTAGTGGTGACCTCATTAACCTATATGAGTCTTGTTCATAATACTTGCAGCGCCCTGTTGGTGTTTACAAGATATTTATTGAATTATTACAGTAACTCGGTAAACCTATAGGGTTTTGTCGACTACTGATAAATGTTGCAGTGTTATTCCTTACCCTAAAAAAAGAGTGTCAAGTTCACTCTTTCTGTGCAAAAATCATTATGTACGAAAATCTTCCACATGTTGTCGTGTGGAAGATTTTCGTACATAAAGATTTTGTACAGAAAGATTGATACTTGACACTCTTTTCCAGTACAAAGTTCTTCCTTCTGGTAAGTATGGGCATACCTAAAGTTATACTCGGGTCTAAATATTTTGTGTAAACAAAGACGTTGCAGAACCAAAGAAGTATTGGTATAAAATATTTAACAACCCTGGCTGGTATTATCGGTCCAAATGACAAAAGTTCGAAATGAAAAGCTTGGACTTGGGAATGCTTTCATTCTCGTTTTCGAATTCAAATGTGCACATGTTTGCTAAAAATGAACATTGTTGAAGTTTTTGTTTACAGTTGTCTTGATGTTTTCTGTTACCTATTGTGGTTACCAGTTGTTGATAAGTTTTCATGTCTATGTTTACAAATAATATTCTAGATTGGAGTACCTACAGACAGCAAATAATTGAAAATAGGTAAGTAGTGAATCTCAGGCTACCTTTGGTAGGTTAGGCAAGCTTACAAAACGATGGAAGATAAAACACGTTCCACGACTTTGTAAGAAGTGAGAAAATATTTTCTTAAAATCTTCAAGTCCAGGTTTGGCCTGTTAAGTTTAGATAACCTAGTTCTATTCAGTTATAGCTGGCATGTGTTAGAGAGTATTATCTTTAATAGCAGATTTTTTCGACCATCATGAACGATGGAGTAATCCAACATTTTATATAGAAAACTGTCTATAAGATCAATTAATAACGATATATTATATTAAAATATATATAAAAATTAATCCCTATTTCTCCTGATTCGGCTATAACTTGAGAATGGCATTACCGATTTCAATCATGTATTTTTTTTAATGTTTTCTAAGAAACTGTAGAAGGATCTTACTTTAAAAAAAAATTAAGATTGCCTAAAAGGTAAGGAAATTTAAGAAAACTTAACGACTACCTTTATTTTAGACTTTTTTGACGTAAACTTAGCCCCAGCATTATATCCTCTTTGATAAGCACATTTGAAATAACTGTCAGTTGAAGCAGTTGAAGTTTGAATTGAATAACAACGTCAGTCGGGACAGCTAGTTAAATATAAATTCTTCTAACCGGAACCTCACCTTTTTTTGACTTTATGTGATGATAAGCCCTACCGCCTCCCAACAGCAAGTCGAGGTTAGCATCACTTATCCCCTCATATCTTCACACGTCTCTCTCGCCATGAAAATGAAAGGGCTACGGGCTGTAGTCAGCTAATAGAGCGACACCCACATGGCCCAGCAATAAAATCTCAACCGTCACGTGACGGTATTTCACGTGACAATAAGTTACGTGAGGAAACGTGAAAGAGCTACGGTGACAATGTAGCGGAGCCTTTTGTGCCAAAATTATTTTCAAAAAGTCACAAGCACGTTTTCCTCTTTTTTTTTTCAGCAGCTTTTTTGACCTAATAATTTAAATATATGTATGAGCTAACTCCTCTTAATAAATACTAAAAAAATTCGTGGCCAAGTGCAACTCAACTCGTCTATGGAGGGTTCCGTATCATCGTACAAATCTATTTCGCAAAAGGAACCTTAAAAACAAATAAAAAAAAAACTAAAAAAGTCGACATGACACGGACACCCATCCGCATCCGACGAAACTTCGCTGATCGGTACACAATTTGGAATGGACGTTGGAACCTTTTTTATAATTTTTTTATTATTTGTTATTTTAGCCGCTAGAAAAATATACATCCGCGTACGGAACCCTAAATGTGGAGGTTATTTTGAGTCCTCATTAATGTAGCAAGGCTTTACAAAATCACAAGCTAGTAGCTACCAAAAGTGACAACACTTCACCTTTTGTAATATGGATTTCCGTCTGATGATAATAAAGTTGAAGTTATTCAAATCGATATGCAAGGGGCGTCGTACAGACCCTGGGCACACATGTTCTAGGGCTCTTTCTAACGTGTCGCTGATTCCGCCCAAGCAGTAAACTGCACATGTTACTGCGGCCGGTTCGTCCTAGGATGCTCAGAATAGCTGGTTGCCGAATATGATATTACATACCTTGGCTACTTTTTAGTAGCCACGAAAATCAGACTCGAAACTGCCCAAGGGCATGAATGTTAAAAAAAAATTGGACACAACAATTTAAAAATTAAGCTAGTAGGTATATAATTGTAGGTGAGTTGTCGGAAGTTATATGCAGAAAAATAAAATCAATGCTACACGTAGCGTGTGCAAAAGTCATAGGTTAGACAAAATTTGACGAGAACAATTATTGTTCTTAGATCATTATCTTAGATTCCTTGTCTTGCTAAGCATGCCTAGCCAATTTGAAAAAGGCTGCGGTTCACTTCACTCGCCGATACTTATTTTGTATTTGCCATCGCAAACTCACAAGAATTTTAAAAGCTCGCTCCGCTCGCTGTGTAGTTTGTGACCACCCGAAAAAGTAACAAAAATTTCGGCGGCTCGCCGTTATTCATAGGCATAATTTTATCTGCCTCAGCTGTTTTAAACATTTTTGGGGCTCGCTTTCGTTTCTTTTTTCATAGGAACTCTTGCTTTCTCCAAAAATACAAATTAATCTCAAAAAATGTCGAAGCTCGCTCCGTTCGCCGTTACTTATACTTGCTATTATTAGGGTTACGGGTCAACCCCCAACCCGCTTTACAGTACTTTTGTTTTGGGGTATTCTATGGGGGGATGGGTGCTTCGTCGGAAAAGAAAATTATATACGGCAAGAATCACTTAGCTTGTGCTGCTCGCCTAATGGAAAACTCAGTTTAAAACGCTTGCATCATACTTTAAATTCCAGTTTTCGCTCAGGTGTACCCACTATCTTGCTCTCACTGTGGCATCATGTGTCTCGATCCCTCATGGACGGTATTCGCAGTAAACCGTCGATAAATACGCCGCAAAATTATTCGATTACACGATTGGGATTTGGGGACTCGGACGTGCAATTCGATTTTCGGAAGGCTTTGTACGTACCACATCATTATTGTTGGTCCCTTTCTGCAGCTCTTTTGACTGCAATTTTCAATTAAATACTTTATTCAAATAACGAGGTAGGCATCTGAGGCTATAGCATGAGATTTGCATTGTGTACGAAAACTGTATATGAATTAAAGGAGGTGACAATCGATGTGGCGCGGCAGGCGAAGGTCCTCCTGCGACGTAGGAGGTTGCGGGTTCGATTTCCGCCTTGGGACAAATGTTTGTACGATCTACGTTTGATTCGGGTGTTCTGGGTATTTTCTATTAATAAATAAATAATGCTGTATGGTATATTATGCATGTTTAGTAAAATATTTATCTATGTACCTAATGTATAAAGTATATCAACACAAGTTCTTCTTAGCTTGGGGCTAGATGATGCTGTGTGGATTGTCCAGCATTATTTATATATTTGGTTCCTTCCATACCATTAGCATCTTACAGAGACGATATACGGATACCTACTGAGGAAAGTAATTTTCATAGTTTGACAAGGATCCAAATAGTTTCATAAAAAACTTTTTAATAAAGTAAGATTTTAGTTTAAGGTTGATTTTGAGTGATTTTAGCTGTAGGTCCCTACAACTTGGACAAGTCAGCAGTAATAAAAAAAACTTTCACGTTTAATATCGTGCAAACTCATTTTAGTTCCTGAATCTTGACTAAGTATACCTAATGTTCAGAAAAACAGTTCTTGAACATCGCAGAGTCATCTTGTGAGCCTCGACGCGAGTTTTCAGACGCTACCTACTACCTGTGTATTCGTTTGAAAAGGTCCCATCCCATTCTCATCGCGCACACATTAACACTCACTCACTACGTTTAAAGAGTCACTCACAACGCAATCTCCTACTTCGAAATACATGCAGGGAAGTTATCCAGTTAATTTCATAATTAATTAAATTACCTTAACTCACTCCGTCATACATTTTCCAAAGGGAATTGTAATCATTTTCCAAAGAGGTACAGCGGTATCATGTGTCATGCATGAAACTCATGATTTATTCAGTTTCCTTTGAAAATTAAAACGGAGGTAGGTGTAGAACTTGAAATTTTCGAGATATTACAAATAATTATCTAAATTATAGAATACCATTTTGATTTATGATGTTTGTAATAAAGCGGAAGGTTTACAACATTCAACCATTACGGAGAACAATAGAAAATATTGGAATTGAGCGGGATGAGCTAGAAATCGGTGCTCAATATCATCAAAAATCAACAACCTGATAATTAACTAACCATAATTTCTATTAAAAACTCGGCAAGTGCGAGTCGCCTCGCACATGGAGGGTTCGTATCGGACAAAACTTCCGTAAAGGAAATCCCAATAAACGGAAGGTTGATGGAGCATGTGCGGTCACCCACCCAAGCACTGACCGCGACCGGCGTTGCTTAACTTCGTGATCGGTACTCAATGTGGTAGGGACGTTGGCCTATTTATTCTTAAAATTTCTTATTTTTTGTTATATTGGCAATAAGTAATACTTACATTGTCAAAATTTCAACTATATTACGGTTCAAGAGATAAACGCCTTTGACAAACGTAGAACAAAAATAGCCAAGAAGTTGACGTTCTTTGTAAGAACTTTAATATTAATATTCATTTTATTTTTATTTGTTTTTATAGCCGCAAGAGAAATATATTATAGTCTGTAAAAATTTCAAGGGGCTTTTACGGTTACAGCTCGGTGATGGATGGACAGTCAGACGGATAGACGGACGGACACACAGCAGAGGCTTAGTAATAGGTTCCCGCTTTCAACCTTTTGGAACGTAACCCTAAAACGAACAAGTTGAACCTTATAAAATTTCAGTTGAAGAGTGCCAACTGTAAGCATTCACGCCAATTACAGTTCTGCTAACCGCGGTTGGTCGTATAGAGCACCAATGAGCACATCCGACAATTTCCGGAAGAAAATGCATCCGTGCATCCGAACAGGGTATAATTTTTTTGTGTCCGGATTATCGAGGCCCTGCTGTAAATTCTCTAAATAAATATTAAAGACTAAGTATTATACATTGGTTATTGAACCATTTAAAATACTTTATTGAGACTTCATGCAATTTTTAGTTGAGCTTTACATTTTATATAAATAAACTATGTTTGAAGATTGATACCAAAAAGACTAACTTAATTATTAAACTTTACTGTTTGAGAATAGTCACGATTGAAAAACATTAGGCGATATTGTCATCGATAGAAAATTTTCGGTCGATTCGACGCTACACCATTTTAACTATGATAAAAATATTATTTAAATACATATGTACATTGTTTTTGATCTGATTGATGGTATTTTTGCCATAATTTTGCTGATTAACGCTTGTTTTCTTCTGGGTGGGTTGAAACAACAGTGTAAAACTTGTGTGGGTTGAAAAATTATTATTAGTTTTCGCTTGTGTGCTTTGTGTGTGTGGGATGAAAGTTTGGGTTGAAATAATAATACACCAAACGAACACCGTTCATCATATCTAGAACAAAAGAGCACCGTAACAGGCGATCTCATGCGATTCGATTTTGTTTTTGATTACGTTTCAAATATAATATCAAAGGTGATAGAACCTAAACCTAAATAAGCATCAGATTAGTTATGTTATAATATAGTAAAATGTATTTAGATGTAATAATTATACACTCCGTGATCGTAAAAGAAAAACACGGAGGTCTGTATTACGCAATCGCGATCAAACGCTACCAATCATTGAGCGCTCGCTTTCAAGTAAAAATGACGTACATGCCTCAGAGGTGTAATTTAAAAGGTATCGAGTATCACAATTAAAATGAATAATGATGTCAATATAAATAATACCTGAACGACAATGCGTGGGTTTCACTAATAAGCGTAAAGCCGATTTACACAGAAAACAGTCTAAACGGCCCGTACTCGTACAATGAAAATCAAATTTTCTGATAAATTTTTGTGCTAAATGATATCATGTATACATGACTTGGTTTAGCAAAAAACCTAATCAAAAACAATTTTATTTTGTCGACTAGGCCCTCAGAAATCAATTCTTAGGATCAGCTGTTCGCGCGAGCGTATCGTAGCGACATTGTTGGCGCAATATCAATAGGTACTATGTGTAAAAAGTAATACCACCAGAGTTTGGTTTTTGCGAACCGGCATCGGTTAATCATCTTTTGAATTTCATATTAATTTGTCATCTTAGAAGTATCTAGAGAGTACAACACAACATTTTTCGCAATCAAATTTTACAAAGCTTTAGCTTTTGTACACTAGTCTACGGAGGTGGACTTCCTACGTCTTCTAGCTGCAGCATTGCTAGTAGAATTGTGAATAGGAAGCGACCATAACAATTTAAGTAGGCTGCGTTTCTTTATTTCTAAATTGTTCTTCAAAAACCCATACCGGTAACCGGTACCCTGAGGAGTAAGCTTAAATGCAGCCTGTTTATTGTGTAGTACACGCTATACGTATACTTTGATGTTACTTAATTGAGTTTATGAAATGCTCTCATGTTTCCTAATTATGACAATGTCTTAGCTGTTGAAATTGTTTTTATATAGACCTTTGTAATGGGCAATCGTTTAATTTTAATTGTTATGGGTGTAACCATTATGAAGTCTATAGGGAGCAGATGATTGGTCTTTACGTACTTAGATAGTTTGTAAAGAACGATGCAGTGTTTCTAATTATTAGGTTCTGAGAAATTAAATAATATCCCAAAAATGTTTCGATTTAGACTGGATTTGATCCCGCAACCTTCCCCGGTTCAAATCTCGTCGAAGTCTAAAAAAATTATAATATTATTTAAATTCTTAGGTAATTTCTAAGAATTTAAATAAGATTATAATTTGCTGTGCGTACGCACTATAATAATAGTCATTTTTAGTTACTTTCACACTTTCAAGGTATTTGCTTTTGCTAATTTGTTCGATTATGCTGATAATTTGAGGGTAGTTTTACACTGCCGCGATCGGGAACCCTACGAATGGCTCAACATAACCGCCTTGCGCGCCGATAAGTGAGGATGTTTCTTTTTCTCGGTATTAACCGTGCTAAATTGTCAATATAGACGTACAGTAAACTTCTGCAGTGCCCTTGAGGGTTGAGTGTGACTCCTATACAAGACTCCTAAGCCAACCATCCAGCTGGATCCAGGAGATACCTGATGTCCCAATTTGTCTTCAATGATAGTTGAAGCTGATAGCTGAAGTGCCACCTGCGACAGTCAGTACCAGGTAGGAGGTATTTTGCTTCCTCAATCAGCATTAGATATCTGTCTACACAATTTTCATATATTTGCCTATTTCATTTCTCTAAAAACCGCCGGCAAATAATCTAAAGATTGGGACGGGTGTTCTGGGTGTTTTCTATATATAAAAATATCTATGTATGTATGGAAGTAATTTATTTAGAAATTCAGTTATCTAGGACCCTTAACTTACGCTCTGCTTAGTTTGGGGCTAGATGATCTTGTGTCCAGGATAAAAAAAACTTGTTTTTTTTTTTTTTAAATATTGTACTGCTAATAATACTATTTAAGCCCATCATAGACTATAATATATAGTAATATACCGTGCTATAAAGCAAGCAACAAGTACAGTATAGCTTGGTGACGTCATAGAAATATAAATGATAGTTGCGTGTGCGGTCACTAAAATTTTTGTATAGAAAATACATATATCGCGCTATGCCTTGCTATGATTAATATTAAGTACTATATATTATAGCTACGTCTGTTATGGGCTTAAATACATACTTATACTCTACCTAACGAAGGCCAATTTGACTCAAGCTTAAAATATTCGGGTGCGTTTATATTGTATAAGGTTCGCATTGCCACCAAACACGTGGAAAGGTCAAACATTTGTGGCCGCTTTACAGCTGTTAGGCACCGTGCGTGCTCACATTGCAAGGACCATAACGCGAGTGGCATGAAGGCAATTAGAGTAGTGTGTGCGTGCCCTTAAATAGGGCCGTTGGATTTATTGAATGTCTGTAAAGTTATGCAAAAGTTGAAGTTAAAATCAACATGTGCTGTTTGTACACAATAATTATTAACAATCACTACAATAACTACATGCCATTTACTCTGTAAGTGCCTACTTACTAAAGATTAGGGTAAATTGACCACTGCATAATAATATCCTAAATAATATTATAAATGCGAAAGTGTGCTTGTTTGTTTGTCCTTCCTTCACGCCCTATCTAAGCAACCAATCAACTTGATTTTTGGCATAGAGTTAGTTGAAAGGATGGAAAGTAACATAAAGGTTACTTTTTGTCCTGGTAAAACATAGAATTTCTATGGGAGATTGATGGGAAAAATAACTTTTATACCTCTAGAAATGTGAAATTCGAATTTAACGCGGGTGAAACCGCGGGGAACAGCTAGTAGGGTTTACGTTTGCTGCAGTACATTCAATTACATAGGTATGGACTTCAACTTATAAGCTGACAAGGCATGTAATAGTAGTTGTTTAGTACATTACTTTTATATTTTTTTAAAGCGGGATGAGTTGACCATACAAAATTATTAAAATTAATTATTTAGTCAACCCATCTCGTGGGATGAGTTTAGACTGGGATCAGTAGCGTGAGTCTGGCCGGAATTTGGTAACGCGACGTGATCTAGACGTCTCCTTTTTCCATACAATTAGGTACAGCGCCTCTATCGTGCGTACGTGGAACTGCGCTTTCGATCGCTTCACGTTACTAACGTGAGGAGACGTCCAAATCTCTAGGAAAATGACAGAATTGCGAGTCCGAATAATGCTGACGTTACTAACGTAAAGATTTACATATTTATATTTAAAATAGTATAAAACCGTTTAGAGGTATAAATAATATCTCAAAATGCTCATCATATTTTTAGTAGCAAGAATTGATGTGAAAATATTTTTTCTCTATAGTCAATCAAAAAATAATATTTTGTAAAATGTTGCATATTTCATAGTAAAAATGAGAAAATAAATTGCTACGCTTGATTTCAAATAAAGATTTAGTATAGTTTATAATCTATATTATTTTTGCATTATTTTAACGCTGCTAGTTTTCTAAGAATTAGCTTATTTTAGAGTTTGTTGAATTAGCTTTATAATAATTCGTAGATGCTACAATCTTACATGGTGGATCCTCCACACATGATCCATTAAGGTAAGCACCTTAATTACAATAGACTGTTTTATTACTTAGATTTTTATTTTTGTCGTTATAACAGTAGCTAAAACACATTTTTTAAGAATTCTTAAGTTATTACATTGGTACCTAAACAAATACCTACACTACCTACCTGTGACCCATGTTTAGTGATAAATCGATTTGTGGTATGTACCTTACTTTTGTTGGAGTGTTATAAAGTGATAAATAATACGTAAGCACGTAAAATAAGGCGTAAATAATATTTTTGAAGAATCGCGACTCTAACGCCATCTATTAGTAATGCAACTACAACTACCCCCTAGGTTCATAGACCGCGAAGTTCTTTATTTTACCCAAAAATGGCGCTAAAATCGCTTATTTATTTTGTTATCATAACATGTAGGAAAACCGATATAATAAAAAAACGAAGAATTTAAAGGCAACTCATTTTGTTATACAATAAAATAAGCAAATAAATGTCTTATTTCAGCCTTTGAGTCGTCAGGTGGTGAACATCAGTGGTTCGTAAATGATGTGCGTTTCACCTTTTCCATACGTCTCTGCTCGATAGCTACTCGACACGTCCACGATAGCTATAGACTACCAACAGTCGAGACGTGATCGTGGCGTCGTCGTCGACGCCACGATCATGCCTTGCCAGACTTGTCCCTTAGTTGACTAAAGAGTGCGTTTAGTTTGGTTTAGTTTAATAAAAACACTAGGTATAAAACATAATACAGTACCGTCATCAGTAACCGTCAATGTATTATTCGAAATTTTCTTGAAAAGGGGTAAAAACGGGCTGTTAAAGCTTGAAATTCGTAATGTGGCTCCGTATTGAAATGTCTGTAACTTTTTAATGTACGATGCTAATTATCTGAAATTTTCAGTATGCACTGAATTGATAATAAGTTAAAATAAGTTTTTCAATATTAACCATAAAAATGTCTGTATAAAGGATAAAGAAGACTTTGAAAAATATTCCTGCAAATTGTGTAAATCGCGTTACCAAAGTTTTATCGTATTCGTAGTTTGGTATCGTATATAAATGGATGTTGCTTTTTAACGTGCGGTTTTCCATGTTACTCCTATTGGTTTGAAATTTTGTATAAATGCTCGGTATACTAAAATAATCAATTATCAATTTAATTAATATTCAAAACTACCATTAAAATGGGTTAAAGAAGGGTGTGAGACTTTCAGATTCTTAGTGTGTGTACGGTAAATTTGTAACATATAACACGATTTGCTTCAACCACACATTGAAAAAAAAAACTGGGGTGTCACATTTTTCAAAACAATAAAACGGGCTTAAGCGGGTGTGTTATTGAAAACGGGTTTCAGGAATTTTTACATAATAGAGTTTCATCTGATTTCGAAGAGATTTTTTTACCCAGAACTCCATGCAAATAAAATCACGAGCAAACCTATTTTCTCACATAATTATTATCGCAAAAATACAGATACAATTTTGCAGTCACCGTAGTTTATAGACCAACTGACCAGCGTATTGCAGCTGTAATAAAAGATATGCTTCACGCAAGCCTTAAATTTCCTACTTAATAGGACACGGGGCTTAATATATTCAGATACGAGTTTTGAATTTTCGCTGGTTACGTACAGCACATTGGGTAGGCGAGCCAGACCGCCATTCGGGCGACCGCGGCCGCGGCGTAATTAGCTAAATATGACTTTTAAACTAAGAGCACGCCGCCAGAAGCCTCTCCATATTCCCGACGCGAACCTTTTTGCTAAACGAGCACATTTCCACACGGACCCATTCCCAACCTAGACATTTAATTTGCCGCTGAAGATATTTACACCAACTCGTCAAAACGTAATCATGTGAGATTAATGCGATTTGAATTTGTGCCACGCGACGGGCAAAATATGCGGTGAATATTTAAAGCTTTTCAGCAAAAACAAGCTTCGGAACCCAAAGTACACGCGCCGTGTGTTTTTTTACCCCGTAATAGGATTGTTGATTGCATTTTCCATGTTTTATATACGTTATTAATATTTACGAGCGGTCAAAACGTGTTTTATATTTTTGTGGCGCGTTGGTGTTCATTTCACGTCCGCCGAAGAAGCTGTCTGAAATTCCCTTTCGTGAAGTCCCACGATAAATCATAACGCCATTTCAATTTACCTCGGTAACACGGCAGTAATAGGCCAGCCGCTGGCCGTCCGCTGAAAGACCTGAATTTGTATTCAAGAAGCGATATGCTCATTAGTTAGTGCAATTTTCTTCGCATCCACTATACACGACTGCGATTGCCGAGTGCACTGCGCTATGTTCGGAATGAATAATACTTTGTAATTACTCTGGAATCTGACTTGGAAATCGAGTTCTGAAACTGGACTTTGATAATTTGTATGGCTATCCTCAATGATGTGGTCTCATTATAAAGTCAAACAACTCAATATAAACTTTGAACGATTATTTGCATAATGTTCACACCGTTTTGGAGTTGCATTCGCATAATTTTTTGCATAAGTAACACGGATTCGTTATCGGGTCCTATTCATTTAAATGCGATTGAGTAAGTGCTTTCCTTACTAAAAGATACTTCATTCTCACTTTAGATAACCGTAGTCAGCTATTGGCGTCGCCTCATCATTTTAAGTTGTTCTCTCGATGGATAAACAGGGATATTACTTTTACGAGCGTGCGTAATGACATAGATAATAATATTTTCTACCGCTTTTGATGCTGCTTTTGATTCTCTGTAACGGTTTTCCAGGATTCCATGTACGTTCAATATAGATTCATTGAAATAACTGAGGCGGTAAGCCGCGGTCAGCGGAATATTGCCACGTCCGATTTGGGATTTCGTAGCGGGGACTTCAGGAAGCACGTACATGTAATATTATCGATTACAGGGTGCGGTGGTAGGTACGATTTGAATTTCCAATGAGCTCGTTAGACTTCGCACACGGGCCTTGGACAAGCAATAAAAAAGTTCCTACCTTTTGGGCTGATTGAGCACGGCAAATTCGGCAGTATTATGTAGATACCTTTTCGCAAACGGTTCCGTAATGAGAGGTCTCTTCATCTAAAGTTGCGAGATAAATATTACTGCTGAGTTTTGCTTTTATGCGAAAACTGGAGATGTAGCACACAGCTTTATGCCTTTTAGACCCGAAGAATATTTTCTTACAAAAAACTTACTAGGTATGGAGAATAGTGAATTATGTATCTTTCACGAATTAATTTAATTTGTCATAGATATTAGTTAGATATATATTCTTTATTACAGCACCGTATAAAACATTCAGTAGGTACATTATTAAACTTATCCTATAGTAGAAATACCGGCCTTATCACTTTAAGAGGCAAGCAAGGTGTATGGAGAAATTAGATTGTTCATAGATAATACTCAAGTAATTTAGGGGGCAAAAGTGGAATAAGCCATTTAAAAACACAAAGACAAAGACAAAATTAAAACAGTTTCTCATGGAAATCAATTGACATTACCTAATATCTCCTTAGAAAACAAACATGCTATTTCTAAGCCCCACTTCCATGAGAAATATTAAATGTCTAATTTTGATTCTCTTTGACGTATTTGTATGGTTTGACAACTCACTAATCAAAATTAAGCCATTTATTTATTGTTGTGCAAGCGGGGCTAAGAATAGTAAAAATGTTGCTACAACATTTCACTTACTTCATTAATGAGATAGCTCTATCAGTTTAGTTAATTAAAAACTTCAGCTCAAACTTAGAATGAGATAAGCAGTCATTGGAAACTAGCGAACAAATTAAAGTATCAATGAAGTTCGTGTGTAATGGTGTAGAGTAACAGACTGTAGCAAAGCAGAGCTCGGATTTGGAACTGGGGTAGTAGGTCCTTACTACATTGTTGAAACTCGTAAGATACAGTAGAAACACACAGTTGTAAAATCGGTCGAGTATGAATCGAACTTCTTATACTACGTTATTCAAGTATATGTAGGTATTTGTAGTGAGCGTTAAAACAACGAACCGTTTTTTAAAATAGTTTTTCTACATCAACACTGGTGGATTCTATCAACTGGTTAATTCATTCAACAACATTCGCGAGTTGGTTTTACAATGTTTAACGCATAGGTAGTTCCTTCTACTACAGTTTACGTTTCTATGAACCAAACCAGTTAAATGTCAACTGGGTTTTCAACTAATTGTGAACGTCTTTTGAACAGTTTTTCTACAGTTAACGAGTCAACCGTTTTCTTTTTACCGCAAAAATAATGGATTCTATCAACTGGTTAATACATTCAACGACATTCGCGAGTTAGTTTTACAACGTTTAACGCATAGGTTGTTCCTTCTATTAGAGTTTACGTTTCTAAGAACCAAACCATTTAAACGTGAACTGGTTGAGCCTGTATAGAAAACGGTTTCGTTTCGTTAACGCAAAAACAGTCAACGACCCACTACTAGTATGTATTGAAGCTACGTCCACTACTGAACGTGCCGCCCTCATACAATGGAGGTTTTGCCATTATTAACACGCTTGGCAGGCGAATTGTTTATCGCAGTGCATGTTTTAAAAATACACATAAAGAAGCTTTATTGGGATAGGTTGATTCTTATGCCACGTTTGCCACGCTCAGTTATTGTCTATTATTTGCCTTTTAATTTAATTCCTTCGCGATATATCGAAACTTTTTAAATGCAAAATTAATATTGATCGCACAATAAGAACAGTTGGTAGGGTAGGTTACTCTTAATTAAAAGGCGGCAGCGGAGCCTAGCGGGAAACTTCGATTGCGCTGTCAAAAACCAAAGAATTATTCCAGCAGCATTAATAATTTGCTCGATTTTAGTCTTTATCGCGAGAGTTCAGGCGTATTAGTGAATTTATACCTGAAAACTTTATTTTTATTACCGATGCAATAAGCTAGGCGAAATGCAGCGCACTTATTAAAATTGCTTTTATTTATTGACGATTTTATTTATTAATTTAGTTTTTCGTCTAGCCGCTTTAGTTGTAGCTATAGCTTCGCTAAAGCTATTAACATAAACTTAACGATGCAAGTGGTAGTTAATGGCTTTGTGACCAAAAAAAAGTTAGAGGAGCTCACTCCTAGCAGTTTATTATTTTATAGTTGAAAGATTGTTTGCTGTGGGCAAACAAGACGAAAAGTAACGATGTGGCCGATGGTATTATCAGTTCTTTAAAATTTCACAAACCGTCAATGTATAAAGAAAAAATATGTACACATATTTTTTCTTTATACATAAAGAAAAAATATGTACACATATTTTTTCTTTATACATTGACGGTTTGTGAAATTTTAAAGAACTGATAATACCATCGGCCACATCGTTACTTTTCGTCTTGTTTGCCCACAGCAAACAATCTTTCAACTATAAAATAATAAACTGCTAGGAGTGAGCTCCTCTAACTTTTTTTTGGTCACAAAGCCATTAACTACCACTTGCATCGTTAAGTTTATGTTAATAGCTTTAGCGAAGCTATAGCTACAACTAAAGCGGCTAGACGAAAAACTAAATTAATAAATAAAATCGTCAATAAATAAAAGCAATTTTAATAAGTGCGCTGCATTTCGCCTAGCTTATTGCATCGGTAATAAAAATAAAGTTTTCAGGTATAAATTCACTAATACGCCTGAACTCTCGCGATAAAGACTAAAATCGAGCAAATTATTAATGCTGCTGGAATAATTCTTTGGTTTTTGACAGCGCAATCGAAGTTTCCCGCTAGGCTCCGCTGCCGCCTTTTAATTAAGAGTAACCTACCCTACCAACTGTTCTTATTGTGCGATCAATATTAATTTTGCATTTAAAAAGTTTCGATATATCGCGAAGGAATTAAATTAAAAGGCAAATAATAGACAATAACTGAGCGTGGCAAACGTGGCATAAGAATCAACCTATCCCAATAAAGCTTCTTTATGTGTATTTTTAAAACATGCACTGCGATAAACAATTCGCCTGCCAAGCGTGTTAATAATGGCAAAACCTCCATTGTATGAGGGCGGCACGTTCAGTAGTGGACGTAGCTTCAATACATACTAGTAGTGGGTCGTTGACTGTTTTTGCGTTAACGAAACGAAACCGTTTTCTATACAGGCTCAACCAGTTCACGTTTAAATGGTTTGGTTCTTAGAAACGTAAACTCTAATAGAAGGAACAACCTATGCGTTAAACGTTGTAAAACTAACTCGCGAATGTCGTTGAATGTATTAACCAGTTGATAGAATCCATTATTTTTGCGGTAAAAAGAAAACGGTTGACTCGTTAACTGTAGAAAAACTGTTCAAAAGACGTTCACAATTAGTTGAAAACCCAGTTGACATTTAACTGGTTTGGTTCATAGAAACGTAAACTGTAGTAGAAGGAACTACCTATGCGTTAAACATTGTAAAACCAACTCGCGAATGTTGTTGAATGAATTAACCAGTTGATAGAATCCACCAGTGTTGATGTAGAAAAACTATTTTAAAAAACGGTTCGTTGTTTTAACGCTCACTACAAATACCTACATATACTTGAATAACGTAGTATAAGAAGTTCGATTCATACTCGACCGATTTTACAACTGTGTGTTTCTACTGTATCTTACGAGTTTCAACAATGTAGTAAGGACCTACTACCCCAGTTCCAAATCCGAGCTCTGCTTTGCTACAGTCTGTTACTCTACACCATTACACACGAACTTCATTGATACTTTAATTTGTTCGCTAGTTTCCAATGACTGCTTATCTCATTCTAAGTTTGAGCTGAAGTTTTTAATTAACTAAACTGATAGAGCTATCTCATTAATGAAGTAAGTGAAATGTTGTAGCAACATTTTTACTATTCTTAGCCCCGCTTGCACAACAATAAATAAATGGCTTAATTTTGATTAGTGAGTTGTCAAACCATACAAATACGTCAAAGAGAATCAAAATTAGACATTTAATATTTCTCATGGAAGTGGGGCTTAGAAATAGCATGTTTGTTTTCTAAGGAGATATTAGGTAATGTCAATTGATTTCCATGAGAAACTGTTTTAATTTTGTCTTTGTCTTTGTGTTTTTAAATGGCTTATTCCACTTTTGCCCCCTAAATTACTTGAGTATTATCTATGAACAATCTAATTTCTCCATACACCTTGCTTGCCTCTTAAAGTGATAAGGCCGGTATTTCTACTATAGGATAAGTTTAATAATGTACCTACTGAATGTTTTATACGGTGCTGTAATAAAGAATATATATCTAACTAATATCTATGACAAATTAAATTAATTCGTGAAAGATACATAATTCACTATTCTCCATACCTAGTAAGTTTTTTGTAAGAAAATATTCTTCGGGTCTAAAAGGCATAAAGCTGTGTGCTACATCTCCAGTTTTCGCATAAAAGCAAAACTCAGCAGTAATATTTATCTCGCAACTTTAGATGAAGAGACCTCTCATTACGGAACCGTTTGCGAAAAGGTATCTACATAATACTGCCGAATTTGCCGTGCTCAATCAGCCCAAAAGGTAGGAACTTTTTTATTGCTTGTCCAAGGCCCGTGTGCGAAGTCTAACGAGCTCATTGGAAATTCAAATCGTACCTACCACCGCACCCTGTAATCGATAATATTACATGTACGTGCTTCCTGAAGTCCCCGCTACGAAATCCCAAATCGGACGTGGCAATATTCCGCTGACCGCGGCTTACCGCCTCAGTTATTTCAATGAATCTATATTGAACGTACATGGAATCCTGGAAAACCGTTACAGAGAATCAAAAGCAGCATCAAAAGCGGTAGAAAATATTATTATCTATGTCATTACGCACGCTCGTAAAAGTAATATCCCTGTTTATCCATCGAGAGAACAACTTAAAATGATGAGGCGACGCCAATAGCTGACTACGGTTATCTAAAGTGAGAATGAAGTATCTTTTAGTAAGGAAAGCACTTACTCAATCGCATTTAAATGAATAGGACCCGATAACGAATCCGTGTTACTTATGCAAAAAATTATGCGAATGCAACTCCAAAACGGTGTGAACATTATGCAAATAATCGTTCAAAGTTTATATTGAGTTGTTTGACTTTATAATGAGACCACATCATTGAGGATAGCCATACAAATTATCAAAGTCCAGTTTCAGAACTCGATTTCCAAGTCAGATTCCAGAGTAATTACAAAGTATTATTCATTCCGAACATAGCGCAGTGCACTCGGCAATCGCAGTCGTGTATAGTGGATGCGAAGAAAATTGCACTAACTAATGAGCATATCGCTTCTTGAATACAAATTCAGGTCTTTCAGCGGACGGCCAGCGGCTGGCCTATTACTGCCGTGTTACCGAGGTAAATTGAAATGGCGTTATGATTTATCGTGGGACTTCACGAAAGGGAATTTCAGACAGCTTCTTCGGCGGACGTGAAATGAACACCAACGCGCCACAAAAATATAAAACACGTTTTGACCGCTCGTAAATATTAATAACGTATATAAAACATGGAAAATGCAATCAACAATCCTATTACGGGGTAAAAAAACACACGGCGCGTGTACTTTGGGTTCCGAAGCTTGTTTTTGCTGAAAAGCTTTAAATATTCACCGCATATTTTGCCCGTCGCGTGGCACAAATTCAAATCGCATTAATCTCACATGATTACGTTTTGACGAGTTGGTGTAAATATCTTCAGCGGCAAATTAAATGTCTAGGTTGGGAATGGGTCCGTGTGGAAATGTGCTCGTTTAGCAAAAAGGTTCGCGTCGGGAATATGGAGAGGCTTCTGGCGGCGTGCTCTTAGTTTAAAAGTCATATTTAGCTAATTACGCCGCGGCCGCGGTCGCCCGAATGGCGGTCTGGCTCGCCTACCCAATGTGCTGTACGTAACCAGCGAAAATTCAAAACTCGTATCTGAATATATTAAGCCCCGTGTCCTATTAAGTAGGAAATTTAAGGCTTGCGTGAAGCATATCTTTTATTACAGCTGCAATACGCTGGTCAGTTGGTCTATAAACTACGGTGACTGCAAAATTGTATCTGTATTTTTGCGATAATAATTATGTGAGAAAATAGGTTTGCTCGTGATTTTATTTGCATGGAGTTCTGGGTAAAAAAATCTCTTCGAAATCAGATGAAACTCTATTATGTAAAAATTCCTGAAACCCGTTTTCAATAACACACCCGCTTAAGCCCGTTTTATTGTTTTGAAAAATGTGACACCCCAGTTTTTTTTTTCAATGTGTGGTTGAAGCAAATCGTGTTATATGTTACAAATTTACCGTACACACACTAAGAATCTGAAAGTCTCACACCCTTCTTTAACCCATTTTAATGGTAGTTTTGAATATTAATTAAATTGATAATTGATTATTTTAGTATACCGAGCATTTATACAAAATTTCAAACCAATAGGAGTAACATGGAAAACCGCACGTTAAAAAGCAACATCCATTTATATACGATACCAAACTACGAATACGATAAAACTTTGGTAACGCGATTTACACAATTTGCAGGAATATTTTTCAAAGTCTTCTTTATCCTTTATACAGACATTTTTATGGTTAATATTGAAAAACTTATTTTAACTTATTATCAATTCAGTGCATACTGAAAATTTCAGATAATTAGCATCGTACATTAAAAAGTTACAGACATTTCAATACGGAGCCACATTACGAATTTCAAGCTTTAACAGCCCGTTTTTACCCCTTTTCAAGAAAATTTTGAATAATCCTGATTTAAGGAAGTGTTCAATTTTACCATTTTAATATTTGTATTATTCTATGTAAGTAAAGCAAATCAAGCCACTGGTTAAAAACATAAGTTACAAAAACACAAAAAAAAACTTCAACCCTCCTTTTCACTCCCTTACGGATCAAATCTCCAAAAATCCCTTCTGAGCGGAAGATTGTATAGTAAAATATACCTATCCTACATATGGGTAAGTATTTGTAATTATTACTATCATAGTAATACAGCTGAAATACGCTGGACAATTGGTCTTTTTTCTGTGGTGACTGCAAAATTACTCCTATCTGTATCCGTATTTTTGCGATAGTTTTTTTCCATATCTAAAGAGCACAAAATCTAGATTATTTGCACCCATTTACGAGTATTTCTGAAGCATGATTCTTCTGGTTAGCATGGTCACTGCTAAATCTCGATCGAAATCTCATCTCAGTTTTATTCTACTTCAAACATGTTATTTTTTTCATAGAAATCACACTTCGAATGTACTCAAACAAAAAATTATTTAAAGAATGAATGTTAGGAGATCAAATTGATAGAATAATCTGTTAAAAAATAGGTACCAATAACTAGGAAATATACACGTAATGAAAACAGGTCAACCAAACCCTCTATTATCTTCCATTATTCAACACCTTTCAATTAGCTTCTATTTACTTGCTACATTCTAGGAATCAATTTCCCGACTGCATGGATTCATTATTTTCAGTTATGCTGCTGAGTTGAACTAGTAATTGTTGTAAACTAGTTGCCAGGGACTCTATAATTTGGTTAATTTTACCATTTTATTGCATAGTTTAGAGCTTAAACAGTTTATTTAGAATAAAACGTGTAATTATGCTGTTTGTAATATTTCCGTGAAAATAATATTTTATGGCATTGCTTTAGCGTCAGAATAAAATCTAGCTAGGTTGTTGTTTGTTCTTAAAAGTTAATACATTTTGGGTTTTTTAAATTTAAAAAAATTGCGTGAATTTTTTTAAATTTTTTTTCAACAATGCATTTATAGATTATGCGAAACGAACGAAGTTCTCTGTGGCAGCTTGGGTAATTTGGCTGTATAATGCTATAGTCACTTCGAGTATAACTGTCCAGAAAAATGCAAAAAATATATAAGATTTCAATTTTAATCTTTTTAATTTTTTTTCTGATAAATGTTTGCGCCATTACGTCTTGGAATTCCAACCCGTCATGACTCCTAAAACACATTTATAAATAAATAAATTAATAAAATCTGTTTATTGCAGGCACAAAAAATACCCATATTACATAAAAATACAAAAACAAAGTGCACACAATAGAATTAAATATAATGTTAACTAGATTTAAAAAAGATTAGAATTTACATAGGTACGATAGGTTACCTATACAGACAGAAATCCAGTGTCTGTAAATGGGATTGGCCAGATAGTCAGAAACAGCCCTCACAATGGTGTTATTGGAGCGACTGAGTCGATTCCAGAAAGCTGCTATCCTTGTCCGTCTTATAGCAAAGAAATCGGGAACTGCCGCGTCAGAAAACATGGTTGACGTACTGCAGTGTCTTGGTAGCCTCATAAGGGCCCGGTATGCATTATTATACTGTACCCTTATGGTGCTAAAAGATTTCGTAGAGAAGTTGTATATCCAATTGCTTTATTTCCTTTAGACCTGACCTTACCTGACTCTTTGACACGTCACAAAATTCGAATTACTAATTATGTAAAAGTTGTTGCACTTGATACAAACCCCCGTTATTGGGCCTTGAAGTAAGAGGAATGGAACTAAAATGGTCACGACGATATTAATAGTTCATAAAATTAGACAAGAAATTAATTATAATTATAATAATCAGTACTTCATACACTTACGATGGTATTTATTTCACTGGATACTTACTTGCTGTAGTCTTTTCCTACAATCAAAACTGCTAAAGTATTATAGTATAGTTTCCCTAACAAAATGCCGATACAACATGTGAAAACAAGGTGACCCGGTTAGTTAGTTAGAATCCTTATTGCGGTGCTCTTACAAGTGTCTGGGGAAGGCGCTGTTATTACGCGCAAATTTATGAGGTGAATTGCTCTAAGTTCCAAGTTTGCCGTAAACAACAATATAGAAGTTATCCAATGTTACGGCGAGAAGCGAGGGGATGTGTTACAGTTCAGTCGTATTACATACTTATACCTACTTGTAATGGGCTCTCTTGCTCGCTTTGGAAGGATTGTGAAGCTGCTAAATTATTTTATTTGTTGAGTGTCTTGATAACACTAACAGAGTGGATTTCAGTATGAAACACTACGCTGGCCAATAAGTTTCATCTTGTAAAAGAGGCCAATGTAGTACATGTTTTGACTCTTTGCTTAGTAAAGCTCTGCAGATTTGTCAGCCTGTTCAAGCGAGCGATCTACGAGCATCTTACAGAAAAGCGAGTGAAGACTCACCATTACTCGGCCAACCTGAAACTAAACATTAAGTGACCATCGGAAAATACAGCCTAATTCACAAAATGATTGTGTTTTTGTAAAGCACTTATATAACATTTTTCCTATTTGTATCTCTAATGGTTTGCTTTATACTGAGACTAATATGACAGAAAAATGGCATCAAATCCACTCTAAAAATTAAGGTGAGTCGTATAAACTTTGCTGAATACCTACCGCAGCTGATATTAAACCGAATTTCAGAACCGAAATTCTTGCCTATAGATCTAAAATGAAAGTATAAAAGACTAGGGTTTGCTCCATACTTTATTCAATTTATCCAATAAAAATAAGAACTACATCTAGAGCGCGATTCTTTGCTCGAAAGTACCCAAGGATTATATCACGCGGCACTTGCATTTAGATTAGCGTAGAACCTGTTTGAATTACTATGAATATCAATATTACAAGACGACAAATCTGTTTAGTGAATAAAACCAGGAGCCGCACCCGACCTATCAATATGTTTCAATCTATTCACCTTGAACAGGTACCCACATTAAGATGTTATCGCTCCCACCTGAGGCAAGTATTCAGCTTCCATCGATTGAATGCGGGCACAAATTGTAAGAATTATTGATATCCCGCCGTTGGCTTAAACAAAAAGTTTTTGTCCTAGAGTAATGTTGACCACAGGTTTGCTAGTACTCGCCAGACAACTCTTTCCGTAGCTCGCTGTGAGGGCTTCTACTAAATGTATCATACTAATATCAATGCAAAGATTGGGTAAGAATGGATAATTCAGTTCAGTCTTTTCGTCGAAACTGAACGATTCCAGCAAAAATTTTACGTAGATGTAGTTTTCATTCTGGAATGACTTTTTATCCTGAAAAAATTTATGCCACGTCAAAAAACTACAAAGAAAAATATATTTTTATGGATAAAATTCGATATTAATTATGGTCTTAGAGAATAAACTTTTCTTCGAATGTGATACACACGACATTATTGGATAAGAATCAAGATACTAATTTTGAAATCAATGGCTTTTTAAAATTTTCGTTTAGGACAAATAATTTGTAGGTGAAATTGATTAGGTATAGCGTGGTGAGAGGCGAAGACTGTCCGTGCTAAAGATAAAGATAAAATTAATTTATTTTACCCACAAATCGCAAAAACGTAAGTCTAAAAAATAAAACGTATTTCTAAAAGGTCTATAAAGTAAGTCTAAAAATAACACAAGGTGACATATTAAATTACTAAAGTCCATTACTACCATACTTTAAATATCCTATCATTTGAAAGGTATCCACGTATTGACTCTTTATACTCTACTGTTTGTAAAAGGAAGTAGAGCGAACTGGCCGAGAACAAAGTTTCACGCCGCCGGGACGCGACGCGAGCGAACGTTACTTATCTGCTGCCGCGTAGCTGACAGCTGCAGATGAAAAATTGAAATTGTGTGAGAGATAAAACTACCTAACTGCTACTGCAGTGGCGACCAAACAATGTGCTGACAACAAGGGCATTTACGTTTTATTACAACTCTCCCTATTTGATAATAGAGTTATTTACAGCGGCTGAAATGTGCTTGTGAAATATTTTTACATGAAAGAAGTATTTCTTACCAATCGCGATAGTTTATAAAGATTCTTACGTACAATCATTTATAATGTAATCGGTGTTCAGGTAGTTAAGTATAAATCGTCAGTCGATATGTATGTATGTATGTGTCTGATAATATAGGGTGTTATTCAAATTAGTGTACAATAGCGCGGGGGATGTTTTGTTGGTGCCACAATATAATATAAAATTAATAAACAAGGTCCAAGGTCAATATTATACCTACCCAAAATTTTTCCAATTACTTATTTTGCAAGCTCTATAATACGTTATACTACTGTCCCTCCAAACAGATGATTGCTACAATATAGAGGGCATTGACCGTGCGGCGCGGTCAACTGTCTGTTTCGTGATCACGTATAGCTCTGTCACTTTCGCGTGGGGGCGTGGCGCATGGCAGGCCGTCGTCGTCGGGTGAGGCGACAACGACCGAAACGCTTCAAAGAGGTGGTCGCGCTATTTTGGGATGGCTAAGTACATATGCAGGCATTATTAGAAATTAAATTAAAAATTGAACGGAAAATAAAAAATCGTCTGCGGCTTACTTTGTTTAGTGAAAGTTAATCTGTAGCAGCAGGTAAGTAACCTCCAGTGGTATTGCGGACTAATTCAATCAACATCCTGTATACATTACTCATTTACTCTAAAAATAGCAAATTTTGTTCAGAAAAATTACAACATTACATTGTTCATGTCTCGTCAGGTAAGCAAAGCGCTACCGTAGCTAATCTAATCATGATAGATAGACCACCTGGTTCTCCAACCGTGACAGTAAGCACTAACAAACTGGCTAACATGTAGTCACAGCTAACAACCGTCCATCCAACCGCTAGACTAAAATAAAAAGTATCGCTTCTAAAATAGGGTTAAAAGTCGATATGCAAATAAGACTGTTTCCGCTACCGGTATCAATTTGAGTAGCGGACACGTGGCGGATGTGAATATGTTGAATAGAGACAGCGTGTTATGAAAATTATGGAATAAAGGTAGTGCTCAACTGTGAGCGGACATAGGTACTATAGTGGTAATCAGCTGATTATGATAAACTAGCTTTTATCCGCAACTTCGCACTTTAACAGAATAAAAAGTGTATTGAATACCGTCTACCTCCCTGCCAAATGTCATTAAAATCCGTTCAGCCGTTTAAGCATAAAAAGGTAACAGACGGACAGAATTCCTTTCGCTGCGTTCTCCTCTTTTTATTAGAAATCATAGCTTCATAATATTTCCATAGATTTTCATCTTACGACGCAAATCTATGGAAAATAATGTTGTAAATCAATCGGACTCATTCCAATCGCAGTCAAGCACCGGCTTATTTCCCGGTTTAGAAACGTCAACTAACGCTCTTGTATTGATGGGCACGCTGCAGGCCTCACGTGAAAAGTCCCACGTAAATCAAACTCATAAATTCTCCTATCGTGAATGAACATTTCTCAGTGCGGCCGTCTAAACCGGGTGAATGGATAACGTCGGCCCTCCCTCGCAGGATCACCTCTGCAGTCATTTGCTTTTGTTCGTGGGGCAATTAATAACGTGCAGAAGGCGTTTTCAAACCGCAGTCGGGCGCCATTCGAGTATCAGTAATGATCTAGCGCCGCCAGCCGCCACGGCCAAGCGATCCACACCTATCGATCATGCTCCTATTAAACGTGTAGGCTCGACACAGGACATGTCTATGAGTGAGACATGAGACGTCTGTGGATGACGAAACGATGGTAGATTGTTTTGTTTTGGGTGGCAGTGTTCTCTCAAACATTTTTTAGTGTTATTATTAAATTGAATAAATATCATAGCCTTTTTTCATTTACTCTCAATAGTATTTGGTTGGCGCGTAGACCGAGAATTTATGCTTATGGTTGGCAACTGTGCAAAATCAAGCTGAGTTTTATACTAAACGGCGCACGGGCCGAAGATATACTATAGAGATTGATTTATTTTTGATTTAAACTTATTGTGGTCCGAATTAGGCCAAAGTGAGACTAACGCTAATACTAAGTTTTCATTTGTTTTCCACTCACATGCTCCCTCACATGAACCCTCCGGCAATTAGTAATTTTCTAAAATACTCGTATCGCTCTGAAAAGAAAATAATGCAATATACTCCTGGACTTCCGGGTCTTTTCGGAAAATTACAACGATAGCGACAACAGTATTTAACGAATAATATCAAGACGATTGTTACAAAACAACTAATTTTAATATAGCGTGCTACGAAACTATTAAACAGTATTAAACGACAAGCCTTGAAAATTAAACTAACTTAAACCGTGTAACATCTATTGACTGAAAATTCATAGATAAAGCATAATTGTTTCGACCACAACATTTAATATTAACAAAGATGTAGGCCAACTTTCTTTGCGTCATAACTTTATAATCGGGAAAATTTAAGGAATCGAAGTTACGTTGTACTGAAAGTCAATCAACGGCGCGGCGCGGCGGCGCCCCATTCAAAAAGTTGCACGCAGATAAGTGAAAGGTTGTCGAGTCTCTCGTTTGTTTAGTTATTTCACGGACAGTTAATTAAAGCTTCTTAGTTTGAGTTGGTGGAAGTTTTACAGAGATAACAACATTAATGAAAACTCTGGATTTGGGGGAAAGGGGCCGGTGAGTGAGACGCGAGGGCGGGCGGGGTTCGCTTCAGTCAGTGCGCGCTCTGACCCGGCGAGGCTACGTCGCTCCGCCGCCCGAACACATCGCGCTCGCTAACACATTTTCATCGGATTTTTAAACACTATGAAACAGTAATGGGGACATTACAGAGAACTACCGCGGTGTTGTGTGCGTGTTAGTGTATTGATGTGAAGGCTATAGTTTGTATGGGTGCGCTTGTTCAACAGCCCAACAGTTCGTCACCTAATTTTAATGATTAGAGCGTGCTAGTGTCATTTGAATGATTTGATGACGTTGCTATGACGCTATGATGGTGGTGCTATACTAATAAATTTTAACAATTGGAGGCAGGTGAAAATAATCCAATGGAAATTATGAAAAATATAATAAATGTGAGCGGGTTGAGAAGAGCGACGACGGGCGAAGGGCCGCCTGCGACGCAGGAGGTTGCGGGTTCGATTCCCGCCTTGGGATAAATAATTGTATACATAATCTGTTAATATATTGTTCAGAGTATTCTGTGTATTTTTATGTATAGTAAAAACATCTATCATTGTATGTATGTACGATTTGATGACGTTGCTATGACGCTACGATGATGTTGATGATTATGTACCTATATCAGTCATCTAGTACCCATAAAACAAGCTCTGCTTAGCTTGGGCTAGATGATGCTGTGTGGATTTTCGGACATTATTTATGTATACATTTTTATAAGTAGGCTAAACCTATTTAAGCATTAGGTCATACAAAAACAAAAGTAATTCATAATTTTCTTTTCATGTTAATACAATGGAACAAAATATGAAACAAATTGTAAGTATGAATACTCATAACTTACCTAAGCTGAGCCTTATTCCCAACAGATGAAAGAAAGATTTACGGGATAATCTTTTATTATTGTACCCATATTACTACGTAGGTACAGATGAGTGGACAAGGGAATCAAACGGGTAGGTAAGATAGTATTGAAGACACAATTTTCTGTTTCTTACAACCCGCATTGTCCGGCGTTTTGCCTTACGTTGTTAGTGATGCGTAAAAACAGGCTCTGCACATTTAGTTTGATTAGTTTAAATGTAAAGATACTGCTTCATTTGGGGCTAAAAGATTTTTTGCTAAAAGTCGTTAGACCGTTGTTTAGTGAATTGTACAGCATTAATAAATATTGAGAAAACCTCGTTTATATTCAGTGGAAAATATACACAGCATAGATTGGGGCTAGATGATAATTTATATATACATATATAACAAATAAAAACATATTTTAGTATTTATTTTATAGATAAGTATATACATATATACTAGCTGACCCGACAGGCGTTGTCCTGTCATTCAATCAAAACAGCTGACAGTTATTTCAAACTGGCTTAGAATATAGTATATAAAGCTGGGTTACATTAAAAAAAATTATAGGTAGTCGTTAAGTTTTCTAAGTTTCTGTGCAATTTCCTTATATTTTTTAACGTTAGAACCGAAATTACGACGTATTAGAAAACATTTAAAAAAAATCGGTAGAGCCGTTCACAAGTAATAGCGTGACCAGGAGAAATAGGGGTGAATTTTTATATATATATACCTATTTTTAATTGTATAAATTAAAAAATATATATATAAATTTATCACTAGATATTTGGGGTCGAGGTCGGTATTTACACTAACTAGAACTAGTTCCTATAGTACCTTGAAGTAGGTAGTGTACATCGTGTAATTGGAACAAGCTACGCCGTATATACCCACGTAACAACTTGTATATTCATAAACCTATTTCCTGAACAATAAGATTGGACATGAGGAATAAGACCTTCAATTACAATCATTTGGGAATGTAATGCAGTCCGCTGAACAAATGATGTGTAAACGATACATTTAAATAAATTACGAATGATTACATAGTTAGAAGAATCGGTTTTTATTTATATATGCGATAGTTCGGCTGTCCCAAACCAAAACCTTGGAATGATTCAAAGAACGATGACGCAAAAAAACCGCCTTAAAAATGGCTCATACCTTCTAGGTTTTGGTTTGGGACAGCCGAGTTACTTACTAACTTATTAGATACTTACTTCAAGGTTAATTTCGCCACTAAACTCGATTTTTTAGACGACTGCAATATATATATATATATACATATATGTATATATAAAAACACGCCCGCAGTACCTATCTGATATAATTTTTTTTAATTTTTATTGATTGATTGATTGATTTTTATTTAAAGCTAAGGCATTGTAGATTTGCAATCCTTTCTAAATAAAAATGTCTTACGTCTAATCTCGAATCTGATATTTAGTTTATTTGTTCAGGATTTTTTGTTTAGGATTTGTTGACATAATTAGCAGCGATGTCTAATGCCTAAGCTTAAGTTAAGGTTAGTACGAATAACTAATCTAGCAAATAAATAAACAAACAAAAACTACGAATGAAACTAACGAATAAAATAAAAACTTCAAAAGGCCAAAGCAAGCGGCGAGTTGGAAATAGATAAAAACTTCATCCGTAATTAAATAAGTTTTATGAGTGAGAGATCGGAAAACTTCACCGTCTCATACCTAGTTTACCTTAAGTTTGCAGTTTTTATTTAACTACAGATACTTGTTGGATGCAGTTTTTGGGCTTCGAATCGAATAATCACTACATATTATATAAAACAAAGTCTTCCGCTGCGTCTGTCTATCTGTTCGCGATAAACTCAAAAACGACTGAAAGATTTTACATAAATTGGTTGAAATATAATGATAGGTTATTGGAAGTGTCGGAAAAAGTCAAGCCGCTTTCATCCAAAGAAAATGTAACGCTACGCTAGTGCTTTCATCGAAAACGCTGTCCATAGACCGCTTTTTTGGTCCACAGACTCACAAACATGATACTAGCTGCGCCTAAAGCACAGATTTCATCCATAGACTTAAGATTTTATAGTTCAACTACAATGTGTCCGCGATGGCATTTTTTGTTTTGGGTTTGTTGTCTTTGGGTAGATATTGAGAAAGATATTTACATACAGAGTGTTTTATCCTGATAACTAATTTCTGGTACCAAAGGATAATTGTTGGAAGTGCCGGAAAAAGTCAAGCTGCCCGGGAGCTTTCATCGAAAACGCTGCCTAATGCCTTTGAGATATAATATAACAAAACAATGCATGGTGGGAAAACGCGGGTGTAGCCGCGGGCGGGTCAGCTAGTAATATAATATAAGCCTTTGTTGCTGTTAACATTTAGGATATTTAATTGAATTTGTTGATCACTACTTAAAATCACATTTAAAAGCATTTCTATTACTGACTGTTTCTCATACAATTTATCTTGTTTTGGGATTCGTTGGATTAGGTGGTATTCGTTGGAAATGGAAAATTAATTAATATTAAACAAATACCATTGGTATGTGTCTGGTACTAGAAGGGAAATGATCTTATAAACTATGCCTATTACTAACACTAATTTTATATATGGTACTTATCAATCTATATCGGTTCTTTAGGAGGCCTCCTCTAAAGACTTCCACAGAGGAATGGCTACTTTAATAATATCTTCCCATATTTTAAATTATTTCTTCAATATTTAATGTATAGGTTTTTTCAGACTTGCGGGTACTGCAATTTTGAAAAAAAAAAACACTCAAAAATCAGTCGTACATATTCGAGTTCGTAAGAAACTATTACATCGTCGGCGTACCTAAGATTAGGTAATGTTACTTCGTAAGTCATACTACGAAAATTAGTTCCTCTCTATCACGCAGGGGCGCTGCATGGCGTTTATTCTATGGAAGGAAACGAAAACTTATTATACAATAGTTTTCGCTAACTACGCAAAACAAATTTTAAGGGCTTTGAACAGTAACGCTGTCCATACTCCATAGGTAGTATTTTAAAGCATCATATTTTTAAAGTTTCGGTTAATACATTTTCATTACTACCTACTATACCTACAAAATCACCTCCTCTCTGTAATTTGAACTTGGTAACAATTGAAAACATTTCAAAGTTATTCTTTGATGTCTTACGTAACTTATATGACTTTGAAATCGTGTTACGTTTCCATAAAGACATCGTAAACTCTGTGTTTGTTTTTGTTTTCGAGATTTCCAATAGGTACCCAGATTTTTGAAAGAAAATATAGTAAATTTTGTGAATCAGTTGAGCTACATAAATTGAAAATCATTCAAGCAAAATGATAATATGACGCAGTCACCTATCCAAGTACTGACCGCGCCCGACGTTGCTTCGGTGATCGGTACTCAACTTGGTAAGGACGTTAGACTCCTTAATTATTATATTTCTTTTATTTTTATTATTTGTTGTTAAAGCAGCAGTAATCATTCACACCCTGTCAAAATTTCAACAGTTTACATATTACGGCACAACAGCATCTTATGATCTATGTGTTTTCACACTTCACTACATCGCATACAAAATATATAAAAAATTAAAATACACAGAATATACTTATGGGACGCCGCAGCGTGCACAAAATTTTTGCTCAACTAAACGAATCTTATTTAACAAACAATAAAGGTAAACTTAAATTCGTTACATATCATTCTTATGTAACCAACGTAACAGATACGTTTAACTTTAGCGACTTTCAGCGACACTTGTTAGTACTCTCTGCCCGCCTTTTCTTTGTATTTCGTTTATTAAAATACTATTTCTAATTTGTTTCTATTATCCGATTGTAATTTTCTTTCTTAATAAAATTAAAACAGTTTTCAGTATCAGTTTAACGAATTTATTTACTCAAAAGAACAATGTTCACTTAAATTAGTGCATACAATAATCAAAATCCACAGTTCGCCAATGTTTTACAATGAGCAAGTTTTACAATAATAGTTGGTACTGTTACGCTTATACGCTTATTATCTTAATACATATTATATATGGGTATAAATACATATATTGTTTCTTCTTAAATACTCTAATATCTTAAAGTCTCTTCTTAAATATGTACATTGATAAACTGTTAGTTATTAATGTTATCGGATAAGCTATTGTATAACTAATAGAGATTAACTCTTGAAAAACCATCAGGCAATATCCCTATTTGATAACATGATTGGCTAATAAAGCATTTTCACAATAAAAGACTCAAGCCAGTGGGCTTCAAGTCTAAAAAGAGATTTAGATCTTTATGTGATTCTATTGTTCTGAAGATGGATCTAATCCGCAACTTTTTGCAGCACTCAAGACCTCACTCCTTTAAACGTTTTTATTATTCACCCGGTTCTGTGAACTCATAAAACTGTTGCAGTAGCTTATTCTTGAAATATGTTTATTTTATGTATGTACGTATTTTCTATACTTGCTCAATACTTTTAGGTAAATAAGGATCTAGTATAGTTACTTGGTATAGTGGTATAATCCGCGCGCGATCAGAATGGGATCGAACCATTTCGAACTGAAAGAAAGGCATAAGATGGACATTTAAGGTTGTCGCACACAAAAGCTACACCCCTTCAGTACCGCTCCCGCAAAGCACCTTCGCTTTTCAGTATGTTGACCGCACGCTGTGCACGCAACGCCAGCTAGTAACAAACTCGCTGTCTGTTTGACAACGAGCGTATTGTATGAAAACTGTCACGTAAAATATTTACTTTGACAGGCTCCGTCCCAGTCTAATCATGTGCCGGTCACGTGACTTTCGTGAGACGTTGGGAATGAGCACGTGAGACGCTGTGAATAACTCAGATTATAGGGCTTAGGTCCATTTTCACCGTTACAATTAGATAGATATATAGATATAAATATTTATTTGGTACCTACAAAAAACATTACATCTTTGGGTTAGTAGTGCCTTATAGCCGAAACTAGTTAATTGAAAGCATTCAATTTAAGATAAACTCACTCAGTTAAGTGTTATAAACGAGTTCAGCGCATTCTACCGACATAAAGTTGATCCGGTTCAGTTCAAGAGATACAGTAGGACACAGTAGGACATAGTAGGAGACATAATAGGAAACCGAGTTTTGAACTAGATCACGCTTAACTTGGTTATGTTGATCAAAGTTTTGGCAGCAAATGGTAAAATTGGACCTCGAAGAATAAATACTTCCAAGAACGTGTTTTAGCACGACGTACATAGGTAATCTAATATTCTTCTCATGTATGTTCTTACAATGAACTAGGTTATTTAACACTACCTGCAGCCGACAACGCAAATTATTCAACACCAGGTAATACAAAGTCGTTTAGGTAAAGGTGGTCGCTATTTGCATACATTCGCAAATAATCTTATGCAGTGTATACCTGTTTGCAGTGGCAACGTAGAAAACCTTTATAGCTATGGAGAGAAAGTTGAAACTCACTTTTTGCAAATTTATGTCTGGTAAAAGCCCCACACTAGATTTGAAATGCTTGGTATTTAGCTGTTTCTATTGCAAGAACTTATTTATAAAGTCTTTTTCTTATCAAACGACCCACAAAGAAATTATTTACATACAAAATCAGCATTGTAAAATACTGACGCTAGTCTGTTTGATAACATTTTTGCGTTCGTAATTACCTAAACGTTATTTAAGATAGTAGTAATTAAAATTTGCAATTAAATAGTTTTCAGTTTTTGCTATGGATCATAGGTATGGCGTTTTTTAACCCAATTTATTAATAGCTGTGTTTTTTGGCTAGATTACATCCTGGAGAGTGCATCCCTGCAACGGATCTATTATATTCATGTTTGCAACAGTCTGCAGTTAGCTCAATTGTTTCAATTGTAAATACTAGTTTAATTTGTTTATATTATTTGATTGTTATTTTCTTTGTCAATAAAAATGTTATATTTATAAAATGAAAGAAATAATTTTAAAGTGATTTTAAATGCAAATACATATGTAGAGACTTTTAATACAAAAAGCATTTAATGCTCTGACAGTAGGTTAATGTGGAAACAAATAATTTAAAAACAAAGGTACTCCTTTATTCTTGATGGGGGTTTGAGCCTTTATGTAGGGTAAAATCCGGATTCCGGATAGTAGCCTCAGTGTGATACGTACTATTCCAACAAAAATCCATAAACTAAAGAATAAATGTATTTATAACTTATTTTCTAAGTAACATAGCCTATCAAAACATGATTGTGATTTTTGGAAAGTGCGTTTTTTGGCAGTGTGTTGCGATTACGAATCCCGTTCTAAGGCATTAATCTAGACCTTACGCTTTACTATTATACGGCACAGTGATTTTATTACTATATCGAGGGCGTAACACGGGATAAGTTTACACAAACTAAAAAAACGCCGACACGTCACGGGGTCGTGAATCAAAGATAGGCGGAAGCATTTTTTCGCTCTCCTAATTTATGTCCCTGTTACACTTCGGAAATGTTTTACGGCGGGTCTCCCACTAACCTTCAATATTTTATAGAAGCAGGCATTGTTGGCGTTCCAAATAAAAGAATGTTATTGTTTTTGAATTGGGGAGTCAGCTCTGAAAGGGTTTACTTTGCCAGTTTTCCCTATATTGCCATGGTAAGGTGAAATGGATTGTTCTCAGTTTACGTCATCTTCAAACTTGTGTACTAGTATTTAAAGATATGTTCTAGTTGTCACTAGTGCTATATCACCTCATTATTTATCAGAAAATTTTCTCATTCACCTATTAAAACACATTTTTTCAAATTATATTTACCTACCTAAATAAATAATGTTGGACAATCCACGCTAATCAGAGCTTGTGATAGGTACTAGATGAATGATAGGCACACATAATAGAAAATTTAAATACATTCATACTAATAGAAAATACCCAGAATACCTGAAATAAATATTTGCAGATCGTAAAACATTCGGTGGGAATCGAACCCGCAACCTCCTGCCTCGTGCAGACGGACCTTCGTCGCCCGTCGCCGCCAGCTACAACGTTCGTATATAGCTGAATTGGTCTCACAATCAGTTTTCTGTGTAAGGATCTTTATGTGATAGTATTTAAAGAAATGTATTAGTTGATATTTTTGCAAAATTTAACAAAAAAAAAAGAACTTTCGCTCTACTTTTGCGGAGGCACATTCCCGGAATTTACCTACTAAAAACACATTTAATCAAATTATTCAGATTAGTGTTAGATATAATTTCGTTTTAGCAGTTTGCTCGTTAAAATTCGGGACTGAAATAGACTGACCATACCGACGCAGAGTCCTATAAATAATTATAAATAAAAAATCTTCTGTTTTGTGTTGTTGAAAATGTTCAATTTTTTATAAAAAGGTCGTCTACGTGAGTACGAGCCGTTTTTTAAATAACTTTCCAATTTTATTTCGCAAGTCTGTCTAATAAGCGGCAACACCGCGAGCAATTTGCGGCAGACGAACTCTACATACCCATAGCTATTCTTCCAAAGTTCTACAACATCAAAACTACTCACCAACAAAATGATAACGCTGGAAATACGCTTACACAGGATATTCCAAGTTACTCTGGTCGTTTTTCAGAGGTCTGGGAACTGAAATTGCTACCGACGCCATCAAAACTTTAACTGAAACTCTATGCTTGAAAGGGGGAGTAAGTACTTTTGGTTTAGGTTATAAAATCGTTGGCCCAGTGTACCATTTTTTACCAATAGGGTAATAGAAAAGTAACACAATTGCCAATGAGTTTAAAAAAATCTACACCTACATATTACAAAATCTATCATTGATAAATTATAAAAGAATGAAATTTCATGTTAAATTTGCTTGTTTATTTTAGTGACCAATAAATAGTTATATTTATATACCTTTTCAAAAAAAAAAATACGAGTACAGGAATGGGTTTAGACCTTTATATTTGGCAGAGATTTTTTTTAACTAACTATAATTTACCGATTATGATGACTCTAATGCACAAAATTACTTTTATATTTTTCCAATAATAATTATGGCAACCTACCGTATGTAATTTTCTATTCTGCTTTCTTGTTTCTTTTTACTTCACTCTAATACAGAATCTTAACCTAGTCCACAATAAAATACTACTACTTGTCATTAAGTGGTCGACTACTATTTTATTTATGATTTTACGCTCTATCTACTTCGCCTATGAACATAATTTTAGTAACCTACCATGTTTTTGGTACAACTGGGGTGATTCTAGGCTATGAGTTGTATGATATGGTAAACGAAAGTATCATACACAGGTAACATCAAACATAATAACCACATAATGTATAATGACTATAAAAACTGAGTTCTTAACCGACTTCAAAAAGAGGAGGTTATCAATTCGTCTGTATGTTATTTTTTTTGTATGTATAATATGTCACGCGATATCTCCGCCAATTATGGACATATTTGAAAATTATTTCACTATATAAAATTAGTATTTATCCCGCAAAACTTAAAATAAGTGTAAAAGTAAGGGAATTTGAAGTCGGTTTATCGTTTTTTAAAACACGCCATAATTATTATAATAATAACCTAAGATAAAGATTTTCTAAAAAAATAGGCACCGAACAAAAAATAACTCGTCTTTCACTAAGCTAGAATTAACTTCTTCACTCGCGTAAGAACAAATCATAGTTTTTGAAATCATTTCAGAACATTGTTTTAACCTCTCGACACCCCTCTTTTGTGTTAGTAATAATTAGTTAATAATAAACATAACTATGCTGAAGTTCAATAAAAAAAATAGGTATGTGTGTAAAACCCCGCAGCGGCGCTAAACGAATCAACCGACATAGAAAAATAATTCACCACAAACAAATTATAGAAACTAATTGGACTTTCAACATAAATAGGTGACTGAACCTACAATTAATTAAAAATCCTTTGTGACTGTCCCTTTTACTGCGTCCTCGGCAATCAGAAGCTTAACTTTCTGTCCCAACTTTTATGTAATGACTTCTGTTTGTTTTTAATTCAATTAATTGAAACGGATTATCCTAGCTAATGCAGGGATTCACGCCTGAACTTTGTTATTCTGTCGAATAGGAAAGGTTACTGATCTTCGTGATTGCTGAAACTTTCTTTTTAAGTTACCATACCAACCGTAACGAAGAGTAATTTAATAACGAGTTTCTGGAATTACGTAGGCTAAAAGGTCCTTCCCTCATCTGTTTCTTTCGTAATCTAGTTAGGTAACTCGTACGTGTCAAAATCAGGGGAATAAATACAGTTAATTTTAGTTAGGGAGTGTTGTTTACTCACGTCGCTACTTCTTTGTCTACCTTCCTGTAGCGCTGCTTCGCGCACTTGTGTTATACAAAAGATAAATACCACACACGAACAAGAGGAGATTGAGATAAACAGATTTGTGTTTTGCTTCATAACTCCCTGCCTCCAATTGTATCTCGTAGGGAAAGTAACATTAAAACATTTGTTAAACTAAAAGTAACCAATGTTCAGGTTTACTATTAGCACCGTCGTAAATAGCACCATAAAACGTACATCCAATTTTACGATCAATCTGTTCGTCAGGTAAATTAACTATGTATGCTGCAATGAAACACAAGCTCAAATGAAGCGATTGAGCGTTGAAGATGAACAGGCCGGGCTACGATTACACCGTGCCCGTATCCACAACTTATTACCCGAGTAATAACCGGCCGCCGCAATACGAACGGGGCTACGGCCAGCTCACAGCGGGGCAAGTCTACAGCCCATCCTCACACCCGCCCTCCAACTATGCAGATATCTACGAGGGCAACAACGACACGACGCTTCGAGCAGAGGAGAGACACTGGTACATAGAAAACCACAAGAACTTACACACAAACTATGACGTTAACCACGAGACTATACCTCAAGATGCCAAAACTAAGAAAGAAGAAGAGAAGAAAAGTGAGTTGCCGCCAGTCAGGCGTGCTGAAGGACCGCAGCCGCGTCAGAGGAGAAAAGAAGATAGGTGTTCCTGTGAATGTTGGCCTAGTTCTGACAATAACGTCGTGCAGGACAGCGGGGGGAACGAGACGACGAGATCGCTCTCGGGAGTTGACATGGTGGCCTCGTATGGGGTGTATGGGAATCCTCACGATGATGAATCATCGGGGTTTGCCCGACTCTCAGAAAAAAGTGCAATATATGGACAAGGGAGCGATGCTCCAGTGCAGGGTGTGATTGTGAACCAGCAAGGGAACAGTGCGGTAGTGCGTGCGGCCAATCCTGCCGATCCCGCTTGTGGAAAGTGCTGTACATGTTTGTCTTCGGAGCCTGCTGCAAACACAGAGGATTATTGTTGGATACACTATTGCCGACCAGCGCTAATAGTGTTGCTACTATTATTTTTTCTAGTCCTGCTAGGCGTTTCAACAGGGTTCTTATTGACAAATAATTGTAAGTATATTTTATCTGTTCATATTTCCACACATACATAATTATTCTTTTGATCGCTGCGCACAAAATAAAATACCAGTAGATTCAAACAATAGAAATTAATATCATTCAAAATTATTGGCTTGGTTATTACGTTTGATATGCTGTCGGAATTACCGCTACGCGAAATTATTCGACAAGCTTGATCATTGAGTCCATTGATTCGACCATCCAATGGTGAGTGTGGTGCTTTTCACTTCGCACCTGGCGTTATTGGCTTTTATTTGAATCCAGAATTTATAAACTGAATTAGTCTTATGGTGTGGTTGAAAGCTGAAACAAGTTGCGTACATTTTTACGTCGGCTAAAATCTTTCATTCCTCGAATTTAATATAAGAAAGTTAAATCCAAATGAACCACTTAGATAAATCCATCTTGTCCACAAACATTTAAAGAATATTATTGTATTTCCTTTTCAAAAGGGACCTTTAATTTTAGATGAAGATCAGAGCAAAATAATTTATAAGTATCGCCGCATAGTCGTCATTACAGAAAAATAAAATTAGGTTAAGCTGATTCTCATATGGGTGATTTTACAGTAAATGAAAGGTAGGAGCAGATGTGGATGTATGGCGGGTGCTGGTCGTTTTTCTCTCTGGCAGAACATTAATTTTAGTGGCACTGGAAGGTTCTGCGCTACCCCGATTTTCAAATTGCGGGCAAAATCACTGAATTAAGGAAGTTAAAATATTCAGTGGAATAAGTCTATGATAGAATTACGATGCCCTCATTGTTATTTTGATTCAACTTTACGGTATTTTCTTACTGCACAGAAAATACAGAAGTTTTTGCTGAATATGGGATGAGTTTAACTTCCATCGCTAAAAATTCATAAAATCCTACAAATAGGTACTTATATCGATTTCTCTGTCGTCACAAAACAATAATACTTTTTCAGCATAAACTGAAACAACCAAAGAGAGTAGAATAGATTGTCGAAAACTCGCGATGGATCATTCGTTTTTTAACTGCTGAATTAATTTTCACCGGTGCGGCAGGGGACTGGTTCAGGAGTCACGATCGACTTTAGCTTTGAACCGAGCGAGAATGGCTAATCGATCGATTAATTTTCACGCCGTTTGAACGCAAAATTCCGATGGAATGTAAGACTTTGTAATCTAGAGATTTTACGATGGCGTGCACACAATGCTACTAACTCAACGACGCGCATTCAGTCTATTCTCATAAATTTGTACATTTGCGGCAACATTAAACACCACCGACTGTAAATTCGAGTGGGTAGCTGATTATCGAATTCCCAAGTAATTTCCGACTTTATCATAAATCAGCAATATTGAATTTCAGTGAACGAAATTAAATAGGTATCGCTGGAATAACAGCATTTTCCCAGAGCGTTTCAATCGACCGATCTGAGATTAAGTCCATACGGACGCAACAGGAAACTGGAGCGAAATCGATTCATACAACGAATCGGGCAGAGGCGGCTGTTATGGCGCCGCAACAAATTGAAATTGATACCATCGGTGGGCAGTGGCTGCCGGCCGGATATTACGGGTGTCAAGCGCAATCACGCACTACGAGCAAGGCTTTCTACCTTATCTATAGGTACCTACGTCATTATACCTATAGGTACCTTGATGGTGTCTTGGTATCCTGAACAACCCTGTGCGATAAGACAGTCAGCCCTTTCATTGCGATTGTCGATAGTTGAACAACGGAAATCGAACGACGTTGATGACGACACAGGGCAAGACAAGTGTTTTGTGAAGCTGTAAGTTTAGTTCCAAAAAACACAAGTAAATATCACATGGTTAAAATTATTAAAAAAAAAAAACAATAAATGCACTAAGGTTTTCTATGCGCAAAAGTATCCCATTATTATTGAAACTAGAAATCTCTTTGGGTAATCTGTCCAGATACCGAATCATTTTACCTTTATACCTCACCATTTCCCGAACCTAATTGCTTGTTATATACTTAGGTTTCGTAGAAAGGCCCGCTCCGTGTATGATTCATTACAGACAAAAGGTACACGACAGGTTTCCCTCGTGTAATAATTCAATACTTACCTTTTGTTAGCACTTTTTGTGACTCGGTGCTACTTATTAGGGTAAAAACCTTCGTGATAAGCCACCGTTACTCACATTCATTATCGTTGTATAAATTACAGCTTATACAATTATTGTTATTCGGAACACCAGCGTGATTCATACAAATAATTGCATTAATAATTTGACATTGATTTTTCTATTCATTTATTAAAATAATAATTTTAGATGTTACCTATGGAATGAGAAAATCCCAATAACTTCGTTAAGAATTCCGCTGTGGCAGAATTTCGGCTAGGAGGAGATCATCTTTACGGTATTTATTCTCTAAATAATTGTTAAATTTCACTTTCTGAGAACTTAAAAATTAAACTTTGTCTAAATATTGAGCCCTAATGCGTAGTGTGTTTAAAACTAAAATAATAAAGTAATGTAAAATATTAGAAGTAAATTGACAACAAAAGATATTATGTACGATGACTTTTTCTGTTGACTACAGTACACTACAGGTACAAATGTTAAGGAATGAGACATATTTATGTATTTCTGTATTGCTAGTATCAAAAAAGTTTGCTTTGCCATCAATAAATGAATCAGATTCGTTATGAATTTTGACACGTAACCTTTTGGCGAGTATCCAGCTGCGGCCCAATTTCGTTTTACAATCAGCAACGTATCTCGTACCTACCTATAAAATATTAGTTCTGCTAGGTTTGGTAGGATTGCCAATTATAGACCCAGACATGTAGAAAACTTTTTTTCGGGAACTGAAAATTAAAATGGGAAAAACCTTGTTTTTAGAAAAACCCTCTGGACATAATATGAATGTACCCTAGGTTAAAATAAACCACGCCTGGTTGGGCAAAAAGAGTGTACAAAGGTACCTCCTGGGTAGGCAAATTCATAGAAATTATCACGAGTGGATAGGAAAACGTACTTTTATATACCTAAAGCTCGTGAAATTCAAACCTTACGTCAGCTATTTTCGAGGTCCAACAATTTTTGCTTTCGTAACAGCGTAACTGGAAAACTGTGAACTGTGAATTTAGTTTCGAACACCACCGCGTCTCGTTTTTGCATCGCGCATTGGTCCGCAAACCTTAGTTTCAGGACACGAGCACCCGTCGTCCACCGTCTCACATTGTATGCGGCGATCGGATTCGTTTAACACGTGACTGGACACTAGCCGTAGTTTAATAGCCTCGTATATGTAAAGGACAGGCGGCCTACGTCGAACCAATTTGCAATAAAACAATATGGCGCAGCGGCCGGCTTGCGGCACCCGTTCAGCCTCTTGTACGAGTATTTTATATATATTTTATCCGAATGCGAATGCAAAGCTATTAGTCGCAACCTCTTTGTGTCACATTTCGAAACATATTCCTTACCCGAGGCGAAATTAATCTGGAATGCGCCTTTAACTCATATCTTCCTTTTTACTTTTGTGTTGTTTAAGAATTTGGGTGAGCTTCTTATAATAAAATACATCATTCTCACCTGTTATTTTTAATTAATACTTTTTTTTAATTAAGGATCATCGCTTTCTGAGAACTTAAACATTAAACTTAGTCTAAATATAGTGCCCTAATGCGTAGTGTGTTATCCTTTACATATTTTAATGTATGTTCCTAGATTTAATAAAATATTTTTATTTGTTTTTTTTTTTTACAAATTTATAGTAATGTGTATTTATATATGTCCTCATTTTAGCTTAATTTGAAATACAGTTAAAACTATTTTCAATATTAGAAATGATACATCTAGGTACCTCTGCAGCCGCAGTACAACACAAAAATAAATAACTTTGAATGAACTTTCAGTTGAAAATTAGAAATACTAAAAGAAAATTAAAGGGAGCGGCTTTTTGGAAGTTGGTATTTTCGTAAGACAGACATACTTTCCAGTCTAATAAAAATATGATTTTAAGTTTCTGTATGGTTTTGTTGGAAAAACACTTGAATTTCCACAGAATATTTCATTCAAAAATACACTTTAAATAAGCAAACAAATATTGATTTCATTATTTTTTGTTACAGATTTACATTATCAACCTAGACCGCCTGCTCCAGAAGGTAAGTTCCTACTACTTACCTACTCAATTAACAAAAGTTTTTCTTCTTATCAAAAAGCCATTTGAGCTTTATGTATTCGTCCTGTCCAACTAATTGACAAAACATGTTACAAAACATAGTTATTTAACATGTTTTATAATGTGGACGTGTTACATGTTACTTTATCTGGACGCACTCTTAGGGGTCAGGTCAGATTAGTTAGGGCGTGATTCTACTAAAGATGTACGAAATTTTAGGCATGTTAAATCTACGGATAGTGTTTCTTTATTTTCCTAGCCTCGTTTACGCAGCTTCGAAAAAAAACCTTGCGAGGTATTTTGTTTTCCACATAGAAGCTAGTGATGGTCCTATGTTAAGGATAAAGTGATGTGAACTTTGTGCATCCACATAACATACCAAAACTAATTATTTATAGCTGTAGATTCAAATTATAGTCCAACTACATCTTCAAGACTGCTGAAGAGAGTTCATACAATTACACTTTTCTATCTATCCATTATCCATTATTTCTATAATCCACATGTCATGTAAGGTATTGTAGATAGTTTCAAGCGTAAACGAACGAATGAATCAGTGAATGAATGAATGACAAAAAGATGCTTGGAAGTTTGTCTTTGCACCAAAATATAAATGCTAAGTAATCCGTAGATCTTTGAAGCTACGTAGAGTACATTTCTTGGACGCGATGATGTCTCTAGGTATGTCCACAGACATATCTAACTCACTAAACTTCACAACACACTAGATATTTCTAGAATAATAATAATACTGTCCCATTTTGTGTCGGAAAATATATAACCAATACAATAAGGGATTAGATTATACAACAGGCATACATACTGGCTGGCGTGACGAGACGTAATGTAACGTGCTACACAGACAGCGTTCGTGCAATCAGTCGGGGAAAGAAGGCGCTCGTAATGAGCAATGAGATGAATTTTAGCACATGGCGTTACACAATAATGCTCGAATGGTGCATTGCGCTTCGTAACACCCCGGTCAGTACCCGCTTTACGTGCTCTTCCAAGGTAAACTTAAATGGAGTCCAGAGTCCTTCTAATCTAAAATAAACAAACATTATTCCCTTATATAAATAGTTTTATAAAGTTCTCTTTTTTAAAATCCTTTGGATTTAAACTTCTGTCCGTTTGATATTTCTGCGACAAGGAAAAACACAGAGCTCAAAGTAAATTTTAGCATGCTATTCTTACCTATATGCAAGCTTTGTCTGAAGGTACGGTATTTCTTCAGCTACGTACATCCTAGTGTGGTGTAGGTGACATACGAACTAAGTCGGTATCAAGACAGCCAAACAAAATTGCTTTGTCTCCGAGACTTTGAGAGTCCCGCTCTATGTGACCGAGTTGGCATATTTTGTTCCGTTATTTTGTATTATTAAATACTATTTAATATATTATTTATTATTTAAATACCTATTTATTAATAATTTACGATAACAGCTTTTGGTCTTATTCGTCTTATCAGCGAAATAAAAAGCTTGTTCATGTGAGATTTTGCGGAAAATATTGGGCTAGGGATATTAATTTAAGTGGCCCTTTTAGCTATTATTGTACTTCTATCCTCCCACAAATGTAATCCTTAACCAATGTATGTTTGGAAAAACAAATAATTTAAGCAGATTTTGGTCCTGAAAAAGCGGCACGGAGAACATCCTAATTTTCTTCCATTGACGAAGCATCCGCCATCATTTTTATCTCCCCTCGCTGTCTCCATTTATCTCAGGTTTCTTCTACAGCAATTCGCATCTAACGTAATGTTGTTCCTTACGAAATCTTTATTTCTGTTTAATTTTTTAAGCAGATGGAAGTCGCAAGCCTTCATGATAGTCAAGGAAATGAGATCGGACCAGAATGTGATGCTTGACCTCGTTATGCGACGGATGTAATATATAAGCCATTTGTCGCGGTATTGTTTCTAAATTGATATGAAATAGAAATAGATACGAGCATGATTTGATTCCCGCTTTCACATTTTCTTTGATCTTATTGAGAAAGGTACAGTCTTTTGAAACTACTTTGGGGGTTTCGGCTATGCGGGTAGAGTATTTTCAAACAATTTTCCGAAAAAGAAATGTTCAATGCTCAAAGTATTATGAATTAAGGCCAACCTGCAAACGGTGAGTTTAAAATAAAGAGAAAATTTCAAATTAACTTTTACAGTTCGTGCCGTGTGACTTCTCACCCTACAATCTGCTCGGAATTTTAACTAGACGATAGAAATCCGTAATCTCTAAAGTCAGCTCTAACACAATGCTGTGGCAAAACGGAAGCTCGCGTCTTATTTTGGACCTACTTAATAATTTAGTCACGCGCCCAACTCCCCAGGTAGAAAATTGGAAATTGTGTCATCCTTTGCGGGGCTCTACTAAGAATGATGTCTTCATCAGAAGAATTTACTTTTCACTATTACTCTCCCACCAAATTGCTTTATACAAGTGAATTGAATGAAAATATCTATGTTTTCCGGTGAAAATATTTCAACCGTGTCAAAAATCAGGTTCACTCGCGAATCGCGATCCAATAGAAACGTCCGAAATTGATGAAATCAATTGAGTTATGTCGCTGTACCCTATCAGGCGCTTCGAGATTTGCGCAGGGTGTCCGCATTTTAAGATAAACAATCTTAATCCCGTTCAAATTTTGTGAAATCTGTATCATGGGAGGAATAAAACAAGATTATCGCGTCCCTTCCCTTTGATTTGTGACTCAGTCTTAAAAACCTTGAAGTTTTAATGATTTTACTTTACTATATACATTATTAATGTAATGAACAGAAACCGACGTTATTTGTCAAAATTCTTGTCTTGCACTAACTTATTATGTACCTAGTAAAAGATATACTTAGGTGTTCTTTTGTTGTAGAAGCATGCGAAAAGACTTTCTGTCGATGGGGAGCGGAATGCGTCTCGCTAGGGGACGGCCGAGCACATTGTGCTTGTCCAACCAGCTGCCCCAACACTGCCGCGGCCGTGTGTTCGACCGCTGGAAGAACTTACAGGAACCACTGCTTTCTGAGGAAGGAAGCTTGTGAGAGAAGGCTCAACTTACGTGTCAGACACGAAGGGGAATGCGGTGAGTTTGCGGGTTTATTATACTCGGTCACTAAACTTTCGCGTTGCATTGAACACGAAACCGGTGGTTGTCCAAATCTAAAAATATTATAAAAATATCTTTGTTATCTATTATCCTTTGCTATCTATGTAGGTATATATGATATAATGACTTAGTTTTTTGATCCTTATCATTCTCTCATGCATGCTGGAAAATCATATTGGTTTCGATAGTGGTTTGAATTTATCAATGTCATAAATTCAACAGCCAACGACCGGTGCTGGAGTTGAAATCGATAGCATCAACACAATTTTAATTAATATCGTTTTAATTATTGCGATTATTTAATAATTACGCTAATGGCCCGATGTGATGTCGAAAGCACTGTTACCTAGCAAAGCTTGTTTTGAGAACATCGTTGACAGTAATCAAATATAAAATGTATTTAAGTATTTCTGGGCTTTTGAAAGCACAGATAGATAGTTTTCTAATCAAATTATATTTAACCTTTCGTTTAAATCTTTAATTAACTATAAGTTACATTCTCAGTAATCCAATATAAATGTATTATTGTATTTCTGGGCTTTTGTCAGTACAGCTAGATAATTTTCTAATAAAATTATATTCAACCTTTCGTTTAAACCTTAATTAACACTATTGTTACTTTAATACTTTATTGCTTTATACATACCTGAAACATAAAATCAACAAACTGTTAACTAACCAACGCAACCATCTAAGCTCCAACCCACTGTAGGTACCTAGCAAAGCTCACATTAAATATACTTTTTTTTACTTGTGCTTAATTTCCTGGAAAGAAGTTTCTAAAACATTTACTTTCTGAAATAAAATATAACCACATTTGATTACAATCGACAATAAACTAGTAAAGAACTTCGCAAAGCAACAGAACTTCATTCTAGCAAAGCAACAGCATTCAGAAAACCTCTTAGAAATCTAAAAACCTCTTATTTCTGTAACATTGTCAAAATTGCCCAAGTATACGGTACTTTATAAAAAAATAATAACACAATTTTTGTCTCCTATGTAGTGGGGCGTAGGTATTAGGAACCTATTATTATCAGATCCGTAAATAAGCTTCTTCTGCTTCCTACCCTGTTTACTCTGGATGTTTACGAACTGGGCAACAGAGTAAGAACAACATAGGATGTTTACAATGATTTTGTAATATTGTGTTTTGTACCGCTCTATCAATAACGTTTGAATTTCAAAGGCATAAATTGCTCTTACAGCCGTTACCGTTTCCAATATTGAGCTATAAATAGCCTTCATTCTATTTTTAAAAGTCAAAAGCATTCATTTGTTTTATTAGGGCTATGGTATTAGGTATTAGCATATACTTTTATAATAACTTTGTTATCTTTTGTATCGTTTCGGCAAAGATGCAAAATCCGAGACGTCTCATGTTTTTCTTTTTGTTTAAAGAAATTGCACAGGGGTTACGATAAGCAGTTTAACGCCAGTGTGTTTATAACTGCTGTACTTGAGCGGTAACGTAATAGTTTGATCGTTGTGCAAGCATTTTTTCCTCCGTAGCTTGGAGCGAACTAAGGAAAATAAAAAAACGGTGATCTTTTTTTTCTGTCTGTAAATTTATATAAATTTAAAGTAACGCGGGACAGGGATGATATCTACTGTGGTAGACAGACGGATAGAGCAACGCCAAACAATACGTTTTACGATTTTAGTCGGGAACTCATCCATCTGCATGAAATACGAACCAAAATGTATGTCTGGAGGTTTAATAGAACTCTTGTTCTCAGAATCAGGTGACCCTTGTTCCGGAGTGTCCTGCGCCGTGGGTGCCAGATGCGTCCCAAACTTCAACCTGCCAGAATGTCGTTGTCCGCGAAGTTGTCAGAAGCGGAAACCAGTCTGTGGTACTGACGGTAGAGACTACGCCTCACAGTGTCATCTAGATAAACATGCGTGTGATAACCAGCTAAATATTACCGTCAAGTACCATGGGAAATGCGGTAAGTAAATGGTTATTACTTCCCTCACGACTTGCACAGATTACGCGGCAGAATTGAGATGGTTGATCTTGTACGAACGCCAGGGATATAATCTACGCTATCAGATTTGAATTAGATGAGACTTCGTCAAACTAAAATGATCGAAAACTAGCTACTACCTGCACCTTCGTCCGCAGTTTATCGGTATAAAAAATACGCCGGTATGTTATTCCAGGTCCCAGACACTAAATTTCATCCCAATCAGTTCAGTAGTTTTTGCGTTAAAGACGAACAAACATCCATACTTACAAACTTTGACATCCTATCCTACTAATATTATAAATGTCAAAGTTTGTAAGGATGGATGTATGGATATTTGTTACTCTTTCACGCAAAAACTACTGAACCGATTAAGCTGAATTTGGTATGGGTATAGTTTGGGACCTGGAATAACATATAGGCTATTTTTATCCCGATAAAACGCGGGCGAAGGCGTGGACAGCACCTAGTTTATAATATTAGTAGGATTTACAAAATGAATACTTCATCTGCTATAGTGAAACAACTAAAGTATCTAGCTCAAATCTGATGGATTCGACTGTTGATTACATAAGCTTTACGTGCAACTGGTAACCAGTTATACAGGATAAATATTTAATTTGATTGTTTTGCGAAAATTTCGAGTTTCCTTTGATTATTGTGTTTTGTTTGTTTGATCTTCCCTCTGTTTTAATATAGTGTTATCAATTAGAGCAATAAAATAACTAGAGTTGGAGAGTATTGATTGCTCCAAACTTAAAACACTGTCGTTAGTTGGATAAACAGGATAAAAGTGGGTTAAAAGCAAAAGAAAGTCAATATTTTGCCAGAGATTTTCATAACAATCGTTTTCTCCAAAAAATAGGTCAACTTTTGTGTTAGTTTACTTACTTTATTCGATAAAAGTTGATGTCGATATCTCGATGCTTACTCGTAAGATACATCAATCATAGCACGTTTTTGCATTTACCTACCCGTGCTATCGCAAGAAAATGTATCAAGTTATATTTTATGTAAGTATAGAAAATATATTTCTTGTAACTCGAATAAAATAAAGATGGGGTATGTAAATACATTACCTGAACTTCGTAAAAGTTACCAAAATAAAATGTATGGAACCATTACAATATTTTCAACAACAGATATAGAAATGGGGCCGCCGCTTTTTTCCCCGTGAAAGTAATTTAATCTTGTCTACTTTATGGCGGACTTACGTTCGCTAACCCTTTTCAAGAAACTTGTCCCAGCATTCGATCTGAACTAAATTTGAACAAGACCAAATGCCCGCACATTCCGCCATCCTTTTGTGAGATTCTCTATTTACATTACTGCTTCGCTTTTGTGCTATTATTGAATTGTTTCATCTTTTTCTGTCTTTCCTCTCGTCCGGGCTCTTTCTGAGAATTTTTACAAAAGGTAGACAAGAGCACTATATTCCATGTTATTTGATCGTGATGGTTGTAAAATATAAGAAAGTTATAATGTTCCCTTTTGTTAGCGGTAGAATTTATTTGTGTTAGTACGAATCGAGCCGAGGTCAATTTAGCTCCGCTAATATTTTCCTTGTGTTTGATTACCTGTTTAGTCGTCAAAAAAAATTTACATAGACATAAATTAGATTTAATAAGTACTTACATTAAAAATAATAAGGTATTTTATTTTATTAATTAGGTAATTTATTATGTCAAACTATAAATTATAATAATATTCATATTGATTTGTAATATTCAATATTGTTTGACTATGTTTTTTCCTTTTATTTACTATTAGCATTGCATCTTTTGAAAAAGCTTGTATTACAGCATTTATGAGGGTCTTTTCTCCCACAGATCCATGTTCAGAACACGAGTGCGCGGATGGCGGCGTATGCCAGCTGAACGAAGTCCGAGCACCTGTGTGCAAGTGTGGACCGGAGTGCGATTTGATCGTGAAGCCAGGCTCTGCTGTTTGTGGATCGGACTACAAAGACTACCCCAGTGAATGTTCTCTTCGGAGGGAGTCGTGTCGGAGTAGGCAGCAGCTTACTATCGCGTATCGAGGGGAGTGCGCATCAGGTAGCTATTTTTGCACCAAAACTTATTATAAGGTTCAATTAAAAATAAGGTTCGTTTAGTCAAATATAAGGATTTTTTGCGTTTGTTAAATATAGGCAGACGTTGAAAAAATATCGGTGCGTCTAGGTCGAATATAAAAACCTAATAGCCGAATGTTAACTTAATCAAAAATTTAGTAATTCTGCTGCATAGCCACAGTGTTACAAAATTTTCGTAAAAGCGATTTCAGGTACGCTATGCCGCATAGCGTACTAATCGCCTAATGGTTTCAAATTTTCGATTGTTTTTGAATCATAGTTGATGCTTGAGGGTGAAGAAAATCTAATGATGTGAGATGTGAAAATTAGAAAGGTGAGTTTCTTACTAGTATTGGATTTCAATTTTATTTGTTACCATAGGAACCTGGGGCCTGTGATTGGAACATTAGAAAATTACCCAATAAAGAAAAATTCTGCTCAAAATTAAAACCTCCCTTTTTGTGTGGATCTTTAGATCTTTAAATTCAGACATTTACCTACCTAGTTGGTGAAGCTTTGAATAACATTTACATTATTGGCATCTAATAAACTGAATTCTTGGTAAACATTTATCGTGACGTGACGATATGGCCAAAAGTTTTCGTCTCCAAGACAATTTATGGATTTAGAATGGAGGATCTTATCCATAATTCTTATAACTTCAAACAACCTTCATAATCTAAAATTAAATCTTTGGAAAAATGCAAGGAGACAGCGTTATTGGCCGACGTCGAGCGACATTTTGTTCCAAAGAAAGTAATTGGATACGAACAACGGCGCGTCAAATAGAGCTTGAAGAAATTGAGATGATACGAAATAATTGTGTTAGATAGCTGGTCTCAGCAGTTTAGAAGATACCTCGGCAGTTTTTAATTGAGTTGAAGTTTAATTTGGAGTTTTTAGTTACCTTTTGAAATTGTATTAGAAAGTTACAACAATTTCCTAATTCACTTGCAAAATAAATGAGGAGACTGAAAGATCGGTTAATAATGTTTAACCTATTTGAAATTCTCTGAAAACTGAAAATCTGTGAAGGCATACAAATTCACATGAAGGTGGGAACCTAGACCTCTGCCAGTGTTTTCTGTGTATGCAGCGCCTCGGTACCAAACCAACCACAAGCCGTTGTACCTACCCCTACCTACTAACGTACTAATCAACCATATTATTCAATCCATTTCCATTGTTCATTCTTAAAAGTTTTTTTATAAAGTTAACTATTGCAAAAAACCGTTTAAGCACCTTAACATTGACCGCTCTCGTTGGTAATTGTTTATGGATATTGCCGGAACACTTGCCTACAATTGAATGGGCAACTGAAATTTTCAGTTTATCACCAGGTTGTGACCCTAAATTAAAACTGGATTAACTGAGGAACTGGAGGTTGGTTTTTGTTATATTTGCTTGTTAAAGCTTTCAAATTTTAACGCATAGTAGCTCATTATTGTTTTCCAAAATGGATAAACTTTCACATTAAAAATATCCCTCACCGACTAGACTCGTAACATCAACATTGCGGTAACTAGTTGGTCGGGGACATTTTTATCACAATAAAAAGTGAAACTTACATAGTAGTTATGGACTAAGTAAAACTTTTATGGCAGAGCAATTATTATAAACCTCTTTTATTAACCATACAGGTTGGTGAAAAAGGTTAGTTTTTCGAATTATTGAATTTAGAATTTTAGGACCGTGTCAGATTATTTTGAAGCTTATTTAACGTTCGATTCTAATATTTATTCTACCAGCTCAACATCCCTGCGACACCTTGAAATGCGGTTTGCACGAGCACTGCACATTGGACTTGCATGGCGTAGCGACTTGCGGTTGCGGTGCGGAATGCGAAGCTGCGGTGCGACCGGTATGCGGCACGGACGGCAAAACTTACGACAGCCCGTGTTTTCTGGAACGTGCCGCTTGCTTGGAGAGTAAAGACATCAGAGTCGCTTATATGGGAACATGTGGTAAGTTATTTTTCGTTTCTATAGACTTTTAGTAGGTACGAGTATTAATGCGTACCTATGCAAAAGTTGATTAAGTTGGTCTTCGCGATACAAGCTTTGCCTAGTGCGGAGGTACGATGGTAAATTTTATTCAGAATTTTATAATCATAACTAAGAAAAAAAAAAATCGTTTTTGTGTTTATTTTTATTTAAAATTATACTTTTGAATAAAAAAAAAATATTAGGATAGTTATAAAATACAGGAGGTAGTTTATTTCACACTTTCGCCAACACAAACGTCAACATCAGGTTAGCCAGTGGTCTTCTTCTAACTCTCTAATACTAAATCCAAAAAAATCTAAATTCATGGTTTTTGGCCCAAAAAAAATGGTTGGTAAACTTAGCAATGTTAATATCAATGTAGACGGGGAGCTTGTTGAACGTGTTGATGAAGCCAAGAATCTTGGGTTAAAAATTGACAGTCAACTACGTTTTGAATCCCATATTGCTGAAACAGTGCGTCAATCACTCTTTCGCCTTAAGCTCCTTTATAAGATTCGTCCTTACTTAAGTGAAGACGTTCGAATAATGCTCTGTGAATCCCTAGTTTTGTCCCGTCTAAATTACTGTGACACTGTGTATGGCCCCTGTCTTCATAGTCGAACTAATAATCTTATCCAACGTGTTCAGAATGCTTGCGCACGTTATTGCTTCCATGTTCCCCCCCGCACACACATAACCCCCTTCCTTAATTCCTCAAACCTTTTGAAAATGAAAGAGCGTAGGCAATTACATCTTGCTACTCTTCTATTTGGCCTAATTTTAAATAAATCTCCCCCCTACCTCTACTCCAAACTTAATTGGGCTAGTGATTTTAATCGTTACCCTAAGCGAACTTGTTCTCACCTAATTTTTCTTACACCCAGGCATAAGTCTGTGGCTTTTAGAGGGTCCTTCCGATTTGCCGCAAGTCATTGTTGGAATGTGCTGTTGCCTCCTTTACCCCCCCTCCCTCAAAACAGTCGGTTCATTCAGAGCACAATTTAAAAAAGAACTTTTAAGGCGGCAAAAATCCTGAAAGCCCAGTCTCACCTTGTGCTCTTTCACTGCTACTCATCAATCCTCTTCTCACTCTCGTGTCCTTCCAGTCTATTTTATTGTCCTCCATTCCCTGCCATGAACTACATATGTACCGGTATTTTGTGCTTGCTTCTTCTTGTTTGTTGCGTTAATTATTACTCTTTACTTTTAAACCACGACGTATATATATATTTTATTATTTACCATGTAGACGAAATATCGTTAACAAAGCTGAAATGTTGATGTGATGTGCCACGTCGCGCCGAGTCACATGTTTTCATTTTATAACCTCTCTCCATCTTGACATTGACATAGCAGTAATTTCTGACAGTAACATATGTATTCGGAACAGCTCCTTCGTAGCACTTTATTTCTGACACTTTCCAACTTAGTAAAACTTTTTAAAATCCTATTGTAACTGGTAATGTTTGGAGTTCGTCGTGTCACCAAGACTGGGTCAGTCTGAAAACCAGCGCTGTTTTGTACCCTGGTGCAAACCAGCATAAAGCTGAGACTGATCCTTTTTGGCTCACCTTGGCAGCACTGACATACCTACATGAGACTAGCCTACGTGTAGGTAGGTAGGTACCTACTCCTACCCTAAGTTTAAAATTTAGTATATTTGATGTTCCTTTCTTCCTTTTAAATTGTTTGTGTGTTTTACTTACCTAAAAATATGTACCTATTGTTAAGTATATTTTACTGATACCTATCTACTACAATGTCTATGTTTGTTTATTTTTGTCTTGTGCTGTCTATGTTTGTGAATCAAATAAACAATATATCTATCTATCTATCTATCTAACATCATGCAAATTATACAAGCCACCCATTGATTTATTCGCCATGTAACTATAGCTTAGTTACGTAGGTATAATTATGTATTTTTGAGAAAAAATTAGCTGATTTTATAGAGCTATGATATTTTCCTAGACATTCGAAGCCTTAGTATTTTATGATAATGCGCCAGTACGCTTAGCAGAACCGACAAAAGAACATAGCGGTACGAAATTTCGTGTTTCTTGAACCATGCGGTCGACCGATCTGGCGAGTCTGTTGTCTGCGTTTAGAAAGGACACGTTGAGTCAGCTGGAAATCCATTACAAAGCTTCTTGTCTTTAATACTATTTACGAAAGCTGGTGAAAGCTAGGATTGTTTACTCTGTAATAAAGGAGCTGTTCCTCACTCAAAATAGGTTGTTGTTTTGCTTAGCTATTAGCTTTAAACCTTCTAGATTCCAAAATAATGTGGGTTATAGTCACAGGACAGATTATTTGACCTACGTTTGACTTTTATTTAAGAATATGTCTAGATTTATAAGGTACATATACCTATAATATAATATTTATTCGAATTTCAAGGTGCTTTATTTCCTTTAAACCTTACAGGACTCTTGGATACGTCAGAAAATTCATATATGTACCTATACGTACCTACTTACTATAATTATAAGTATTTAGTTTTTCTGTGAATTTTGTAATCTAGCACTACATACTAAATTGTTTTTCACACTACATAAAGGTTAGCAGGTAGAGAATGCTATCTAGCATTATGCTCGCCTATGTAAAATTTTTGTGCAATAAAGTATATTCTATCTACTTATATATTATTCTTATTCTCAAAATAATTCAAACAGGTGTCGAAAACCCCTGTGCAAGAACATCTTGCCCCTGGAGTGGCGCTTGTATCGCCAGAAACGGAGCAGCGCAATGCGCATGCCCAGTTTGCGACGCAACCTTGTCTCCCGTTTGTGCGTCGGACCAGAACACGTACGGAAGCGAGTGCAAGATGCGCATGCACGCTTGCCAAGAGGGGCTGAAAGAAGGAGAACTGAAAGTGGTCTACAATGGGACTTGTCGTAAGTACAAACAAAATTATGTAGTAAGTTTTATACTTGCCTGCCTGCCGTAACCTGTTATGCTGTTTTTTAATCTTCGTATAATATTTGATAATTAATTAAATTACTAAGATGTAGCTAAAATGTTGTTAAAGGTATATAGTTTAAAGGAAATAATATAATATATGATAATAAATTGAACTACTAAGATGTAGCTAAAATGTTGTTAAAGGTATATAGTTTAAAGGAAATAATACAATATATGATAATAAATTGAACTACTAAGATGTAGCTAAAATGTTGTTAAAGTTTAAAGGAAATAATACAATATATGATAATAAATTGAACTACTAAGATTTAGCTAAAATGTTGTTAAAGGTATATAGTTTAAAGGAAATAATATAATATACATATGATAATATATTGAACTACTAAGATGTAGCAAAAAATGTTGTTAAAGGTACATATGTAGTTTAAAGGAATTTCATGGAACCTAGTTTGTTGTCTTCATATGTTTGGCATTACATACATGTGTAGTTATTATGTAGTAGGTATCTTAACACAACACGTAAGCTATAACGAGTATAGATGCGTGTCAAGTAGTCATGAAGCAAGCAAACTAAAACGTGTTAAGCTATTTTGAATTTCTAGTATTCACACTATCTAAAGTAGAAGCTAAACAAACACGGCAGTTTAACTTTTTTTTTTATTTAGGTATTGACCGAGTTCCTAAATTTCATCGAAACAAAATACTTTTGTACCAGTAAACAATATATCAAAAGTCATCCCTGTAAAGCGTACCGGCCGCAAGCGCGCAGAATTTTAAGATAAAATAAATTAAATAAATTCCGCCCACAGAAAAATCGCTATCAATTTCCTGTGATGAAAAATCTTTCTCTTATGAAATTGTCAATAAATGGCGCGCAGATTCCTTTGAAATATATTTTATTGTCGCTGTTTTGATGACTGTGCTACTTTGAAAGAAGATTCGATAAAATAAAATCTCGCGGCGCCGCCGCCGCTGATAAGAAAAAATTGATTACCGGTCTCTTGATTCCCTGTCGGAGAAACAATGCGATTGGGTAGGGTAAACATTGATGTAAACATTTGTTTGCTTAGACAAACAAGCTTGTATTGGAGAGGTAGCCATTTGATTGATTGCTACCCTTTATAGGTAGTCTGGCAATGGGTAGATTGAGAAAGATAGGTAACTTTTACCTCGATTTTTTGCTATCACAGTTGTTTATTCAGCGTTCGTTTAATTTGCACCCAACTCCCGTCAGCGTAATAAATTAAACGAAACTCTATTATTGTTCGCTGAAATGTCAAAGAGATTAAAATTCCTCGATGGGTACCCGGAGCGGATTGATCAACGGCGAGAGCCGATTAATTTCATTATTATGAGGACGCCTTAAACGACTTATTGATTTTTGAAACAATATTTCTGGAGCACCGTCGCAGTCTCGGTATAATTAAATTTATCAAACGGCTCTATTAGCTCTTTTGAAAATAATAGTACATTATTATCATTAAAGATGGAAAATATAGGCATGATAATAAGTTCACGTCGTGAATTTCTTTTTCTTTTTCGACAATTGATTTACTTTGCTTGACTAAAAGATGAATTCCCTTCTTTGAGACTTCTTATTAAATATTCCACCATCGTTGCTGTTATAAATAGAGCCTCTACTGAAGCTTGCTTTTATGCAAATGTGTAAAAAGTTTTTTACTTAGCGACATTATGTTGAATACCGTTTCGGAATTTCATTACTTTTTGCGTTGGATAGTTACAGATTCTAGAGATTGTTAGTTGGTTGCAGGTTGCCTTATTGAATAAACCGACTAAGACGTTTCGAAATTTGGGAAAATATCTCTATTTTGTTTAATATTTATTGTACATTTCAGTGTAACGAGGGAAGTTATCTGCTTATTAAAACTCAGAGGCATGCAGTTGCAAACAGCAAAAAGATATTTTAACAATCTAAACTTACTGTAACTACAAAAATAAGAATAATGAACGCCTTTTAAACTAGGTCCGCATACAACATAAAATAAATAAACCCTTATTCACTGGGAAGCTTGTATGTTTCGCCCACTTATACATTCTTTTTGATACAGAATCATGTGTCGACATCATCTGCCATGGAGGGGGTGATTGTGTCGTCTCCGCTGACACCGGCCATCCAGTGTGCCAATGCAACCACAACTGTACAGAAGCTCAGGTATAAATTATCCCATAGTGTTTTAGCATGGATTTTGATTTTAACGGTTATGATTTAGAATTAACCGTTGTGATTCATTGGGTATTTTTATGCAGAGGTTTTGATAATTTTGTAGGAAGTTGTTAGCTATGCTAAGAAAGCCTGGCAGTGTAAAAATGTTTGTTCCGGGGTTTTCTATAACCGAAACGATAAATATTTGTCCCTGAAGTTTTGTTGCTACTTTCTCTTAAAAGGGATCGGTCCAAGTTATACTTATCCATAATTCCTAAAATTTTCCAATCAATATCAGATAGAATAAAACCTCAAACAATGTTTTAAGGGTTTCATGATTTTGAGGCTTAAATATCTCTTCGGTTTCATTAGACGGAGATTAATATTATAACTTTATGAGGTTTTTGAATTGTAAGTTGAAATATCAATATCAGTGACGTAATCATTTAACAGAAACGGTTACAAATAATTTACAGGAGCAGGCATAAACTAAAATCTAATTTAGCGGCTGATAGAATAGTTATGAATTTACGTGTTTAACAACATATAATCAGGGTAATTATATTTTTGTGGTGTAAATTGCTCAGGTATTCCGTCTACTAACGATTTAATCAAAAGCAAGCACCACATCAGGTGGACCGCCCGTTTTACAGATACCTTTGTAGAATAAAAAAAAACAACAAACTTAGAAGGTACGGTACCTTAAACGGGTGAATAGAGACTCCAGGGTAAATAGAAATGGACGAAATACTAGAGGAAAAACATCCTTCTGCAGAGGTCAGATCCACTGACACAGGAGGTGAACAGTCACTGACTAAGGATACTTCCACTGCTTTATGCCAGTTAATGTCTTGCTCCATATTTCGTCCATTTCTATTCACCCTGGACTCTCTATTTATACCGTTTTACCCGGACCTGTTTTTCCTTTTGAAAATAAACGATAAAAATTTATGCAAATTTTGTTCAGGAATCGGACGTGGTCTGTGGCACGGATGGTCAAACGTACCCGTCACAGTGCGAGCTGGACGCGACAACGTGTCGCGAGCAGAGCGAGCTGCGGGTTGCCTATAAAGGAGATTGCGGTGAGTCCAACATCAGACATGAGAAGATAAAATTTTATACAATTGGTATGTTCAATTTTCGGCTGGTTAAATAATTGTGAGGTTGTTGCGATAAATCGTAATGAGCAAGTTGTTCCTTTGGGTTCTTAGTAGGTTTTTGTGGCTTTATGATGCTGAGTGAGAATATCGGGTAATATTTTTGCAATACAAAATTTATCAACATCAATAAACAAGTAAATTATAGTTTCAATAAAATCAACCTAACGTAATTGTTGGAAAAAGCGTAGCAGTTTTTTTGCAAAAGCCGCCAAACTGCACAGGCGGCAACTAACTGATAGGTCGATACGAACGTGAGGCGCTAACGAGTGTAACAGACAATCAGGCACGGAAAGAATAATTTTCTAACGGGTAATTTCTATACGGAATGACATTTTTACCTATAGGTAGTATAAAATACATACGGCATGATAGCTAAAACACAATGTACCTATCTAACGCAATCTAAAGATGTACTTATATTATGCTTGTACTCGTTACACTAATTAGATTTTATAAAAAAAGAAATTTAAAAAACGTGTCCTACCTGGTATCTTAATGCAAATGTATTCATGAGGGTATAGACACATATAAATAAAATAAATAAATAATGTTGGGCATTGCATATAATATCATCTAGCCCCAAGCTAAGCAGAGCTTGCGGTTTATATACTTATAACTATAACATATGCATAAAAACCTTAAAACATACATACATATACATAAGTCTTAAAAGTTTATATAAAACTCATTCAAAAACGCACTTATCGGCACAGATTAGGTAATGTTACTCTATCGGCTGGTCTAATCAGATGTACATATTTATGAATCATCATCATCATCATCATCAGACCATACACGTCCACTGCTGGACATAGCCTCCCCCGTACGACGCCACAAATAGCAGTCCTGAGCCGCCTCCACCCATCGACTCCCTGCGACCGCTACGATTTCGTCGGTCCATCGAGTGGATGGTCTCCCATGTAGAGGGGGATTTGCCATAGTCACCACGCTTGGCAGGCGGATTGGTTTTCGCAGTGTTGGTGTTTAAAAATACTCAGAAGGAAGCTGCTGCCCTTCCTCTGGTAGGTTCCCTTAGTCGGCTCTTACGACATCCATGGGTTGAGTTAGAGGGGTCGATATTCGTACGCCGCGACCCCACGGCCAGTTTTAATGAATATTTTACATAAACTATTTTAGCAGCTTATTGGTTCAATTAAAAAAAAAAAAACGAAAAACATTCAATGACCGGTGAAAACAGGTAATGTAAAACACTCACAAATAATGTATATCTGAATGGACCAGCTGATAGGTGCATTTTTGACCGAGATTTATTTAAATAATTGATACCTTTTAAGGTTATTAAAGTAATGTAAACTTTTAAAAAACGTTGTATTCTGTCGCACAGCGTAATCAAATCCTCCCTTTCTCTGTTCTCATCCCTCCTTTATTTGCTTAATCTCCAGACTTTTAAGCAATAAATGCAAACGCTGTGGTAGCTCTCCCTTTTGCATAAACAAAGAACAAGCTTTGTTTACCTTTTATTATTACAAACACAGTAATGTAAGGTGTGTTACTACCAAAACACCTAGCCAAAGTTCTTACTTAATTCATTATTTTGTTATCTTTTTTAAAAAACAGGCAGGCATTTTTCCTGTTTTTCCACGAAAATTGAAAACCTTGGCTTATTATGGTCTATTAAATACAATTACTCGATGGTTTGAATAGCTGTTATAAATGAATGTAACAAAGGCTGAAATCCAAGGTTCTAATGGTAAAAGTCAAGGCTATCGTTTCGACCTATGGGATAATGATGGAAATATAAGTTACAAAAAATGTTCTACAAATTCGATACATTTTATCAAATAAAGTTTATGATTCTATTACATGGATATTTCTTCTAATTCGGTATATTTTCTCATATAAAGTCTACGATTGAAACATACACGATAAAAACTAGGTAGAGCAAGGACTGGCAAAACGGTTAAATATCTTAAACTCAAAGCTCAAGCATGAGTAAAGTTATGGAATGTTGTAGGTACCTACTCTGTAAGGTTTTACGTCTATATTCAACCAAAGTTTGTATAAAATCTAGTCTTACAAGCATACTTTTCTCGTTACAACGTAATCTAAATAGCCCCTAAAAGCTTTGTATCATAAAATTACAGGAAAGTTTGATTCACCGACAGGGATAATGCTCACAATTGTTGCGTAAACTTCGTTCTTAGACGGAATTTTAATCAAAAATGGTTGTAAACGGTGATAAATTTTACAGGTGGACTGTAACGCGATGTTTCATAATATTTAAGGGAAAATTTATTTTGAACTGATTCTAAGGAGATGAGTATTGTTTTAACTTGGCACGTTTTTACATTTGTTTACGGTACGGAGTCATCATATAATTTTTCAGAGCCATAAATGGGTACCTTGTGAGACTCTCACGTAAGCCCATCGAAAAAATAGCCCTAAAATTGTGAAGATAAGTCATATTTTCTCTTGATTGGCTTGACCTAGCTCTTGATCCATATGGCGCATAGATATCATAGGTAGGTAGGTACTCCGGATTATAGGCTGATAGGAGGATTAAAGTCCTCTACAGCTAGAGTTGGGTAAGAAAATCCAGTCCTAATGAATACATCTTGAGACAAAACAGCCAATAGGTTTATTTTTAGAATACCTGTACTAAACAAAATTTAAAATAATACATTAAATAATTTAACAATATGCATGCAATAAAAGTTGTTGTAACAGACGGTCGCGTCTATCGACCTACAAACGTCGTCGTTTTTTTTTGGTACCACGTTCTAGCACCTCTCTTCAAATTATATTGGTACCTATTCATTGATTTTTATTTTCTAACAAAACCTTTGTTATTTATCCGGTCAGCATTCTCGTAATCGCCCGTCTCTACAACGTACCCCGAAACGAAGTCCGATTAAGTAAATCGCCTTTGTGCCGTGCACCATCGGGTTACTTTGTCTCCTCTGCTGTGAAATTTAATTTAATTCTATCCGTTTATAGCGATATCATCCGCTTTAGTAGGGTTCATTAACACTTCTTGTACTTTCAAGGATTAAATTCTATTTCAATAATTTGATATACCGAACATATCAAATAGTATACAATCTGTTGTTATTTGGAAGGATTTTAATGATAAAAATATATAATCCGACGAGAAAAATCTTTCATTTCCAGTCCGACATTATTCGACCGTTTGCACACGGTTTTCATTTAGCAGGAAAGTGGTAAACAATCGTTATTAAATTTGCACGGGTGTCTTCACTCGCTCGTCTTTGTATGAGAGAGAAATCCTAAAGTCTTATAACGATGGAATGAGATAGATAGCAAGCTAGCAATTGTCCAACATAATAACGTTATGTTCAGCCATTCGTTTCTCGGAAAACTCTGCCGGGCGCTTACGGAGTCATAACCTCGCTCGCGCAAGAAATAAAACTCAAGCCCGTATTATTATTTATGGCTCACACCAATACTTATCTTGTGGCTTTTTGACTTCGCGTAATGTAATTTGGGAGGCAGCATGGCGTCGTAAATTGAAATGTTATTTTCGTTGTAGCTCTTTGCGATGGAATCCAGTGTTCGTTCGGGGCGAGATGCGCTGCTGGAGAGTGTGTTTGTCCAACCAACTGTATTGGAGCGGTCAGAGAACCCGTTTGTGGTAGTTCTATGCAAACATTTCTGAACGAGTGCGAGCTCCAGAAAGCCGCTTGCCAACTCCCACCCCCTGCCACGTTACATGTCATCTTTTACGGAGACTGCAAGGACAGGCTTGCTGTCGTGCCTCCGATCGCCATGAGTAAGTAACTTATAAATACCTAATGCTCTTGGTAGATAAATATCTTTACTACTTCTTGATCGGGTCGGGTTGCGTTGACACAAAATCTATTCTCGTCTCCCCAAACGAAACTTTCCCAATTTAAGTGAAAGTAATGATCACTTTCACTTAACGAGGTTTCCTACTAGATTTGATCACTGGCAAAATATTTACCATCGGACCGTCATCAACCGAGTTGTTAGCAGTAATTCCAATAAAGCGACCCGTCCTCGATCAATTAACTAACTTTCCGCTTTATCGCTCGACTAACACGCAAATATTTGGGGATGGGTAGCTACGACCGCGATGACCACGACAGAGGTGGAAGAAGGTTCGACAGACACGTCCGTGGTTGACGAGGTCGGGACGGTGAGCCCTTCGGCTTGTCGGGACATCCGATGTGACTTCGGAGCCAGCTGTGAAATCGGAGAGGATGGGTACCCTCGTTGTTCGTGCCTTTTCGAGTGTCCTCCCGATGATGAGTACTTTCCGGTGTGCGCCTCTGACTTTCGAATCTACCCGAGTATGTGCGCTATGCGGAAAGAAGGCTGTCACAAACAGCTCGAGCTGAGACTTCGGCCCTTGGATCTTTGTAAAGGTTGGCTGATTGCTTATGCTTTTTAACATTTAATTTTCTTGTTTGTTTTTTAGACACAATGCAAATGAAAAATACAATTTACTTTATTTCTTTTGCTTAAAGTTTTGATTGACTTTGATAGGTTTCTAATTTATGATTGTTTCATTTGATGGACTGAGAGATAACGGTTAGGAACCTAGTATATTTGTGTTAATTTATATCTAATAGGAATTTTGGCTTCTTCTTTATAAATTTTTTCGATAAAAACTTATTTCATACAAAAGAAATCCAACCAAGTTTTTTAATTAAAAAGAAAATTGTGTCCCTGTAATTCAATTTCCCAAACGAAACGACTTCAACCACAGGTATGGAAGTGAGACCTTGCGGTAACAACAAAGCGATGGTCGATCCGACAACGGGTCTCGAAATTGACTGTGGTAATGGGCCGCACCGGCAAGATTGCCCCGTCGGCAGCTATTGCCACATTACCTTGAATGCCGCAAGATGTTGCCCTAAAAGTGAGTATTACCTGAACACTGAACAATATTTGTTCCAATCTGTATTCTTTTACATACGAACTCTCTTATACGTGAGAGTAGTAAAGCGATTGTTTATTTCTATGGTTTTTCCGATAGTTGGTAGCGAGGCTCTTTGCGCTAAAGCCAGCGCAAGGGTGATATTACTGTTATATCTTTACGGATACACAGTCGTAGGAATCCTACTCATAACATTTTATTAGAGCTGTATTTTCAAACTGTATAACGCGTGTGAATGGCATAAAACCCCGTTCTATTTCACGACACCGATATCACTATCCAAGTAATCTTGCTAGTCTCGTAATCTCTAGGAATATTTACTAGAGAATTTTCCTATTTTATGCATACAATACGGTAGGAACGGGTGATTTGTCAGGGTGAAGATACTAACGGTACACGGCACCACTAGTAAATTGGACAGAATCACGCTACCCACTGCTGTGAACAGTGGAACCCTTTGTCTCAGACTCATATTGTGCTGGGCTTTATTCACTGTCATCGCGGTGAATGGCTCTTTAATGACAACGAAATTTACAACGGAATGTAGTTTTCCTGTGACGTTAATTTATGAGGGGCGGTAATGCAGCTGAAATAGGAAAGTTAATAAATTATACTGGCTTTTGACGGCTTTTTTGTAAATGACTTTTAGAACTGTGTGAAGATTTGTGTACTTTAGCCATAATTCTTTCAATTAATAAACAAGTTGATATTCAACAAAAACTCTAGAGATCTGATGAAGTATCGATTTTCCCAGATGACACGAAACTCGAAGATCGGAAACTGATCCACTGTTCCGATTCCACCTACGGCTGTTGCTCCGATGGGGTAACTTTAGCCACCGGGCCTAACGAAGAGGGCTGCTCGATCTCGAGTTCGACTTGCGGTTGTAATCGACTCGGATCGGTGTCCGATCGATGCGATGATGGGGGTCAGTGTCAGTGCCGGCCGGGTGTCGGCGGGCTGAAGTGTGACCGCTGTGAGCCTGGCTACTGGGGATTGCCGAGAATAGGGACTGGACACACTGGTTGTATACGTAAGTATTTACACGATCGGATGGATGGATGGATCATTGTAGGCTTTAGCATAGATTTTATAATGTGGATATCACCGGCTTGGGTCCGTGACGTAGAAATGTGACGAGGCTAGGTAGAGAGAGTGCCGGCAGGGTGTCGACGGGCTGAAGTTTGACCGCTGCAAGACTGGCTACTGAGGATTGCCGAGGATCAGAACTGGACATACTGGCTGTATACGTAAGTGTTTGATAAAATAATAGTATGACCAATTACCTGGGGTAGTTTTTGATCTAGTCCTGCGTGGGGTTTGAATGATAAAGATATGGATACAGTAAGCTGTATGGATCGTATTTGTTATCAAACCGATTCAATATCCATAGTTACGTATAATCTCGTAAATAGGTACATAATGATAATAGATAGTTGTTCCTTTTATTATTTTCAATTTGGGTCATGAAGTGTTATTTGTAAAAGGTTGTTGTTTCTACTTTCATTAAATATTCTAGATATCTTCTAAAGTTGTAGGTAAGATAATTGTTTCGGGGAATTGGCCAAGAGAACATTCCACGAATTGCCAAGTTATGTACAGTAAGCGTCTCAAATAATTTAATTCTTACTAATTCTGACGCGCACTGAACATGGTAATGCTAAAATATGTTATTTCTCTCTAAGACGCTATACAAAGGAAGGTACGTAATTCTCAGTAGCAAAGCCAGTCAACAGTTTAGGAAGTTTGACTTATGCATAATGTAACTTAGTTTTGATCCAACTGAAACTGCTTGCTAGAACCACTAGAACTAAACGTGAGAAGTTTGAACTTGCATAATAGGCATCACTCCAAACTGAGTTTCTAATTACCTAGCTAATCCTAACCACCTATTTGCCACCGATAGGTTTATCTAACTTTTCAAAGTCCTAACTTCGATTGCCTGGACTTCAGGTCCAGATTAATTGAGTCGATCGACACGACACACATGTTCATTAAAATGGCTCGTAAAATTCCTGGTCAATTTCAGCTCGTTTGAAATAAAATTTATGAGCATAGTGCTTGCATATGACCTATCAGGCAAAATGAGCTGTTATAATGCCTGAGGACATGAGTCTCTTTCTAGGTCATCGATTTTGTTCAAACTAAACAGTTCTGAGTTCATGATAATCATGGTTGTATGTATGGCTCCCCTTTACAAAGTAACGTGAGCAAGGTCATCGATAAGCATTGATTTTGTCTCTGGTTTCGATAAAATTTGAGACAACCGACCGTTCTTACCAAACTTTCTCGATACCAGAGACAGCATCTGAGTTTATCGATTCTCATCGAGAACCTTTAATTGTGAAGCGTAATTTCTATGAAAATTTGTGCAGCTATAATAATATTTCAGCGTGTGGATGCTCAGCGTTCGGATCAGTAAGAGAAGACTGCGAGCAGATGACGGGACGGTGTGTCTGTAGAAACGGGGTCCAAGGACAGAAGTGTACCGTTTGTGCCGACCATCGGAGGAGACTCGGCCCTAATGGATGCTCTGATCGTAAGTGTATTATTTTTAAAAAAGCTGTACCATATTTCGTATCGTAGATTCTTAGGTTTTAATTCATTTCCAAGAGCTATGTTGTAAGTCGATTGGAAAATAAGAACACATTTTACGAATTACTGGTATCTTGTAAGCTTTGATTCGTTTTTTCAGAGTAATAATAACGGCCATACAAATGGTTCAGTGAAATACAAAAATCCTAATTTGTTGCTTTCTAAACAACAAATTTTATTATTTGCATACTAAAATGGTCTTTTAAACCATCACTCGGTTACTCCGAAGAATTACATTAGCAATGTCTCTTTGAATTAGCGTACTTGTATGGTTTCAGAGAGGCTCTCATTCCGCTTCGTCATTGAAAACGTTTCGCGGGGTCATTCTATCAACCACAGTAACCTATTTCACAAACAGAAAACATTCCTAACCCACAGAAATAGTTTTGTTTCTTACATAACATAGTTTTCGTTTAGCATAAATCCTTTTTAACCATTTCCCATTTTACCGGTAGTATTTTAGGAAAGGTCCCTCATTACGTAACGGGCTGACCTGCCGGACCCATGTCAACTGATTTTTCTTCTCGGATACATTTGTACGAATGAGTTTACCTGGTGAAACCACAATTTTCCATATCTCTAACAAATAAAACCTTTATACACTCATATTTTTTGCCAAAAGTCTGCAATCTCAGACAAATTTTCGAAGCACGAAATATTTTCAAAGAAACTTTTCATTTCATTGAAAAACCAAAATATTAAACTTCGCCAAGAACTTCAGTGAAATAACTTGTTTAGTTAAAAGAACATAAAAAGTAGCGGAAACTTCGTTTAGCAAGGTTCAAGTTTGGTGATTGTTTTGAGTTTGTAAGGTGGTAGAGAGCTCTGCTGATTCACTCCAGAGTTACTGGGTCGAACTAACAACTTGAGCTACCTATTCAGGTAACACTATCGAATTTCCACTACAGTAAAGTTGCTACTATTTGAGATATTAAGGCATTTTTTCCACTTACCGAGCGTAGCCGGCAAAGGCACAGCTTCATACATTGAATGTATTGCAATGTACGTGCGAGCGAATCATGAAGCGTTCGCAACACGCGGAGACGTACGCGCCCACCGGTACGAGACCCGTGGAGCTGACAGGCTCGCCTCAGTGAGGCACAGGTTGGCGAAATCGGATAGGCTCACTCACGTGCTGGGGCCTGCTGTGTACAACCGACTACCGCAGCATGTTATCACCACACCCAGCTTAGCGTCATTCAAAAACAAACTAAAGTTATGGCTCATCGAGAAGGCGTACTATAAGGTCGAGGATTTTCTTGACAAAAAATTATGATGTGACATAAAAAATGTATTATTTCTTATTGTATTAATTATTATTTCACTATGTAATGAATTAATTTTATTTTTATATTGGGTACATTGACAACTGTTTATTATTTTAGTTTGTATAATTTTTATTTAATTTGATATTATGTACCAACTTTAATTTGATGACCTGTAAATATGATTTTACCAATAAAATGACTATCTGACTATCTGAAATTTCCGCAAGTGAAAAACGCCAATGAACATTGTATAATAATATACTTCGCCAGAGATATGCTATTCTAAGACACAATGGTCACGTGGGTGACACTTGCCATGTCATCATCGCCATCATCGGCGAATTAAATTTTCAATTCACTTTAAAATTTCTTTATTAAAACATCCAATATCACAGTATGTAGGTAAACTAGTGTTAATAATATTCCTGGCTCTACAAACTATGTTACACATTTTACAATGTTTAGCAAGCTTAACACTTGTACAAAAAAACTTTTAGCACTGAAATTAATAATAATAAATAGCTGGTGAGTTTTATGTTCGGCAACCGTGTGAGCAAATAGTTTTAAAATACATAAACTTTAGAGTTAGCCTTACGTTTTTATAGAAAAATACTATTACACATATTGCATAAATATTTGTATTGCGGGTAGTTTAGTAAAGAAGCGACAAGAACTATGCATTGTTGCAACTATCGTAAACTGGTCACACACACAAGCGCACAGCCCGGGCGCCATCGGCTATCGACGAATGAGAAGACTCCCCGAGCTACTTGTATTAATTCTATGAATCTAAGGTTTTGTATTTACCAAATTAAATCGTTTTTAGCTAACGCTGTTTTGAATTATCAAACAAACATAATTGACTTTTGTCATTTTTCCATTGATTTTTCAATTGACTCTTATCACATTTGTTTACCAACTTTTACGTTTTCTTGAAATAAAGTGGTAAATGGATAGTGACGTGGCAAGTGTAGCTCCCGGAGTGCCAGACCTTGTTTTCTAGGATCATGGTAGATACCATCTATACTCTTTCTATATATAGGTAGGTACAGGTCTATATAGGTATCGTATCGACCTATTCTACCTATCCATAATAAGCCCGTGAATATGAATAAAACATGTAAAACACTTCTTGATTTCGACACCACGTCACAAAGCCGAATGATTCATATTTCACTAGTGGACAAAAAAACTGAGGAGAAAATCAATAACACTTTATTTAATATAGCTGATAATAACTTACAGCCACATTTATCTAAATGGCATGTCTAAGTCCTTATTTGTAATTTACAAAAGAGCACTTAGACAAGAAAAAAGTTGTTGTCTTCTAGATCACTAAACTTTGACCCGAAATACCTATTAGATAGATATTATATTATCTCTATTGAACCAAAAAACTTATAATTTTGATTAAAACACCAAGCGAATTTATGAACAAACCTCTTCGATAAAATTTAAAAAAATGATTTCTCCCATAGCTGAAATGGGCGGCGTGGTAGGCTCCTGCGCAGATCTCTCTTGCTACTTTGGCGCAGTTTGCACAGAGCGCACTGGAGGCGCATTGTGCGAATGCGCAGCCGCCGCCTGTCCTGACAGTGACACCAACATGCTGGTAAGCAAGAAGGCATTATTACGTATAATAGTAATATATTCCAGGCTGTCTGGCAGAGATCGCTCTTGAGCGATAAGTCCGCCAATTGTCACTTAATTTGTTATTGTCTCATTTTTAAACTGTTTCCTAGTTTTAAGTGTGCAATAAAAGTATTTTCTATCTATATATATTGTATTTCAAGTAAAGAATAGAAACAAATTATTAGAAGTAGTATTTCCAATTGAAATAGTAGAGCTAACTGCTGACTGTTGTAAACAGTAATGGATAATGGATCAGTTGAGCTTCCTCTAGCTCAACTGATCCATATCGATACCAATCGGAAGCATCCCCAAGACACTGGATGCATTTTCCTATTTCCTGGTCAATCAAATAATCGTTCATGGCTACGGTTTTAAGATCAAATCAATTTTGTGTTGATCTATGAAAAAAATATCGGAATGGTATTCGTTCGATGTGAAATAAAGGCTACGATTTCAGCTGAGAAACGGCATGACACGGCACGACGATAATCCCGGCGCCGGAAAAGCAAAATATCTTTTAAATTATATAGCATGTTTTTCCATTTAGTTTCGTGTTTTTGTCATTGCTGATACAATAGCGGTTATTTTTTGCGTGGCGGTCATTTTTTGCCTAGCCTTCAGATCATGGGGAAAATATAACTTATAATTTAACACTATTACAGTTCAAATAACTGAAGAAAACCATGATTCATAACATTGCGTGGTTCCTATCATTTGGTGGAGGCAATTGATAGATAATAAGTAATGTTCGTATTCGTAACGGGTAGTTTTGTTTCATAATTCATAAAGTTAAAGTTATTTTCGATACGTAATTTCAGCAAATTAACCGAGAAATAATAGCTATTGTGGTAAATCAATAATAACGTGCTAATTAGGTCAAACGGCACTCCGTTTGACGTGAAGGGACCACATAACCGTAGTGTTAGCTTTCACAGCTTAGATGAAGTTACTGGATTCTGCAGTTAATTATGACACCTAATGACTGTTACGTATTGTCACCTTTGCTAAATTAATAGTGTGTGCTATAGGAAAAACTGCAAAAAAATAGGTTTTCGAATCACTTGTAGGTATACCGTGCATAATAAATAAATAATGCTGAATATCACCACCACACAGCATCATCTAGCCCCAACCAAGTTAAGCAGAGCATGTGTTATGGGTACTAGATGGCTATAATATAGTTGTTTATATTATATTACATAGATAGATATTTTTTATTATACAAAGAAAATACCCGGTACACCCGAGACAAATATTTGTAGATCGTACAAACATTTTTCCCAAGGCGGGAATCGAACCCGCAACCTCCTGCGTTGCAGCTAGAAAATGCTTCATTGCACACTTTACAAAACAGTTTACAACAATTTGATACAAAAAATGTGACAATTGGCGGTCTTATCGCCCACGAGCTATCTCTACCAGACAACCTTGGATGGATAGGATCATTGAACACGGGGAACATATCGTACGTCAAATACAGCTATAAATCTAACCTCCTATCCTAAATGAATAACAAATACTTTATTTTCTTTTACATCCGTAACTTCCATCGAAAAAGATATCACCACCACAATCACGAAATAAATAGCTCCATGTTCCACCAGGTATGCGGAAGCGACGGCAAGACTTACGAGTCGGAATGTCACCTGAAGCTTCAAGCGTGTCGCACGCAGGAAGACATTGTGGTTCAAGCCTTTGGTCCTTGCAAACTTGGAGAAATCGCCGGCACGGCTGGTCCTCTAAGACCATCCTCTCCAATACAGTTTACCCAGCAAGACGACGGAGCTGCTTCTAAGTCAACTAGACATTTGTTGAACCCTGACAAGTACTACAATAAGTACGATTGGACGTCGAGGAAGGAGACGCCGAGCGATTTTGATAATTTGCTATCAGGGCAGAAGTTCAAAGGTAAGTTGAGATTTGATTGTTGATTGTATTATCTTGTTAGGTAAATAGTTTTTCTTTAGAACGACGGCAAAATACAATTTGAGAAAAAACTATCTTAGCACATAGATCGATAATATTTACAGTACCTACAATACCTAATAGTCTGAAAACTTAAATTGTTATGTGTTTTATTAAATAAACACAATCAGCGTCAAAATAACTTAACGCTACTTCTACGAGATAACCCAACAAAGAAAAAAGATTTTCAACTGTAACACAAGTTTATATCAGAAAAAACTGAATCTTTGTTGAGAATTTTTACCAAGTATTTCAATAAAAGTGTTTGTTCACAAACAATTTTACTGCCAGCATCCGCTTTTTCATCATCCGAAAGATTATTACGTCAACATTCAGCTCCAATATTTAATTTTCTTCTTTCTTTATAATTTACTACGCTGCTTTTACTTTGTCACAGTACTTTTCACAATAGCGCTGCACTAACAAAAGGTATTTTATTATTAACTTTTTTAAGGAGGAAATTCCTTTACATCAGGTGTATTCGTGACTGCTAATAAGTTAGGCTGTAAATTCGGCAGTTTTGATTGCTCAAAGTTTACGAGCTCAATTAGGCGTCAATCAAAGAACTCAGAACTCAGTTGCGTGCTCGTTTTGGCGATTTTTATCTACTATTCAAACTTCAATTCATATCGTTTTCGTATTATGTTCATACGAAATAATACATATATTATAAAGTTTTGCGTAAGTTTCGATGATCTTTCCTTTGTGCTCTTTTATGATATAATTTTTATGCGAAAATTATGGCACCCTCACAATTTTCACATACAATATATTTACATGTTTCTTACATTGTATATTTATTCCCTAATTCTAAAATATAATAACACTAAAGACAACATACATAATTATATTAATATACACACAATTCTACCTTATTTTGAATTTAAACGAAAAAGTTACTTATTACAAGCGAATGGTTGATTTAATTTTGTTTCATAATTAAGCATGTCAAAATAAATGTAGCCCGAATTGTTATAATTTTGTTTTAACAAGGTATATTCCACTACGTTTGGGTAACAATAGGTGTAAGGGCCCTCATTATAATCTAATGAGAGCCACTTTGCAGGAAGCGACCCTTCAGCTCCTAACTAATTGGGGAAAAGCTGCAAGAAAGGAAATAGTTAGACAACGAGATCCTTTAAGGCTATTTTTGAAAAAAATATTCTATGTATTTTAGAATAATTAGGTAACCTTTTCCAATGTTCAAAACGAGAGATAAAAAATAATTCAATGTATCTTAGAATAATTAGGTAACATTTTCCAATGTTCGAAATGAGAGAATAATAATAAATTCTACGAAAGGTCATGTTGAACTGTGATAAGATATTTTGTTCCTGGTGAACATTATAATGTTAAACTTTAGTAAAATATTTATTTGTAAATCTTTCATTTTCCTAAACAACAGTTTACAAAATTATTTTCTTTGTTCTCAGTATTTCATGAAAAAAAAATCCCTACTAATATTATAAATTTGAAAGTAAGGCCCTCCGCACATGGAGCTACTCAAAAAGAACTAGTTACAAACTCAAATTACTAAGGAGTTACTTGAGCGTCACCGCCCACATATTCTCGCACAGGTTCGCACACGACGCTACTAGTAAACTAGTTACAAACCGGTCGTGCCGGTCGCCACGCTACTAGTTACCGACTTTTCTGTTTTTTTTTGTTGTGAAAAATGAACGAGCAAAAATTCAATAGTGACTGAAACCTTGCAATTTGAATAGCGTCGTGTGCGAGGTACAGTTTCTAACTAGTTTGTAATTACAATTACCGATTATTAACAATTACCGAGATTCCGTCATTTTTGAGTAGCTCCATGTGCGGACGGCCTAACTCTGTCTATCTCTGTCTGTTGCCTTTTCACGCCTAAATGGCTGAACGGATTTTAATGAAATTTGCTGGGAGGTAGATGGTATCCCGGGGACGAACATAGGGTACATGAAAAGCGCCTGCGAAGCCGCGGGCAGCAGCTAGTGTTAAATAAATCATGCATGGGGCCATATTCGTAAAAACGAAAACCGATTTTTTTGTGCATACGTAATCATATGCAGTAGAGACATAAGAGTTGCTTTTGCACTTAAGCGAATCAGAAACTTCAGTTTTCGTTTTCCGAGTTGGCTCCCGGAACAAAGTACGTTTTTCTTACTTAAAAAACAAAAGAAAAATATATCACCAGTGTGATTCCGAAACCAAAATGTTCTTCAACCCGGCCAAATACTTCCATATTACAATTGACGTTTATGACACAAAGCATAACAATAAAGGTCAAAGTTGCCTAAATATCCGATTATCTGGCAAATTACACCATCTTAAAGTTTCCTTACTTTATTCTAAATATTGTTGAGTGAAGTGTCCAGTGGCACTATATGTTTATTTATTATTTAGCAACAACAGCTACTGTAGGGGCAGTGGGGGCGCTACTCGGTGACTTGTGCACAGACGACGTGGACTGTAGTGCGCTACCAGGCGCCCAGTGCGCGCGAGGAGGCTGCGAATGTAGACCTGGGTTCACTGCTACTGTGCATAGAAAGGCTTGTGTTGGTAAGTTGAACGTGTATTGAAGCTTAGGCGTTTGATTTAGAAGGCGCTACGAGCCTACGAATCGTAGCAGATGCTACACAGCTACGAAAAATTAAAATTAACCTAGTATAGGTCATACTAGCTACTGCCCGCGCCTTCGCCCGTATTTTATCGGGACAAAAAGCCGATACGTTATTCCAGGTACCAAACTATACCCATACCCCTAATCGGTTCAGTAGTAACAAATATCCATACATCCATCCTTACAATCTTTACGTTTATAATATTAGTAGGATTCGTTGTATGAAGGTGGGTCAAGACTGCTATTCGTGGCGTCATTTGGGGAGGTATATGATTTGCAGTATACGGGCTGATGATGAAGGTCATATTAGTACTACGCAGCCATGAAGTCATATCAGGGTACTTTTAATTTATCGTAGCTGCGTAATACCTACCTGCTACGTTTCGTAGGTTCGTACCGCCTTCTAAATCAAAGGCCTAAGCTTCAAGTTACATATCGTTTTGTTTTTTATTTATGTAAAAATGTGTTACTCTTTTCATAACATAATGTACTTATTGGTTTATTATTAATATTATTTGAAAATAGTTCACAAAAAATTGCCTGTGCTGGTATGCAAATATTGAAAACGTGTATTTACCCTAACAGGAAGCGTGTCTCAAGAGACAACAGAAGAATACAGCGCATGTTTATCAGAGCCTTGCTTCAACCTCGGAACTTGTATCGACCTCCCCGGATCGACTTACACCTGTGTCTGTACCCCACCTTACTCGGGCGCCAACTGTGAATCTGTACCCAAAGAAGGATTATTTGGATCAACGTATATCGACACACCGGCTTTTGACGGATCATCTTATATTCGCTTGAAGCCTTTGAAAGCTTACCACAAGCTGAACATCGATATAGAATTCAAAGCTTTCAGCGAAAATGGCGTCATATTGTACAATCAGCAGAAACCAGACGGGACCGGTGACTTTGTTTCCCTCGCTCTGGTCAACGGTTATGTGGAATTCAGGTAAGCTCTTACTGTGAAATATTATGTGTTGAGTGTACCATTACTTCGGCTCAATCCGACCTTCGTAATTCAGATATAATCTCGGCAACGGAGTGCTTATCCTGACGTCCCTCGAGAGAATCACGCTGAACGAATATCATAAAGTATCGGCGAAGCGATACCATCGTGACGGCATACTATCAATCGACGAAATGGAGGACGTTGTAGGGCAATCGAGCGGTCATTTGAAGGCATTAGACCTCGCAGAGGACGCTTATATCGGCAGCATACCCACTAATTACTCCAGGTATTATTTTAATTACCCTTGTGCTACTTTTTTTTCTATGCCCTAGTAATTATACCGAACATAAAACTAAACAAATTCTTTCAGAGTCTTCGATAATATCGGTACTCACAGCGGCTTTGTCGGCTGTGTGAAACACTTGAGGATAATACGTCATCAAGTGACAAAGAAATTGGGCCGTCCGGACTCATTAGTCGTCGGTATAGAAAACGTTCAAGAGTGCCAATCCAGTCCTTGTATGAGTGCGCCTTGTAAGAACGGGGCCACATGTAGCCCCGTTGAGGGTTCGGTGACCGAATATACTTGTAACTGCCCTATCGGATTTCAAGGAGCCAATTGTGACGAGAGATTAGATCCGTGCGAGTCGAATCCCTGCGGATATGATGAGGGGCTATTGTGCGACATTGGACCCGAGGGCGGACACGTCTGTCGCTGTTTGTTTGGCGGTGAAATTGGATCCAATGGAAATACCTGCAGCAACGGTAAGGACATTAAGTCAACCCTCTCGGTCTACCTGTTCCATTCTCCCTGTGGTATCATTGACTTAAATTTAAATTTCACAGACGTAACCGTCGTGCAGGAGACGTGGTCCCCTCAGTTCAATGGGACGAGCTACATCGAGCTGCCGCCTCTCGAAGGGCTGGGTAGAGCGTTCCGCATCGAAATTTGGTTTTTAACGAACCGATTTTCCGGAATGCTCCTTTACACCGGCCAGTCTAATAAAGCCAAGGGGGATTTCATTGCGATTAACTTGGTTAATGGTTATCTACAGTTTAGGTTCAATTTGGGGAGCGGGATCGCTAATATAACGTAAGTGGTGCTTTCTATTTAGAAGTAATAGCTCTTTTTATTGCTTCAGGATTAACTTTCAAGTAAAAGTCGAGGATAATGTTGGTACTTGGATACTTTGTGTTTGTTCTTCAAGTCTTAAGTGCCTACTTCTTGTCTCATAACTTATTCGCTATCAGAGTAAGTAGAAAAAACGTTGTGTAGCAAGTTTCAAATTCTTTCACTCAAAAGTTTTAGGCTTCCTAGTTAGTTCATAAGTTTAGTTCCCGGTAGCACGAAAATACACTAAAATGTGTGTTTCAATGAGAATATTAACAAAATGATTTTTGCCCAAAGGTCTCCAGTCCCAATAACAAAAGGGCGATGGCACAGAGCAAGAGTGTCCAGATCAGGCCGTCACGGGAGCCTCCAATTTGACAATCATCCTACACAAAAGGGACATTCCTCGCCCCCATTGACGCATTTAGAACTCACTCTACCGCTGTTTATCGGCTCTCTACCGTAAGTTTATTGCAAGATTTCACTTTGATTTTATTTTTCTGACGGTGAAATAGATTTTGCAGATATTTTAGTAATCTTTATTACAGCAAAATATATTTTTTTTGTGCTTATTATTATCTTGATGTTTCGTTCGTTTTCTTCACAGTTTTCAGCAAGCCAATAAATAACACCTGGCATTATAATCATAGTGTCCTAAACTACTAAATAAAAAAAACATTGCCACATCGCGGAATAACAATGTCATTCAATCTCGAACAGGGAAAAAAAGTTCGAAACAGTTTCAATCTCAATAATCTTTTTAGATCATACATCCGCCCCCACAAGATGTCAGGCGTGACAAGCAGTTTCATTGGGGCAGTTCAACAGGTATTTGTGAACGGGAATCCACTGTTGCTGTACAGTGTTGACACGGCAAAATGTTCTATAATTCAGGAAGAGGAGAAACTGCCGTGTGCTACCACTGGAGTCACGAAGTACGCTGGACCACCATGTGGAGAAGGTTAGTGAATTGCTACTTTTATTCACGTCTCCTAGATTACTCTTTCGGGTTCTTGAATGGTGACCACAAACCAAAAGACATACGATCCCTCTCGTAATCTTACAGGAATCTTTGCCCAACGACCTCTTTTTGTGACCTTCGCTGGATTGTTATGCAATGCTGAAAACCCTTTAGCCTTTTTAGAAAAGCTTTGAACAATCTTTAATAGCAAGTTATCGTATAAAATGATGCCTTTCCAAACTGGTTATTTCCTAAGAAATGGTAAAAGAAAGAGCCCGAAGAAGTGTGCCACGTGCGCAAAAGCCCCTTTGAAATCCTCAAGCACCAAAGTCTTCTATTATTAGGGTTAAGTTGCTACTCCATGGCAGTTCAACAAGTCGTCCTTAATGGCACTTTACGTCAATGCAGCGCTGGTCCGGCTGAGTGCGCTTAGTGTACTGTACATTGTATAGGCCTTCGCATCGACCTACGAGTAGGAGCTCGCTGTTGTAACCAAGCTAAAAATATGAAAATAGATTCGTAAAACCCTTTACCAGATTTGATTAGTAAATCTTGCTCCATTTAAAATTAATGCGCTCTCATTGTAGACATTATCATCGGACTCTTTGAAATCTGAAATACAAAACCTGCGGGTTCTTTGTTAGGGCGATATCAGATTGAATTCGCCGCCTATCATAAATTTAACTCGCCATTCTCATAACGTCGATGTGAAATTTCCAAATATTTTCAATGAATTGGAGCGTGTCAAACTTACTACAGATATATCACGGCCGTAAATAGTGTCTGTACAATAAATCTTACGATATTGGACAGAAATCTCATTGCAAAGTGGTACATGGCAGTGAGTAACCGCTTTGCGATATTTAAGTACGGCTCGGGAATAATTTTGGAGCTACTAAATATTTTCTACCTACGAGCAATTTCACACGTCTTTTGATGGGGTTTAGGCTAGGCTGGCATAATTTGTGGCATAATTTTGAAGATAAATGCGAATGGACTAGTTAGATATTTCTGTACCCATTTAAAATCCTAGATAGATAGATAATATACTTTATAGCTTCCACTCGATGGACCGACAACATCGTAGAGGTCGCAGAGAGTCGATGGATGGAGGTGGCTCAGGACCGCTATTTGTGGCGTCGTATGGGGGAGGCCTATGTCCAGCAGTGGACGTGTATGGGCTGATATGATGATGATGATGCTTTATAGCAAACTTAGAAATAATTTACAAAACTTTTATTATGGATTAAGCAACAATTGGCGGTCTTATCACTCAAGAGCGATCTCTCCCAACTAATGTTTCCAAGATTATAGAAAAGCTTCTTAGTTAAAATATATGTGTTTTCTTGATGTAAGAGATGAAGGGGGCTTAATTTAGTAAACATTCAAGAAAACAGATTCAGTACAGTTTTGTTTTGATGTGTATAGTTAACTCTACTAAGGAAATGTATGTATGTAAACAAAATAGGTGAACACTGCTTTCTACATGAACTTATCTTTCTTCACTAGGTCTCACACCATGCAAAAACAACGGCTCCTGCATACCACTCCTCAACGAATATAAGTGTGTTTGCCGAGATGGTTTCCAAGGCAGGAATTGTGAGAGTCAGCTGAATGTGGAAATGCTGAACGATAGAACTCCTGTGCATTTTGATGGAAACAACTACTACTCGTACAGGAGTAGGGGGGGCCGAAGGTAAATATTTTATTGTGGTTTTACTTAGTTTTAAGTTTTCTAATTTGGGATGACCGATGTTGATCTAAAAAAAAATTTTTTTTGCCTTTAATTTTCGGTCTTATGTGAAGTTTCTTTGTCTTTATAATCGAAAAACGTATTTTATATATGTATATATATATATATATTATACGTATAAACATAATTACTGGCACTAAAATTAGAGTGAAAGTATTAACTCCTACTGACCATTAATTCCAGGTGGTAGAACTTTAAGTAAGTAAATATTAAAAACTAAAAAACAAGCTTAAAGCTAATGGATTATAAATATTTGATTCAACTTCTCAAACACTCTTTACAAAGCTTACTTAATCTGAAAGGGTTCTCTAATTTATATTTATAATGTCATTCAAAGCCATTATTATTTCATAAAATTTTAAAATGGTTTCGTTCATATTCCACAGTTTCACCGGCTCCTACCTAGGGTAAACGTAATACGGTAATATTGTGGTGGATAATCGCGAAAATTAAACATATGAAGAAAATCCCTTCGTTATCGATACCACTTTCTATTTCCAATCAAATTACGTTGGAGTTTGTAACTCCAACGTCTAGGAACTGCTCCAGGTCAATTCAGATGTATTCCTGAGCGAGTTAATATTATTATGGCCAAATCCGAAACTAGTTAGAGAACAGTCGTGAAAGTAATCATGACCTCGATTTATAAGAAAACAAAAATTATAAATTTAATCTTTACTTTCGCAGTAAATTTAACCCGTTTTTGTATATTATCTACGAGTGACGTGAGTCACTCTCACTATTTCTATTAGCTGTATTTTGATTGCGAAACAAAATAAAATTTGCTTAATTTTCTATTCTCTTGAATATATCTGAATTTACAGCTCGTGTAGCTAACGGTTTTCTTTTAAAGCTAAGATTGGCCGAGCTATTGCGAGCCATAACTCGCATAAGTTTGTTTAGGCTGTAATATTTTACGTAGATGTATTCGTACTTTGTGATAACTGCATGATAAAGTGAAACACTCGTTAACCTTGTTACATCATGGTAACACCGTTACACCTAAAGCCGGGTACTGACCGGAGTTACAGGGCATTCGAGCGTTCGTGCAGTTAATACGGGGAAACAAGGTGCTCGCAACGGCGCGGCGCGGCGTAACGTATCATCCTCGCTGCGAATGTTACATTACGCACTGTAACACTGGTCAGGTCATCCGGCTTAAGAATTTTACAATATGACTAACTAAATGTACTAATTCTTTTCTAGCTTTTCTACTAACAAAGGTGGCTGGCTTGGATTCAGTGGTTTGAGATAACATTCAAAAGAATCACCTGTAAATTAACTTTTATCGCAGCAAAGATTTAATTATTTTGGTAGGTACTTATTTATATACTTTCATATTTATAAATTTCATTGTAATTAATTTTGTTTTTGAGTATGTACCAAACAAAATTAATGCATGGGAGATCATCCACTCGATGGACCGACGACATCGTAGCGGTCGCAGGGAGTCGATGGATGGAGGCGGCTCAGGACCGCTATTTGTGGCGTCGTATTGGGGAGGCCTATGTCCAGCAGTGGACGTGTATGGGCTGATATGATGATGATGATGATGATATGTACCAAAATAGGTTTTTGTATTCTACTATAATTTATAATTTCTAGCATATATATACATATATTTATAGTCAACTTGCTTCTGCCCGATAATTCGCAACAGTAGCCATTTTGTTATTTCAAGTCTAGAAGATCTATAAGTATGCAATATTTCAGCACGGTCCGTTCAGTAGTAGTTTCTTTGGCTTGAAGAAGATTAAAGTTCAATTGAATAAATTTCATTTCATTATTGTAATTATAGGTATATATAAACAAATTGTATAGCTACTCTACTGAAAAAAACGTTTGTTTTTCCAGTAGAGTAGCTATACAGTCTCGGAGTCTATATAATCCCGAGTTTTAAGTTCCTTTTAGGGAAGCGTGTTCCTTCTTAGGCCACATCTTCGCTTTCTCAATTGTGATGGTGGTCAAAAACTTTACCAATAACAAAAAAAAGAAAACGAAAAATGTGTTTGAGTAGGTAACGCGCCAGTTAAATGGTTGTCAATAAACATTTGAGTAACAACCACAACAAAAGATAAATCAATGATAATGTCGCCGATTTTCACCATTTAAAATGTAATCGAGGCAGAGCGAATGATAATTTCATTCAGTTATCATCAGTTCGCTGGCAAAATATAATATTTTTGTTCAGCGAGCCATGTTCCGGGAAGAATTGCTCGTTTTACTCGGTTCCAAAATATTGAATGTATAAATTCGATTTAAACTCGGTACTCGTGTTTACCTTTCCAAATAAGTCAAGATTATTTTGTGAGACAATCTGTACCCAAAAATCTGTACTTGATGTTTTCCAAACTGACTCTTTCAAATTAAAGAAATATTTAGGTATTGATATTTTATCATAATTTTTCCAGTCGACGACGCCTATCCGGTAACATTATTTTTCCATAGTGAAGGTATCCTTTCACTTCTGAGAGTTTCTAAAACTTTCCTTTGAGTCCTGATGAATATATAACTCTATCTCCATCGTTACACTTTCCCTACAGAATACCAAAAATGTTTCGTGTTATCTACTCACAGCAGCTTTGACCGAGCCCTATAAACCTTAGCTCGCGAAAAGCGACTCATGAATAAGGATGCAAAATTACGCGACATGATGTTGCGAAGCTCATTTCGGAATAACTCAGAAGTGACAGTTGTTATTTACCTTACAAGCTAATAGTAAACTTTACTCGCTACTTGACTTAGCACGCTGAATGAATAAATTCAGGTTAGCTCGAATAACTTACGTGGAACTTATTTACATAAACGCGTTAACATAACTACGTGAATGGAAATTCAGCTTCGAGATATCCTTGTAACTTTTGTTCTTTTATTTACTGCTAGTCGTTTGCTATTTGTATTCCTAGACAAACTGATCTGTTTTTTCCCCGACTATCAAAAAAGCGGAGGTGTTTTGTATCAGTTTTTATTTTTGTTATTATTATTTTGCAGCCCGTTCTTTGACACAGATTTTTTAAGAGCTCTTTGAGTTTATTTAGTACGTGAATTAAACTTTTGATCGCAGATGGTAGGCTTTGTTATATTAATAAGAAATTTCGCTCTAATAATAAGAGATTTGCGCGGTGTAGGCATTAAAATGTTCGTTAAGTTTTATGCTGCTTTTATTATTGTGGGTCTTTGTTAACTCAAAACACAAACTGCAACCAATAAGACTTAAACAGAACTTAAAAGACAACTGTTCAATACCTATACATTTATATTTTCCAAGCTCATTATTTAATTTGCTGTGGTACTTTTCATTAAAATATTGTAATTAATTAATTACGAATGAAAATTTAAATTTTTAGTTAGTCAGAACTATTTATGGGGGATCGGTAAGAAAAACTACTTGTATATGTACATTACAATGTCCGCTTATTTTTAGAAACAACGGTGCCCGTGGTATACGCTACGAAATAAAGTTCCGAACTCACAATGACTCTGGCCTTCTCATGTGGAGATGGAAAATCGGAATCAGACCCCGAGATTTCATCGGCTTAGGCATCAGCCAAGGGAAACTACAGCTTATTTACACAGACACCGATATCAAGGAGACTAATAATGTCCATGAGGATTGGTTCCAAAGTATAGAGTCGAAGGTGCAAGTGGATGATGGAAGGTGGCATACGGCGACGGTTAGAAGAAGGAAGAGACTTGCAATGCTGCAAGTTGATGATACGTCACCTGTTAGAGGGTACTCACAGTCTCTGCTGGTGCCTTCGAAGGCAAATCCTAAGCTGTGGATCGGTAAGTTTCATTCATTTACACTGATTTAAACGTAAAATACCCATTCATACGTTTTCTTTCGTAATATTTGGATTCGATTATTTATATAGTTTCTCTTACTTGATTTGAATGAAAAGTTTGATTTGTGGGAAGCGTTCCCGCGAGGAATTCCCTATTTGTTGCTATATTGCTCAAAGTTTTTCGATTGCTCTATAGAACTTTTCCATAAGTCATCATTACAGGTAAACAGGCATCCAACCTTTTTTGCCAACACTTATTCACCAACTTTTCTCATAAAACGGACTTCCAAGAAAAGCTTCTTAAGAATCTGAGAATATTACCCAGTCTAGTTATTGATATTCTCGATTTACAAGGGCCGTCTACACCAATAACCCAGTATCTTATTCCCAAAATAACTTTCACTTGTTTATCTTAATTACAGGCAATGGAAACTCGCCACGTTACTACTTATAGGTTCCCATTTTTAACCGACTTCGATAAAAGGAGGTTCTATGTTCGGCATTATGTATTTTCGTTGATTTCTCCATCAATTATAAAAAAAACTAGCTGCTGCCCGCGCCTTCGCCCGCGTTTTATCGGGATAAAAAATAGCCTATATGTTATTTCAGGTCCCAAACTATACCCATACCAAATTTCAGCCTAATCGATTAAGTAGTTTTTGCGTGAAAGAGTAACAAATATCCATAAATCTATACATCTATACATCCATCCATTCAAACTTTAACATTTCTAATATTAGTAGGATTTTGAAAATCCTTTCGCTATAGTATAGAATTATAGAAAATAATCCCGAGGTGGTCTCATAAAAAAAAAATTCTCTCCAGGGATTACTATTTGTCCTAAAAGAGTGTAAAATTAATCTGAACTCAGTTTTTAGTATTTTTTTTTAAACAATCAAAATACTTCTTTTTGTTTAGGTGGATCACCAACTCTACCTATGGGACTCCCGCCAGCTCTATACAATGGTCTCCACGGATGCGTAGCGAGTGTCAAAGGGAACGGCCGACACATAGACTTGACCTCTCCAATACGACCTATGGCTAGAATAAGACCATGTGACTAGATTTACAAATTAAACATAATAGATATTCACTTCTCAACATTGTTGAAAGTAGCAACAATTCAATGACTCAAGGCGAGAAAGAACAAAACAAATACGGTAGAGTCGAGTAAAATAAAACGTATCCTGCCTTGGGCTATCTGTAGCGAAGAGTTTCGCTTCAAGTATATATCAACCAATAGCATTGCACTATCCGAAATACTTTTAAACTATTTATAATTCTATTGGTTGATTTTCACATATCCAGTTCGAAACTTGTACAGGTGCAACGTATATCATTGTATATAAAATATAAAGTTTTATTTATCTAGCCGTTGTTGTGAATAGATTTTACAGTACCTGTTAAATATCCTACCGATACATATCTGCTCCGTTCAGTTTTTTTAATATCGGGAAAATTAAGCTTCATGTTCCTAAATTGGACGAAGTTACGACGAAAAAGCTTTGTATTCACTGGTGTTATGTTTTACTGAAAAATGTTGGCTGGGATGGACGTTACGGTAGGCTGAGTCACGATCGAAATTGCTGCCGTAATTAAAATAATTGATGTCACATTAGATGTCTACTAAAACGTTGATTGACAAAAAATTGGTGATGAAAGCAATTACGTCGACAATCGATCGTAAATTAGCCCACCGTTAAAAGTTTCCTAATATATAATAATCATTATATCGGTGCTCGAGACACATCAGTTGTATGAAAAGATGATTCGTACTGAAAATAAAATAAAATTTTATCGGTCTTGATATTTTGTTGTTATTCCTAGAAAAAATAAATATTGTTAAAAATAGAATAGCTCTTAATATAATGTATCTAAGACCGTTATTGTACCTATTGGTAATATTTACTACGAAGAATGTGATTTTTGTAGGATTACTTTAGGGCGACATTCCTTTTTATTATGTTTTTGATACATATACTT